>CM065589.1:280712100-281312100 GCA_033119425.1 Bufotes viridis | reverse complement strand
GCCGGAGGTTAGCCAACACAGCCCTAGTAGATAAACAGATAAACGCTCAGCTTGACCGTATTTAAGAACAAAGGACCATGAAGATATGGGACCTATTAGAATACTATACCTACAGCTATAGCCACAGGTCCTTCCAGGCAGCTAGCAACTCTGGGAACTAGACGTTCCGACTGACACCCTCTACCTGCACTGAATAGAATACACAGCCAACACAGAAATTAAAAAGATATCTTCCTATAAAATGTCCAACCCTTTATGGATTTTATTTTACACATTTTACAGTGTAGGTTTTTAAAATGATGATTTTATTAGGTGTTCTCCAAAGCAAATCAAAAGCTATAGAATAAAAAGAGGGGAAAAAGAGCTTTGGTTAGAAACGTTTTTATATTGGTCACTGGGTGTCCACTTTAAATCTGTGTACACATAGTGAAGCCTTGCACCCCGCTACATATGTTTACAAGTTTTTGGTTCAGAAAACTCAACAAAACCTAGTAAATATATTAGATGTGTAGCTCCACTTTTGGAGCAGTTGTTATATGGGTTGTGTGACACTGGGCTTTGTTTGTGCCCCTCTAACATGAGAACCTGTCAACGAGCAGAATATTGCACTGCATATGTACTTTTCTTATAAGTAGCAGTATACAGTACGTGTCTATATACCATGCCCCGGCCAAAGTATGATCACTGCACTCAACACAAAAGTTCTACCTGAGAAATGCTTGTTTCTGTGGAAGAACATATTAACAGGGGAGATCAGGCAGGCGTCTATCTGTGCAACGTTCTCTATCTCAATATTGTTTCTTCATCAAAGAATCTTCAACTCCAAAGAGAAGAAAAGAGACAGCGAGATTTCAAAAAGAATATTAAACCGCGAGAACTCAGTGAAGAAAACAAACGACTGCTCTGTGTAAAGTGCAAGCGGTTTGGGTGTAATACAGATGACATTAGAATTATACAGGTAAGTTACATGGTATGGCTGAAAAAACTAAGGAATGGGAAGGGATGTAAGTTAAGGGAAGGAGAGTGAGAACAAAAACTTCTACACATTTACATAAGCATTAAAGGGAATGTCTCACCGAAAATGTTTTCTGCTAGTTAAACCCAGATAGTGACAATTTTATTTTCTGATTGTAGATATTTTTAATTCTATTTCATGAACATGATTGTGGGGAAAGCCATTTTGACTGACACAGCATTTAGAGATTTGCTTTACAGTGGCCACCATGGGCCATAGACTTAATGGACAAGAGCTGAATCATTGACATTAATGGGAGGGTCTTCTAGGCACGCTCTGTGACCTGTGCAGAGGTCAGGAGGGAGTAGATAAGCTGTGATATCATCTATTGTGAATGATGGATTCCATGTTTTCTATATATATGTGACATCTGTCTTTCTAATCCTGTCTGTAATGATAAGCAGATAACTGCATGAAAATGATCTGTACAGACCAAGAAGTGACGTCTATTATTAGGCTTAGTAGACAGTGTAAAAACTGCAAGATTTTTATTTTTTAATTATTGGTAGCATTCTGCTGACCTTAGAAGCAGCAGACTAAGTAACAGCATGCAATGTCAATGATCTACAAGGACATCTAAATCTGTCTCTAAAAGTGACATATGATGCATTTACTACCCAGATGCATAACTTTACATTTATTCACATTGAACCTTATTTGCCAAGTGGGTGTCCAAACATTGAGAGTGTCCAAGTCAGGTTATAGTTTATGGACATCTTCAATAGATTTAAGAATACTACGCAGCTTGGTCTCATCTTGAAAATTGAATAATGCCACTAATCCCATCTTCTATATAGTAATAAAGAAGTTAATTAATAGCCAACCCAGCACTGAACCTTGGGGTACACCACTTATAACCACTCAGGATAGAAATCACTGACCACAACTCTCTGGACACAGTCTTTCAACGCCCCCCCCCCCCCACCTTACCGGATGTATAAACGGCTCTCCTTACGTCATGACAAATGGTCACATGATGTAAGGAAGTCTGGTCTCCACCACAGCCAATGATTCCCAAAAACCCCTTCATTCTTGCACAATCCCTTTAAGAGTCCTTCAAACATTTGTCCCCACAACAGAAGTTATAGAGCCCTTTTTGAAAATGGGCCCCACATTTGCCTTGCGACAGTTGCTCGGCACTGTACCATTCACTAGAGCAGGGTTACTCAGGTACTTTTTGTAAAGGTCCACATACCTGAGTCTGCTGTAGGATGAAGATCCAAGCTGCAAAACTAAAAAATATATAAGGAAGGACAACACCATTGTCGTGTAGCACTGCATTATTATTATTTTTTTTACAATAATCCACACCTCCAAGCCCAACTAATCTCCTTTCTGCTGACCAAACAGTAAGGATGTCCTTTCAGTGCCCCCTAACAATAATGATGCCCCTTAGACAGTATGATATCCCTTTAGTGCTCCACAGAGTATGATACCCCTAAGTGCACCCTCACAGCAGGGTGGTCCTTTGGTGCCCCTTCACTTTATGATACTCCTTAGTGCCCCTCACACATTGTAATGCCTCCTTAGTTCCTCCCCACAGAGTATGAATACCCTAAGTGCCCCCTCACAGTAGTAATGCCCTATCTGTGCCCCTTTCACAGTTGTAATTCCCTCTTTGTGCCCCTTCACAGTAATAATACCCTTTGTGCCCCCTTCATAGTAATAATAACCATTGTGCCTCCCTCATATTAATAATCCCCATTGTGCCTTCTTCACAGTAATAATGCCCCTTTGTAGTAGTAATGCCCATTGTACTGCCCCTTATCAGAAGACGACACACTTAAGAATAGATATTTGTGAGGCACTGGACGTCTGTTGTATGCCCATTATTGGCACGTTGTTCCATAAACCCAGGTTATGAATTACCATTCATGAGGTTTTTTTACTGTGTTTTTCACAACAGATTTCCCATCACACAGTGATCGATAAAGACTTTAAAGATCGGTATATTACAAAGCCGCATTCAAATCCGAAGATGTTTGCCGGCTTCAAGAAATTGTACAAAATATACTGCAAAAATCCTGAATGTGGAGAGGACTGGGGGATCTCAGGTAGCTACCTGGGATTTCAGGACATTCCACTCATCAAAATTGATAAGTTTGTGGTAGAAAATGCTAGTGGATCTCGGGAGTACTTCAACAAGTGGGTGAAAGTCAACTTTAGAATGAAGGAATTTAATTCCGAAGAAATAACCGAGTCATTCTCTGCTAACCCACAGTAAACACAAAACTGCACTTTTTTCTTTTTTTTTTTTAACTGCATGCACGTTTTAAATAGCAGTAAAAAAATAAATCTGAGATTTCATCTAAGTCTGTAACTTGGACAGTTATATCCTAATACTATCACAATCCCCCCACAATGGCAGAGATGGTGGAAACCTCTTTTTATCCACTAAACCCCACAAGTGGTACCGATAGAAGTGTGTGAAGGACGAGCACTGAAGTGATGCAGGCAGCCAGAGTCCTCTAAGGATAGGCCATCAATAGTCCCAGAAAAGCCCTTTTAGGGCATGTCCACTGCATGCGAGTAGGGCTCTTGCACACTGCCATTGACGTTTTTGTGGTCTGCAAAACACGGATACCCGCTGTGTGCGTTGTGCATTTTCCCTCCGTAGAACTGTCCTATCCTTGACTGCAAAACAGACAATAATAGGACATGTTCAATTTTTTTTTACGGGGCTGTCTGCATCTTTTGCGGTTGCGGCGCCATTGAAGTGAATGGATCCGCAAAAAATGTAGATCAGATGCGGACAAAAACCATGGTCGTGTGCCTCATCCCTTATAGTGAATGCCTGCCTTTTATCAGTGTGAGGGTTCATTTGTTTTGCGAAGTTCACATGTTGGAAATGCACATTGGAAAAATCTGGTATTCCATTTTAAATCATTGAGTTGCAAATATAGAACATATTTTTTACAGGACTTCGGCACAGAAAATGTGCCAAAATCAACCTTAAAAAACACTTTGTGAACATACCCTTATTAGATCTGAGGGCTGATTTCACACGCATGAACATCCGTGTTTTTGATAGCATTTTATTACTTGTTCAAAAGCACTGCGGGCAGATGTTAGAAGGAACTTGTGACCATAAATGAAATGTTACAGAGCAGGAGGTGCCGAGCAGATTAAAATATAGTTTTATGGTATATATGTATTTCAGAATAACTGAATAAAGTGGTCTTAAAGAGCAGAAAATGCTCAAAACCCCATATGCTGTTGCGCATTTCTAAGCGGGGGAGCAAAACCTGCAGGGGTTGTCTCACCTTGTATTCTGAGCTCCTTCGCGGATCCCTTGTCCTGAAAATACTGCTCCGACAGGTGGCGGTGACTATTGCTTTGAATGACGGCAGTAGAATCCCCTGACCTCTTCTCTTGAGCACGCTCCCGAGACTGCCTGAATCTTTATCATTAGCAGCCTCTGTTATAGGCCTCATGCACACGGCCGTTGTTCGGGTCCGCGTCCGAGCCGCATATTTCGTGGCTCGGCCGTGGACCCATTCACTTCAATGGGGCCGCAAAAGATGCGGACAGCACTCCGTGTGCTGTCCGCATCCGTTGCTCCGTTCCGTGGCCCCGCAAAAAAAATAGAGCATGTCCTATTCTTGTCCGTTATGCGGACAAGAATAGGCATCTCTATAATGGGCCGCGTTCCGTCACGGAACGCGGAGCAGCTTCCGTGGTTTGCGGACCGCAAAACACCAACGGCCGTGTGCATGAGGCCTTATACTGTGTTCAAAATTGTAAGATAACCTTGATAAATATATGTCCTATTACTCATCATTACTATAACTGACATGAAAGTGCTTGTTATGTTGAATCCTTGTACTGCACACTGTTATGTGTACACCAGCACCAAACAGTATGTTAGTGCAGGTGTGATAGCCGAGCCCAGATAATAAAATAAGGCTGGATAGAAGATGTTTGATCTCAACTAAGGGTCCTTGTTTACATCAGATGAACTTCACATAAGGCCCCATTCACACGTCCGCATCCGTTCCTCAATTCTGCGGAACGGGTGCGGACCCATTCATTTTCAATGGGGCTGGACGTGAAGCGGAGAGCACACTATTCCACATTTGCGGAGCGCAGCCCCGAACTTCCGGTCCGCGGCTCCGCAAAAGATAGAACATGTCCTATTCTTGTCCGCAGCTTGCAGACAAGAATAGGCATTTCTATGGGGGGTGCCGGCCAGGTGTGTTGCGGAGCCCCAACACACCACGGACGTGTGAATGGAGGTATCGCTGTATTGAACAGCTTCTGAGCTACTGCGCATGCCCAGTGGCTGTTCAAGTACTTTTAATAGGGCTGCAGAGAGTGGACAAAACGGGAGAGGCCGTGCATGCGCGCTTCCGTTCACCCGGCCAGCCAAGCCAGAAGAAATTAGAGAAAGGCACTGCGCAAGCGCAGGCCACCGATGCGGTGGCCATAACCAATCGCCACGAGCTGTAAACACAGCTGTGGAAAAAATAACAAATAGGGACGAAGGAGAAGAAATGGATAATTGCATGAATAGGGCAAGTTGATCAGTTTGGTATAAGGAATGCAACATCACAAGATGGGACAACCCCTTTAATTTTGCGTACATCCTCCTAGAGGCATATGCATGCGGTCGTGTCTGTATGTCGGTGAGACACGTCTCTATTTTTCTCACAGCCATTAACAGAAAGGGCTATTTTCATCCATGATTACGGACAAGAATAGGACCTGCTCTGTAATTTGCAGATTATAGAGATCCGCAAAAATTACTGTTGTGTGCAGGTCCCCACGGAAATGAGCGGGTCAGTGTGCTATCTGCAAAATATGTGGATGGCACACTGAAGAATAGTATTGTGTGTATAGGCCCTTAACTGTAAAATCCTGTATAAAAAGAACTATTACAATATCACTTACTGAGAAATTGTCACGTGCCCAGTTACCTTAGGGTGCTGTCCGATGTAGCGGCCGCTGCCCGGCTGTGATATGTCTACAGCAGCAGGGCCATGTGGATTACTAATGAAAGAAGCGGTAACTCCTTGCTGTTTGTTAATAGCAGGGCACATTGCGGCCACTAAGTACAGCACCCTAAGAAGTACTGAGCATCCAATTTCATGAAAACACGTATGGAAGAGCGTATCTTCTCAATGAAGTGTAATGGTGGCCTCAGCCCAAATAGTATTATGCTTTATTTAATACAGCAAGCCTGATACTATATATACATTGTGTGTCGTGATATTGTATTGTATCCGCGAGCTCCTGCATCCCCTGTGGAGTAAGAGTTAAGGCAGTAAACAATGGATACTTTTTTTTTTTTTCATTTATGCATTAAAAAAAGGTATTAAAACACGATTTTAGTTGTGTTTATTTTGCACACACAAAAATAAAAAAAATTACTGAAAATGTGGTTATTTCAAAGATATTTCTAAAAATAATATTGTAGAATTTAAATAGTTTACCACCT
Source organism: Bufotes viridis (assembly GCA_033119425.1). Lineage (NCBI taxonomy): Eukaryota > Metazoa > Chordata > Amphibia > Anura > Bufonidae > Bufotes > Bufotes viridis. Next base: position 281,305,648 of record CM065589.1, on the reverse strand, counting down.
AAAAGATGTTTTCTTGAGCTGGATAAAGGACCCACAAACTCCTTGCTATGGGCAGCAGAGTAATTGCATGCCCAGAGTGCTGCTTTTGATTTCCATTAGGGTAAATGCACACGTGCGGATGTGCAATGAAATCTGCAGGTGCACGCAGGAAAATCCGTGCAGTCAATCCACATGGCATCAATTGGTGGGATTTTACTCTCCTCATTGAAGTGAATGATGAAAATCTGGTCAGGAAAAATAAAATAAATTGACACGCTGCGGATTTTAAAATCTGCACTGTAGGTCAAAATCCACACGGAAAAAAATCTGCACCGTAGGTCAAAATTCACATGGAAAAAATCTGCACCGTAGGTCAAAATCCACATGGAAAAAATCTGCACCGTAGGTCAAAATCCACTGGGAAAAATCTGCACCGTAGGTCAAAATCCACTGGGAAAAAATCTGCACCGTGTGCATGAGAATTTCAAATTCTCGTAGAATACAATGTGCATGACCTACGGTGTGGATTTTCCGTGCGGAAAATCCACACAGAATCCTGATCATGTGCATTTACCATTAGGCCTCATGCACAGGACAATATCCGTTTTGTGAAAAAAGATAGTTGGATCCAGCTTTTGATAAAACTTCACTTTTATTTCTTTGCGGTAAAATCCAGTACAGACATGGCACAGAGTACAGTTAATCCAGTCTACGCGTTTCGGACCCTCCTTCTGTTTAGGTCCAGTACAGACATGGCACAGAGTACAGTTAATCCAGTCTACGCGTTTCAGACCCTCCTTCTGTTTAGGTCCTTACTCAAAGAATGTGCACACAAAAAGCCAGACGGCAACGTTTCGGCTACATGGTAGCCTTTATCAAGCTAGATAATGGCTACCATGTAGCCGAAACGTTGCTGCCTTCTGTTGATGGAGTATCCGTTTTGTGGTCCACAAAATACAGATGCAATCTGCAAGCCATCCTCATTTTTGAGGACCCTTTGACTCCAATGGGTCCGTGCATTTTACGTTAATATTCTATCTTTTTGCAGAACAGATTTACGGATGCGCAAAGCACATGGATGATCCGTGTGCTTTCCTCATCCGTGTGTCCGTTCCACAAAAAGACAGAACATGTCCAAAACTAGGATGCAACATGGATGATATGCGTATTTTATGGATCTTCAATTTGCAGACGTAAAACAGATACATTTGTGTGCATGAGGCCTTCTAGTACTACATAATAGGAGCAGAACAGTGAAAGTAACCGGGTGCCGTGTCAGTCATTTTAATGGTCTCTGATGCAGATGTGAAGATGGTCTTAATATGATTCTGGCTGACTGTTCTTTTCCCTGAATTTGATGGCAACCTTGAAAGGAAGTTTGCATTGGCAGTTCTCAAGGTGCATCTACCTCCTTGGTAGATCCAAAAGGCATAGAGATTAGACTCTGGAAGGAACATGCAGAAACCTGAGAATCAGCTAGCCATAGCCTGCATAGACACTTCTTGTGCACCACCACTGGTGGAAGAGCTGCTGAATATATCATAGGAGCGGAGAGGCACTTTATGGAAAGTATGTACAACAGATCTACAGCTTTGAAAATAGATTTATTACCATTGATTTTTTTAATAAAGCCTTTGTGAATATAAGGAAGAAAAGGAGCAGAAATGGAAGAGAATAGGAACTGCTAGGATCTGGAAACAAGTAATGTTATACAATGTCTGCTCACGTAGGCTTTATTTCATTTGAGAATAACTCCACAATGTTGGTTGCGGTCAGGTTCCACAAGAACGGCAGAGGCTTGATGGAGAAAACGTATAAAGCTAAATATTAGAAAGGGCTGTGTCTGGTATTGCATCTCTGCCCTATTGACGTGAATGTGGATGAGCTGCAATATGAGAGACATCCCATAGAAAAGACTCAGGGGATCTGAGGAGGAAAAAGGGAGACCGTTTTTCTAAGGCTACAGTCACACAACGTATTAAGAACATTGGTAGTCTATAGGGTTAACGGCCTGTAGATAACAGCTGTCAATAATAGGATATGTTTTCACAGACCGACAGCCCCCATACAATTAAAGTGGACTGTTTTTAACTGCTGTTTTTTTTCACCATTGTGTGAATGTATCATCTTCTGGAAGAACGAGTAAGTAGAGTATATTTACTGTAATATGTCTACTTATATTGACAGCAAGCCATTGAAAGAGAACCTGCCACCATAGAATGGATTGCAGTCTGCAGGCAGCGTGTTATAGAGCAGGGGAAGCTGAGCAGATTAAAGGGGTATTCCCATCACAGACAATGGGGGCATATCGCTAGGATATGCCCCCATTGTCTGATAGGGGAGGGTCCCACCTCTGGGACCCGTACCTAGAATGAGAACAGAGTGGGGAAAATGAACATGTGCAGCCGCCCTCCATTCATTTCTATGGGGCTGCTGAAAATAGCCGAGCACTGGCTCGGCTATTTCTGTCTGACCCATAGAAATGAATGGGAGCATAGGCAGCTCGTTGCGGGGTGCGCTCCTATTCACTTCTAGCAGCAGGGAAATCCGGGGTCCTCCAGTCACAGCTCTCCCCGCTCTGTTCTCGTTGGGAGGTGGGACCCGCACCTATCAAACAATGGGGGCATATCCTTTAATGTATAGCTTTCTGGGTAAAATAATAAAAATCTGCAAAACCTGTAATTTATGTATTTATATCCATTTCTGATTTCATTGTTTATGGGGTGGTGATATCAGTGACTGACATCTATCTCTGTAGGCTACATTCACACGACCCTATGTATTTTGCTGCCCGCAAAATGCGGATCCGCAAAAAATACGGAGGACATCTATGCATCCGTTTTTTGTGGATCCATTGTAACAATGCCTGTCCCTGTCTGCAAAATGGACAAAAATAAAGCATGTTCTATATTTTTGCAGGGCTGTCCCCATTTTTTGCAGACCCATTGAAATGAATGAATTGAAATCCAATCCGCAAAAAAAAAAACAAAAAAAAAAACGGAATGGACATGGAAACAAAATACATTTGTGTGCATGTAGCCTTACACAGATAATTCTATCAATCACATGGGATTTAAATGTATAAAATTACAAGCTGCAATGACTCTTTCCCCATAAATTACATATCAATCTGCTGTGTTGAGGTACTTTCACACTAGCGTTTTGGATTCTGTTTGTGAGATCCGTTTCAGGGCTCTCATAAATGATCCAAAACGGATCAGTTCAGCCCCAATGCATTCTTAATAGATAAGGATCCGCTCAGAATGCATCAGTTAGGCTCCGTTCCGCCTCTATTACGTTCTGGAGACGGACACCAAAACGCAGCTTGCAGCATTTTGGTGTCCGTCTGACGATGTGGATCCGTTTTGACACACAATGTAAGTCAATGGGGACGGATCCGTTTTCAATGACACAATATGGTGCATTTGAAAACGGATCCGTCCCCCACTGACTTTCAATGTAATTCAAAACGGATCCGTTTTGACTGACATTTTTCTTTAAAGCTAATGCAAATGGTTCCGTTCTGAACGGATACAAACGTTTGCATAATAGGTGCGGATCTGTCTGTGCAAATAAACAGACGGATCCGCACCAACGCAAGTGTGAAAGTAGCCTTACCTGTTGCCTGCAGATTGCACTGCATTTCATGGCGACATCAGATCTTCTTTAATTGGTTTGTGAGCTAAGTGAAAGTTTGAGAAGTCACAGTGTAGAAAATGTTGTGGAGAACTGTTGACTACTGTGATGCAGGGAAACCGGTAAATAGTGAGTATCTGAGCAGATTTAGCACCGCCACTTTATTGTTTGTGCCAGCATCATAAGGTGGCATATGTGGAATATTTATAAGGACAGCAGAACATCATGTAGATCATCCTTCAACTAAAAACATCAGTCTCTGAAAGGGTTTTTTAGCTGTAGAAACTAGTTAGGCCGGATTATGTCACAAAAAACATATTCCTGAGTTTTGTCAAGTCACTAGCCTGCAGAAATATGGCATCGTATGGATATCTTTCTCCTGCTTTATAACGACACTCGTCATATGCTCTGCATTTTAATGTAAGACACAGATAACAGTTATGTGCCCCCTTCTCATTAGTCATTCTACACATTCCAGATCTTGCTCTTAACTAGAATTGGCCATTTTACGGATCATGTAGTTCAAGATGCCTCCGTTGCGGTAATAGGTAAGTTCCACATCGGTGTCAAATCTCATGATGGCTTCAAAAGTCTTCCCTGTATTCAGCTGCAAACAAAAAGAAATATTTTTTTTTATAGATTGTTAAACTTCAGCGAGCTATCATTCTGGCAGGCGTTGTCAACTGAATGCAGCGGGGAGACAATATGGACTTGAAGCTCTCAGCAAGGATACTAGCAGGCCGCCAAAGGTTAAGAAAATCCTCTAGTAGCGCAATGGCTTCTTAACAGACATCATAATGTTCTACTCAAAATAATTCAACCCAAGCATTTGACTATTTTAATCCAGATTTATCCCGCCATATGTCTTGTAGAAATCATATTGGTATGTGAAGTCACAGCTCTGAGGTGAGGGAGCCAAGAGCAATAGCTAGATGTACTATTCAGGGGTCACTCAGTGACCACATGATATTAGGCATTGTCATTGATGCCTGGCGCTGTGGGCCATCATATTATGCAGAAAAGTGGAACAAATGGTCCCCGGCTTCACACCATATGACTTCATGTAAAAATTCACGAGGGGGTTTATAGTCTGTTGCAACTGACCGATTTGTAAGGACCTTCAAAGTCTATACTTGTCTCATTGTGAGCACTACCCAACAGACATCACTGCTGCTATCAGCATCTTTCAGGCATCAGGGCCTCTGGGGAAAGGCAGAAAGGGCTTTAATCCACAGATTTTACCTTGATCTCTACATTCATGCCTGGGCGGAGGTCTTTATCTTCAGGGATGAGAATGGTGTAAAGCTCTTGTCCGCTAAGTCCCAATGCTTCTGCATTTTCTCCTGGTAAATACTGCAGAGGTATAATTCCCATTCCTACAAGGTTACTCCGATGGATACGTTCATAGCTTTCAGCCAGGACAGCCTTTATTCCCTGTAGGAAAGAGCAAAGTGCTTTATAAAGTGAATAAAACACGAAAGGGCAGGCTGTAAAGTGAGACACGCGAGTGAGTTCAATCTGAGACACTCGCAGCGTGTCAGTGTGAGGTCCTGTTCTGACCTCTGCTCTTCTGACAGGATTGCACAGCATTATACCGATTTCAAAATAGTATGACGCTGAGAGTCCTGGAATCTACTGAATTATGCTGACAGCTTTATGTCGGTCTGATACAATAAGATTCACTCTCTCACATGTTTATATATTTGTATAGTCTTTCCTTTTTTCCCCATTCTGGTGTCGGCACTCCTCCCCATTCGGACGAGGTGCCTTAGTCAGTCAGTGGTTTATAAATTTCTACCTCTCATTTGGATTTCCTGGGAGGCATGAATGGGTGAGCTCTTTGCACCTGTTCACATGGTGCAGTACTGCGTGGCGGCCATTGGTGCCTGTGTGCTGGTGTGGTGGTCTCACCGCACAGTGGGGATCCTGTGTGGTGTCTGGGTCCCGCTCTCTGCTGGTGCAGTGCTGTGGTTTCCGTGGAGGCGGCACAGTGCTACGCCATAGCTAAAGTAATTTCCCACTTGAGGCAACCTTGTCGTGGTAAGTGGGCCTATGCGCTTTGATCAAACTGTATACCAATGCCTCATGTTTATGCATAGCATATTTTGACATGAATTATGCTGAGAAGCCTGTTTAAATATAGTTAGAAACAGTTGTTATATCAAAAGCATAGTGTTTGAGGATGTGCGACCCAGATTCACTCTCTCACATGTTTATATACTGATACAATAGATTTCAGATCTCACCTTATAAATCGTTATAAAGCTATGCGATCCTATCAGAAGAGCAGAGGTCAGAACTGACACACGCTACGAGTTTCTCACATTGAACTCCCTGGTGTGTGTCTGGCCTGAAGGGTTCATTGCAATGAAGGGAATGAGCATAAGAAAGGGCGGCTGATGTTTGGAATAATATGCTGTTATTAATGTTCCCAAGATTAGGAAAGCCACAAATATCCACTGGTAACAAGACTACATACCAGTAAGAAGGGCCCTTTGGCAGCCCAGTCTCTGGAGCTCCCAGATCCATACTCCTTGCCAGTAAGAAGGATTAGATTCTGTCCAGCCTGTATGTACCTTTCAGCAGCATCAAAAATATCAAGCTAGAAAAAAAATGAAAATATGATCAAGAACCGGTTTGCATAACACCAAGAGATTGTGCATGAACTATCCGATACGGGCAAAGTGTAGAGTGTGAAGGGCCTCCACTTACGGTTTCATTGGATGGTAAGTGGATGGTTAATGGGGCCTGCTTGGTGATGAACTTGTTGAACAAACGAATGTTGGCAAAGGTTCCTCGTGCCATTACTGCATCGTTACCTCTGCGGGAGCCATAGGAATTGAACTCCCTTGGTGTTAAGCTGTGGGAAAGACAGGTGCAAAACTCAAGTGTAAATTGTGTGAAGCAAAACATGATGTCAGTGCTGTAAAGGTGGCCATAGACAAGAAAGGGTTACTGACAAATATTCTATTCACAGGCATTCCAAAGTAGGGGGGTTAAAGTTAGGTAGATGTATGCGGTTTATCTAAAGGAAGCAATGGGATAAGAGATGTTTGGTTTTAATCTTCTGACCCTAATGAGATGTTTGGTGGATCACCAGACCCCAGCGAAACTAGCTTACCTGGCGGTGTACTACTGAGCTATATTAAAAATTGAAAGATTTGTGCATTTTGGGCACCTGTTCCAATTTAAGATCAGCTGTCATCACAGAGGGTAAATAGTCAATGAGTCTTCAAGCAGGGTAGATGAAGCATTATACCAGGCATCCTCAAACTGTGGCCCTCCAGCTGTTGTAAAACTATAACTCCCGCAATGCCCTGCTGTACGCTAATACCTGTAGGCAGTTCGGGCATGCTGGGAGTTCTAGTTTTGCAACAGCTGGAGGGCCGCAGTTTGAGGATGCCTCCATTATACGATGCCAAACAGCTTAGGCAGGGTGCTGAGTCTCCTTTAAGAGACCAGTCCTGTATGTAGACTTACTGGAAGTTTGCCGTGATATGGAGACTTATTGGGAATGCTCTATGGAAAATGCATATGCAAAGAGGCATCTCCCAAGAAAGGGACAACTTTCAATAAGTGGCGCTGGCAAGATAGTTCTCTTTCTTGGGAGATACCCCTTTGCATGAGATGTGAAATAAAACCCATGTGTACTTGGTCTTCCAGGATAGTGTCACTATTTGCATGGGTTCCCACTATTTAATCCATATCCCTAAAGGAGTATTCCCATCACATACAATGGAGGCATATCGCTAGGATATGCCCCCATTGTCTAATAGGTGCATGTCCCACAAGGAGAACGGAGTGGGGAGAGCTGTGGCAGGAGGACCCTGGGTTTCCCAGGGTCTGTCCACCACCAAGCACTGCTCCCATACAAGTGAATGGGCGCATCCCCTGCTCCCATTTATTTCTATGGGGGAGACGGAAATATCCGAGCCAGCGCTCTGCTATTTTTGTCGGCCCCATAGAAATGAATGGAGGGTGGCTGCACATGCGCAGTACGCCCTCCATTTATTTCCCCGCTCCGTTCCCACCTCTGGGACCCGCACCTATCAGACAATGGGGGCATATCCTAGCAATATGCCCCCATTGTATGTGATAGTAAAACCCCTTTAATAAAGCATATGCATAAAGGCTATCTAAACCAGTCAAACTATTTAACGATCATAGCAGTTATATAACTGGGTAAGTCACCCCTATATGGATTATAAAGTTATTATATTTCAGTCCTTACAGGAGACTGTACAATAATTATTATGCTGAAAATACACATGCTGTTTTTGATGCAGTTTTGAGACCCAAAGTCAGAAGGAGTGTAAGCTCATATGCCATAAATGTCCGATAGGTGTGCTTGCTTGACCACTTGCAGAGGTCCCACAGAAGTGAATTAAGTAAGCCACTTCTTCATTCCTGGCAGCATAAGATGGGACTACCTTCTCAAGATAGGAACGGGTCCGAGAAGTGGGACCCACACCTATCGAACAATCCGTTTAAACAGCATACGCGTTTCCAGCCTAAAAAGACAAAACCTATTCCATAGATTAACATAAAACAAAGAACATTCAGACTCAGATTATCCTGCTTACCCTTTGTTAGTTAGGTATCGGGCTGCAGGGCTGTTTCTTGCAATGTTTCCAGCAGGAGAAATGTGGTCAGTAGTTACAGAGTCACCAAGGTTTAGGAGGACATAAGCATCAGTGATTGGTGTGGAGGGTACAAGCTCCATTGTCTAGTGAAAACACAAGTATCTGTCAGTTTCTGATTAGGTGATTCTACAGATCAATTACAACCAGGGGCGTAGCTAAAGGCTCATGGCCCTGGTGCAAGAGTTCAGCTTGGGCCCCTCTTCCCTCAGTGCTCTGTGTGTCTTCTTATGTGGCACAAGTGTCTTTGGGCCCCTTCAGGCTCCTGGGCCCGGTAGCGACTGCTACCTCTGCACCCCCTATAGCTACGCCCCTGATTACAACCTGTCATCTATAAAGATAAGCATTAAAAAGAAGATGGAAATTATTCTAACATTTCGGTCCACTCAGAAGAAATGACTGTTCAGTGTGTCAACAACATTGGGTCAAGATATACACCTACTCCGAAAAGATCTAGTAAGATTTCGTGTATGTGATCGATCTGGTCACCATCTCCACTGTTCCCTGTGCAAATACTGGATCTCCTCTAACGTCCGAAATAATTCCTTCTATGTGTATTGCGGCCTTACGGCGTTGTACTATTGGGGAATTAGGTTTAAGCAATCCCTCAATACCGTATTAGCCAAATGTAAAATCCAGTTGACTGTTTTTTCATATAAACCTTCTTGGCCAGACTTCCATTGGTTATAGATTGTGTAGTAAATGAAGATTACAGCCTTGATGGGTTGTAGGGGAGCTACTTTAGGCTGGCGTTGCACATAGTTTCTTTTGGCCTTCTGCAGTTTCTGGTGATTACGGTTTTTTGACATGTTTTTTAATAGATAAAAATAAAAAAAGCCAGTTCCAGGTAATGCATGGAAATATTAAACTCAGGACAAACATGTATTCTAGCAGCGTTTGTTCACCCGTGAGGTGAATTTTTGGGGTCAAGGATGTTGTAGGTCTGGCATTTTTCCCCCTCATTGAGGTTTTTCCCCCACAGACCTCCATTTTGCAGCTTCAAAGAAAAACATCAGCCCAAAACATGTAAAGACGTCCTTTTCTTTGACAGGAGCCACATAGTCCACTGACACAACAGACTGGAAATGACTTGTATGGGAGATTTTTCTAGGCGTGACCTATGCAGAGGTCAGGAGGGAGCGGATAAGCTGTGATATCACCTATTATCAATGGTGGATCCTGTGTTATTTCTATGGAGGTCATCGTAACATATTTCAGCTGGAGTGGTCAGTGTGAAAACTGCACAATTTTAAGATTTTTTCTAAATATAGTTAGTGACAATTAAAAAAAATGGGAAACTATGTTTCACAGAAAAACATGATTTAAACAGGTCATGTTTCTACACACTCTTTAAATCCTCAAGGTTTGCACTTTAAATGAAATAATAATGATGCAATTATAATAAGCAGTATCTGTCCTAAACGTTACACATACCAAATTGTCAAAGAAAGGTGGAGATTTGATATATGTTGAATTTGGATCCCAAGGATACAACTGATCAGTAGGTGCCTTCAAGTTATTCCAGCTCTCATTGACTTTCTGTAAGACACAATACTTTCAGATGACTCAAGAATATAAAAAATGTAAGTCAATCCCGGCTCGGTCTGCCCTGTTAACCCTTTAAGGACCCTGAACTTTTATGTATTTATTTATTTAACTTTTTTTTTTACACTTTTCTATAGTTCCCATAGGGAACTAAAACAATCAATCATCTGATTGCTATTCTCATATACTCCAATGTACTAGCATTGGAATATATGAGAAAATTGCTTATTTCCTATGGAGTTCTATTACAGGCTAGAGCTCCATAGGAATACTATGCAGCAGCCTCTTGTCATTCACAAAGACACAGGCTGCTGCATACACGCTTTGGCGCGCAGATGCCGTGGTCAAGATTGACCACGGCGTCTTAGGGGCAAATGTCCGCGATCGGCATTACTGCCGTTCGCGGACATTGGCCGTGGGTGTCTGCTTCAAGAAGCAAGCGGCCACCCGCAGTTATGGTGCTCGCAGCGAGCGGGAGCCATGTTTAGGGACCAGACCCATGACGAACAGCTACGTTATGGGTCCTTAAGGGGTTAAGCTAGCTGCCTCACAGCTGGTGGCATAGGGGCAGAGCCTGTTAAGCACTCATTTGCATCCCTTTCTTCCCAGAATTCCAGAGGAGCACGTATGGCCTATAAGTCTCCTCACGCTGACTAAGGCACTCTCTCCCCAAGGAGAGAAAGTACCCCCTAAATGGCTGCAGCTATTAACAAAGCCTGACATAGCCAATCTATGACAGGCTTTAGAAGACCAGCGCAGCTACAGGCAGGAGCAGCAATACTCTAGGCCAGGGATGGCCAACCTGTGGTTCTCCTGCTGTTGCAAAACTACAACTCCCACAATGCCCTGCTGGGAGAAGTCATTTTGCAACAGCTGGAGAGCCTAAGGTTGACCATCCCTGCTCTAGCCTATACAGCGCTCAGTGCGGCTGCAGGGGAGTTTGCACTTCCATTCATGGCTCTGTATGAGAATATGGATCCTAAAGTGCAATAGGCACTTCCTAGTTCATCTCTACACAGCAGATATGTGTGCACACCCAATCACCTTGTGCAGTGGTGCCCGAGCGGGTTAGTTAGTGACAAGAGGAACCAGTACAGACTGGTGGGGAATTGGGAACGGTCAGAACAAGAGTGCGGAGAAAGGGGGGGGGGGTCAGTAGTTTGTGTTAAAAAAAAAACAAAAATAAAAAACTTTCTAAACCTTTTCTGTTAAATATATATATAGCAGCCCCTTTAAGTCAGAGAAAGGATGCTCCAACAGAGCGCTTTATGGCACATCAGCTGAATATGCCATAAATGTGCTATCAATAGGACATCCACCGATCACAACTCCTGTGGAAGACATGCCTGTTTTTGTGTCACACTCCTACCTCCATTCACTGTAGGAGATTCTCAGGGTTGATGGTCTGACTGCTATCTCATATGCCATGAAGGTGCTTTGTTTTAAAATGCATGGGGCTGAGCTACAAAACCTAAAAGCCCCCATACGCAGTGTAATGTCAGGGAAACCCACCTTTCTCAGCAAGCGTCTCCCAAACCGACTATGGTGTGGCAGATAAAGTTTGGGCAACATTCATTTTTTTGACTGATCCTTTTGTTCTTCCAGTAGAAGTGTTTTTTTTTCCTCTCGCCCCATAGAATGCACATACATGTTCAGATGAACCAAACGTGCATGTGTAAGAGCGGGACGGGAGACTCATCTGTCGGTGACAGCTATTGCATGTGTATGGCCAGTTTAACACTGAGTCACAACATTAGCATTACTGCAGCCACCTCCATGGTTCTGTACAATAAACGTATGCTGTTTATTGTCAAAAAAGCGCATTGTAAAGATGGCTCCATACCTCGATCTTTTCATACACCTCTTTGAACATTCCGGGGATGACATATTTGCGTTCCACAGCCTGAATTTCATCTCTTGTGGGCCAGATATCCCTTAAGAATACGGGCTTGCCATCAGCATTGATACCTGTGAAAATTGTAAGACAGGGACAGTAACAGACAAGGAAAGAGTCTCGTAAAGCATCTACCACCTGAAGAATGTTGTCAAATAAAAAGGTGTGCAACCTCTTCAAGCAGGAGTGTACGCAATAAAGCCTCTTTAGGATGCCCGCACCCCCCTGAATAATGTCTGTTATGGGCATAGTTTGACCTGTTTCAGGCTTTCTTCACACCTTTGTTTCTGGAGTTTTTTTTTTCCACATCCAGCACATGCTGCATTTTGGAACAGCTAAAAAAGCACAGTCAGTTTCTAGTGAATTTTACATTTCCCCACTGAACATCTGGTTGCTGCTATTTTTGAGAAAAAAAATGTGGTGTGTGTCCCAAATGTTAGATTTATGCTATAAAACTGCCATAAATACACTGATTAATCTCACTCAGTGCGCTCTATATCCCATTGTAAATAATAAAGCTATGGATGCCTACAGGCACCACTAGGGGGAGCTCACTACATATGAATGTATACAGCTCCAATAGAACTCAACGGCAGGTGTAAAAACCTGTGAGTGCCAGGCCCCCCTTCCACCATAGGCCCCTGTGGCAGTCATTTAGCCTCCGTGGAAGGTACACTACTGGCTTGTAGGCCGTTGCAGCAGAAATATCTTGACTAGTAGGAAAAGGCTCCATGAGGTGTAAACTAATGCCACATTTTCTTATAGAAAGACTGGGCAGGAACAGATGTAAAAAAATACACCGATTCAGCTTTTGACATTATATTCACAATTATTTTATGAAACTCACCAGAAATACAACACCCGGGATATGAAGTACTTAACTCTATCAGTCATCATCAATTATAAGTAATGGAAAGTCTGACCTAATCCGTGCCGCTTATCACATTTAATACTGATTCCAAATAGATGCCAGTGTGGTAGAGCTTACCCAGAGGCTCAGTCTCAAAGTCAATCCTGATGGTTCCAGCTATGGCATAGGCAATGACAAGCGGTGGTGAGGCCAAGTAGTTTGCACGTGTATTTGGATGAACACGGCCTTCAAAATTTCTATTGCCAGATAACACACCTACAGCCACCAGGTCTCCCTGCAGATACAAGATAATATAAGGGAAATAGCAGCGTCAAGCGGTAGGGACACAATATTTGCCTTGTTCTATGATCCCTATTTTTTTAAATTTTAATTTTTTTTTTTACAGAGATTGGACTGAAGACAAACAGCATGGATGCCACAGCTATGGAGGACACACTGTAGTCAATGCTGATTGTCCGGTCCTAAAGGATGGTCAGATGAAAATTCTTGAGGTCATGGCCTGCAGAAATGAGAGGCACTATACATGCAATTCACACAAGCTTATTTTGTAGATCATTTTCACATAAATGAGTGTATTATGGGCAGATGTTTTGGACCGATAGTATGGCAGAGTGTTCAAGTCAGCCACGGGTGTACTGACAAAACTCGCAGCAGCAGAGGAATTCGTGATGCAGCGAGTTAGGATCAGGCTGGAACACTGAGATACCGGTGCAAAAATGTGCCGAAAATAAGCTTGCGACACTCTCCAAAAGGTCAAATAATTACAGTGGTATAAAAAGCTTGACCCAACCAGTGAGGTGTCCAATTAATGCCAAACGGTACCTGAGTGATGGCTTCCACAACAGATTCAGGCAAAGGTCCACTGTTTCCAATACAGGTCATGCAACCATATCCTACAACATCAAAGCTGAGAAAAAGAAGTATTTAATATACATACTTGCAATGCAAATAATAAAGATGTTTGTTTCTGGCCGGTGAACCACCCCAGTGTTGCCCATTGTATTGGTGCCAGATTGCAAATTAAAGAGAGTCTGTCAGAAGTTTTGACTATGCAAAACTGCTGACAGTGCAATGTAGTAGTGTGAATATGCAGCTTTATTCTGCCAGATTATGCTACTGCAAATGCGCAGGAGATGGTGCGTCATTTTGAAGTGCTCTCTATACTGAGTTGCTTCACAGCTTCTCTGTGTCTAGTGGTCTCCTGACTGGATGCTTCATCTGTCAGTCAGAGCAGTGGGAAAGGGCAGTGAAGTAGAGAGCACTCCACAGTAAAGCACCACCTCTTGAGTACTGGCAGAATAAAAGCTCATATTTACACTACTCTGGATAATAAAAACTCTACAAAAAGCCAAGTTTCTGCATATCGAGACATAGGATTTATGCTATCCTTTTAATTTAAATTCTTTGTTTTATAAGATTAATAAATCTATACAAATTTATGCAATCCTTGTGAACTGTATATACTCGAGTGCCTGTCCTATATGTAGATCTACAAAAAGCATGTTTGTATTGCTCTTCCCAGCCCCTACCTAGTGCTGTCAGCAGTTTAGCACTACTCAAAACTGATAGCTGACAGACTCTCCAAGTATTCCAACAGTTGGATACTGTATATGTCAATTAATTACTGACGTCCCAACATAAATATATTTTCATCAATGATGGTTTATTCCAATGGTCTACAACCTGTGGATCTGAGGCAACTGTGAAAATACAACTCCCACCATGCTGTCCCTGCTGTAGTTTTGCAACAGCTAGAAAGCCACAGGCTGAAGATCACTAGTTTAGGCTGCATCCGTTATGAACGGATCCGGTTGTATTATCTGTAACATAGCCAAGACAGATCCGTCATGAACTCCATTGAAAGTCAATGGGGGACGGATCCGTTTTCTATTGTGGCAGACTGTCTCCGAGAAAACGGATCCGTCCCCATTGACTTGCATTGGGGGTCATGCTGGATCCGTCTTGCTCTGCATCCCAGGATGCGGTTTGCTCTCCGGTATGGGAATGCAACTAAACGGAATGGAATGTATGTTGGTGCATTCCGTTCTGTTCAGTTTTGTCCCCATTGACAACGAATGGAGACAAAACTGAAGCATTTTTTCCCGGGACTGAGCCCCTATGACGGATCTCAATACCGGAACACTAAAACGCTAGTGTGAAATTAGCTTTAGACAAAGGCTCTTTCTAACAAGGGAGACCACTATTAGCTGGAAACTATGGACAGCAGAATTTTATGCCATCTCATCAGCTGCATTTCTGAAAATGTGTCTACTGTATCTTAAAGCTTCTTGCTCTCAGAGTTTGCTTAATTTTGCTTTTTGCTTTATGTTATTTAAAACATAACTTCTTAGTATATAGCAAGTATATGAAACAAGACACAACTTTGCAGCACCAATGATTGCGGTAAGGTAAAGAGAAACAGAGGCGACATGGCCGTCCCAGCAAGGTGGCGTCCTAAAATTGCCAAAAGGAACTTTTAGTCTAGTTTTAGCAAGCAATGACATCTCTAGAACATGGCACCATTTGCTGACTGGTGGTGATCCAATCACAGGCCGTTCCATGGTCCATTTGGCATTTTCTCTGGATGAAGCCACTCCTATCAAGTTGCATGGATTTCCCATAAAAATAAACGGATAGAGTTGCAATACCTGCACAGTGACTTGCTGAGAGAGTGGAAGTGCAGGGAAGTATTCATTGCAGAAGTGGTGGGGGTTGAACTATGCTATCACTTGGCAAGTATAGAAAACTCCTTTAGGCTACTTTCACACTCGCGTTTTGTGCAGATCCGTCATGGACTGATCCGTTCAGATAATACAGCCGTCTGCATCCGTTCAGAACGGATCCGTTTGTATTATCTTTAACATAGCCAATACGGATCCGTCTTGAATACCACTGAAAGTCAATGGAGGACGGATTAGTTTTCCATTGTGTCAGATTGTGTCAGTGAAAACGGATCCGTCCCCATTGACTTACATTGTGTGCCAGGATCCGTTTGGCTCAGTTTCAACAGACGGACACCAAAACGCTGCAATGGAGACTGAAACTGATGCATTCTGAGCGGATCCTTTTCCATTCAGAATGCAAACTGATCCGTTTTGGACCGCTTGTGAAAGCCCTGAGTGGATCTCACAAACGGAAAGCCAAAACGCCAGTGTGAAAGTAGCCTTAATCATTTTTGGAAAGTGTGCCTAATATGTAGAAGGCTGTAATAGACAAGATTTTTCATGGACACATACCCAAGTTGGGAAAGGTACGGCATGACGCCACTGTCTCTGAGATAATACGTCACCACCCCACTGCCAGGAGACAGGCTTGTCTTGATATAAGGCTTCACTGTTAGTCCAGCTTCCACAGCATTTTTGGCCAACAAACCTAACAAATGGAACAATACTTTTAAAGCTAAGAGAACAGACAGAAAAACTAACATGAAATCTACTATCTTACCAAAATGTGGCTGAACAAGGAAAGATGATACATACCGACATGTCCGGTTCAAATTAACCAAAAACCACAAAGAAAGAAGCGATATAAACATAAAAGGAGGAGAGGTGCTTACCCGCGCCCAGCATGACAGAAGGGTTACTAGTGTTGGTGCAGCTGGTAATAGCAGCTATGACCACCGAGCCATGAGCCAGCTCATAATCTGCATCATTATAGCAGAATTTCACTTTGTCATTATGGTGTCCCTGAGGAATATGGAAGCCTTTAAACCCTTGCTGTGGAATAGAAGAAAAAAAAATAAGCATTTTATAATACATCAAAACTGTCTAACAATATATGACGTTTCAGGTCCAAAGCCTGAGGCTGCACTACTGAAAGATTCCAATAACAACATATCCTTTTCCAACGGTGTTCTTATGGGGACCTGGTGTGGCAAATTACCAAACACAATGCCTCCAGCCTAAGTGGCTGGATGTATTTCATGATGTGAAGCCAAGCCAACAGAGGCATGTTAATAGATTTTCTCAGTAGTCCAGCCTCAGGTTTTCAGCCTGTAACATCAAGCAATCAAATTGGTACATAAATAGTATTAAAAATGGTTTTCCCATTTTTAATGTAACGAAAATAAACTGAAGGGGTTTTCCGAGATTTTAATATCGATGGCCTATTCCCAGAATAGGTCATCATTATCAGATTGGCGGGGGTCCGACACCTGGCACTGCCTGGCATCAGCTATTTAAGGTCAGATTACCAAGTACAGCGCCATCAAGTTGATAGCAGCTATGCTTGGTATTACAGGTCAGCCCCATTCGGCACTTGTCCAAACAGATGATTCCAGGAGTCAGACCTTTGCCGGTCGGATACTGATGGCCTATCCTTAGGATAGGTCATCAATATAAAAATCTCAAGCAACCCCCTTTAAAATAGAAATCTGCTCTATGAACTGTAATTTCTTACCTTGGCTCCTAGGCAGCTCTCAAAGTCAGTTCTCATGTCAGACACAGCTACTTTATCCTGAGGCCTCTTGGGTCCACTACAACAAGGTACCACCGTACTGAGATCCAGCTCAACCACCTGTGTGATAATATACATTCAGAACAAATAGCTAAAGACATAAAGACATCCATATTCTATATGACACCTGCCAATATTATTCATTTATTAGAAATAAAGTCGTGCTGAAAGTTTCCAATATTACCTGAGTGAAGTCCGGGTCCTGTTCCGTGTTACTGAAGTCCCTGAATAGCCCAGCGGCCTCTAAATACTTCTGAATGTATTTCACTTTATTCTCTTCACGACCTGTGACATGGATATACAGTGATAAGCCCAGTGGAGTTTAATCCCCATTTTCCACAAGCCGTGAATGGCACCCAGAGGAATGTTTGGTTGGATGGTAGTGTTTGTCTTTGTAGATGCAGTGGTGCTGGGGTTAGTCCTGCTGTGACTAATCAGTAGTTCAGGGATGTGGCCCGCTGAAAGTGTGAGGTGGGCTTGCTGGGATCATTAGTGGAAAGGCTGCTATGACTTGATGGGGATGCAGCGGCAGACTGCAGTCCGCTGGGCTCACCAGGTCCCCCCTCTGTGTATATAGGACTTTAAGAACCCTGTTAGACTAGGGGACCATTATTGTCAGAGCTTGGGCCCCCATAGGGTTGTTTCGATACCAAAATTTTGATTCGGTATCGATACCATAAATAAAAATAAAATGCCAAAAAAGCCGCGTGATCCGGCCCATGATCGAACAGTCCGATCCTATTTTTTGGGTGGACAAGGCGACTAAATAAAATGGCGAATTGTGCAGTTTTTCCTTTTTTTTTTTTCTTTTACGGCGTTCACCACATAAAAGAGGATTTTTTAAATAGTTTGGACCTTTGAGACACGGTGATATGTAATATTTTATTTATTGTTTATATATTTTATATGTAAAATTGGGAAAGGGGTAATTTATACTTAATATTTTGGTGTACTTTTTTTTATTTTTACAGTTGATTTAATAACTATTTCCCCCTTAGGGGCTAGAACCTGGGATCTTTTCAGCCTATTCACCCTAATAGAGCTCTATCAGGGTGAATAGGACCTTACACTGTCCCAACTGCCCTGTACACAGTACACATAGTACACAGCAGAAGGGAGCGGACTATGGCAGCCAGGACTTCAGTAGCGTCCTGGTTGCCATAGTAACCGATCTGAGCCCCAGGATTACACTGCTGGGGCTCCGATCACTGCCACTTCCACTAATGAGGAGGAAGTGAGGGGACCTCTGCCACCAATGATTTTAATACAAGGGGGCGCACTGGCCACCAATGTTTTACTACTGGGGAAAGGGGGGGGCAATGTCTTTAACACTGGGGACGGTGCACTGGCCACCAATGATGAGTAACGTTTCATATACAAATTCAGGCAGAAGAAACACATTGTGCGGCAACTGAGAGCTTAATTGCCACGGATTGCAGCGCTTGGTCACAGGCAGGATGTGTTCCTGCTACCTGCATTTGTATATGAAACGTTACTCGTCATTGGTGGCCAGTGCGCCCACCCCTCCTCCTCCCGTCTCTCCTCATTGGTGGAAGCAGCACAGGGGGAGGGAGAGACTGCTTCCTTCTCCCCGTGCTGCTGAGGAGAACATGGCCGTGCTGACAGCAGCGTGATCCATGTTCTCTGATACTGGGCTGTGCAGTAGCACATCCCGGTATCGTATCGAAACCGGGCTAAAAGTATCGAATGGGTATCGAAACTTCGATACCCGAAACAACCCAATGAAGAATCCTCTGGTGGGCCAGTATGACCCTGGGGGGCCTGCTGTAATTACAGTGAGAACTAGGGGAATATGGAACATATTTTTAGTACTAGAGCTCGGACTATCAGGGGAACTCTGACTATGGGGAGTGGGGACCACAAGTAACATTTCTTTAACGTGCAGCAAGTGCTCCCCAACCTCAGCCTGGTTCTTATCTTTTAAAGCCGACTCCTAGACTTGGCTGAGATTTGTCCAGGCCTGCTTTAAGCGCTTAACAATATATGGGCTTTATATCTTGCATTCAAAGCTCACAAAGTCTTATCCACTCCTTTCAAGATTTTTTATTTAATCCCCAATTAATAACTGCATATGAAAAAGAAAAACTGTACTCCACTAACAAATACCATGAAGAATGCCATTTCCTCACACCACAGCATACCAGACATGGTAAGTAGGGACGAATAACCAAAGTGCAATGGTAAGAATGTAAGGGGTGTAAAACATTTGATTTGTAGGATTAGCAGAGGCATAGCTATATTGCTTCTCTGCTCTGAACCACACTAACGTTACACTTTTCTTTTACCATAGTAAAGGGTCGCCCTTACCGGTTTGTTGTAGATACCGAATGCTGACTAGATCAACGGGGAAGAATGCTGCAGTGGCTCCATACTCAGGACACATGTTGGAAATAGTGGCACGATCAGCAATGGAGAGCTGTGCCACACCGGGGCCAAAGAACTCTACAAATTTACCCACGACCCCAACCTGACGGAGGTGCTGCAAAAAAACAAAAATCATATGACATGGCTTTATTTCTACAAGAAGGGCTTCCAACTATGGGCATTTTAAGGGCATAAAGCTGCATAAAAAAAAAAGAAGAATAATAGAAAGGGTGCAATTAATTTTCTAATTTCACAATTGTGTAATGCTGGGTAGAGCCATCGCTCGAGACTCTAGATATATGAATATAGAACATGTTATAACCTGCTATATATGTCTGTATTATAAGTCATTAGGTGGAAAGCTCAGACATTGGCATCACTCAGGGATGCAGGACATTCCTCTTAGGCCTTATGCACATGACCGTATGTGCCCATTACCTACGTATTTTTGGGGTATTTGGTCTGCATTTTGCGGAGATGTTCTATCGTTTTGTGGAACGGACGTACAGATGCAGAAAGCACATGGATGATGGGACCAAGGACCCACTGAAGCCAGCGGGTCCGTAAAAAATGCAGATGCAACACGGATGGTATCTGTATTTTGCGGATCTGCAGACTGCAAAGTACATATGGTTGTGTGCATGAGGCCTTACTGGTAAGTATGCAGCTGGAAGGGGAGTAAAGACTAAAAAGAAGCAGATCCACTGGTAATGGAGAAGTCACCAGTAAGAATTTTTGTGAGCAAATGAACCAGATAAGAACCAAAGTGCTACCTTAGTCACTGTAAGCACAATGTCTGTAGAGGTCACTAAATGGTGAGGGCTCCCCATCAGTTTGTATCCAATGACTTCGGGTAGCACCATACTGATTGGTTGGCCAAGCATGACTGCTTCAGCTTCAATACCTCCGACTCCTGATTAAACAACCACAATACATAACAGAGATTAACAAATGCCAAGACACAGCAAACAAATAAAACTGCAAAATGGACCCACAAAGCGCTATAATCTAGATTCGCTCTTTAAAGGGGTCATCCGCTCCTTTACTACTGATGGCCGATCAGTCGTTGCTCTGGTGCAGGAACTACAGGGCTCTTCATTATGCAGCGGACTTTGATTGTAACTGCAGTGCTCCTCCTCTTATCTGGGAGCAGAACTGCACTAACCAGCTCCATCCTCAACACAATGGACAGGGCAGTGTAGTTCCAGCAACAGAGCTAGTCTGAAACAGATGACTGGTGGGGGTGCATGGTGTCGGACCCCCACCAGTCAGATATTAATGGCCTATCCTGAGGACAGGCCAACAATAATGTGGACAATCCTGTTATAGGGTTTGCACCCCATCAATTATATTACAGTCTCGACTGTTCTCAGGAGACACCAAGTTGGCCTATTTTAACCTATGCGTATACCTGGTAGCTCACACACACAAAAAAACAAAAAACTGGTTGTTGGCTTAAACAGTGTCTGACCCTCAATGATCTTCAGAATATCCCATAAGTTCATAGCCTTAGCTTCCTCACTACTAGACTCTTTCTCTATCAGATGCTCCATGAAAGTGGTTCCTACCGAGGAAGGGTGACCTTAAGACACTAAAGAAAAGGTTAAACTTACCCCAGCCAAGAACTCCAAGCCCATCGATCATTGTGGTGTGCGAATCTGTCCCAACAAGGCTATCAGGATAGTAGAGGCCATCCTGGTCAAAGACTACCCTGGCCAGATACTCCAGGTTGACCTGGTGAATGATGCCGGAACCTGGCGGGATGATTCTCATGTTCTGAAAGGCCTGCGATCCCCACTGGAATTAAAATCAGCATAACCATGTCAACAGTAATCTAGAGTATTACATTTAACCCATGACAGTACAGTCCAATAGTAATACCATTCCAAAGCTTTGTCACAAACTCACTTTTAGAAACTCAAATCGTTCTCTGTTCCTTTCAAATTCCAATTCCTGATTCTTTTGTAAGCTGTCTTCCCTAGAACACATGACATAAGAAGGAGGAGATGTGCCGATAAAGGGGACATTTATTTTTCTGAAGTTAAACACATTGGCTAGGCATGCAGAAGGGGACGTCTATAGATACCTCCCGATTAATGATCCCCATCAGTGAGGGTGTAAAGGTACCAAGCTCCTAGAGTGAGGCATGCATTAAACCCATGCACAGATTTCACACGTCATGCAAAAGACAGACTGCTCAGGAACCGTCTCACCTCCTGTTGAAATCAACTTGTATGGAATGATCAATCACCAAGTCTGCCGGGCAAACTGGGTTGATTTTTTCTGGATCTCCTCCCAACCGCTTTACTGCGTCCCGCATTGCTGCAAAATCCACCACGGCAGGGACCCCGCTGAAAACAAAAAGCGCATATAAGACTAAGAGAAAGAACCACTAGGACTCTATGTACAATACATGCACTGATGGGGAAAGTGGTTTCTCTCTGCAACTGTCGTCCCCTCTGCCGAGTCTGATGACGTTTGTACTGTCTGGCCCTATTAATGTGCAGAGGGTGCAGCAGATGCAGAGAGAGCGGAGCCTCTAGGTGTAACGGCAATGCCCCTAGGGGCTATTTTGCATATATTAAAACTTAATTTTTCTCAGTAATGCGGGCACATATGAATATGGGACCAACACAGATGCCTTCAGCTTCCAAGTGCACATGTAAGAGGTCAGCCAGTGTCATCTGCTGAACCTACTGAGAACGGCAGGTTTGGATGACAGTCTAATGTGTGTGTGTGTGGAGCTCTCGACTCTCTCCAGACAGATCATGGCCAGAAATAAGTGTCTGGCAGCAGCTCTCTCTTCTCTCCCCATTGAAAGATAGCTGTCGGCGGAATGGCCGTTGTGCTGACAGTGTTGAATATGTATGGCCACCCTTCATATGTCTCCAACAGACGTGGGGCTTACTGCAATACAGACACTGTAAAAGTAGTGGTGTTCTCTGCTCATAGCCTGTTTGTACAGGCTAGTATGCTATAGATGTAAAACTGTGTTTGCCTGATATTAATATCCTGTTGTGCCCAGAACAGGTAAGGGGCCAGATTCACACGACTGACGTTGAAAAACTCAGAACAGAATCTGTGTGTTTTGTTTTTTGTAAGCACAAAAAAAAAACATGTTTTCTCATGTGGTTTTTAACGTGTTTTTTTAAATCAATGGGTGTTCACTTTCTGAAGAGGATCTGTGCAGAAAAACTTACAAAATGGACACATGGACTTACATGGAGCGGTTTTTTAAGCTTCCCATTCATCAGCACTGATTCTGCCCCAAGATAGGACATACAGCTTCTTTTTTACACACGTAAAAGGAAAAAAAAGCAAGTGCTACTTCCCACTGCAATGAATGGGAGGCTGCTTTGAGGCGTTTTTGGAGCCGATTTTGAGGCAGAAACATAGCACACCGGTTTTACTATAACTGGTGTAAGTTTTGGCTCAATTCTAGGCCGGCCCCAGCTGACGTAGATTCGAGTTTCTGGCAAATGTGTCTAAATTAGGTGCTTCTCACTCCGGTGCACAGGGTATGGGAACGCCAGTCTTGATAAATCTCCCCATATGTGAACAGTACAGGCTCTGAATTGGAGGAGTGGTCACATGATCCAGGAGGTTTAATCCTTTTTTTAACAGGGAGCTGCCTCCCCCTGCCAGAAGTGATGGAGCGTCACTAGTCTCACATTCTTTTCCCACCATCTCCATTTTCCCCCCAGCCTTCCACCCACCTCTATAGTATGCTGTCCAGCTCCTTTCAACCACATGACCATTGATGAACTAAAATGCCAGGCCCCATTCCCACACGTGACCATTGACTTACTGGCACATAAAAGAAAGCATGAATAGTAATAAAATTCTGGAATTACGTGAAATCCTGCAGAATAACCCTCGCTGGACGGAACGGGACTTCCACATTCTCATACTGAGTGACTTTCCAGTTCAAGATGTTATTAACATCTTTGCTTTTCACCAGAAATTCATCACAGTTCCTGATGGCCGACTCAAGAAGGACTCGAATGGAGAAGGGTAAACGGGCTGAAAAGAAATAGGTTATTAGAGCTTTAACAGGCATTGCAAAAAAGAAACAATAAATCAGATAGTAGAGTATGAACTTAGAAAACCTAAAAGAGGAAACTTATGTTCTGACAGGTCATATATGGTGAACATCTGAGAAGTTCACACTGGTGAAGTCTCCACCACCAAAACAAATGGGCATTTCTCAGGGGGTTTTGAAGGAACCAGTTTTTGTGGATACAAAATAGAAGAGTAAAAAGGAGTCGGAGAACAGTTTATGAAGGCTTCTGTTAGCTAAAGTCTTCTGACACGGCATTGAGGGACGGCTCTACACTCCCTTGAGTTTAAAGAGGAAGCAAAATATAGGTTGGTAAACTGGAATCGCCAAGCTAAAAGGTTAAAAGGCATAGAAGTTGGAAGACCCCTGCTCGTCCCTTCATTCTAATGCGGATGCCAGCTCATGGATCCAATCAAGAGTATCCAAACAACATATTAACGAAGAGGTAAACTTGTAGTTCATAATAAGTATCTTCTCCTATGACTTGAAAGCTACGGCCACGGTTGACTCCCGGCTATCATACCACTTATCCTGTGGAGAGGTGGTACATGCTGTTCATAGGCAACCCTTTAAAGTTGTCCTCCTGGGACTGACCCGCTCTAAATACTCAGCGCCACACTTATCTACAAAATGTATCACATACCATATCTTGTATCATTCAACTTATGGAGATTGAAAAAGGTCTTCTTGGGTTCGGCAGGGTTGAGTGGCTCCACTAAGTGCTGAAAGGGGTTACTCATAATTCTTCCTTCAAGCAGACCTAAGAAAACATGGTCAGTGATCAGATACATTCATCATTCTCTTTTTGTAGCAAACATGCCTGGCCTTGCTTGGTAAGCCAACAGAAAATTGACTGTAAGGCCTCTTTCACACGGGTGTCATGTTTGACGCCCGGATAAGAGGCGGGTGCGGATTTTTCCACGCGAGTGCAAAGCGTTTTAATGCGCTTTGCACGCGAGTGGGAAAAATCGGCATGTTTGGTACCCAGACCCGAACCCGGACTTCTTCACTGAACTCTGGTTTCGGGTTCAGTACTCTGTAGATTTTATTATTTTCCCTTATAACATGGCTATAAGGGAAAATAATAGCATTCTCAATACAGAATGCTTAGTAAAATGTGGATGGAGGGGTTAAAAATAAAAAAATGAACTCACCTTATCCACTTGATCGCGTAGTTGTGATCTCTTCTTCAATTATTAGCTGCCGGCTAAAGGACCTGTGATGACGTCACCGAGCTCATCACATGGTTAAATCACATGGTCCATCACCATGGTGATGGACCATGTGATTGGACCATGTGATGTGACATCACCACAGGTTCTTTAGATGGCAGCTAATGCTTAAGGAGGAGAGAAGAGATCGGCAACTACGCGATCAAGTGGATAAGGTAAGTTCATTTTTTTATTTTTAACCCCTTAATCCACATTCTACAAAGCATTCTTTATTGAGAATGCTATTATTTTCCCTTATAACCATGTTATAAGGGAAAATAATAAAGATCGGGTCCCGTCTCTTGCGGGAACCTTGCACTGCATCCGCACTTGCTTGCGGATGCTTGCGATTTTCCCGCAGCCCAATTCTTTTCTATGGGGCCTGCGTTGTGTGAAAAACGCACAATATAGAGCATGCTGCGATTTTCACGCATTACAGAAGTGATGCGTGAAAATCACCACTCATGTACACAGCCCCATAGAAATGAATGGGTCCGGATTAAGTGCGGGTGCAATGCGTTCACCTCACGCATTGCACCCACGCGGAAATCACGCCTGTGTAAAAGGGGCCTAAAGGTGAGAACCTTGCTGCAGTAATGACAAATATAGTTTGGCGGGGGACATGATCTACCATTAACCTATTCCAATCAAAAAGAAACTTAAATGAGTTGTCTGGAAATAATTACTTTTTATTGAATGCCCACAGCCTGCCTCCTGAAACAAAAGATTTGTACAGTATTGACATCTGGCGCCACATGCTCTGCTGCAGCCAATGGAGTGGCGCCAGTGGTGATGTGCCAATTGTGCAATGGCTGCAGTGGAGCACATGACCATGCAGAGGCAGTGCGGAGGACCGGAGCGCCGGGGAGCAGTTAAGTATGAAACTTCTGCTCTAGGAGGCAGGCTGCGGGCATTAGATAAAAAGTAATGGACAGCCCCTTGAAAGTGGATGGCTCATCTCAGATACTGATGGCATATTGTTAGGGTCTGCTATCAATGTCAGATAGGTGTGGGACCTATCTCCAGAATAGGGCCTGCAAAGTGACGGACAGCCAAACGTGTCTGAGCAGCATGTTCTCCACTCATCACTGTGGGAGTTCCAAAAATAGCTGGACGAGTGTGCTCGGCTATTTTCGCATGTCCCATAGCAATTAATGGAGAGCGAACCGCACAAATACGGCTACAGCTCCATTCACTGCTATGGGAACTGTGCCAGGACTGCACAGCTGCCCTCCATTCACTTCCGGGGGCCCCATTCTGGAACCCACACCTATCTAACATTCATTGCGTATCATAGCAATCTGAGATGAACCTACCTCTAACACGGGCGAGACCCCAAGGCAGCACTCTTGCCAGTGTCAGACCACACAAAGCATCTATGGAGGCCGCCAAGATGACCAGCAGAATGGAATGTGACATTTCCAGTAGATCCGACAGACAATACATCCGTCTGTCAGAAATACCTCCTTACTAATAATACTAACACAAGAATACATTATTGTAAGATCACTACTTCAACACTGAATGCCTGGGGTAGAGCAGCAGTGATTCAAAAGGAAGGGGCCCTGGAGGGCATGGGGCTCGTGGATGGAGGGTCTTAGTGGGGAAATACAGTATTACTTGACGACCACTGAAAAAAAACATTGAAAAGGTTTACTACAAGGCCGGTAGATCCTAGGGTTAGTCATCTAACCCAAGACAAAAAAAAATAATCTAAAAAGTTTGAGTGGTCTCAGGCCACAAACAGCTTGGCCCTTAGAGGGGTTGTCTTTTCTTAGACATTGATGGGATAATGCTAGAATACGGGACCCGCACCTTTCTTTACAAAACAACCCCCGAAGTGAGCGGAGAGCAGCTGCGCGGCCAACCTTTATTCATCTTATGGCACTGCTCTGCCAGTGGCTGCGCTTGCGCTCTCAATGGATTTCTATGGGACTTCCAAAAATAGCTTAGCCTGCTCCCATAAATGTCGAGCACGTCGAGCACGCGTGGTGTGCTCTCCTTCACTTTCAGAGATAGGTGCAGATCTCAGAGGTAGGACCTACACTTATCTGACTTTGATGGCCTAGTTTTATACCATGAAAGTCTGAGATGACAACCCCTTTAAAGGGGTTGTCAGAGCTTTACTTATTAGGATAGGCCATCAATATCAAATTGAGTCCAGGCCCCCCTGCTGGATCACTCGTAAAGGTTTGGCAGGAGTATAGATCTCCCAATACACACTGATGGCATATTACTGATATCCATGACGGCTAAGTGTTCTAGAGCATTATTTGGGGCAGTACCGTAATACTAGGAATAGCTGTGCCGCAAACCCCAATGCCGTGGCTAGATACGCATTTCAATTCCTTATCTTGGTTTTACACTATCTCTATGACGTGGAGAACTTCGAAGATAGCTTCTTGAGACCCAACCCAAGTATATATGTAAAAGGGAAAGGAGAGAATCTCCAACCCACAAGTAACATATCCTAGTCCTGGAATGAAGAGGGTTAAACAAGAGCGCTTGCTCAGCAAAACTCCAGTTTCTCTATTTCAGCTTTCCACATGTTGGACTTAAAACCAGGACAAAGTTCATGGCCGCTATCTTCTATTCTTCAGAGGAATGCTGGGCAGGGGAGGTGGGACGAATATCTTTAAGAGATTTTCCAGGAGAATTGCAATTTTATTAGATATCTTACACAAAGCCTCGTAAAACCAGACAGAATATGAATAATATATATATATATATATATATATATATATATATATATATATATACACACATACACACACCGATATATATATATATAATCTTATTGCCATATCCTAGCCATATGGATCTATTCTTGTTACGGCATGACGAGACCGTATGAACCTTACGAAGCTATGCCCATTATTTATACAGAATAGGAGGATATACAGGCAAGTGGGGTTTTTTTACTTCATTTTACTTCTTGTGAAAATAATCCCAGTAAGGGCTCGTTCACACACACGTTTTTTGCTTTCCATATACGGAACCATTCTTTTCAATGAAAAAAACAGAATGTACTCCGTTTCCGTATTTCCGTGCCGCAACATTTCGAGTCTGGTCCTATTATTGTCTGCAAATCACGTTCAGTCGCTCCATTTAAGTCAATAGGTCCGTATAAAAAACGGAATGCATACGGAACACATGTCCATGCTGTAGAAATGCTATGCCCAGCCCATTTTGCACATGTGTTTGGGGTTTGCAATGATTACAAAGTTTCTATTTTTGCGGAAAAACAGAACAACGGATCCGTGAAAAATGGACCGCAACACCATCCGGTCGTGTGAACAAGCCCTAACAGGATCGATCACTACGTCACCTCTATACAACGCTGTCTTCAGTGGGCGGTCCTAATCAGTGATTGACATTGAGGGAACGCTGCCAGTCTCCAAGTAGGACCGCCCACTGGACTCCTAAGCCCAGAATGAGCAGGTTTCAATCTATAAGTAATCGTTACGCTACATCTTTTCCTATAAAACTTTATACTGCTCTGCTCGGCACCTCCTGCTCTGAAACATGGTTCCCTTTGAGCGTCAACAGGATCATCCGTATCAAACCTGGCATACAGCCTGGCAGGCCTGATCCAGCTCATTAAAACCTTATCTTTGTCCTCTAATGTGTTGAGGCATTAGGAAAAATGCCAATTAGGGCATAAGGGCACCAAGGGCAGGCCCTAGCCAATCGGTGAACTCTAGCTTCTGAAGACCCTCCCCCTCCACTTGATTGACATGGCCAGACATCCAATTGGTCAGCTCGCCTGGCCCTATAATCCCACATCGGAGCAGTTCAGTTTATCCTTGGCGCATGAACAATACATTTTATAGTACTAGCCACACCGTAAAGACTACTGCGCATGCTCCAGGGTGTACTGTACGGCATGCTGATGAATCTGATGCCTGGCCGGCACTATCAATTAAGTGGAAGAGGGAATGTCTTGCAGGGCAGAAGAGAGGAGCTAAAGTGCACTGAGTAGCCATAACCTCTCCTTGGTGCACTTAAGCGCTAATTTGAATATTCTTACATTTAAAATACTGATTTTTCTTAAATGCCACAACGTATCAGAAGAAGGTATGGTTTTAATCAGCTGACTCAGCCTTACCAGGCACAATGTTGGTTTGATAGGGTTGCTCCTCCTGACAGATGCCATGCCAAAAGTACCTGTCACCTCTCCTGAGGTGTTTATTTTAAAGGGGTTATCCAAGACTAATAAATGCCTCCCATATGCCCGGACCCCTCACAATGAATATACTTACCTGGCTCCCCGCGCCGCTCCTGGTCCCCGTACTGCTGCTGCTCCCCATGCGCGGAGAAAACGTCTGGTGTAGGGGACGAACCTCCCTAGCATCGCGGGTGACCCACGGAGATGCAGCGGTGGCCGTGCATGCATCAGAAGCGACATGGGTGCTGGGGAGCAAGGTAAATATAACCTGTGTGAGGGGCTGGGGCATTTTGGGGGGCATTATAGGGGTTGAATAACCCATTTAGCAGATGCCCATGCCATAAACCAGGCATCCTCAAACTGCGGCCCTCCAGCTGTTGTAAAACTACAACTCCCACAATTTCCTGCTGTAGGCTGATACCTGTAGGCTGTCCAGGCATGCTGGGAGTTGTAGTTTTGCAACAGCTGTAGGGCCGCAGTTTGAGGATGCCTGCCATAAACTGTGTGTTCTTGTCGTGCAGTAGTAGTTTTAGCAGTACTGGACGGACATGGCTCTCTGCTTTAGCCAACGAGGAATCCCCTAGATCAGTGAAAGGGGTTCTCCAGTATTTTGAGATTGATGGTCCAAGCGTTTCTCTGCACCCCCACCGATCCGCTGTTTGCGAGTAGCTTTGGCGACAGGACTACATGACTGGTAGGGGTACAGGGTGTAGGACCCCTGCTGATCTGATATCGATGACCTGTGCCGAGGATAGGTGGAAAATCCCTTAAAAGGCACCTATGAGCAGATTTGTACCTATGAAACTGGCTGACCTGTTACATGTGCACTTGGCAGCTGAAGGCATCTGTGTTGGTCCCATGTTCATATGTGCCTGCATTGCTGAGAAAAATGAAGTTTTAATATATGCAAATGAGCCTCTAGGAGCAACGGGGGCGTTGCCATTACACCGAGAGGCCAGGCAGTGAAAAAATCATCACACCTGCCTGGCCCTGTTAATCAAAATGCAGAGGGCGCTGCGGTTGGAGAAAGAGCAGAGCTTCCAGGTGTAACGCTAACGCCCCCATTGCTCCTAGAGGCTCATTTGCATAAGTTAAAACATCATTTTTATCAGCAACGGGGCACATATGAACATGAGACCAACACAGATGCCTTCAAGTGCACATGTAACAGGTCAGCCAGTGTCATAGGTACAAATCTGCTGACAGATGCCCTTTAGGCATGCTGTAACTGGGCAGTGAGAGGTGGCAGTCACTACAATGGTCACAGAGGAAGGAGGGCGCATTCTCTGTAATGATATAACCACATGTAAGGCTACTTTCACATCTGCGTCTTCAACGCCGCTCAATAGCGGAAGAAAACGCTTCTGTTTTGTCACCATTCATTGTCAATGGGGACAAAACTGAACTGAAAGAAACAGAATACACCAAAATACATTCCGTTCCGTTTGGTTGCGTCCCCATCGCGGAGAGAAAAACGCTGCAAGCAGGATTTTTCTGTCCGCCATGTGGTGCGGAGCAAGACGGATCCGTCCTGACATGCAATGTAAGTCAATGGGAAGGATCCATTTTCTCTGACACAATAGAAAACGGATCCGTCCCCCATTGACTTTCAATGGTGTTCATGGCGGATCCGTCATGGCTATAGAAGACATAATACAACCGGATCTGTTCATGACGGATGCATGCGGTTTTATTATTGTAACGGAAGAGTTTTTTGCAGATCCATGACGGGTCCACAAAAAAATGCTAATGTGAAAGTGAAAAACAACAAATAACTAAGAAACACTTGGCCAGTGACTCAGCAGAAAACCCTGGCACTATCAGAAGACGTGCCCATCCCCCTCCTCCACAGCCGCAGAGAACATTGCCTCAACAAACCTACAGTATCAAGGGTGAGGTCTCAGCCTCCAAATACGTATATATTGTCATAAAAACCAATGCCAGAGGAGATATGAAACTGTGCTGAAGGGCAGCTCCTAGCTGGTCACATGTAAGCCCAATAACCAGCTTACACCGCCAGCCATCCACCATGAACACATGCTGGATTTACCACAGCAGACGTGGAACAAAATCCATGTGGACACACACGTGGATTATCCCCACTGTGGACCTGTCAGGTTGGCCATGGGGTTTATAGAGCTGGAGGAGCTGAGCAGACTGATATATAGTTTTATGGGAAATAATCAATATATTTATATCTCTGCTCCTTCTGGGCTTTGAAGTCAAGGAGGCGGTCCTATCAGTGATTGACAGCTATCCCTGTATACACAGTCATAGGGGGAAGGCTGTCAGTCATTGATAGGACCATCTGCTTGACTTCAAAGCCAAGAGTGAGCAGAGATATAAATATATAAATTATAAGTTATATTGATTATTTCCCATATAACTATATATCAGTCTGCTCAGCTCCTCCTGCTCTATAACACGCTACTTACTTTGCAGTTTCACGGTGACAGGTTCCCTCTAAGACTATATTCGCAGGGTGGTATTTCCCATATTACTATATATCAGTCTGCTCAGCTCCTCCTGCTCTATTACACGCTGCTTACTTTGCAGTTTCACAGTGACAGGCTCCCTCTAAGACTATATTCGCAGGGTGGTATTTCCCATATTACTATATATATTAGTCTGCTCAGCTCGTCCTGCTCTATAACACGCTACTTACTTTGCAGTTTCACGGTGACAGGTTCCCTCTAAGACTATATTCGCAGGGTGGTATTTCCCATATTACTATATATCAGTCTGCTCAGCTCCTCCTGCTCTATAACACGCTACTTACTTTGCAGTTTCACGGTGACAGGTTCCCTCTAAGACTATATTCGCAGGGTGGTATTTCCCATATAACTATATATCAGTCTGCTCAGCTCCTCCTGCTCTATTACACGCTGCTTACTTTGCAGTTTCACAGTGACAGGCTCCCTCTAAGACTATATTCGCAGGGTGGTATTTCCCATATTACTATATATATTAGTCTGCTCAGCTCGTCCTGCTCTATAACACGCTACTTACTTTGCAGTTTCACGGTGACAGGTTCCCTCTAAGACTATATTCGCAGGGTGGTATTTCCCATATTACTATATATCAGTCTGCTCAGCTCCTCCTGCTCTATTACACGCTGCTTACTTTGCAGTTTCACAGTGACAGGTTCACTCTAAGGCCTCATGCACACGACCGTTTTTTTATGCTGTCCACAAAAAGGGGTTCCGTTGTTCAGTGATCCGCGTCCGTTTTTGCCTTCCGTTGTGTTTTCGTGTGTCTTCCATTTTTTTAGCGGACAGGACCCAAAAGATTTTACCAAATGACAGGCTGACAATTTTTCCCAAGTGCCTGCCAAGGGATCCGCAAAAAAAAACGGACACGGAACGCGGATGACACACGGATGGCCATCCGCATTTTTCACGGACCCATTGATCTGAATGGGTCCGTGAACCGTTTTTCACGGACAAGAATAGGACAGGTTATATTTTTTTGACAGACTGGAATCACGGACCACGGACGCGGAGGACAAACGGTGCATTTGCCGAGGTTTCCACGGACCCATTAAAAACCAATGGGTCCGCAGAAAATCACGAAAAACGGAGCAACGGACACGGAATCAAACAACGGTCGTGTGCATGAGGCCTAAGACTATATTCGCAGGGTGGTATTTCCCATATTACTATATATCAGTCTGCTCAGCTCGTCCTGCTCTATAACACGCTGCCTACTTTGCAGTTTCACGGTGACAGGTTCCCTCTAAGACTATATTCGCAGGGTGGTATTTCCCATATTACTATATATCAGTCTGCTCAGCTCGTCCTGCTCTATAACACGCTGCTTACTTTGCAGTTTCACGGTGACAGGTTCCCTCTAAGACTATATTCACATAGTGGATTTTGACACCTTTTCTGCCTTGGTTTTTACATTTCAGTACTGTGGACCTGCTTCCAGTTTAGCCCCCATTGAATAGCGCTAAACCGTGAGAAGACTTCCCGGTAGCAGTCTGGAATACCGCACAGCGCAGACTCCCATTAAAAACAGGTGGTTTCAGCACGGATGCTGAGAGGTTTTCGGTGCAGAATCCCTGCTAAAATCCATGGCAAAAATACACTGTGTAAACATAGCCTTACAGGGGTTATCCTGGAAAAGATAATGACGACTTATCCTCAGGATAGGATATCCTTGTCACATCAGCGGGGGTCCAAGGCTCGGTATCCGCACCGATCAGCTGGTTTCATGGAGCCACAGCACTCACTAGAGCTCTGGTGAGCATAGCCGACTCCCGGCAGCTTTCCAAGGACAGCACCGTACGACATATAGTGGCAGTGCCTGGTACTGCAGCTCAGTCCCATTGACCTGAATAGGGCTGAGCTGCAACTAGGCCAGGCATCAGCAACCTTCGGCTCCCAGCTGTTGTGAAACTACAATTCCCAGCATGCTCCATTCATTTCTATGTAAGTTCTTAGAAGAGCAGAGCAACTATGCATGCTGGGAGTTGTAGTTTCACAACAGCTGGGAGCCAAAGGTTGCCTACCCCTGAACTAGGCCATGCAGCGCTCAAGCACCTTTTCTAACAGCTGATTGGCGGGGGTCCCGGATGTCATACCCTGCAGATCTGATACTGATGACCTATCCTGAGCATAAGTCATAAATATCTTTTCCTGGAGTCTGTCACCAATGTCTTGTAGGGCTAGCTCTGCTGAATGTAATGATACCTTTCATGTAGTGATCCGTTACTTCATTCTGGAGAAAAAGTTAATTCAATCCATATGCAAATAAACAGCCAAGTGCACTGAGGGTGGGCCCAAGTCACTCTGTGCACTCTTGCTCCTCCCACTTCCCCTGCCAGATCCTCCTTCCTGCATAGTCATCTTGCCGGGCCCTGACACTAGATGAGAACTGGGCATAAAATACCACAGTCACTTGCATCAACTACAAAACACTAACAGACTGGCAGGATTTACAGTAGGTGCTGAATCCGCATTGAAATCCTGACCGTGTAAACATGGCCTAACCAGCAAATGCATGTCCGTATAGGATTTTCTATGGACCAGCCATGTTAAAGGGGTTTTCACTTCAGCAAATAGCATTTATCATGTAGAGGAAGCTAATACAAGGCACTTACTAATGTATTGTGATTGTCCATATTGCTTCCTTTGCTGGCTGGATTCATTTTTCCATCATATTATAGACTTCTTGTTTCCATGGTTACGACCACCCTGCAATTCAGCAGTGGTGGTCATGCTTGCACACTATATAAAAAAAATCACTAGACTATGTTCGCTCCCACCCACCAGAGAGGTCGATGCTTTTTCCTGTCGTGTGCAAGCATGTCCACCACCGATGGATTTCAGGGTGGTCGTAACCATGGAAGCGAGCAGTGTATAATGTGATGGAAAAATGATTCCAGCCAGTAAAGGAGGCAATATGGATAATCACAATACATTAGTAAGTGCCTTGTATTAACTTTCTCTACATGATAAATGCCCCTTACAGAAGCGAGACAACCCCTTTAAGCTCTATCAACGTAGTTTACTGGACACCTAACGACCAGCGGAATAATTCACTGAAACCACGGAGCTACAGTACCTTGATGGCAAAGTAAAGAGTCACCTTCCTAAGGCCTCTTTCACACGAGCGTGACGGATTGGCTCCCGATGCGTTCAGGATTAGTGTTGAGTGATCTTTTTTAAGTTCTGCGTCCAAAGTTCGGGTTTATCAAAGAATCCCGTTATGGATTGCAAATTCCGTTATGGTCCGTGGTAGCGGAATCCATAACGGGATTCTTCGATAACCCGAACTTTGGACGCAGAACTTAAAACACAAGTTCGCTCAACACTATTCAGGATGCATTCAGTGAAACTCGCACCACTTTGCAAGCAAGTTCAGTCAGTTTTGTCTGCGATTGCGTTCAGTTTTTTCCGCGCGGATGCAATGTGTTTTTCACTGAAGCCCCATTCACTTCTATGGGGCCAGGGCTGCGTGAAAAACGCAGAATATAGAACATGCTGCGATTTTCACGCAACGCAGAACTAATGTGTGAAAAACAACGCTCATGTACACAGACCCATAGAAATGACTGGGTCAGGATTCAGTGCGGGTGCAATGCGTTCACATCATGCATTGCACCTGCGCAGAAAACTC
Organism: Bufotes viridis; assembly: GCA_033119425.1. NCBI lineage: Eukaryota > Metazoa > Chordata > Amphibia > Anura > Bufonidae > Bufotes > Bufotes viridis. The sequence goes on along the minus strand of CM065589.1, from coordinate 281,270,681 downwards.
GCTTGTGTAAAAGGGGCCTAAGGGTCGGATCACACCTCCATTTGACTAATCCGGCCTAGCCGGATACTGCCGCGCACAGCCGGACCTCATTGACTTTAATGGCATCCGGCAGGGATCCAGCCACTTTCAGGCATAAGTGCCGTTTTTGGGCCAGACAAAAAGACATGGAATTTTTGGCAGGAAAACTAATGATTTTTTTTTCTAATTGGTGGTCCATCTACTCTATAGTGACTGTGGGGGTCCCAGCGCTGTAAATCCCACCGATCTGATAGTTATCTCCTGTCCTGTGGATATAGGATAACTTTCTATACCCGGAATACCCCTTGAAAGTAGAGTAAGAAAAAAAAAATGTAAAAAAAAAAAGTTTTGAAAAAAATTTAAAATAAAAAAGATAAAAATTCAAATCACCCCCCTTTCCACATATTAAAAATAAAAAAAAAGATCATTAGCATTACTAAGCACCAGAACCAACCAAAATATAAAAATATTTTATCCTGTACAGTGTACACAAAGAAATCAAAATGGCTGATTCACCGATTTTTTCATTGCTTCAAAAAAAAAAAAAAAGTACAAAGTGACCAAAGGTCATACACAGTCTAAAATCGTATCAATAAAAAGTATAGATTGCCCTGCAAAAAAACAAGTGCTCACAAAGCTCCGGAGAAGTAAATATAAAAAAGTTATGGGGGTCAGAATGTGGAGCTTCGAAGGAAAATACTGTAATTAATTTTTTCCCCAAAGTTTTTATTTAAGTACTAAAACACAAGAAAAACGATAAGAAAATGGTGGCATCGCTGTAATCGTACTGACCCAGAGAATAAAGTTAACATGTCAGTTTTACACCATAGGGAACGCCGTTAAAACGAAACCCATAAAACTGTGGTTGTGGCCTGAAATAAAAACTACTTTTATGCCTGTCTGCAGGTGTAGATCTTAGTAAAGTTGCTGGGTCTGATGTACCAGCCTTTGCTACTCCCAAGGGGTGAGGATGGCATAAAAACGCCAATGCGACAAATTTTCAAAAGTCGCAAAAAGAGGTCTTGTGACTATTTCTACTCCAAAATATGGTGTAAAAATGTTTGTAAATGACCCCCAATATTTTGGCTTTTCTTCGTAATGAAGTCAGGGAGGAAAACAGCAACAAAAAAAAGCCACAAGAAAACCACAATAGGTTTATAGCGTATAGTGGAATAGGTCATATAGCGTAAAAAAAATAACAAAAATGCAGCACATCCTAAAAATGTAACATATCGCTTTTCATATAGCGTAAAAAAAAATGCAGCACGTCCTAAAAATGTAACATACCGCTTTTCATATAGCGTAAAAAAAAAATGCAGCACGTCCTAAAAATGTAACATACCGCTTTGCTAAATTAATATGCCTGTTCTGCAAAAAATAAAAAAATAATTTTCACATCTGAATACTGTAAAATATCTCCATGCAGAAACCTCCATTTCTGTGTTGGACACATGTTCACAGATGAGAACAGGCTTATAGACGCCTCATATCATGAGATAAAAAACCGCTATCTCGCTAAACTAGTCACCAGTTTGCTGAAAGATCTCTGGGCCTTTTGCTGGATTTACGGACACACGTCCTTTACCGAAACCAAAGTGCACATTTAACCGTTTCCTAGTGGTTGTATGGTAAATCATACTGGGGTAAATAAAAAAAAAAACAAACAAAAAAAAACTGTGTTGTCCAATTGCAGCACAGCATTCATTTTTCTCAAGAGTAGAATATAACATGAAAGCTGCACTGTGATTGGTTGCTATAGGCAACAAAGACAGATTTTCTTTATAAACCTCCCAGATCACGTCGGTACAATTTGTGACAGACTTTTAACATATTTTGCTTCATAAATCTCCGCCATTACATGAAGTCTACTCCGATGTGTCACATCTGTGCCTCAGTTCACACAGACACCCCTCAAGATTAGCAGAAAGACACAAGTACTCACAGTGCAGACCTAGCCGGAGCTCACACTCATCGGGACAGCGTCAGCAGCTACATACAGGCTACTGTATCAGTGGGAAGACTTTGACAAGTCACACGACAGTCAACTCCACCCTCGGGCACGCACACGCCTCTCTACACATAATGCAGATAGGTTAAACATGACTGGCTCTATAGTAAAGGGGAGGGGGGGGATAAGCTGCTTATCCACTGTGCATGACTTCTCCAGCCTTCCCAGGGTCCTCCCACGCCCCCAGGCTCATGTGTGTAACGTCGATAGTTTTAAAGAGAACCTGTCACCACGAAATGCTGTATATAGTTTTGTGAGAAAAAGATTCAGTAAAACTTATAATGTATACGTTGAAACCCGGAGACAGGTTCTCCAAGTATAAATATCAATTCACTTGTGCTGCATTAAAAAAAAAAAAATACTTTACAAAATCATGAAAAAAGGTAAATAACAGCCTAGGGCAGTGGTGGCGAACCTATGGCACGGGTGCCAGAGGCGGCACTCAAAGCCCTCTCTGTGGGCACCCGCAGCCTGGAAAAAGTCTATGGTGCATCAATATGCCTTAGACTTTTCCTGCGCACTATGTACAGCACAGGCAGCGCACTGACTGTAGGCAGGCTATTATAGCTAAATGATAAAGTACATGGAAGATATACTATACTGGTATTCAGGTTAAATTACCGTGTTGGCAAATAAGCCGGTTTTGCATTGCAGTTTGGGCACTCGGTCTGTAAAAGGTTCTCCATCTCTGGCTTTGGGCAACACTATACTGAAAGTACAAAACCACTACAAGTATATCTAAAAGCTGCTAATAAAGTTATAAACAATCTTCTAGTCTCGTACAAAAAATGCAATAAAGTCGTTATCGTAGGGACAGAACGGGGGTCATTTACCAACAGCTCTACGCCTGTTTTTGGCGTATAGTCGCAACGTGCACAGCATCACTGTAATCTACGATGCTGTGTGCTCCTATGCGCATGATCAATGCCGCTCTGGGACATATGGCCCGCTCATGGACCATATATCTTGGAGGGCATACGGTCATGTGCAAGGGTCCTTAAAGGGGTTGTCTGAGTTATAAAAAAAAAAAAATATAGCACTGTAAATCTGATAGGCAGCAACATATAACTGAGCTAAGCAAGTTTTAGGTAAAAAAAAAATAATATTTCCTAATTTCCCTGGTTCTATTCTGGCTCTTTGTTTACTTGCAATAATAACAATCTCTCCCCCTCCCCATGCTCTGCAAAGGGAGTGAATATAAGTGCTGCCCTGAGTGACATGTTTGCCTGCTGGGAGACACAGCAGCATGTTGTATGTGCAGGACTACAAGTCCCGGCTGTACAATGACACTGCTGATACACACAGGACCTATCCCCTACCTATTCTCGTGCAGAACTCCTCGAATCTGTCAGCTCCTGTGCCCAGCATTTGTCTCCTCACGGCCTGCAGCTACTCAGTAAAGCCTTCAGCCCTGAGTCTGTGCTGCTGAATGGGTTAAGAATCCAGGGAGAGAGCAGACAACCAGGCGGGCGTGGCCAGCACAGTGACCTGTACAGACACACATCTGATCTTTCAGGCAAGCTTGTGCACAAATCATCATCAAAGCAGGGAGAGAAGCTGACATCACACGTCATGTAACCCTCAGTGAAATCTAAGAAAGGGGCCACTACAGATGAAGTAAGTGCATGGCAAAGCTGTTATATTTGCTTAGTTGGAAACATGCAAAGGACAAAGAAATTACTCGGACAATCCCTTTAATGTGTGTTTTAGAATGGTCCGTGGGTCAGTGTTTTTAGCACGGATGCATGCTCTATTTTTCCATCACGTCTATTATAGTCTATGGGTCCGTGAAAACCACGGATGCAAAGCGGATGACATCCATGTCACATCCGTGTTTCATGGAACATTAGGAAGAGATGCTTTGAAAAGGATTTTTTAGCTGTTTAGTGTCAGTGAAACACGGATGCAACACGGACAGCAAAAAACCGACACACGTACAGCTTCACGGATGCATCACTGACCACCTGCTCACGGATTTGAGCACGTACGTGTGAATGAGGCTTAAATGTTGGTGAAAACCAACTCCAGTCAGGGGCTGGAATAGTATTTAGGCCTGGTGCACAGACTGCCAGGGTAACACCTCATGATAAATTGTATGCATCCTCCGCCAGTGCAAAAGGGAAATAAAGACGGACTTTAGACTTTATTTTAGACGTTTTTTGCCACTTCAAAACCTGTATGTGCAAACCATAGGAAAATGACATAATCTCATTAAAATCTATGGGCCTCCTTTATCAAAACTGCCTAACAGGAAAACTGTCCGAGTTATTCATAGCAACCAATCAGAGCTCACCTTTTATTTTTTTCAGAACACTAAGAAAAAATAAGGCGAGCGCTGATTGGTTGCTATGGGCAACTAGGACAGTTTTGAGAATCGAGGCCCATATGTGTGACCTCAGCCTAATCCTATTACAATCAGTATGCAATAACTGATAACATAGAACAATATAATACTGTGCAACAGAAAATAAATCCCAATGTCAGCATATTATGGGGCCGCATGCACACAAACATATCCGTTTTGCAGTCCGCAAATGGGGGATCAACAAAATATGGATTTGGTCCGTGGGCTGTGCGCATTTTACAAACAGTCTTTATTGGAAATTTTTAACAATGTATGACACAGTTACAAATTTGAGTCAAAAGAATAAAAAAAAGTCAAGGCAACAGGGAGATAAAGGAAGAGAACATAAGAAAGGCTTACAGAAGGAGCAATTATTCCCTAATGCATCGTCGATATATCCTTACCTAATTCTCAACACTGTTTCACAAACAAGGCCATTGCAGCCAACAGGTCAAAGGAATTAAAAACCTAGAAAATAAGGGGCAGAGCGAAGGTGGTTGGGGCTCTCGCAGGACGGCAGGTTCAGCGGACACAAGGTCCATACCCTGCCATGGGGTCATGACTCGAAGAATCGATAGAGCAGGCACTGGGTGTGACGTGGAGAAAAGCAAGCAGAAAAGACCAGACTGAAAGCTACACCAACCCTTGAAAAATAGGGTCTTATATAGAGAGAAGGTGCCATGGGGACCGATCCATGAGAGAATAGTCTGACCAAGGAGTCCAAATCTCCAAAAACCGGTCATGACAATCAGTAGTAACAGAAGTTAGTTTCTCGTTAATCCAGGGAAGGTTTTTTCCAGGCAACTATAGTCTGCTTAGTGGCCAGGAAGAAAAAAAAACTGGTCAATCGCTGTTGGTGTGGAGCAATTCTCGGGATCGGTTTCTTAGACCTCATGCACACGAACGTGTGCTGGCCAGGCCCGTGCTGCGGACCACAAATTGTGGCCCTCCAGCTGTTGTAAAACTACAACTCCCACAATGCCCCGCTGTAGGCTGATACCTGTAGGCTGTTTGGGCATGCTGGGAGTTGTAGTTTTGCACCAGCTGAGGGCCGCAGTTTGAGGATGCCTGCTCTATAACATGCGGTCTGTAGATTGCATTGCATTTTCATGGTGACAGGCTCATTTCAATGAGGCCTTGTCAAATATAAAGGGATTATTCAATATGGAAAATTCCCTTAACAATGTCCACTAAAACAGCAACATCAACATCCAGTAATATGGTCACAAGCTGACTCGTCAATTCTCAGTCATGTGTTTGCTAACAAAGGCAAATGATTATGCAGCAATTTAGGACCCGGGCAAACAAAATTAGACGTTGTGAATTGTTAAATGTCCAACTACGAGATTACTGCTGGTGAAAGAGACCAAAGGTTACCACACATACACCATATGGTGTTTAAACCAGAAGACCTGGCCAGAAAAAAGGTGTACAGACAACACTGGGGCCGAATTCTGGAAACCACCCGACTCCACTTCTTAGTATCTTCTGTAGAACGTTGGAAATCAATCTCTGGGATGGACGCTACAGCTCACAGGGCTAGGCCTCCTGCAAACGAACGTGTGCGCCCTGTTGGCATATTGCGGGCACCATTCCGTGTGCATTCCGCATCACGGATGTGGACCCATTCACTTCAATGGGTCCGCAAACCCGGAGATGCGGAACGGGCTCACGGAACGGAATACTACAGAGTGCTTGCATGGGGTTTCATCCCGTCCGCAAAAAGATAGAACATGTCCTATCTTTTTACGGAACGGGCAGATCGCGGAGCCATTCAAGTGAATGGGTCCTGCGATCCACTGCGGCTGCCGCAGCACGGCCGCGAGATGCACAAGTTCGTGTGCAGGAGGCCTTAATGGATACAAACCTATGGCAGGGCTCTACTTAAACCTAGTTGGCAGGGGGGGGGCTACAAAATCAACCCTGGTGACTGGGTTTTGCTCTCTGACCATTAGACATTCACAGCTGATTTTATCTAGTGCAGGATGAATGGCGCTGTCACCATGAGGGTCTTGTCAATACATCGCTTCTCAGATTTTCACAAAGTACTTGAAAAAGTAATAGAACAATGTCTACTAATATTAAAAAGAATGTTTACAGTTTACATTTAGATATAACAAAGGTATATATATATAAAAAGTAACATAAAAGGTAGCTCTGTATATATACTGCATTCTTCTGATTACAAGTTACAGCCTGAATTATAGGCCGGAGCTGAAATCACAGTTCTGCTGGTTGTCATTGAAAACTGTTGGCAAGATATATCTTGGTGTAAAGAGGACAGTTATTAAAATGTAAATCATCTAGCTTATTTCTATTTATTATATCAGCAATGGCAGCTTGGAGATTTCAGCTCTGAAGCTTGTAAAATTATACATGCAACTCTAGGATATTATACAACTGCACTTTTGAAATAGTGCACTCAACTTTTATATGAATATGCATGTGCTTCCCCGAGTTTGTATTAAAGGGATTGCCTGAGATCTCAATATCTGATTAATGGTGGTCCATCTCCCAGCACCACAAATGAAAGCTAGTATAGGCAACTGGAACCTAAATAAGGGCCCAATCTGATGCTCCCTGAAAATGTAAGCAAGAAAATGAAAAAGGGGGGAAGGCACTCTAAAACTTAACCTTTAATATACAAAAAGGATAAAATGAAAACCCCAAAATGACTATTAGCAGACGACCGGGTTACAGGTCAAGAGAAGCCATCATGGCAGATGGGCAAATCTTGCCTGAAAAATATGTCGACTGAAAACCCAAAAATGGGCAAAAACGACCAAGTACAAGGGGATGAGGTCACCCAATGTTCCTTGAACGGGTGTCGGGCTGAGTACTGGTCTCCTGTGATGGAAGGAGAAAGGACTGGCCCTAGATACCCCTACTTGGCCTGTATATCCTATGCCTAAAACAGCGTCCAAACCCCGCAAGGGCGGCGCTGTGCAGAACTCTGTCCTGTTAAATACACCTGGATGGCCCTCAATGGTAAGGGTCGGAGACAAATTAAGGAACAAGGTGTGTTATACAATGTGTGGTCTACACATGCTCCTCACAATACTGTGTCCAATACGTAGTCCCTGGGACTACGTATTGGACACAGTATTGTGAGGAGCATGTAGACCACACATTGTATAACACACCTTGTTCCTTAATTTGTCTCCGACCCTTACCATTGAGGGCCATCCAGGGTGTATTTAACAGGACAGGTTCGTACAGCGCCGCTTCTGCGGGTTTGGACGCTGTTTAGGCATAAGATATACAGGCCAAGTAGGGTATCTAGGCCAGTCCTTTCTCCTTCCATCACAGGAGACCGTACCAGCCCGACACCTGCTCAAGGAACATTGAGTGACCTCATCCCCTGTACTTGGTCGTTTTGCCCATTTTTGGGTTTTCAGTCGACATATTTTTCAGGCAAGATTTGCCCATCTGCCATGATGGCTTCTCTTGACCTGTAACCCGGTCGTCTGCTAATAGTCATTTTGGGGTTTTCATTTTATCCTTTTTGTATATTAAAGGTTAAGTTTTAGAGTGCCTTCCCCCCTTTTTCATTTTCTCCCTCCAACTCCCAGCACCCCTGTCAATCAGCTGCTTGAAGGGACTGCAGATTTTTGTAACAATTATTCTCTGCTATTAGAGGTTATCCAGGCTTTTACTACTGATGACCTATCCTCAGGATAGGTTATCAATATCAGATCAGCGGGAATCTGACTCCCCGCCGATCAGCTGTATGAGGAGACGGCGCTCACAGTGCGCACGTGCCGTCTCCCTTCTCTCTTCCTGCTCACTGCTGCTGTCTATGGCAAAGACCGTGGACAGTAAGAGAGCCGGCACGTGCGCACGGTCTCCTCATACAGCTGAACGGCGGGGGTGCTGGGTGTCAGACTGCCGCTGATCTGATATTGATGACCTATCCCGAGGACAGATCATCAATATGAAAAAGCCTGGACAACCCCTTTAATCCCCGGGTTTTTCATAATGGGTTAACTTCCGAAGCCAGAGGGTGAAACGTGTGCCGAGGTGTTGTGCTGGAGTCACCGATCAATCCAGCATGCTGAAGGGTATGAAGTGTTCATACTTTAATATTCATGACTTGTGGAACTTTCTTTTGCCCGGTACAATTATTATTTGATGGGATCTGATATTACTGTTAACTTTGGGTGTCCTTACTTGGGTTTATTTGCTGTGCTACGTTGCGCCATTATTGTACTGAAGGTATCTGTGATGGGTCTGGCACGGTTCTGATTACGTGGCTCACCTTTGTCCCTGTACCAGTAGTATTCTTTACTTATGTGGGATGTTTGAGTCGTGGCGATGTACTTTTAGTGGTTTGACAACACTCTTATTTTGGTATCATTTACCACTGATCGCTTCCTTCGGGGGTACTCAGTTAGAACTTCTTGTCACCAGGGGGTACTTGGTGTGAGAACCACTGGTGGTAAAGCATCGGCATGCAACAGCCTCATATGCGTCTCTAGCTGGGTACGAAGTTCTACTGATAGTGGTTGTGTGTAATAAATATTTATGGCTAGAATGTCCTTTTCACCATATATCTGGGATCCGCAGCCACCAGCACGCCAAATGTGGACACACTACGACTCCCAGCATGCACACTTACATGCTTTTCTTGGAACTCACATAGAAACAAATGGAGCATGCTGGGGGTTGTTGAACCCTGGTTTAGACAATTTTAGAAATACTTTAAAATGTACAATCTTGAAAGGTTTATAAGGGAAAAGCATGGATATGAAAATATATTAACTTCCATCCACCACGCAAAATGATCAGAAGGCTTCGTCTTGTAAAGCGACCAATGCCAGTAAGATTACGTCAAGCAATTTTTATCTCATTTTGGGCTAAAAATTTTGTCGACTGATCTATATTAAAAATTTTCAGCCATTTTTGAGTACAGGGGTTAAAAATCAGTTTGTTTGCAGAGTATGACTTCTCAGTCCCGCCAGCTGACGGCTCATGTGAAGCCTTATCTCTGATCTCCTGACCTCATAAACACTCATCATAGCTAAACTCTTATCAAACTGATGGCAATAGGGATGTGTGTTTATCAGGTCAGAGATAAGGCTTCACATGAGCCGTCAACTGGTGGGATTGAGAAGTAATACTCTGCAAACTGACTGATTTTTAATCCCTGTATCCCAAAAACGGCTGAATATTTTTAATAATGACCAATTTAAAAAAGTTTTTTAGTGTAAAATGCAATAATAATACACTACATAAATAAGACATATCCCATACTGTAACAATTATACAGGCAGTCCCAGGGAATACAGCAGACAATGAGCACGAGATCAAGTAAGTATTTAAAGCCCAAAGTGAGTGGCATAGAGACAGCTGTGCCCCCCAGCAATGCCCCCGCCCCTCACCTGTCCTGACAGCGGTGACTGCTCCTCCTACGAAGGGAGACGGGGTCACAAACCAGCAGAATACCCCGCACCTGACCTGAACCCTCCCAAGGATCAAAGCTGCAGGAGGAGGAGGAGGGGCAAGGCAAGACTCTTCAAAGGAAGAACATTTTGAACATCTAATAAAGTTTTGTTTGTTCAAAGTTCACTCCTCTTGTCTGTTATTGGAGGGTACCACTTCGCGCCACGCCCACTCCGCACCGATTGGAGGAAACTTGACAGTTGTGACACGCAGTTCATATTAAACTTTATGTAGTAATGACATTCAGCCGGGCTCACGGTAGATATGGGGTGTGCATTACCAAGCCTCATCTCTTTACCCAGACCGTAGCTTGTCCACAGGACGTATCACGCGCGTATTCTACAATGGAAGGCCTATGAGCGACACCTACTGGTCATCAGTGATACTGCAATAGACGGTTCCGCATCTATCTGGCTCACTATTTCCAGATCAGTTGCACGTAGTTTATAATGTATTTGAATAAATAATAAGATGGCTGGGGTCTGTTTCCATTCCTTTATACTGTCAGTGAATCACGTGTCTTTAGAAAGTCTCCAGCGGACGCAGTTACGCTGCCATACTTTTTACCTTAATCGGCTTCCGTAGCGTCTTCCTTGTCGTCCATAGCAACGGACTGTCCCTCCAGAGAGTAGAATCCGGCTGCTTCTTTGCACCAATCAGATCGCTCCCACCGCTAGGGAGGACTGCTTCCACCAATCACAGGCCGGAGATCGTTCCGGCGGTCGCTGCAGCGGGACATGGAACCTGGAGGACGTCATCGGTGAGAACAATAACAACCAGTGCATCCTGTGGCCCCTGGAGCTGTGGAGAAGGTAAGTCACCCGGAGCCTCGCCCGCCCAGTGCAGTCTGGCATACGAATTGCGGGCGGCGGGCGATGCTGAGACTTATAGTTCTCCGTTACCTGACACATTCTAACAGGTTCATATTGGAAGTGCAGCATCTGTTATAAGGATGATGGTAGCCCTGAGCATCTAAGATCTTGATCACCCAGGGAAAACGCCACAAATTAAACGCACTGTGTGTATTGCATTTGATCTTTCACTAGGAAGTGTTTTTGGGAGGAAAAAAGTAGCAAGAAACTCTATGGGTGTGTTCACACAGCTCAGAATACAGGTTGGAAAAAATCCGAGATACATTGATCCTCGGATTTGTGCCGCGGTTTTGCTCAGCCGCAAAGTGTCTCTTCCTGGCACAGATTTCCGCGTGGAAAGATACGTGGTCGTATTCGGAAAGGAATACACGTTTAAATGGGAATTTTAGAGAGGTATTCCCATCTGGACATGTGTGGGGTATTTTATGTGGGGGAGGTGGTATTTTATTAAAGGGGGTTTCCAGGACGGAGATACTGATAGGTCGTCAGTATCACCCTGCTCTCCCATTGGTCCGAAGTCGCTGGTGTCAGGCACTATACAGTGAACTGAACCTTCTGCCACTCAGATCGGGGCGGGGTCCGACACCCACCAGCACCAACCGGCCAGCCGCCAGCGCTGGATATTAGACAGAGGGTAGAACTACAGGCAGAAGGCTCCATCCACAGTATAATGGCCGCTCCGTGTACCGCAGCTCAGCTTCTGTTATACCCTGGAAACTACACAGTGGACAGAGACTTCCATCCACTATACAGTGTCCGGCAGATGGGGTGTCAGACCGCCACCAATCCGATTACCTGTTTGTGCATTTGAGGAGACAGACTTTACGTTAGGTAGGGCTGCTGCCCCTAGGAGGCGACACTAAACTCTGGAATATTTCTGGATTTTCCGGTCTGGAGATTTGCCGGATTTGGCCTTTTACACATGTAGCTATCACCCCGGAGATGTCCCATGTCGGGTGCGTTCTCACTACAGAGGAAATATTCCGGTTCCCTAGACAAGGGGCAGGAACTTTAGGCATGGCCACTGTGACTTTCTGGAACATTTACTGCTATTTTCACACGTGCGCTCACTCGGACAAAACCCGGAGTTAGTACTAGGCTCTGGGGAAAGTCCGGGACAGATATGGCGGGTGTGTGCGTTCACACAATGTCTGGATTCCACTGTAAGTGTGAATGGGGCCAAGTGAAAAAGTTTAAAGGGAATGTGTCATCAAAAAATGACCTATTGTTTAAATCAGGTTTTTATGTTTAAAATGTTTGATGAGGTTATTTTTAGTTTTCTATGTTTAAACAAAAACCCTAAAATCCTGCAGTTTTTGCACTGGCCGCTAATAATAGGCCCCACTTCTTGGTCTGTACAGATCACTTTACTGCAGTTATATTTGTGGCAGCACTTACTCCATATTAGGTGCCCGACCGTCACCCGCTCAAGCTTTTACTCGTGCCAGGGACACGTGTGTGAGACCCCAGCTACCTCTGCTTGTGGACCCAGCCGGGCGGTTCTATAGTTCCTTACTCGTTTAGAGCTAGACCCGCAATTCGGAGGAAGGGCCTGGCGCTCCCTCAGCTGTATCCCACAGTTTCTAGCCTCCAGCCTCCTTTCCCTCGTGCTCTTCTACAGACCTCACCCCCTTTGTTGGATCTAAGCAGCTTCTTCTGGACACCACCTTCATTTCAGTCTGGTACATGAGCGACAGACCGGGCAGGATCTGTCCTGGTTGTCCCCTAGCCTCTTCCTGCCACAGTCCTTGCTAGTTTAACAGGGCTCCATGCCAGAAACACTGGCTCTTGGTAGGGTCCTTCCGTAATCACACAGGTTGCCTCTTGGCAATACTAACTTCCGGTGCAGTCAGTCCGAGCCCTTTTGCCATGCCTGTCTAGGACAAGATGTTTGTGAGCCTGTTCTACCTGTCCCCACTAGGTCCAGAACTAGTGTGGTCACGCTCCTTATCATATCCTTTTTTGGACCTCAGTTGGCTAGGTCACTTATTCCTTCGGTCTGAACCGACAGGTGTGATATGTATCAGGCATTGCCCCCTTTAATAGTAAAGTATTTCTGTTATCGCCCAACTCCGTGTCTGTGAAACCTGCTCGGCTCTGTCATAGACCAGGCAGCCGCATTACCCTCTTCAGAAATGTGCTGGAGCTAGATGCTGTAGATATCGGGGTTAGGGTGGGTTCGCACTAGCGTTATGGTTTTCTTGTCATTCTCCCCCCCCCCCCCCCCATGTCATTCCCTTTCCCCCTCTTGTCATTCTCTTCCCCCTCTTGTCATTCTCTTTCCCCCCCTTGTCATTCTCTTTCCCCCCCTTGTCGTTCTCTTTCCCCCCCTTGTCGTTCTCTTTCCCCCCCTTGTCGTTCTCTTTCCCCCCCTTGTCGTTCTCTTTCCCCCCCTTGTCGTTCTCTTTCCCCCTTGTCGTTCTCTTTCCCCCTTGTCGTTCTCTTTCCCCCTCTTGTCGTTCTCTTTCCCCCTCTTGTCGTTCTCTTTCCCCCTCTTGTCGTTCTCTTTCCCCCTCTTGTCGTTCTCTTTCCCCCTCTTGTCGTTCTCTTTCCCCCTCTTGTCGTTCTCTTTCCCCCTCTTGTCGTTCTCTTTCCCCTTTTTCATTCTCCCCTCCTTTGTCATTCTCTTTCCCCCTTTTCATTCCCCCCATGTCATTCTCTTTCTAAACCTCCGCTACCTCTAGTGTAGCGTGGCCGAGCTCTGTATGGTCCACGGGTACAGGAGCTTCAGTCTCCTGTACCCGGGCGGACTGACAGTCCGGCCGGGTACAGGAGACAGATGCTCGGACACGCTACAATGAGGGAGTGACAGGAGGGAGCGCTGAGCGCTTCCCTCCTGTCAGTCCCTCTCTTCATGCTGCCCTCGGGCGGTGCGCCCTCATGGACGCGCCAGCCTGAGCAGTGCTGCAGCCGCCTGAGGCTCTATATACAGCGCTCGGGCAGCTGCATCATGAAGGGGGCTGGCGCTCCTAGTCCGCCAATAAGACGAGCCGGCCCTGCGCCCTGGCGCCTTAGAAAACAAGCTGACAAATACCCAGGCGCCAGGACCAAATTCCTGGATTTGTCGAGCCCTGTTAAAACGGAAAACCATAACGCTAGTGTGAACCCACCCTTAAACAGTTATGACCTCCAGCTACTTTCACACTAGCGTTTTTACTGGATCCGGCAGAGCTCAGCAAAAACGCCTCCGTTACTGATAATACAACCATCTGCATCAGTTATCAGTTATAAACTCCATTGAAAGCAGGGAAAGGATAGAGCAGACTAGGGCTGCACGATTGGACTGGAGCCGGCTCAACTACGCCAAGGTGTACTGGCTGAGCTCCAGCAGCGCGTGGGGGAGCGCTCTCCCGCCTCTCCTTCATGTATTGTGTCAGTCAGGCTGTTCATGACGCCCATGTGTTTACTGTGAACCCTGATTGTGAAGATGCAATAGCTGGTGGACTGTAGTCATGACACTGTAATACTGACACCAGGTCTGCGTACCTGCAACTTGGTCTACTTACCTGTAAGGAGGACTGGAGGAGGGTATATGGAGTGGAGGAGGGTTTATATTATAATGTATAGGGTACATATGTATTAGGGCTGCACGATATGGGAATTTTGTGTAATTGTGATTAGGGCCCTAAAAATTGCGATAACAATATGCGATGCGATATTTTAAGGGAATTGTGCTAGAGGTTTATCTGCTTGGATTTTCAAGGTAAAAGCACACACAGATGACTGATAATGTGAAATGTACAGTATTAATCTAGTGATCACAGCACTCGAGCTGATTATGACCGGTTTGGGTGCACGTCACAGTTGTTCCAAACTCCACCTTGTGGAACTCAACTGATACAAGATAGATGAGACAGCACTCCAGATTTCTTGTATGCTGAGTGAATTTATTTAGCCGGACATGGTGGTGCAATTCAATATTACAACGTCTCGGGCATAATGAGTGCCCTTCATCAGGTGTGAGCACGCTTGTGGGAGCCGGCTGCCTGCTTCTATAACTGTGCTCATACCTGATGAAGGGCACTCATTATGCCCGAGACGTTGTAATATTGAATTGCACCACCATGTCCGGCTAAATAAATTCACTCAGCATACAAGAAATCTGGAGTGCTGTCTCATCTATCCTGTGATAATGTGAAATGTAGTTATGCTGAACTCAAGAACTGAAATGCAGTGTTTTTCAAAATAAAATAAATATTTGCATTACTGCCAAAGTACAAAATACAAAACTTGCCATTTTCTTAATAGCTTCCCAGAACAGATAAATAAAATAGAATATAAGAACAAGTGTTCAATAAAATAACGACTTTCCACCGGCCCCTCCTCCCTCCCCGCACTGTAACTGATGTATCGCCGGCCGTGCTGTGCAGCATAGCGGCCGGAGATAGTGTCACGTAGAAAGTCAACCATTGCTTATAAGACGCACTGCCATTCCCTACCCACTTTTTTGGGGGGGGGGGGGAGTGCGTCTTATAAAGCGAAAAATACAGTAATATAATTGCATGATTTTTGGGTCAGCAGATTGCGATATGGCGATTAATTGCGATTGCTTTCGCTATATATTGTGCAGGCCTAATATGTATATATAAGGAGGAGGGTATATGATGTATATAAAGGGAGGACTGAAGGAGGGTGTATAGGGTACATAGTGTATATAGAGGGAGGAGGGTATATGATGTATATAGAGTGAGGAGTGGAGGAGGGTATATATTGTATACAGATGGAGGACTAGCGGAGGGTATATAATGTATAGGGCACATATGTATATATAAGGAGGAGGGTATATGACGTATATAGAGGGAGGACTGGAGGAGGGTGTATAGGGTACATAGTCTATATAGAGGGTATATGATGTATATAGAGTGAGAAGTGGAGGCGGGTATATATTGTACATAGAGGGAGGACTAGCGGAGGGTACATAGAGGGAGGAATGGGGAGGGTATATAGTGTATATAGAGAGAGGAGGGTGTATATTATATATAGAGTGAGGAGTTGAGGAGTGTATATAATGTATATAGAGGGAGGACTGGGAAGGGTTAATAGTGTATATAGATGGAGGAGGGTATATATTATACATAGAGGGAAGAGTTGAGGAGAGTATATAATGTATATAGAGGGAGGAGTGGAGGAGGATATATAATGTATATAGAGGGAGGAGTGGAGGAGGGTATATAATGTATATAGAGGGAGGAGTGGAGGAGGGGATATAGTGTATATAGAGGGAGGAGTGGAGGAGGGTATATAATGTATATAGAGGGAGGAGTGGAGGAGGATATATAATGTATATAGAGGGAGGAGTGGAGGAGGGTATATAATACATATAGAGGGAGGAATGTGGAGGGTATATAGTGTATATAGAGGGAGAAGTGGAAGAGGGTACATATATTATATATAGAGGGAGGAGTGGAGGAGGTTATATAATGTATATAGAGGGAGGAGGGTATATAGTGTATATAGAGGGAGGACTGGGGGTATGTAGTGTATATAGAGGGAGGACTGGAGGAGGGTACATATATGTATATAGAGGGAGGAGGGTATATAGTGTATATAGAGGGAGGAGTTAAGGTGGGTATATAATATATATAGAGGGAGAAGTGGAGGAGGGTACATATTATATATAGAGGGAGGACTAGAGGAGGATATATAATTTATATAGAGGGACGAGTGGAGGAAAGTATATAGTGTATACAGAAGGAGGACTGGAGGAGGGTATATATATGTAAATAGAGGGAGGAGTGGAGGAGGGTATATAATGTATATAGAGGGAGGACTGGAGGAAAGTATATAGTGTATACAGAAGGAGGACTGGAGGAGGATATATATATGTAAATAGAGGGAGGAGTGGAGGAGGTTATATAATGTATATAGAGGGAGGAGTGGAGGAGGGTATATAATGTATATAGAGGGAGGAATGGGGAGGGTATATAGTGTATATAGAGGGAGGAGTTAAGGTGGGTATATAATATATATAGAGGGAGAAGTGGAGGAGGGTACATATTATATATAGAGGGAGGACTAGAGGGGGATATATAATTTATATAGAGGGACGAGTGGAGGAAAGTATATAGTGTATACAGAAGGAGGACTGGAGGAGGGTATATAGAGGGAGGACTGGAGGAGGGTATATAGTGGGAGGACTGGAGGAGGGTATATAATGTATATAGAGGGAGGACTGGAGGAGGCTATATAATTTATATAGAGGGACGAGTGGAGGAAAGTATATAGTGTATACAGAAGGAGGACTGGAGGAGGGTATATAATGTATACAGAAGGAGGACTGGAGGAGGGTATATAATATATATAGAGGGAGGACTGGAGGAGGGTATATAATGTATACAGAAGGAGTACTGGAGGAGGGTATATAATGTGTATACAGAAGGAGGACTGGAGGAGGGTATATAATGTGTATACAGAAGGAGGACTGCAGGAGGGTATATAGAGGGGGAACTGGAGGAGGGTATATAGTGTATATAGAGGGAGGAGTGGAGGAGGGTATATAGTGTATATAGAGGGAGGACTGGGGAGGGTATATAGAGGGAGGAATGGGAAGGGTTAATAGTGAGGGAGGGAGGAAAGTATATAGTGTATATAGAGGTAGGAGTGGAGGAGTGTATATAGTGTATATAGAGGGAGGCCTGGAGGAGGGTATATAATGTATATAGAGGGAGGACTGGAGGAGGGTATATAATGTACATAGAGGGAGGAGTGGAGGAGGGTATATAATGTATATAGAGGGAGGAGTGGAGGAGGGTATATAATGTATATAGAGGGAGGAGTGGAGGAGGGTATATAATGTATATAGAGGGAGGAATGGGGAGGGTATATAGTGTATATAGAGGGACGAGTGGAGGAGAGTATATAGTGTATACAGAAGGAGGACTGGTGTAGGGTATATAGAGGGAAGAGGGTACATAGTGTATATAGAGGGAGGACTGGAGGAGGGTATATAGTGGGAGGACTGGAGGAGGGTATATAATGTATATAGAGGGAGGAGTGGAGGAGGGGATATAGTGTATATAGAGGGAGGAATGGGGAGGGTATATAGTGTATATAGAGGGACGAGTGGAGGAGAGTATATAGTGTATACAGAAGGAGGACTGGCGTAGGGTATATAATGTGTATACAGAAGGAGAACTGGAGGAGGGTATATAGAGGGGAAACTGGAGGAGGGTATATAGTGTATATAGAGGGATGAGTAGAGGAGGGTATATAATGTATATACAGGGACAACTGGAGGAGGGGATGTAATGTATATAGAGGGAGGACTGGAGGAGGGGATATAGTGTATATAGAGGGATGAGTAGAGGAGGGTATATAATGTATATACAGGGACAACTGGAGGAGGGGATGTAATGTATATAGAGGGAGGACTGGAGGAGGGGATATAGTGTATATAGAGGGAGGACTGAAGGAGGGTATATAATGTATGTAGTGGGAGGACTGGAGGAGGGTATATAATGTATATAGAGGGAGGAGGGTATATAATGTATATAGAGGGAGGAGTGTAGGAGGATATATAATGTATATAGAGGGAGGAGTGGAGGAGGATATATAATGTATATAGAGGGAGGACTGGAGGAGGGTATATAGTGTATATAGAGGGAGGAGTGGAGGAGGGTATATAATGTATATAGAGGGAGGAGTGGAGGAGAGTATGTAATGTATATAGAGGGACGAGTGGAGGAAAGTATATAGTGTATACAGAAGGAAGACTGGAGGAGGGTATATAATGTATACAGAAGGAGGACTGGAGGAGGGTATATAATATATATAGAGGGAGGACTGGAGGAGGGTATATAATGTATACAGAAGGAGGACTGGAGGAGGGTATATAATGTGTATACAGAAGGAGGACTGGAGGAGGGTATATAATGTGTATACAGAAGGAGGACTGCAGGAGGGTATATAGAGGGAGAACTGGAGGAGGGTATATAGTGTATATAGAGGGAGGACTGGGGAGGGTATATAGAGGGAGGAATGGGAAGGGTTAATAGTGAGGGAGGGAGGAGGGTATATAATGTATATAGAGGGAGGACTGGAGGAGGGTATATAATGTATATAGAGGGAGGAGTGGAGGAGGGTATATAATGTATATAGGTGGAGGAGGGTATATAATGTATATAGAGGGAGGAGTGGAGGAGGGTATATAATGTATATAGAGGGAGGAGGGTATATAATGTATATAGAG
This sequence comes from Bufotes viridis, assembly GCA_033119425.1. NCBI lineage: Eukaryota > Metazoa > Chordata > Amphibia > Anura > Bufonidae > Bufotes > Bufotes viridis. The sequence continues at coordinate 281,251,809 of CM065589.1, read as the reverse complement.
GGAGGAGTGGAGGAGGGGATATAGTGTATAAAGAGGGAGGACTGGAGGAGGGGATATAATGTATATAGAGGGAGGACTGGAGGAGGGTATATAATGTATATAGAGGGAGGAGTGGAGGAGGGTATATAGTGTATATAGAGGGACGAGTGGAGGAGAGTATATAGTGTATACAGAAGGAGGACTGGCGTAGGGTATATAATGTGTATACAGAAGGAGAACTGGAGGAGGGTATATAGAGGGGAAACTGGAGGAGGGTATATAGTGTATATAGAGGGATGAGTAGAGGAGGGTATATAATGTATATACAGGGACAACTAGAGGAGGGGATGTAATGTATATAGAGGGAGGACTGGAGGAGGGTATATAATGTATATAGAAGGAGGACTGGAGGAGGGTATACAGTGTATATAGAGGGAGGACTGGAGGAGGGGATATAGTGTATATAGAGGGAGGACTGGAGGATGGTATATCGTGTATATAAAGGGAGGACTGGAGAAGGGTATATAGTGTATATAAAGGGAGGACTGGAGGAGGGTATATAGTGTATGTAGAGGGAATACTGGAGGAGGGTATATAGTGTATATAGAGGGTGGACTGGAGGAGAGTATATAGTGTATATAGAGGGAGGACTGGAGGAGGGTATATAATGTATATAGAGGGAGGGCTGGAGGAAAGTATATAGTGTATGAAAATAGAGGGGAAACTGGAGGAGGGTATATAGTGTATATAGAGGGATGAGTAGAGGAGGGTATATAATGTATATACAGGGACAACTGGAGCAGGGGATGTAATGTATATAGAGGGAGGACTGGATGAGGGTATATAGAGGGAGGACTGGAGGAGGGTATATAGTGTATATAGAGGGAGGACTGGAGGAGGGTATATAGTGTATATAGAGGGAGGACTGTAGGAGGGTATATAGAGGGAGGACTGGAGGAGGGTATATAGTGTATATAGAGGGAGGACTGGAGAAGGGTATATAGTGTATATAGAGGGAGGACTGGAGGAGGGTATATAGTGTATATAGAGGGGAATCTGGAGGAGGGTATATAGTGTATATAGAGGGATGAGTAGAGGAGGGTATATAATGTATATACAGGGACAACTGGAGGAGGGGATGTAATGTATATAGAGGGAGGACTGGAGGAGGGTATATAGTGTATATAGAGGGATGAGTAGAGGAGGGTATATAATGTATATACAGGGACAACTGGAGCAGGGGATGTAATGTATATAGAGGGAGGACTGGATGAGGGTATATAGAGGGAGGACTGGAGGAGGGTATATAGTGTATATAGAGGGAGGACTGGAGAAGGGTATATAGTGTATATAGAGGGAGGACTGGAGGAGGGTATATAGTGTATATAGAGGGGAATCTGGAGGAGGGTATATAGTGTATATAGAGGGATGAGTAGAGGAGGGTATATAATGTATATACAGGGTCAACTGGAGGAGGGGATGTAATGTATATAGAGGGAGGACTGGAGGAGGGGATATAGTGTATATAGAGGGAGGAGTGGAGGAGGGTATATAATGTACATAGAGGGAGGAGTGGAGGAGGGTATACTGTGTATATAGAGGGAGGACTGGAGGAGGGGATATAGTGTATATAGAGGGAGGACTGGAGGAGTGTATATAATGTATGTAGAGGGAGGAGTGGAGGAGGATATATAATGTATATAGAGGGAGGACTGTAGGAGGGTATATTGTGTATGTAGAGGGAGGAGTGGAGGAGGATATATAATGTATATAGAGGGAGGAAAGGAGGAGGGTATATAGTGTATATAGAGGGAGGAGGGTATATATTGTATATAGAGGGAGGACTGGAGAATTGTTTACCTGCTCGCCGTCGCATCCACAGTGGTGAGCAGGTGTAATTACACTCAAGCCACCCCATTCATTTCAATGGGAAGGCTCTTTCCGATATACTGCATGCGCCGGCATCGGTGAAAACACTGATTTTATCACACTGATATTATCCCCTTGTATGCCACAGTCAAAGCTGAAATAGTACCAACAAAACTCCCACCTTATCCCGTTATTTCCAAAATGGGGTCACTTTTTTGGAGTTTCTACTCTCGGGGTGCATTGGGGGTTTTCAAATGTGTCATGGCAACTGAATTAGTATTCCAGTAAAATCTGCCCTCCAAAAATCATACAGCGCTTCTTTTCTTCTGCGCCCTGCCGTGTGCCCGTACAGCAGTTTACGATCACAAATGGGGTGTTTCTGTAAACTAGAGAATCGGGGTAATCAATATTGAGTTTTGTTTGGCAGTTAACCCTTGCTTTGTTACCGGAAAAACATGGATTAGGCCCCTTTCACATATGCGTTTTTGCTTTCCGTCCTAGAGCTCCGTCCTCGGGGCTCTAGGACGGAAAGATACTGATCAGTATTATCCCAATGCATTTTGAATGGAGATAAATCCATTCAGGATGCATCAGGATGTCTTCCGTTCAGTATGTGAACTTTTTTTGGACGTTGACAAAACCACAGCATGCTGCGGATTTGTCTCCGTCCCAAAATCCAGAAGACATGCCGTAATGCCGGATCCGGAATTAATGTCCATTGAAGTGCATTAATCCGGATCCGGAATTAAGCTAAACGTCGTTTCGGCGCACCGCCGGATCCGACCTTTAGCTCTGCGCATGCGCAGCAGCAGTTCCGATCGGGGCCCCAGTGTAAGTTGGGGCTCCGATCGGTTACCATGGCAGTCAGGACGCTACTGAAGTCCTGGCTGCCATGAAACGTACTCCGCAGCAGTGTACTTACCTGCGCTGCGGCCTCCGGGCGCTCCTTCATGACAGAATACCAAGGCGAACCCTGGTTATGGGGGACTATAAAACATAACTTTTACTGGATATAATTTAAAAAAACGTGCAAACCAAGGACATATACATAAACAAATGAAGAAAATAAATGCCCAAATCCAAATAGGAACGAGCTCACCATCTACGTAGATATTGATGACGGGTCCCACAGCAATGCCAGATGGTTGGTGGCGGTGCCAATAAATGTCTGGATAGGTAGACTTGGGTAGGCAAGCAGTAGATCCGAAGGAGAGCAGTGGGGAGGTAACAATAGGTATCTGGAGGAGCGAAGGATGGGAGATGACTAACCCTGGAATGCCCTGTCAGGTAGGGAGGGGGTCCTGAGACTGCCCTGCCTATCTATACAGAGCACCCGCCCCAAAAGGGGCGACCCCGTCCGGATACCTGTCCCTAAATAGGGGCCTCACCCTAATAGTAACCTCACAAAAAAAAAAGGGGGGAAACAGTGTCTCCCAAACCCGACGTGTCTATCATGTAAGTCTCACAAAGTGACTTCATAACTGATCATTAAAAATTGGGTTTTGGTTCTACAAGATTTGCTTCTAAACTTCTAGGCCTTGTAACGTCCCCAAAAAATAAGATGGCATTCCCAAAATGATCCAAACATGAAGTAGACATATGGGGAATGTAAAGTAATAACTATTATATGAGGTATTACTATCTGTTTTAAAAGCAGAGAAATTTAAATTTGAAAAGTTGCGAATTTTCCATTTTTTTTTGTACATTTTAGATTTTTTTTTTTTAAATAACAATGAAAAAAATTGACTGAAATTTACCACTATCATGAAGTAAAATGTGTCACAAGGAAACAGTCTCAGAATGGATGGATAATTATTTTTTGCTGACATTAGCACATCGCTAATGTCACCTAGCTTAATAAGGTTAAATCTGGTGACAGAAACCCTTTAAGGTGAAATATGGCAGGGTACTGAAGGGGTCAAAGGATAGTAAGTACATCGGGCCCAAAACCTTGATCCATCCCCCAACATGACCCCGTCACTCCCTCGCCACTGCCATGTGGCAAGCATGGCGCAAAAACACAGATGCAATAAAATATTGCAAAACGGGATCTAGTGAGTTTTTTTAAAAACTGGCGTAGCGTCCATCGTGAATGTCTGATAGGTTGCAAGAAAAAAGGGGCCGAGGGGAAGGAAACACAGGTGGAAAACCATGTGCCTTACTGCCTGTGGAAATGGATGTACCGGCGGACATTTTTGCAGCACCTTTAATGTATCAAACGTGTCCAACAGAAGATCTGTCTTTGTTGGCCATAGCAGCCGACACTGGGAGCGGGCACTGATGGTTTTTGTTGCTTTTTATTTCGAGTGGGCATGTGAAGTGACCCGTTCTGCTTATCTAGTGATACATGTCTCCACAGCTAATGAACGGCTTCTCACTGGGTATCCTATTCGCTACACCTCATGTTACCTGATTTATATTGCATATTGACCCTGTGCACCCCATGTTTGCCCAGATGTACCGCCAGATTTAGTGATGCAGTTTGCCAGCTGTTTTCGAGATGCCTAATGCTGTTCCTACGAGACAGAGGACCTGCTTAACTTTTCCAGATGGTTGCCTGGATCATGGGCATGAGCTGGTTACATCATACTGTGCATGCGCTGAAGGATGAACACGTCTTCTGTACTGCAGCCCAGCACCATGACGCTGACACAGTGGGCACATGCACCGTTCCAACTGCCAGGCGCCATTTCTCTCCTCATAACCTGTAAATGTATATCTTTATCTATATATTAGAAAGTGCTGGTTATGTATTACACAATGGGTGTTTATGAAAATAGGTATTTTGTACAGCCTTTGTAGATTCATAGTATTCATCTGTATATTATTGATAGGACTGGAGAAATTGCTTATGTGCATGGGTTATAATAAACTGACACTACAAGACTGGAGATATACCAATTCCTAAACAGGTTGATCTGGAAAAGCTGGGTAGCAATATCTGCGTTTGGGCCCATTCACATTTCTGTATGGACGGGTCTGCACCCATTCTGGAATTTTGCAGAACGGGTGCGAACCAATTCATTTCAATGGGGCTGCAAAAGACGCGGACAAAAGGTTTGCATCCATAGTTCTGTTCCGCGGCCCCGCAAAAAAAGATTGCGGACAAGAGTAGGCATTTTCTATCATAGTGCCAGATCCGCAAAACACTACGGTCGTCTGAAGGAGCCCTTTAGTAGATGGGGGCATATTGGTTATATAAAATACACATAATGCTGCCATGATACACTATGTGAATCTATCATATATTAGGAGAACATAATCTGTAATGCAGCTGCACAGTGTCCTCTTCCCAGCTTTTCCAGGACCCTGAACAGCAAGTTGGTGCAGCTATATGAACCGATTGATCACTACATAACTAGCCAAATTCAGAAGTCTGGGAAAGTTGGGTAACAACCTCTACAGGGTGTTGGTAGATACATTCCATATACACTATATCCATTATAGTCATATTAGGACAACTGTGAGTATATCCTGTATGTAATTTCATCTCCGGGGTACTTCCACATGCTGCCAAACCTGCTGAACGACAAATCTGCCCAATTATACAGTGAAGGGAGGAATTATCACTACATAACTTGGCAGATTAGCTATACATCTGTATCTACTAAGGCTGGTACTATATATGTACTACACCTGGTGCTGTTAGCAGGGTGGATAAAAATCTATGATTTTTAAAAAAAAATCTAAAAAATCGGATTTATTTGATTTAAATCGGATTTTTTGGATTTAAATTGGATTTTTTATATAAAATGCTTTTACATAGTAACATAGTATATAAGACCGAAAAAAGACATTTGTCCATCCAGTTCGGCCTGTTTCCTACAAGTTGATCCAGAGGAAGGCAAAAAACCCCTGTGAGGCAGAAGCCAATTTTCCTCACTTAAGGGGAAAAAAAAATTCCTTCCCGACTCCAATCAGGCAATCAGAATAACTCCCTGGATCAACGACCCCTCTCTAGTACCTATAGCCTGTAATATTATTACACTCCAGAAATAAATCCAGTCCCCTCTTGAATTCCTTTATTGTACTCACCATCACCACCTCCTCAGGCAGAGAGTTCCATAGTCTCACTGCTCTTACAGTGAAGAATCCTTTTCTATGTTTGTGTACAAACCTTCTTTCATCCAGACGCAGAGGATGTCCCCTTGTCACAGTCACAGTCCTGGGGATAAATAGATGATGGGACAGATCTCTGTACTGACCCCTGATATATTTATACATAGTTATTAGATCTCCCCTCAGTCGTCTTTTTCTAAAGTGAATAACCCTAATTTTGATAACCTTTCAGGGTACTGTAGATCCCTCATTCCAGTTATTACTTTAGTTGCCCTCCTCTGAACCCTCTCTAGCTCTGCTATGTCTGTCTTGTTCACAGGAGCCCAGAACTGTACACAGTACTCCATGTGTGGTCTAACCAGTGATTTGTAAAGTGGTAGGACTATGTTCTCATCACGGGCGTCTATGCCCCTTTTGATGCAACCCATTATCTTATTGGCCTTGGCAGTAGCTGCCTGACACTGGTTTTTGCAGCTTAATTTGCTGTTTATTAAAATTCCTAGATCCTTTTCCATGTCAGTGTTACCGAGTGTTTTACCATTTAATATGTACGGGTGACTTGCATTATTCCTTCCCATGTGCATAACTTTACATTTGTCAGTGTTAAACCTCATCTGCCATTTTCTGCCCAAGCCTCCAATCTATCCAGATCCCTCTGTAGCAGAAAACTGTCCTCTTCAGTGTTAATTACTTTACACAGTTTAGTGTCATCTGCAAAAATAGATATTTTACTGTGCAGGCCTTCTACAAGATCATTAATAAATATATTGAAGAGAATAGGGCCCAATACTGACCCCTGAGGTACCCCACTAGTTACAGTGACCCAATCTGAGTATCTACCGTTAATAACCACCCTCTGTTTTCTGTCACTCAGCCAGTTACTTACCCACATACAGACATTTTCTCCCAGTCCGAGCATCCTCATTTTATATACTAACCTTTTATGAGGTACGGTGTCAAATGCTTTGGAGAAGTCCAGATATACGACGTCCATTGATTCGCCTCTGTCAAGTCTAGAACTTACCTCCTCATAGAAGCTGATTAAATTTGTTTGGCATGACCGATCCCTCATGAAGCCATGCTGATATGGCGTTATTTGCTTATTTTCATTGAGATACTCCAAAATAGCATCTCTTAGAAACCCTTCAAACAGTTTACCAACAATAGATGTTAAACTTACCGGCCTATAATTTCCAGGCTCTGTTTTTGGACCCTTTTTGAATATTGGCACCACATTTGCTATGCGCCAATCCTGTGGAACATTCCCTGTTATTATAGAGTCCGTAAATATCAGAAATAATGGTCTGGCTATGACATCACTTAATTCCCTTAGGATACGGGGGTGTATGCCATCCGGTCCTGGCGATTTGTCTATTTTAATCTTTTTAAGTCGCTGTTGTACTTCTTCCTGGGTCAGACAGGGCACTTTTAATGGGGATTTACTTTTACATTCTGCATTTCATCTGACAGTTTATTTTCCTCAGTGAATATAGTGGAGAAAAAATATTTAATAGTTTTGCTTTATCCTCGTCGCTCTCTGCAACACCCCCTCATTGCTATGTAGAGGGCCGACTCCTTCAGATTTATATTTTTACTATTTATATAATTGAAGAACATTTTAGGGTTAGTTTTACTCTCTTTGGCAATTAATCTCTCGGTCTCTAGTTTGGCAAATTTTATTAGTTTTTACATATTCTATTTTTTTCCTTATAGTTTATCAGTGCTTCCTGACTCCCCTCCTGTTTTAGCGATTTATATGCTTTCTTTTTGTCATTTATTGCCTTCTTTACGGTTCCATTTATCCACATTGGTCTCTTATTGTTCCTTAGCCTTTTATTCCTATAAGGTATGTACCTCTCACAATTAGATGTTACAATGCTTTTAAAAATCTCCCATTTTATGGTTGTATTTTTATTTTTGAGGACTTTGTCCCAGTTAGTTAGGCCTATGGCCTCGCTTAGTTGGCTAAATTTTGCTTTTTGAAGTTTGGTATTTTTGTTCCTCCCTTTAGAAACTCTCGTTTGAAGGATAATTGGAAGGTTATAACTTTATGGTCACTATTTCCCAGGTGTCCCCCAACCTGTACATCTGTTGTTCTATCAGGTCTATTGGTTAATACTAAGTCCAGTATGGCCGTCCCTCTAGTGGGGTCCTGAACCAGTTGGGAAAGGAAATTGTCTTTGGCTATTGCCAAGAACCTGTTTCCTTTATGGGATGTACAGCTTTCAGTTTCCCAGTCTATATCTGGGTAGTTGAAGTCCCCATGATAACGACTTCATTATGATTTGCCGCCTCGTCTATCTCGTTTAGTAATAGATTTTCTGTGGACTCTGGTATATTAGGTGGTTTATAATACACTCCTATTAGTATTTTATTATTGTTTTTGCTCCATGTATTTCTACCCACAGTGACTCCACATGTTCATGTCCCTCAGAGATGTATTCTCGAATTACGGGATTTAGACACGACTTCACGTAGAGGCAGACTCCTCCACCTCTCCGGTTTTGACGATCCTTTCTAAACAGATTGTAACCTTTTATATTAACTGCCCAGTCATAGCTATCATCCAGCCATGTCTCAGTTATTCCCACTATGTCATAGTCCTCCTCACACATCACTAATTCCAGTTCACCAGTCTTGTTAGTCAGGCTTCTGGCATTAGTATACATACATTTGAGAGGTTTATGTGTATTTTTACCCTACATCTTTCATTCTGAGCTGTTCTAGTCCCCCTTCCATTCCTCCCCCAGACACACTACCTCGCCCCTGGTCTCTATCTGCAATATCTTCCCCTCCTATAACGTAATTACCCTCCCCCAGTCCCTAGTTTAAACACTCCTCCAACCTTCTAGCCATCTTTCTCCCCAACACAGCTGCCCCTTCCCCATTGAGGTGCAGCCCGTCCCTACGGTAGAGCCTGTAGCCAACAGAGAAGTCGGCCCAGTTCTCCATGAACCCGAACCCCTCCTTCCTACACCAGTTCTTGAGCCACTTGTTAACCTCCTAATCTCCCGCTGCCTTTCTTGTGTGGCTCGTGGTACAGGCAGTATTTCAGAAAATACTACTTTTGAGGTCCTTGCCCTAAGCTTTTGACCTAAATCCCTGAAATCATTTTTAAGGACTCTCCACCTTCCTCTAACTTTGTCATTGGTTCCGATATGGACCATGACCGCTGGATCTTCTCCAGCCCCTCCCAGTAATCTGTCAGCCCGATCCGCGATGTGTCGAACTCTAGCGCCAGGAAGACAGCACACTGTTCGGCGATCACGATCTTTGTGACAGATTGCCCTATCTGTACCCCTAATAATTGAGTCTCCCACTACCAGCACCTGTCTGGCCTGCCCTGCTCTCCTGGTCCCCTGCTTACTGGAGCTGACATTCCCCTGACTGGCAGAGGAAGTGTCTGGCTGCAGCGGTGCCGTCCCTGAACTGTCATCCCCTCATCTGCCAACCGTGCAAACTTGTTGGGGTGTGTCAGATCAGGGCTAGCCTCCTGGCACTCTTCCCTCTACCCCGCTTTCTTACTGTTACCCAGCTAACTACCTCACTCTCCTCAGCCTCCTCGCTACCACCCTCCCCACATCTACCCCATAGAGTGCTTGCTCAGTGAGCAGCAAACTCTTTTCCAAATTGTCAGTGGCTTTCAGTGTTGCAACTCGCCTGTTTAGAGACTCGATGTGCGATTCCAAGCGGGTAATTTGCTCACATTTTGAACAAACATATACACCCTCGAGCGGCTGTTCCAGGACTGCATACATCATACAAGATGTGCACTGGACGGCGCTGTCAATAATGGAAGTCATACTAAATGGGGATTACACAGGAAAAGAGAGGAAAAAATAAATAAATACAATATAGAGCAGTGATATCAAGATTCTTACTTACTGTGGTCCCTTACAGCAGTAGGAAGACTAGCTAGAATCAAACCAACTGTATACAAGGATGATCTAATGAATCTCTGTTTCTTGCTCCTTTTCTTAAACTCCGGTTTCTTCAACTCCACTTATGACAGCCACTTAGTAATGCAGGCCTCAGGTAGAGCAGGATGCAGGCCTCAGGTAGAGCAGAGGAGGAAAATATATTACCATCCATAGGTTATTCCATCATGAAATAAATTCGTTTTCAATTATGTAGAATAAGGCTGTATATGTGTAATTTTTTGGTGAATAAATTCCATTAATCCATTCCCACTTTCATTCTGAGCTGTTCTAGTCCCCCTTCCATTCCTCCCCCAGACACACTACCTCGCCCTGGTCTCTATCTGCACTATCTTCCCCTCCTATAACGTAATTACCCTCCCCCAGTCCCTAGTTTAAACACTCCTCCAACCTTCTAGCCATCTTTCTCCCCAACACAGCTGCCCCTTCCCCATTGAGGTGCAGCCCGTCCCTACGGTAGAGCCTGTAGCCAACAGAGAAGTCGGCCCAGTTCTCCATGAACCCGAACCCCTCCTTCCTACACCAGTTCTTGAGCCACTTGTTAACCTCCCTAATCTCCCGCTGCCTTTCTTGTGTGGCTCGTGGTACAGGCAGTATTTCAGAAAATACTACTTTTGAGGTCCTTGCCCTAAGCTTTTGACCTAAATCCCTGAAATCATTTTTAAGGACTCTCCACCTTCCTCTAACTTTGTCATTGGTTCCGATATGGACCATGACCGCTGGATCTTCTCCAGCCCCTCCCAGTAATCTGTCAACCCGATCCGCGATGTGTCGAACTCTAGCGCCAGGAAGACAGCACACTGTTCGGCGATCACGATCTTTGTGACAGATTGCCCTATCTGTACCCCTAATAATTGAGTCTCCCACTACCAGCACCTGTCTGGCCTGCCCTGCTCTCCTGGTCCCCTGCTTACTGGAGCTGACATTCCCCTGACTGGCAGAGGAAGTGTCTGGCTGCAGCGGTGCCGTCCCTGAACTGTCATCCCCCTCATCTGCCAACCGTGCAAACTTGTTGGGGTGTGTCAGATCAGGGCTAGCCTCCCTGGCACTCTTCCCTCTACCCCGCTTTCTTACTGTTACCCAGCTAACTACCTCACTCTCCTCAGCCTCCTCGCTACCACCCTCCCCCACATCTACCCCATAGAGTGCTTGCTCAGTGAGCAGCAAACTCTTTTCCAAATTGTCAGTGGCTTTCAGTGTTGCAACTCGCCTGTTTAGAGACTCGATGTGCGATTCCAAACGGGTAATTTGCTCACATTTTGAACAAACATATACACCCTCGAGCGGCTGTTCCAGGACTGCATACATCATACAAGATGTGCACTGGACGGCGCTGTCAATAATGGAAGTCATACTAAATGGGGATTACACAGGAAAAGAGAGGGAAAAAAAATAAATAAATACAATATAGAGCAGTGATATCAAGATTCTTACTTACTGTGGTCCCTTACAGCAGTAGGAAGACTAGCTAGAATCAAACCAACTGTATACAAGGATGATCTAATGAATCTCTGTTTCTTGCTCCTTTTCTTAAACTCCGGTTTCTTCAACTCCACTTATGAAAGCAGCCACTTAGTAATGCAGGCCTCAGGTAGAGCAGGATGCAGGCCTCAGGTAGAGCAGGAGGAAAATATATTACCATCCATAGGTTATTCCATCATGAAATAAATTCGTTTTCTAATTATGTAGAATAAGGCTGTATATGTGTAATTTTTTGGTGAATAAATTCCATTAATCCATTCCCAATGTCAGGCTCTTCCAGAGGTTTTCCTTAGATTATTGGGCAGTTTCTCGGCCTACAAGATATTCTCACAGATGCTTGGTTTACTTTTGCAGTTCTCAAAGCTGAATGTGACTCAGCAGAGATCACAGGCCTCTTCTGCACAGCAAATCTTCATCTACTTGCATATTATAAGTTATACCAGTAAGAATTAGTCTTAGGGCTACTTTCACATTTGCGTTCGGTGCAGGTGCGTCCAGTACTTGTACAGACGGATCCGCACTGAAAATACAAACCAATGCATCTGTTCAGAACGGATCGGTTTGTATTATATGTGGAAATAAATGCTAAGTCCCAAACGGATACGTTCTGACCCCCATTGAAAGTCAATGCAAACAGATCCGTCCCCATTGACTTACGTCGTAAGTCAGGATGGATCCGTTTGGCTCAGCATCGCTAGGCAGACACCAAAACTCTGCAAGCAGCGTTTTGGTGTCCGCCTCCAAAACGGAAAGGAGGCGGTATGGAGCCAAACTAGTGCATTCGGAACGGATCCGCATCCATTCGGAATGCATTTGGGCTGAACGGATCAGTTTGGGGCCTCTTGTGAGACCTTCAAGCGGATCCCCAAACGCAACTGTGAAAGTAGCTTTATGTAGAAAACTATGATTTAAATCAAGCCTTACTGACGAGTGATTTACTACAGCTGGTACTATTGGCACCATGGCTAGTGCTGTTAGTACTACATATATACTACAGCTGGTACTATTGGCACCATGGCTAGTGCTGTTAGTACTACATATATACTACAGCTGGTACTATTGGCACCATGGCTAGTGCTGTTAGTACTACATATATACTACAGCTGGTACTATTGGCACCATGGCTAGTGCTGTTAGTACTACATATATACTACAGCTGGTACTATTGGCACCATGGCTAGTGCTGTTAGTACTACATATATACTACAGCTGGTACTATTGGCACCATGGCTAGTGCTGTTAGTACTACATATATACTACAGCTGGTGCTATTGGCACCATGGCTAGTGCTGTTAGTACTACATATATACTACAGCTGGTACTATTGGCACCATGGCTAGTGCTGTTAGTACTACATATATACTACAGCTGGTACTATTGGCACCATGGCTAGTGCTGTTAGTACTACATATATACTACAGCTGGTACTATTGGCACCATGGCTAGTGCTGTTAGTACTACATATATACTACAGCTGGTGCTATTGGCACCATGGCTAGTGCTGTTAGTACTACATATATACTACAGCTGGTACTATTGGCACCATGGCTAGTGCTGTTAGTACTACATATATACTACAGCTGGTGCTATTGGCACCATGGCTAGTGCTGTTAGTACTACATATATACTACAGCTGGTGCTATTGGCACCATGGCTAGTGCTGTTAGTACTACATATATACTACAGCTGGTACTATTGGCACCATGGCTAGTGCTGTTAGTACTACATATATACTACAGCTGGTACTATTGGCACCATGGCTAGTGCTGTTAGTACTACATATATACTACAGCTGGTACTATTGGCACCATGGCTAGTGCTGTTAGTACTACATATATACTACAGCTGGTGCTATTGGCACCATGGCTAGTGCTGTTAGTACTACATATATACTACAGCTGGTACTATTGGCACCATGGCTAGTGCTGTTAGTACTACATATATACTACAGCTGGTACTATTGGCACCATGGCTAGTGCTGTTAGTACTACATATATACTACAGCTGGTACTATTGGCACCATGGCTAGTGCTGTTAGTACTACATATATACTACAGCTGGTACTATTGGCACTATGGCTAGTGCTGTTAGTACTACATATATACTACAGCTGGTACTATTGGCACCATGGCTAGTGCTGTTAGTACTACATATATACTACAGCTGGTACTATTGGCACCATGGCTAGTGCTGTTAGTACTACACATATACTACAGCTGGTACTATTGGCACCATGGCTAGTGCTGTTAGTACTACATATATACTACAGCTGGTACTATTGGCACCATGGCTAGTGCTGTTAGTACTACATATATACTACAGCTGGTACTATTGGCACCATGGCTAGTGCTGTTACCAAATCTATTTTGATCTATTAGTAACTAGGAAATTCCTTCCAACAAAATGCGTACTATAATGCACCCTAAACCCATCCTCTCCTCCTAAGGGTACTTTCACACTAGCGTTTTTCTTAGGCCTCTTTCACACTTGCGTTCTGAGGAGCCGGCGGGCACTTCCATCCCGCCGGATCCGTCAGAACGCGAGTCGTCTGAAAGCATTTGAAGACTGATCAGGATCCTGATCAGTCTTCGAAATGCTTTCAGGTTACTATGGCAGCCAGGATGCTATTAAAGTCCTGGTTGCCATAGTAGTAGTGGGGAGCGGTATACTTACCGTCCGTGCGGCTCCCGGGGCGCTCCTGAATGACGTCAGAGCGCCCCATGCCCATGGATCATGTGATCCATGCGATCACGTGATCCATGCGTCTGGGGCGCCCTGACGTCACTCTGGAGCACCCCGGGAGCCGCACGGATGGTAAGTTTACTGCTCCCCCGCTCCCCACTACATTTTACCATGGCAACCAGGACTTTAGCGTCCTGGCTGCCATGGTAACAATTGAGAAAAAGATAAACGTCGGATCCAGCGATGCGCCGAAATCCGGATCCGGATTAATGCACTTCAATGGGCATTAATTCCGGATCCGGCGTTACGGCATGTCTTCCGGATTTTTGGACGGAGACAAAACCGCAGCATGCTGCGCTTTTGTCAACGTCCAAAAAACGTTCACATACTGAACGGAAGACAATGGATTTCTCTCCATTCAGGATGCATTGGGATAATACTGATCAGTATCTTTCCGTCCTAGAGCCCCGAGGACGGAACTCTAGGACGGAAAGCAAAAACGCAAGTGTGAAAGAGGCCTTATCCGTCATTAAGTTCCATCCTAGGTGCTCTATATCGGAAAAGAACTGATCAGGATTATCCCAATGCATTCTGAATGGAGAGAAATCCGTTCAGGATTCATCAGGATGTCTTCAGTTCAGTCAATGTCAGGCGTTTTGGACGGATGAAATACCGCAGCATGCGGCATTTTGGACCTTCTCTGTCCAAAATGCCCGATCAGTTGCCGGAATGCCGGCATTAATTTACATTAAAATGTATTAGTGCCGGATCCGGCATTAAATATACCGCAATGACAGATCCGGCATTCTGATCTGCGCATGTGCAGACCTTTAACCACTTCAGCCCCCCTAGCTTAAACACCCTTAATGACCAGGCCACTTTTTACAATTCTGCACTACACTACTTTCACCGTTTATTGCTCCGTCATGCAACTTACCACCCAAATGAATTTTACCTCCTTTTCTTCTCACTAATAGAGCTTTCATTTGGTGGTATTTTATTGCTGCTGACATTTTTACTTTTTTTGCTATTAATCAAAAATGACCGAAATTTTGCAAAAAAATGACATTTTTCACTTTGTTGTAATTTTTTTTTTAAAAACGACATTTCTATATAAATTTTTCGCAAAATTTATTGTTCTACATGCCTTTAATAAAAAAAAGTCCAATAAGTGTATATTTATTGGTTTGGGTAAAAGTTATAGCGTTTACAAACTATGGTGCAAAAAAGTGAATTTCGGCATTTTGAAGCAGCTCTAACTTTCTGAGCACCTGTCATGTTTCTTCAGGTGCTAGAATGCCAGGAAAGTATAAATACCCCCCAAATCACACCATTTTAGAAAGAAGACACCCCAAAGTATTCGCGGAGGGGCATGGTGAGTTTATGTATCATTTAAATTTTTTTCACAAGTTAGCGGAAAATTACACTTTCTGAGGAAAAAAATAAAAATAATAAAGTTTCCATTTCTGCTAACTTCTGGCAAAAAAAATAAAAAATCTCCCACGGACTCACTATGCCCCTCAGTGAATACCTTGGGGTGTCTACTTTCGGAAATGGGGTCATTTGTGGGGTGTGTTTAGTGTTCTGGCATTTTGGGCGGAGCTAAATTGTGAGCAGCCATGTAAAACCTAAAGGTACTCGTTGGAATTTGGGCCTCTTTGCGCACTCAGGCTGCAAAAAAGTGTCACACATGTGGTATCGCCGTACTCAGGAGAAGTAGGGCAATGTGTTTTGGGGTGTATTTTTACATATAACCTATGTTGGGTTAGAGAATATCTCTGTAAACTGACAACTTTGTATAAAAAATTTAAAAGTTGTCGTTTACAGAGATATTTCTCACACCCAATATGGGTATATGTAAAAATACACCCAAAACTCATTGCCCTACTTCTTCTGATCGTGATACTATGTGTGCCACTTTTGCAGCCAAATGCAAAGGGACTAAATTCAATGAGTACCTTTAGAATTTCTGAGGGCATTTTACACATTTGGATTCCAGACTTCTTCTCACGCTTTAGGGGCCCCTAAAATGCCAGGACAGTATAAATACCCCACATGTGACCCCATTTTAGAAGAAGACACCCCAAAGTATTCGCGGAGGGGCATGGTGAGTTTATGTATCATTTAAATTTTTTTCACAAGTTAGCGGAAAATTACACTTTCTGAGGAAAAAAATAAAAATAATAAAGTTTCCATTTCTGCTAACTTCTGGCAAAAAAAATAAAAAATCTCCCACGGACTCACTATGCCCCTCAGTGAATACCTTGGGGTGTCTACTTTCGGAAATGGGGTCATTTGTGGGGTGTGTTTAGTGTTCTGGCATTTTGGGCGGAGCTAAATTGTGAGCAGCCATGTAAAACCTAAAGGTACTCGTTGGAATTTGGGCCTCTTTGCGCACTCAGGCTGCAAAAAAGTGTCACACATGTGGTATCGCCGTACTCAGGAGAAGTAGGGCAATGTGTTTTGGGGTGTATTTTTACATATAACCTTGTTGGGTTAGAGAAATATCTCTGTAAACTGACAACTTTGTATAAAAAATTTAAAAAGTTGTCGTTTACAGAGATATTTCTCACACCCAGTATGGGTATATGTAAAAATACACCCCAAAACTCATTGCCCTACTTCTTCTGAGTACGGCGATACCACATGTGTGCCACTTTTTTGCAGCCAAGATGCGCAAAGGGGCCCAAATTCCAATGAGTACCTTTAGGATTTCACAGGGCATTTTTACACATTTGGATTCCAGACTTCTTCTCACGCTTTAGGGGCCCCTAAAATGCCAGGACAGTATAAATACCCCACATGTGACCCCATTTTAGAAAGAAGACACCCCAAGGTATTCCGTGAGGAGTATGGCGAGTTCATGTAAAATTTTATTTTTTGTCACAAGTTAGTGAAATGTGAGACTTTGTAAAAAAAAAATATATATATCAATTTCTGCGGAATAGATGCGGACCCATTCAGTGTGAATGGGGCCGACGGTGATGCGGAGAGCACACTATGTGCTCGCCGCATCAGCATTTGCGGAGCTGCGGCCGCAAACTTCCGGGTTTCGGCCTCCAAACATCCGGCCGCAGCTCTGCAAAAGATAGAGCATGTCCTATTCTTGTTCGCAATTGCGGACAAGAAAAGGCATTTTCTATATAGTTCTGGCAATGTGCGGATCCGCAAAATGCGGAAAGCACATTGCCGGTGTCCGTGTTTTGCGGATCCGCAAAACACATACGGACATCTGAATGAGCCTTACAGGGGGGTGATTAGTGACAGGGGGTAAAATGGGGTGACATGGGGTGATCGGGGGTTAATTAGGGGTTAATCAGTGACCGGGGGGGGTGGATGGGGGGGTCTGTGTGGTGATTGGTGCACTTACAAAAGATTCCTTTGGTGGTCCCAAGCAAAAGGGACCACTAAAGGAATGAACAGCAAGCATATCAGACTCTGTTAACAAAACAGCGTCTGATATGCCATTTTTTTTTTAACTTCTACAGCCTGCCAGCGCATGATCAGCGCTGGCAGGCTGTAGTTTAACTTTTCCCCGACGCGCACAGGAAATCTCGCGTCTCGCCCCGGCGCGTCCAAGAGGAACAAACCGACTGCCGCCAGGACGCAATCCTGCGTTTGGCGGTCGGCAACAGGTTAAAAATGTGAAAAAAATAAATACAGGATCCGTTTTGCCTGATGACACCGGAAAAACGGATCCGGTATTGCAGTGCATTTTTCTGACTGATCAGGCATTTTTAAGTCCTGATCAGTCTGAAGAATGCCTGATCAGTCAGAAAAAATGACATGCGTTTGAATAGTTTGCCTGATCAGGCAGGCAGTTCAGGCAACAGAACTTGCCACATCACACTGCCACAAGTGTGAAAGTACCCTAAGCTTCCTGGCTCCAGTGCACTAATATCAGTGGGTGAAGAGGGATGGGGAGATGACATGGCTGCAGCCTGAGAGCACACTTCACTGCTTTTCTGTTGTATTTGTCATGGTTTCCAGTTGTGATGTTTGACACAAGAGCAAATAATAAAGACAAGCAAGGAAATAACAGTTTACATTAATTTAGTAAACCTCAAAGCCTAATAAATCTAGACTAATTTAATAAACAGTAGAGAGGAGGACGGTGGAGAAAGGGATGCGAGTACAGGTCTTTGACTATGTGCTGTGAGATGGGAGGGGGAGCAGAAGCAAGGAGACTTCCCATAGGCTCAGAGAGCCTGTCTAGTCACCAAGCATGGGGAAAATATCTACATTTTCAGAGTACAGAACGCTCTGCTCAGACTGACCGTTTCTGGCTTTATGCAGCACATTGACAGCAAAATAAAGCCAAAAATACTACAGAGGAGGTTTGTTTATTGCCCATTCAGGTTCTAGCAAAATTAAAGCATTAACCTTGGTGGCTATTTCTTGTCAAATCTCTAATTTTCTTGGAAAGTTAAGATCTCTACTTTTAGTTGACTAAGTGAGTTCTTAAAGAGGACCCATTGACTCTTTTGACTTGTTTGTTTTAGTAAAGACTTTTTATGAAATCACAATTCAGGAACATCTTTTCTCTCTTACTTCTGTCCGTCTTCTCTTTACTTATGAACTCCATTCCTACAGAGATTCAGCTGTATTCAGGATCATAATCCCTGACAAGCAGAGCAGAGAGGAGGATGAGACCGCTTTTTACCTCAGCTTTGTGAAGTAACTTGTCTTCCTGTATAATTAGGACAGGTTTTGTGTTTACAAATAGGACAGCAGCCATTTTATTTCCTCTAATGATTGCTCCCATTCTAACTAATGAAAGGTATTTGGGAATGTACTTATAATAAAGTAATATTTAAATATTTTTATTTTTTTTATTCCCGGAGAACCCCTTTAACTTTTTTTTTTGTCGAAGAAGTGTGTCCCTGCACTGCCAGCACAGAATGTGAAGGACACACCTGGTAAAACCCACTTGTAATTTTATTCACGTATTTCTAGAAGGAATAACAAAGAAACAGCACAATGCAGAGTTCTAAGAAAAGATGCTCCAGAATTAGTTATGGGTGTTACACCAATGCAGCAGTGAACCTTCTGAGTCACAATCTGATGGGCTGCAAAAATTCAAGGGATCCCCTGGTTTTCACTCTTTAACCCCTATACAGATATCTGGACTTTGCTGCAGTGAATCCACAGGTCAGGACTTCATGAGTAGTCGATAGCATAGTTCTATCAAAAGAGTAGTCAGGAACAGGCAAAGATTTTGAATGCGAGCAGCTTAGAATAGGCCAAGGTCTGTATTGTTGAACTAAAAACACCAAAATACAGAAATTTGAGGCAGTACCAGTACTAAAGAAAGATAGGTGGGAAATCCAAGGTCAGCAATGGGAGTGGATAGTCTCTGATTTTGCTTAACATAGTCTAGACACTGCTAGGATAATATTTTATTATAAGGCATAGGCCGGAACAAAGTTTAGATAGATTTAATCTTTGGGCTCTGGTTACTGTGATACCACCGCAGCATTGAGAAGGAGACAGCCGCATGCCTAGAGCCTCTGGTGGCTGGAGCAAGGAGACAAGAGGTAGGTGATGCTACCGCATGCTTATGATTGCCGGGAGCAGCACTGGAACCTGAGTGCATGAGTGACAATCGGGAAAGCTTTCAGGTCATCAGTAAGAGATGGTCCCTGTGTAAACCCCCTTTAAATTTGAGCCTTAGTAGATGGCTAAGCCAGTGAGGGACAAAAAATAAGTAAGGGGCAGCACTACCTTAGCTTCAGCTTTAAAGTATGTCCGGCGGTGCCAGCGATATTGGATCCTGGTCTGATCCCTGTTACAACAGAAAAAAATATGAAACCGCGGCACTCACGTAGCATTAATTCTTCTTTATTTTCTCCCAAGACGCGACGTTTCGACTTAACACAAGTCTTTTTCAAGCCAGTGAGGGAGATAGCACCCATTTGCTTACGTTCATTAATAGATGTCCTAATTTAATGATTGTGTTTCCTGGGACCGAATCGCTGTAGATAACTGTTGCCTTATGTTATCAGAGATGAAATATTAAATTAGTTGTTGACACTGAGCTGGGGCACATCATGGACACCATGCTCTTCTTCAAAAGAGGTTGAACATTATTTTTCTAGCAATTATATCTTTATTTTTTTTTTTCCTTTCTCCCACAGTCATAAATCTATATAAGATGTCATCTTGGTGCTCAGCGTCTGGAAGGAAAGGACCAATTTAAAATAACAGACATCGTCCTGTTCCGAGTGTGACAGCTACAAACATGGACATGATGACGTTCGTTTCTCAAATCCACCCTACGGCTAATGAAGTTAGGAGGTAAGATTGTGATTAATGGTCATCGTAATTGTAGAGCCGTATCTTATGAAAGCACACTGGTTCCAGTAAACGGAGTCTATTATTAACCTGCTGTTTTCTGGGCCTGATTCTCAAGCATGTGACCTTCAAAAACTCTAATTTGTTCAGATTTTTTTTTTTTTTTATCTTCATTGCATAAAAGTATTACTATTATAATAAAAATAATTATAGTATGTTAATACAAAAAAAAATGTCCAAGGTAGTAGCAGCTAGAAAAAGATGCTGACCCATTAATAGTTTCTCATGAGAGTTGACGAGCATTTGTGGAGTAAGCAGACTAGACAACCTACCGGTATATGCTCAAAGAGTGACATTTTTGCAGTTGTCGGACACTTTAGCAACTCCAACTGGCTCTGACAATTTTGGATATACTTAAAAATTTAGAACCATTATTGTCATCTGATTTCTAACCCATGTCCTACTCTTAGATTATGGTCAAAATCTGCAACTGATTCAGCCCCCTTTTTCCACTGTGTAATACACATTCAAAATGCCATCAACTGCTTCTGAGTGACTTCAAGTTCAAAAACTCAACCATGTGGACATGGTAGATCTATTTTGGCAGCCGATTTACACTTGAGAAGTGACATGTTAGAATTGCAGTCCAAATTATTCAACCTAGGGGTTTGTTGACCGTTAGAAATATGACTAAGTCAAGAAAGGTTTAGAAAAACAGATCAGGAAACAAGGACCCGTGGAGCGCCAGAAACAATAAGTGCAAAAGTGGTTTGATTGGAACAGATGAAAGAAGTTCCCGAATAGGTGAGTATTTTCTAGGTGGAAGTGTCTGTGGACACACAGGTAAGTTATTAGATAAACGGTCTAACATCAACAGGTGAAATGATATAACTTGGCATAACTTGACCAATAAAATCAATAAAACAACACTTGTGGTTGTTGTAGTTGTACTCACTTCACCAGGGGGTTGGGCAAGATAAAGCTCAAGACACTTGCACTTTGACCCCCTCGCTGAGGTTGCCTGTAGATAGTAAATCCACCGGATGGTCCCAAATGATGAACCGGGGGCCACTTTGATAAATCAGGTGGTCTTTATTGGAGTAAAAGAGCTTAACGCGTTTCAGGGGTTAAGTACAATGCCCCTTCCTCAGGAGCAGGGTATAGAATACATATGCTGTTTCAAATTGTTTCTGGCGCTCCACGGGTGCTTGTTTCCTGATCTGTTTTTCTAAACCTTGATGTCACGGGCAGCCTCGACTCTGAGGCAAGCTTCTTCTACAACGTGAGCCGCCTAAAACTTATTGGACTTTCCACCTGGAATATTTCTCTTTCCCTGTAGTACCTTGTCGCTTGGCACTCCCCCTCCTAAGCTCTCTTTATGAATCGGGGTTAATTCTTAGCCCTCGAATCCTCTTTGAGTATTGCCTACTCTAACACTTCCCTTTTTTTCTCACGTGTAAGTCAAGAAAGTGCATCCAACAATAAATTTCCATATGCATATATATGATCCAATATCAAAGTATACAAAACCAAAAAATTAGATATATGGATCGAGGAATAGAAAAACAAAAAATTGAAAACACACCATGTATATTTAAATAATCAAAGTTACTTTTATTAAACAATTCATAAACAATCTTGTCATCACATAATTAAAATTACTTAAAAACTACTGGATTGATGATATGTGGTGTATAAAACTATCAATATAAAGTGCAAAAACGTTATGGGGCAGTAATAAATAAAGTGACTGCTCATCAGTGGAGTATGAATGCCAGAGAATTCATTGGTAACTCTCTAGTATTCAATATAATACAACAGCAAGGGCTACAAAACCAAAATACCATGATTGAAAAGTGCTATTACAAATAGGTAATGCATGATAAGTTATGTGAATACTGACCCAAATACACACCACAATATCACCAAGCCGCACCCCAATCAAGAAAGTTAAGAGAGTGATAATTGCCTTCCATGAAAAAAGCAAAGTATACAAAAATTTAGCAAAGGCAGTGAATGTTATGTTCCTAGAGATACAGTTTGAAGCATAATTCACACTTTCAGAGTTAAAGGGGTTCTCCGGGAATTAAAAAAAATACTGAGAATCCTTAAACATTACTTTATTATAAGTACTGTAAATTCCCAAATACCTTTCATTAGTTATATTGGCTCATTTTGTCTAGGGAGCAATCATCTGGGAAAATAAAATGGCTGCTGTCCTATTAGTACACACAAAACCTGTCCTAATATCACAGAAGGACAGGTTACTTCACAGCACTGAGCTAAAGAGCTGCCTCATCCTCCTCTCTGATCTACTTGTCAGGGTTGGGGTGTAGATAATGAGCAGCAGCACTTGTTTGCAGCTACATTACCACAGCCCCACATTACCATGGTTTGTCTTGTCCATCCTCTCTGTAGTTCATGTCTCCTCAGGAACTCCATTCCATGAGAGATTCAACTGAAGATCTTATCCGCTGTATTCAGGCCATTTCCCTTAAGGAATGGGCACAGCTGCTGTTCCCTCACACTGCATAGTCTCAATTTTTCTTACGTGATGCAGCTTCATCTCCTCTCTCTAACCTGTCATCTCTCTCCCCCCCCGTCAACTGTTACATGCAGTGAGACCAATGTGAAGCTACATTCCATAGAACTGCGCTGGAGAGTTAGCACACACAGATAGTACAGACAGGTAGCAAGAGTCAGGAGGTTTACATAACTTCATGTAATCACTGTATACATGCACCTACTATATATCTGTACTCCTGGTCCTTTAGATATCATTAAATCTGCAAGAGAATACAGGGGCATACAGAGAAACATGGAGAGTGGGGAGGGACCTGACAGCTGCCAGGAGGTATTTGATTGGTGATGATGTCATCCTGTAGTTCACAGGAAGTCAGCCACAGGGAGAGACCATGTTCCTGTTTACACATTAGAGCTGCTGGTCAGACTTGAGGTCACATGACCAGGTTCCCATAATGAAAAGGTTCAAAATGTATGGATGCAACTGAGTTAGGGCTCATTCACATCACTGTTCAGCCTTTCCGTTCTCCTGCTCAGTTTAGGAGCAGGAGAATGGAAAAGGGCGGATTCAGCACATAACTGAGCCGAACGGAGCCTAAAGACTCCCTAGACTATAATGGGGTCTGTTATGTGTCCGCTCAGAAGATGATTTTAGAGTGGAGACAAAAGTCCTGCATGCGCTACTTTTGTCTCCGCTCCAACGTCATCTTCTGAGCGGACACCTAACAGACCCCATTATAGTCTAGGGGGTCTTTAGGCTCCGTTCGGCTCAGTTATGTGCCGAATCCGTCCTTTTCCGTTCTCCTGCTCCTAAATGAGCAGGAGAACAGAAAGTCTGAACGGTGATGTGAATAAAGCCTTAGGGTGTAAAAAAACTAATATATGTAAAAAACAAAAACAAATGGAGTGTTTATTTTACCACTTCCTAACAAGTGACCATTTAAATATATTCTACAAATGAATGAAAAAAATCTAGTTGGTAACATACTAATTTTTCTGATGACTTTGGGTGAATTAACTTTTATATAGACCGGTCTACATAAGTGGCTTTTTTAGTCTGATGAACTTTGTGGCCTTTTTCCAGGTCTGTGCCATTTAAGCTTGAAAACGAAGACCTGGATGAAATAGCAGAACTCCGATACAAACTTACCAAGGCTAAAAATGAGACCGTACAGCTGGTAGCAAAGCAAAATGAAGAGGTGAGAGAATCTGCTTCTCTTTTCTTTTCTTACAGCTTTAAAGTGATTGTCTGAGCACAGCTAGTTTTGGCTGGGAAAGGCACAGCCAAGCATTTCCTGTGGAGCCGCCGCCTGTAGTATTACAGTACTACAGTACAGTACTTCCATGTAATACAAGGACGGCTCATGTCTGCCAAACGGGAACCAATTTCATTGTTTGGCCCACTGTTCTTGCTCCTACAGGGGAATGGGAGCCGCGTTATGATGCCCATATGACCTACTAAGACATGTGGGCAGCAGTTGTCTTCAGGAGTCAACCACTTTAATGGAAAAAAGGCAATTAAGGCATGAACTTTGTAAAATGTATTTTAATCCTCTGGTTGGATTTTTTCCGTGTGACTCTAAAGTTAATAATTACTGTGTTAACATGGCCTGAGGTTTTTTTTTTTCTGGGTTTGCAGAGATGCTGGTAACATCCACTGGTCCATGTAAACGTGATATTGGCAATAAATGTATGGATTCCTAGAGTTTACTGTGTACAGATTAACCTGACCTGATATCCCTGAATGGACTAGGAAACATCCTGCTAGCTTGCATCTTTTTAAACTATGGATAGACTTTAGCAAATTATGTTTTCTAGGTTCTTTAATGCAGTCTCGTGTGAGTGAGTTTGTGCTGTGATATGGCAAATAAATAGGCTCTGACCACCGAAGCTTAAAGGGGTATTCTGCTTTCATGAAATCCTCAGGATAAGTCATCAATTTCAGGATGGTGGAGGTCTGACTCTCGGCACCTCCACTGATCAGCTGTGGGAAAGGGCTGCAGCGCTGGCCTGAGAGCTCTTCAGTGCTTCCCTGCACACATCTACACTGTAGCAGTGGTGCGATGTCATTACAGCTTCCTCTCCTGTTCACTTTAATGGGAACAAACAGTTGTAATTACACTGCGCCACCACTACATTGAACACCGAATCAGACCTCCACCAATCTGAAATTGATGACCTATCCGGAAATTGATAGGTCATCAATTTCATGAAACTGGAAAACTCCTTTATTTAACCGAAACCGTGTGATATTAAAGGAGTTTTGTAATTAATCCCACAAATAATTTCTATCCCATTTATTTCCCAGTTGTCATCCTGTCAGAGCCAGGTGGCCAAGCTCCGTTCTGAAGTTGAGAAAGGGGAAGCTGTTCGTCAAAGTCTAGAATATGAGTTAGCGGTGGCAAGAAAGCAATGTGGCATGGAAAGAATAGCTCTGCAAGAGGAGAAAGAACATTCCTTTGTAAAACAAGAACTTTTTAAAGGTAAAGTTGCTCCATTACGTTATGAGGTAAAAGTCTGTGGATACTACAGTCCTGATAATCTGCCATAAGTCGAATCAAGGTCTGTATTTTACCCCCTGAAGGACCGGGCCAGTTTAATATTTTCCCCCTGCCTTCCAAGAACCATAGCTTTATAAATTTTTCATTCATATTGCCATATGAGGGCTCATTTTTTTGTGGGACAAGTTGTATTTTGTAATGGCACCAAGCAATTTACTATATTTTGCAATGGAAAACAGGGGAAAAAAAAATACATACGCTTGTGAAAATGCACCCTAACAGCTTAACAGGCCAAAGAGCCGTCACAAGGCACCAGGTCATAACAACCCATCGGATCCCTGCAGTTTCACTGTGGGGGCTCCAATCAGAGGGCAGGGGAAGCCCATACCTTTGTCTAACCGCTCAGGTGCCACAGTCGCTATTAATCACAGCACCTGATGGGTTAAATGACCAGGAGCGGAGATATAGTCAATTCCGGTCATTGCGGACGGTTATCTGTATTCCACAACCGGCACCTGCAACATATGGAGCAGGGTCAGCTCATGTGCCCACTTCATACTTCCCCTGCATGCAAATACCCTACCTGTACAGCATTTTGCATTAAGGGGTTAATAATAGGAATTGAACTGCTAGTCCACTGAAGGGGAGATATACTGTAGTGTTCCTTGTCGCACATTCAAATGATTATGTGGAGGGGCTGGGTATGCGAATTTGAGACACGCTTACTAACCAGCTGTCTTTTTTGGTTTTTAGAAGGAGGTCCCAAGCAGGACCCCTCCTCCGCAATCACAAGCATATGATTTGCAGCACTTGTAGACATGACTGACTTTCTGGGTTATTGGCTTCATTAGTGGTCTAATGGCTTCCAGAATTCTACTTTGTCTACTTGCATGTTCTTCCACTGCATTCCTCCTAATGACCTCCAGAAGACAGCTAGCCAATGCCCCTTACAACTTGTTGCTGGCTCCTAACTTTCTGGGTTATTGGCTTCACTTGTGGTCTAATGGCCTCCAGAACTGTAATGGCCCCAGAACTATACTTTGTCTACTTGCATGTTCTTCCACTGCATTCCTCCTAATGAACTGTAGAAGACAGCTAGCCAATGCGCCTTACAACTTGTAGCTGGCTCCTAACATTCTGGCATATTGGCTTCACTAGTGGTCTAATGGCCTTCAGAACTCTGCTGCAGTTCGCTCACCCTTGTCTTAATGTGCACATGCATCTATACAGTCAGCAGCTATAGACTATATATTAATCTACTCAAGGAATTTGTGTTTCCCAAACAGCTCAAATAGAAGAACTCCAAAAAAAGATGCACACCATAGAAGAAAATTTCCAGAGCACACAGTTGGGCTGGCAAGAGGCGCAGAAAAGACTTGAAAGTGATTTGAAGGATCGAGACCTTGTGATTGAAAACTACAAAAAAGAGCAGGGGGTGCTTATGTCCGAGAAAGCCAGTCTGGAAGCACGTATGCAGGTACCTGTCATATAGCATACATAAACTGTCATGATGTCAACCTGCTGCACAATAGTGTGAAGAAGCACAATTCAGAGGTTGAAAGTGATATAAAGCCGGATAAAGAGAAACCCCAACTTTAGGCATCATTGAGCTCTTGGGTCCATGGTGTCGTAATGTCTTTTTATTGTTGTGAGAAATTTACTGTGAACTGCACTCTAAACCTCCAGCCTACCTTTATAATTTTTTAGAATTAAATGATAAAATTCTTGCTGCCTGCATCTACCAGCAGGGGGAGACAAGAATACAGTGTTGGATGCAGGCAGCTCGAAGTGAATCATTTAAAGGGTTTGTCTGGGATTTTGATATTGATGGCCTATTGTCAGGAGGGTCGAACTCCCAGGTGGGTAGTGCAGCTCAGGCCCATACACTTGGCCGGGACTGATCTGCACCTAGGCCACATGACTGTAAACGTGACTTCACTGGCCTAATAAGAGGCCATGGTCTTCTAAACACTGAGGCATCGTCTAACAGCTGATCGACAAAGGTCCTGGGAGTCGGAACCCCCACCCATCGGATATTGATGACCAGTCCTGAGGATAGGCAACAATATAAAAATCCTGGCGTAACTCCATAGCATTATGAAATGAAGCATGGGACTTGGAACTTTGTATTGGATAAATTGAGATCCAACCCATAAACACATAGGGAGAAGTTTATCACGCCCTGCACCCCACAATTCTGGCCAGAAATAGCTGCCAAAAAGGATCTAGGGACTTTTTGGGGTCACCTGTGCACAAACGTAGCTACTATTTGCCTTTTTACCCTGCCCACTCCAATTTTGAAAAATGGTTGGGGTGTGGTTGGCTATGTTATTGATTTTCACTTTAGATTTATCACTGCCACTGTTTTCTAAAAAGTCAGAAAAGAAGTCGCAGACTCACTCCAGTAGTAGGGTAAAAACTGGAGTAGTATTTCCAGACATAGGTGTTAGGTTTAAAGATGGAACTGTTCCTGTGTCTAGATGCTGATAATAGGATACGTCCACACAGGGTGTATACGTAGAGGATGTACCGCCGTGGATTTACGTGTGGCAAACTCGCATTGTTTTACTGTACCGCAAATTCCACTGCAGAATTGCGGGAAAATCAGCCGTGTGTTGGCTGTACCCTTACAGTTTCTTAAAGGAGTTATCCGATCCTGTAATATATCCCCCGCAATGCCCGGGTCCCTCATACAGAACATACTTACCTGGTCCCAGACGCCTGCATACCTCCATATCCCTGCTTGGCTGCCACTGCATCGACTCGATGTGCAGATCGCAACATCCGGCGTTTGGGGCTGCAGCCAATAGCCCCCTTGTATTATGTGTGAGGTCGCCTGCTAGGGGAGCAAGTCACTGTTTCAGCCTGCTGTTGCCGGATGTTGTGATCTGCACGACAGGGAGATGCAGCGGTGGTTGTGCAAGGATCCGGAGAAAGGCACGCATCGGGGACCAGGTAAGTAAGAAAGTCCTTAAGGTGATAATATGTAATCTTTTGTTTCTTAGAAAGAAACCATGATCACCCAGGAGCTGCACCAAAAATTAAATGAATTGGATATAGAGAAGAATAGCCTACTGGATACCGTGAGGAGACAAAAGAGTGAGACTGCATTTGGGCTGGAAAGAGAAGACCGACTGAAGCAGGAACTTGAGGTAAGTGTTCCTAACCTAAGCCTGATGAAGACACCTCAATAGTCTCAAAAGTTTGCTATTTCTCGCCATGTTTTCATTTAGCCATTAAAGGTGTTAAAGAGGTTCTGTTACCAACATTTGCCCTATGTCAGTAATGCTACCATGCTGTTGTGAGGTCAGACTTGGTTTAAACCATTCCTTGTCCGTTTTCTATGTCCAGATGTTTATTCTATATGCAAATTAGGGTGCGGAGTCCCCAGCAGGGCATTTCCAAATGTTCTAAGAGCCCAAGCCTGCCCATTCACAGAGCCCACTACTTTCCTCATGTGCTCCTAACTGCCTGTGACATCACCAACGCTCTCCTCCTTCTGCTGGTGACATCGTCTTCTCGCTCAGTGACTTGGCCTGCTCATCGCAGTATATATTAAGGACATCAGCTACACTATACTGAATCACGGACCCCATCTGGGTATAGCCATAATTATTACACAAAACAAATAGAAGACTGAGTGGCTCATTACCTAACTTGACCCAGATTATTGTGTCCTTTTAAAACATCGCTTTTATTTGTCGTTTTAAAACTGCTACGTGAGCCAAAACAATTGGTTAAACATAAACTGCTCCCTGTCAATAATGCCTAATGTATATGTGTGTTTATTTGCTGGCCGCTAGCAGGGATGTTCACTCTCCCCGCTATGCTTGCAAACTCACTCATTCACATGAGCAACCGCCTTACTGAAACGCTGCTGAGTCACTGATCCGTTATACACTACTAACTGGTAGTATAACTCACTGGTGATAATACACACTCACTGAATCACATGAGCACCCGCCTCACTAGAACACTGCTGAGTCACTGATCCATTATACACTACTGACTGGTAGTATAACTCACTGGTGATAATACACACTCACTGAATCACATGAGCACCCGCCTCACTAGAACACTGATGAGTCACTGATCCGTTATACACTACTGACTGGTAGTATAACTCACTGGTGGATAATACATACTCACTGAATCACATGAGCACCCGCCTCACTAGAACTCTGATGAGTCACTGATCCGTTATACACTACTGACTGGTAGTATAACTCACTGGTGATAATACATAAGAAACCGCCTCACTGAAACACTGCTGAGTCACTGATCCATTATACACTACTGACTGGTAGTATAACTCACTGGTGATAATACACACTCACTGAATCACATGAGCACCCGCCTCACTAGAACTCTGATGAGTCACTGATCCGTTATACACTACTGACTGGTAGTATCACTCACTGGTGATAATGCATGAGAAACCGCCTCACTGAAACACTGCTGAGTCACTGATCCGTTATACACTACTGACTGGTAGTATAACTCACTGGTGGATAATACATACTCACTGAATCACATGAGCACCCGCCTCACTAGAACTCTGATGAGTCACTGATCCGTTATACACTACTGACTGGTAGTATCACTCACTGGTGATAATACATGAGAAACCGCCTCACTGAAACACTGCTGAGTCACTGATCCGTTATACACTCATGGCTAGTGGTATAACTCACTGGTGGATAATACATACTCACTGAATCACATGAGCAACCGCCTTACTGAAACACTGATGAGTCTCTGATCCGTTATACACTACTGACTGGTAGTATAACTCACTGGTGATAATACATGAGAAACCGCCTCACTGAAACACTGCTGAGTGACTGATCCGTTATACACTACTGACTGGTAGTATAACTCACTGGTGGATAATACATACTCACTGAATCACATGAGCACCTGCCTCACTAGAACTCTGATGAGTCACTGATCCGTTATACACTCATGGCTAGTGGTATAACTCACTGGTGGATAATACATACTCACTGAATCACATGAGCATGTGAGGCAGGTACTCATGTGATTTAGTGAGTGTGTGTCTGCCATCAGAGAGTTATACCACTAGCCATGAGTGTATAATGGATCAGAAACTCAGCAGTGTTCTAGTGAGGCGGTTGCTCATGTGATTCAGTGAGTGTGTATTATCCACCAGTGAGTTATACCACTAGCCATGAGTGTATAACGGATCAGTGACTCAGCAGTGTTTCAGTGAGGCGGTTTCTCATGTATTATCACCAGTGAGTTATACTACCAGTCAGTAGTGTATAACGGATCAGTGACTCAGCAGTGTTTCAGTAAGGCTGGCGCTCATGTGAATCAGTGAGTTTGCAAGCATAGCGGGAGAGTAGTGCTGCAAACTGCGCTATTCTTTCCGTGAAATATGAGCTGTAAAGTAGTTAAGAAGTTGTCCCTTGATTAATTTAAAAAATAAAAACCAGACATCAGAGTACTTGACAACCTCATTCTGACAAAGCTAGAACCAGCCCTGTACCTCACATGGACCCAGAGATCTCCAGATTCATTGCTCCAATTGCTCTGCTAGATGTATTTCAGGCTGGTGGCTCAGGGAACATGTCAGGAACTCAAGGGGATGGCCCATAACTGTCACAGCTTCTTACAGTAGATCTGGCTGGTGGCCGTTGAAGGGTGGACATGAGCATGTGCGTCCAGCTATATTTTATTGAACAACTCATGCACTAGATTAATTTTTAACTGCATGCATTTACTAAAGTATTCAGATCCAGGGACTGGCTTTAAAAATGTCAAATATTATTCATGGGACAACCCCTTTAACAGCGAAGCCCTGCCCTGGGCACTTGCAGGAGCAAACCCTGCAGCATAAAACTTCATATTCGCACTACTCCTGATGAGAAAAGCTCCACAAAGGGTATGTTTGTCCTGCCCACCTCAGCTCCTACCTAGTGCTCTCAGCAGATTAGCATGGCCAAAAGTGCTGACAGACTTGCTTTAATGTGAACTTGTCACCCTGACACGGAGAAGGTGATGCTGAACAGATTGATATATAGTTTTATGAGACGAGACAAATACCTTGTAATTTGTTGGTTTTAATCCCTGCTCTTTCTATGCTTAGGAGTCCAGTGGGCGGTTCTTTCAGTGACTGACCGCTCTCTATAGCACAGTCGGTCTGTTAATCCCTAAGTAGGACCACCCATCGTACTCCTAAACTCAGAATTAGCAGAGATTGAACAGAATAAATTATACTGCATCTTTTCCCATTGGCAGATTCATTTGAAATAGACTTACCGTATATACTCGAGTATAAGCCGAGTTTTTCAGCACAAAATTTGTGCCGAAAAACACAAACTCGGCTTATACTCGAGACGGAGCGGGAGGAGGAGCTGGGGGCGGGCATTTGCGGCGGGCGAGCGCAGCATGACTGACTAATGTCACGTGCCTGCCCGGCCTGCTTTATAAATGAAGCAGGTGGCGCAGGCACGTGACATCAGTCACGCTGCGCTCGCCCGCCCGGTCTGCCTGGAGGATTCAGTGCGGCATGTGAGGAGGTAAGGTATTT
Source organism: Bufotes viridis (assembly GCA_033119425.1). Classification (NCBI taxonomy): domain Eukaryota; kingdom Metazoa; phylum Chordata; class Amphibia; order Anura; family Bufonidae; genus Bufotes; species Bufotes viridis. The sequence continues at coordinate 281,219,926 of CM065589.1, read as the reverse complement.
GAGGAGGGGCAAGAGTAATTGAATTTTAAAACTTTACAGGAGCGGTAATGGGGGGAAGGGGGCTGTGGATGGCACTGTTATGGGATGAGGGGGCTGTGGATGTCACTGTTATGGGATGAGGGGGCTGTGGATGGCACTGTTATGGGATGGGGGCTGTGGATGGCACTGTTATGGGATGAGGGGCTGTGGATGGCACTGTTATGGGATGGGGGGCTGTGGATGGCACTGTTATGGGATGAGGGGGCTGTGGATGGCACTGTTATGGGATGGGGGCTGTGGATGGCACTGTTATGGGATGAGGGGGCTGTGGATGGCACTGTTATGGGATGAGGGGGCTGTGGATGGCACTGTTATGGGATGGGGGCTGTGGATGGCACTGTTATGGGATGGGGGGGCTGTGGATGGCACTGTTATGGGATGAGGGGGCTGTGGATAGCACTGTTATGGGATGAGGGGGCTGTGGATGGCACTGTTATGGGATGGGGGGCTGTGGATGCCATCGACAGATCCCCCATAACAGTGCCATCCACAGATACCCCCCATAACAGTGACATCCATTTCCACCTTGGCTTATACTCGAATCACTACTTTTCCCAGTTTTTTTAGGGTAAAATTAGGGGGGTCGGCTTATACTCGGGTCGGCTTATACTCGAGTATATACGGCTTATACTCGAGTATATATCAGCTAACATTGACAAATATGACCCAGGCTTATAAAGCATCTTTGCTTATCCCTCATTCAGGGCCCTCTGCTTGTGGGCAGAACGGAGAACATCTCTCCCCCTGGTGGGCCCAGCATACTCACATATACATGGGCAGCACTTTAATTTCAATGAGAACTGCGTCCTACTTTATTTCTCATTTGGTAGCACTGTAGGGAAATTGGGCACTTGTCGCCTGGTCTGTGGAGCCGTACTGTGAGGGGCATTACTGCCTAACTTGGGACTTGTGCCCTTTAGGATACGGAGAAAGTTGTGTGGTTATCCTTGTACAATTATTGCCAAGTCAGCTATTTCAGAAGCTTAGGTGTATGCTGTGATGTTCAGTAATCTCTGGGACCGATAATATATAATGTACGTTTTTCCTGCTGAAGAACCTCTTTTGTTCAGTACAAATGTAAATATTATTTACAGGCGTTTCCGTGTCCTTTCTAATCATTAAAGGAGCGATATGTGTTCTTATGTTCTACCTTGTTCTCCTACAGGCTGGAAATCAGAGAGTGAAGAGGCTGGAGGAGAGCGTTGAAGCCGAAAGAGCAGCACATCTGGAGTCCAAGTTTAACTCTGAAATCATCCAGGTAGCTCACAAATCGCCCCCGCCATCTCTGTGATAACTAGAAATCTTTAAAATGGCCTAATGACTGTGTACACCTTTGGGGGCATTTTGATTTCATTTTACTCATTTTGAGCTAAAAATAATTTTTTCGATGGGACTTTATTAAAAATCTTCAGCCGTTTTTGAGATACAGGGGTTAAAAATCAGTCTGTTTGCAAGCTGTCGCATTCTGTTTTCTTTGAATCCTGTCATCTGACAGCTCATGTGTAGCTTTTATCTCTTACAGGGGTTATCCAACCTCCAAAATGCCCGGGCACCGCATTAAGGTTATACTTAACCCACTCCCAGGCACCCGCGTCTCTCCTGATGCCTGCACGGCCGCCGCTGCATCTCCTCGTTGCGCGAAACAAAACATCCGGTGACTGGGGGGTCAGCCAATAGGTGACCGCGACAGGAACGAGCCTCCCTAGCATCACGGGCGATGCTAAGGAGGCTCGCTCCTGTCGCGGCCTGCTATGAGCTGTGCCTCCCCACCGTGGCCGGATGTTTTGATCCGCGTGACGGGGAGATGCAACGGTGGCTGTGCGGGCATCAGGAGAGACGCGGGAGTGCCTGGGGAACAGGGTAAGTTAGGGTTGGGCAATAAACCGGTAGCTATGATATACCGCGATATTAGAAAACAGCGGTATTGCGATATCACTGTTTTCTAATAATCGCGGTATTCTGTGACGTCATGCGCTCCGCTCGGCGCCTTCCCACTCACCACCCGCCGGCCGCCGCACATTAGAAATCTTTGCCGGCTCCTGCGTCCCTGGCTCCGCCTCCTCCTACCCGGCGCATTGCTGCCCACATTCTCGGGGGGTGCAATTGCCCCTTTGCCTCTCTCCCCCCCTGGATCCGCCAGAAGACTCACACAGGCGCACTGGCCTCTGCCAGTGCGCCTGTGTGAGTCTTCCGGCGCTTCTCAGTGAAGTGAATAATAATTACCTACAACAGCGCTGGGCTGGGAGGAGGCGGCGCTGGGCAGGTAGGGAATCTGTTAATGGGGGGAATCTGTGGATGACACTGGATGGTGGGGGAAATCTGTGGATGACACTGAGAGGGGGGATCTGTGGATGACACTGAGAGGGGGAGATCTGTGGATGACACTGAGAGGGGGGAATCTGTGGATGACACTGAGAGCCTGGGGGGATCTGTGGATGACACTGAGAGGGGGGATCTGTGGATGACACTGAATGGGGGGGGGATCTGTGGAAGACACTGAATGGGGGGGGATCTGTGGAAGACACTGGATGGGGGGGATCTGTGGATGACACTTAAGGGGGGGGGGATCTGTGGATGGCACTTAAGGGGGGGGGATCTGTGGATGGCACTTAAGGGGGGGGGGGGTCTGTGGATGGCACTTAAGGGGGGGGGTCTGTGGATGGCACTTAAGGGGGGTTTGTGGATGGCACTTAAGGGGGGAGTGGATCTGTGGATGGCACTTAAGGGGGGAGTGGATCTGTGGATGACGTCTCCTTGTAGCTGCCGCTGCCCCCATACAGTATAACGTCTCCTTGTGGCTGCCCCCATACAGTATAATGTCTCCTTGCGCTGCCCCCATACAGTATAACGTCTCCTTGCGGCTGCCCCCATACAGTATAACGTCTCCTTGCGCTGCCCCCATACAGTATAATGTCTCCTTGCGCTGCCCCCATACAGTATAATGTCTCCTTGCGCTGCCCCCATACAGTATAACGCCTCCTTGCGCTGCCCCCATACAGTATAACGTCTCCTTGCGCTGCCCCCATACAGTATAACGTCTCCTTGTGGCTGCCCCCATACAGTATAACGTCTCCTTGCGCTGCCCCCATACAGTATAACGTCTCCTTGTGGCTGCCCCCATACAGTATAATGTCTCCTTGCGCTGCCCCCATACAGTATGTCTCCTTGCGCTGCCCCCATACAGTATAATGTCTCCTTGCGGCTGCCCCCATACAGTATAATGTCTCCTTGCGCTGCCCCCATACAGTATAACGTCTCCTTGTGGCTGCCCCCATACAGTATAATGTCTCCTTGCGCTGCCCCCATACAGTATAACGTCTCCTTGCGCTGCCCCCATACAGTATAATGTCTCCAAGTGTTTTTTTCTTCTAAATGGGCATTTATCGTGATATATATCGTTATCGCGATAAATTTCTTAATATCGTTATCGTGGCAATATTTTTGATATCGCCCAACCCTAGGGTAAGTGTAACCTGAATGCAGTACCCAAGCATTTTGGGGGGCATTATAGGGGCTGGATAACTCCTTTAAATAAGTGTTTTTGCGGTCAGGAGATCAGCCATGTTCTTATCAGTTTATGGTTCTGCTTTTTCTGGAGTCTGTAGACCCAGTGACTGACAGCTATCTCTGTATGCAGTCATTCAGGGAAGGACTCCTAACTCAGAATAAACAGAAAATTAAAAAAATAAAAGACATGTTAGGCTCCATTCATACATCCGTAGTGTTTTGCGGACCGCAAAACACGGACGCTGCACATGGCCGGCACTTACATAGAGCATTCCTATTCTTGTCCGCAGCTGCGGACAAGAATAGGACATGCTCTATTTTTTTGCGGAGCTGTGGACCAGATGTTCTGATGCGGATGCGTACTGACTGCAGGACCTTTTTTTTTTCCCCGTCTAAAAAACAGATCTCAAATGGAAATGGAAATCCGTTTTTTTACTGGTTCCGGTAAAAAACGGATCCTATGCATAACTAATGCAACAGCATCAATTTTTTTTCTGGATCCTGTTTTTTCTTTCTCTCTCTTTCTCTTCTTTTGACGGATCAGAAGAACGGAAAGCTAAACGGTGATGTGCACTCAGCCTTACAGCCATCCTATGACTACTGTTGTGTACAGCAGAATGAGCAGAGGCAATGGAAAATGAATAAGCTACTGCTCTTTTCACAGCTGCGCATTCGGGATCTCGAGGCGTCATTACAAGTGGAGAAATCCAACCAGGCACAAACCTCATCAGATTTGGACCTCATAAAAAGTCAGTTTAGAGAAGTGGAAAAAGCCTACGGCAGAGAAAAAGCTACCGCAGAAGAGCTGGCAGACAAACTTCACAAGTAAGTGTAACAATACTGTCCATAGGGGGTTGACCCGACACCTCAGCAGGCATTGCCGCTCTCCACAGCCCAATGTCAGATTGGAGAGTATGCAACAACAACCCCCTTAAATGGGTATTCCGGTAGGTGCAAGTTATCCCCTATACCCGAGCCCTGTACTCGGCTACCCGGAACTCCCATATAAATGAATGGAGCGGCCGCTCTGGTCATTATTAGGGGAGCAGCAAGGGACCTGCAGGGGTTACGGGGCCCCCATTCTCATAATCCTTGGGTGTCCCAGCAGTAGGACCCCCACCGATCTGATAGTTATCCCCTATCCTGTGGATAGGGAATAACTTGTACCTACCGGAACACCCCTTTAAAGGGAATTTCCAGGGATTTTAAAGGGGTTATCAAACAAATTTAAAACTATTTTGCATCTACATATCTGGAGGACTTTCACAAGCAATGGCACGGGATCAGCCAGGTAAGTAATCATCACTTTAATGCAAGAGGATCCCCTGTGTGGTCTGGTTTCCTCAAGAAACTGGGCAACCGCTAGACAGAGTCTCAGCACCATACATGTGCAGTGGCCTGAGACTGCGACCAGTACTAACACTGATAGCAGACATTTAATCAAATGTGACCACAACATTTAAATGCTGGAAACCCAGAAGTAAAGCGCTTTCGGGCCAGGAATGGCTCCCCGTTCATGGGAGCCGTTCCTTCCCTCTGATGCGCTGGGTCTCTCTGAAGACGCCCTGCGTATGCGTATAAGAGCTGTAGTTCCTAGTGAGGCCAGCAGGTGGCAGGGCTTCATGGGATAACGGCAAACCAGGCTTGCATTGTAGTTCTATTTAGAAGGCTAAAATATTTATATATATATATATATATATATATGTTACAAATAAAATAAAAATTCAAAAATAAACAATAAAAAAACATACAGATCATAGGCATCTCAAAATGACTGAACTATTAAAGTATAAAATATTCATCCTATGCGACGAATTGCGTAACGGAAGAAATACTTAATCTTTTTTTTTTTTTTTTAAATCTCTTTATTCAAATTTTTCATATTATAAGAACAACATACAATCGGGCTGTATACCCCTTATGTAATAAAATACACAAAGTAGTACACCTAAACACTGTAAACAACAGGACCTCGTCACAGGAACGTAATCATTTTTTGATCACTTCCCTTACCCAATTTTTTGGGGGGATAAAATGTGATCAAAAAGTCACACACACTCCAAAATAGTATCAATAAACACTACAGCTCGTCCTGCAAAAAATGAGCCCTCACACAGCTCCATAGACATACTGTAACTTTTTTTTTTTTTTATTATATACTTTTTATTTTGAAGTTCATAAGACATACAATCCAAAAAAAGGTTCTAACAATACAAAGTTATGCCTATCTACCCCACCATACCCCTCCTCCCCTCCCAACCCCGCAGGGAAAGAAGAAAAAAAAAAAAAAAAGAGAAAAAGATAAATAAATAAATAACTAAACCTCTTAGTTGTCCCAACTATACTATACTATATACAGACATACTGTAACTATAAAAAGGTTATGGGGGTCAGAATATGGCGGTGAAAAAAAATTATCTCTCTTCAAGGTTTTTTTTTTTTTTTTAGTATTAAAACTATATAAATGTGGTATCGTAATCAGGGGTGAGTGAATTTAGCTTCAGATCCAAGATGCTGTACTGAGACTGTCTCCATACAGCATTAAAATGTATGTGCTTTGGCAAGTCAAAATTCGTTAAGTCCGAAGTCAAACGAGACTTCGGTGAATTACTTCGGGCTTCGATTCTACAACTATAAAAACATTTTAAAACGGGAATCCAAAGTCGGCTTCGGTACCGAGGTGCCAGCCGGTACCAAAGCCCAATTCGGATTCCTGTTTTAAAATGTTATTAAAGGGGTTGTCTCACTTCAGTAAGTGGCATTTATCATGTAGAGAAAGTTAATACAAGGCACTTACTAATGTATTGTTATTATCCATATTGCTTCCTTTGCTGGCTGGATTCATTTTCCCATCATATTATACACTGTTAGTTTCCATGGTTACGACCACCCTGTAATCCATCAGTGGTGGTCGTGCTTTCACACTATAGGCAAAAGCACTGCCCTATGTGCGCTCCCACGGTCCCGGCCACCAGGGAGGCTGACAATTTTCCTAAAGTGTGCAAGCACGGCCACCAAAGACAAATTCCAGGGTGGTCTGTAACCATGGAAACGGGCAGTGTATAATGTGATGGAAAAATGAATGAAGCAAATATGGACAATCACAATACATTAGTAAGTGGCTCGTATTAATTTTCTCTACATGATAAATGCCATTTGCTGAAGTGAGACAACCCCTTTAAGGCTTTCATCTTTGCCCATCCATCTTAGCCTTCATAGTTTAGCTTCTTCCTTGTCATTAGGTGACTAATGGGACTTCACTGCTGATCAAAAGTGAGGTGATCAGTCAAAACCATCTCTACTAGAATTTGAGTTAATTAAAGGGGTTGTCAGGGGTTGGCGTTCTTGTGGCGGTTGGTGGCCTTAGTGGTTGAATCACCATCAGTACCATCAGTGCTATTCATAACACCTGAATAGAATATCTACCACCTTGTCTGAAGAGGACAGCTTAATGGCTAGTGTTTTTTGGAGAACATAGCTGAAAGTGTATTTTTCAGAGAGTGGTTAGGTGATGACTGCCACAACTGATGTATCTTAGATAGTATATGTATGCATCACCTGTTTATTTTACCTTTTCATCTAATTTCCAGATTGGAGAAAGAATATTCCTATATGATAAATGAGTTTAAAGCAGAAATGGAGAAGCGAAACCAAATGATTACAGATCTGTCCGTAAAACTCAAGACTTCAGAAGAAAGCTTGGCTGTAATGGAAGAGGACCTGGGAAAGGTGAAGATTAGTGATCTCCTCATATTACATAATAGGGAGAGGAGGGTTAGAAAGTGTAGATTTTTGTTAATAAAGAAAACCTACCAGTATGGCTTTCAAAATGTAGACATGCTAATCTACTTGACAAACATTGTATTTGATATGTACAGCCATCCTTTATTGCATTGGAGTCTACTAGTTTGTATCTGATGGCGTAAAGACTATGGACACATTCAGGGGCATTGTTTTATGACTGCATTTTACTTATTTGGCCTAAAAATACAATTTTTACAGTTCGTTTTTAATAAAAATGTTCAACTGTTTCTGAGATACCGGGTTAAAAATCAGTCTGTTTGCTTTGAATCCAGTCATCTGACAGCTTATTTGTAGTTCTTCGTAGACCTCCTAAACACTCAGAGCTCAATTCTTTTTAAATTGGTAACAATATGTCTTAAAGGAGTGTTTATGAGGTCAAGAGATAAGGGCTACACTTGAGCCTTCGGATTCAAAGAAAACAGACTGCGACAGCTTGTAAACAGACTGATTGTTAACCCTTGTAACTCAGAAACAGCTGAACATTTTTATTAAAGGCCATTTTTATTAAATATGATGCGGTGACAGAGACCATGACAGAAACTTTATTGATCCTATTATAAAGCTACCTGCACACCTTGCGGACTACATGCAGTTTTTCTTTGCGGATTCTCATTTAGAAAAAAAGCAGTGTAAGGCCCCATTCACACGTCCGTGGTGTGTTGTGGATCCGCAACACACCATGCCGGCACTCCCCATAGAGATGCGTATTCTTGTCTGCAGGCTGCGGACAAGAATAGGACATGCTCTATCTTTTGCGGAGCCGCTGCCGGATGTTTCGGGGCCGAAACCCGGAAGTTCGGGGCCGCGGCTCTGCAAATGCTGATGTGCTCTCCGCTTCACATCCGGCCCCATTCACAATGAATGGGTCCGCATCTATTCCACAGAATTGCGGAATAGATGCGGACTAAAATGCAGACGTGTGAATGGGGCCTAATACAGTTCCCACAAAGCGAATGCCATTAGATAAACCTCATGAACACATTGATTATTATTTTTTTTTGGTCTATGTGGAAATTGACCTGCCATACGAGTTTTGAAATAGTCAGCATATCAGTTCTTTGTGCGTTTTTTTTTTTTTTTCCCCTGCGTATTTCATCCTTTTCAATGCAAGGGTGAGATCTATGGAAAATCTGCATCAAATCTTCACCAAGAACTGCAAGCAAAATGTGTTTTTTTGTGCAGAAACACAGAAATCCACATGAAATACTGCACAGAGTTTCTGTTTGGAAATCCGTAGCGGTGCACAGGTAGTCTAATCAGTGGGGTTGTCAGGCTCTGTTGGTGTCCGTCGTGTGACGGTTCTGTCTCTGGCTTGCATTGAGTTACTCTGCTCCTATGACAGAATGTGAAGAAATCCTTACTAATTCTATAAAATGGGGCACTTGTAGTACGGTAACCACACCTAATAAATATTAAAGGGAATCTGTCAGCTCCGAAACACCCTCTAAATCAGGGGTGCACACCCTTTTTTGGTCTGGGGGCAGCATTGTCACATTGCTCTATTTCAAGGGGCTGCAAAAAAATAAAGAAAAAAGTTAATCAGCGCTTGTTTGCATCATCATATTACACAGGCCGATGCCAAGTGAAAGGGGAGGAATGATCGCTATCACAGTCATTGCTTTCTGTTGATTATTGGCAGAATGTTTCTCATTACACGGTGAGATGTGCTGACAATAATTGTACGTCTTTCATCCTGATAAAATAAGCAAAACTGTCGACAAATGAGTGATCGCTTGTTTATCAGCGGCACAATTATGCCGCCAGATATCAGGAATGAGCGTTCCTATGAAGACTTGTTCCCAGTAATTGTCCTGAATATCGTGCAGTGTAATGCTTGTTAACACATTCCTGCAGCATGGCCTTGAAACAGAAGATTCATACTTGCCTGCTCCCTGCCACTGTCTCCATCTTCCGATCCCCGCGCTGTTCACATCCGGCTGGCTATGGGTATAGTCACATTCTCCACTCCAGCCAATGACTGGCTTCACTGGTGATGTGGCCACAAGCAGCGTTCACCTGTGAAGTCAGTCATTTGCTGGAGAGGTGCTCCGGGAGATAGAGACAGCGAGACAATAACCAGTAAGCACTTTCCTTCACCGCAGAGGACGGCGCACACTGGTTATTTTTTGCGGCTCGGATGTTGGGCCCATTTACTTCAATGGGCCGCAAAAGATGCATACAGCACTCCGTGTGCTGTCCGCATCCGCTGCTCCGTTCCACAAAGCAGTTCTGCAGAACACACAAGGCTGGTATCAGTGCTTTGCGGACCACAAAACACAGTATGGTCATGTGCATGAGGCCTTACTAGTGGGGAAAGCACTTATAGATTAACCCTTTAGTGAAAAGGCCTTAATGACCAGTCACTTTTTGTGGTTTAGAGCATGGGGTTCAAACACTTGAAACTTTTTATTTGTTGGACTACCAAAATAACTTGCAGCTTTGTATGATAAGACACAGGGCTTTTTAATATATTTTAGTTTTATATTGGCTTATTTTATATTTTTTGTACAGGAAACAGTTTTTTAGAGTCATTTTTATTCATACTATAGCTCATTTTTTAAATATGCAAATTATTATAATTAGTTCCCTATTTTGTTTTGGATCATTTAATGATATAATATGCATAGTTTCATGTGAATGGGGTGATAATGGTGATGGTTTTGGTTGATGTGGCCACTTTTTTTCTTTTATGTATTTTAATATTTTTTCTTTTTTTTTTACTTATTTTTAAATAGATTTCTGCTACAAAAAGACCTTTGGGGGGGACACTGAATTTTTTATTTTGTACATTTTCCTTTTTTTCCCTATTATTTGTTCCCTACTTATTTTTCAAATATATTTTTGCCACATATCCCCCCCAAGTGGTCATAAAAAGGCTGTTGGGGGACAGTGAACAATTTTATTTAGCACTTTTTCCTTTTTATTAAATTTTTTTACATTATTTGTTAAGAACCTTTAATATATATATATATATATATATATATATATATATATATATTCTTGTAACTGTGTGTATTTTTGTAACACTGTAAGTATGTTAAAAAGACCTCTGGGGGGGGGGACATGCTTTTTTTTTCTTGCACGTTTTCTCTTTTTTTTCTTTTTTCCTTTTATTTGTATTTTTTTATTTTATTGTGTTTCCAGTTTTTTGTTGTTTTTTTTTACTATATTTTTGCCACATAATTTTTCCCCCAAAGGTCCATAAAAGACCTTGGGAGACACAGACTTTTTGTGTTATTTCCACTGTAACTGGAGCATCCAAAAGAGCCTCAGTTACAGGGGAAACCAGGCTGCAGGGTGGGGCAGGCGGGCTTTGTACAGGGCAGAGCCGATCAGGGTACTGACCCTGCAGCTCCGCGCTCCTATGTCCCCATGACACCCGGCAATCACGTGATCGCTGGGTTTAAACTACAGAGCGCTCCTTGAGGAGAAGGCAGAAGTGCTGATAAACTGCACCCGCCTTCTCCTCGTCTCCCCCACTCTCACTAATAGCCGGGGACCCGTCCTGCTCTAGACTCCTGCTACAGTGCAGGGTTAGGAGCTGTCATCCTTCGCTGTGGGGCATTTCAGGAAGAAACACAGCTGATCGCACAGTGAAGGGGCAGGGTAGGGGGCGTGGTTACCACAGCTTGAGGCAAGGAGGCCGCTGCCCCCTTGGCTTCAAGCCTGACCCAAGGAGCACGCGGGCAGGGGATAAAAGATCATCTTCTGATCTTTTACTGCATCTGACTTATGAAACACAGGGATCATTAGAAACATGCTGCTGGATACTGCCAGGTGCTGCTGGCGGCTTGGTGTGGTTTCTGGAGGTGACAGGTTCCCTTTAAAGGGGCTTTCCAAGATTTTTTTTCAGTTTCATCGTCAGACTGTTGCTTCTCAATGAATCAGTGACAGAACTGCTCTGATGACTTGATCTGTAGCCCTTCGGGTACTTTCAAACTTGCGGTAGGACAGAACCGACAGGCTGTTCTCCCTTTCGGCTCTTTCCTGCCGCTATTTCGCCGTGTTGCTAAACTGCCGCTCCATCCCTATTAACTATAGTGGGGACGGGGGCAGAGTTACGGCAGTGCACGGTGAGAGGTCGCCGGACTAAAACTACGATGTGTCTGACATTTATTCAATGGGGACGGAGCAGCAGTCCGGAGGCACGGCGAAATAGCGGCAGGACGGATCCGACAGGGAGAACAGCCTGTCGTATCCGTCCTGCCGCAAGTGTGAAAAGGTTTTCCGAGATTCTACTGGGGATAGATCATCTGTATCTGATCGTGGGGGCCCGACGTCTGGAACCCCCGCCCATCAGCTGTTTGTGAAGGCAGCAACACTCACATTAGTGTCACGGCCTACTCTCTGCTTGTCCTCATTCATGTGTCACGTGGCCTAGGATCAGCTCAGTCCCATAGAAGAGAATGGGGCTGAGCTGTGATACCAAGCACAGCCGCTATACAATGTACAGCGCTGTGCTTGGTTAGCTGCGAGAAGGCCACAGTACTCACAGGAGTACCAGTGCCTTCTCAAACAGCTGATCGGTAGAGGTCCCGGGTGTCGGACACCCACCGATCAGATACCCATGACCTATCCTGAGTATAGGTCATCAGTGAAAACAATCTCAGAAAACCCTTTTAATCGCTAGATACCCCTTTTAAAGTGCCCAAAGATTTTGTATTTCAGCCTATTTCTGAGCATTACATATAGTGATTGTGTCATATGTGCTACAGTAGGCCATAATAGGTTGTGTAATACAAAAAGACCTTGCATTGCTCTATATTTAATAATGAAATGTCATTTTTATTGTCAATCAGAGCAAAAAATGCCAACTGTCCTTAGAAGAGGCTTATGGATGTAACGTGAGAGAACTGCAGACACTGGTGTCCAGCTTTAATACGCCAAGCCGTCGTCATTCAGGTTAGTTGAAGGTCCAGTGTGACAGATGCATCTGTCAGTGTTTTAGAGGGACTCCATTGTGGGAATTGTACAGATGTCTCCTTCAAGCACCTTCCCCACACTTTCTCATTTGATGACATGACTGAAGTAGTCCTCACAGCAGTCCACTACTCTGGCTGCCCAGGAAAGACGGAAGGGAAGAAGACCTTCTGTTGTCAGTCCATGCGTTGATTTACAAGTTGTATAATTTGGGAGAACCATCAGGAGAGGGCACACAGGTTAGACATTGAATCCAACAGAGAAAAAGGTCTTCTCAATGTACCTGCAAAGGGAACAGATGTTTTCATGGGGCCGAGCCAAATTCGACAGCTCATGTAAGGTCGCAGATACATAAAGGTTATGTAGGACACTAAAGACTTAACAAACCACTTTCTGTTTCGGCATATTTCACATTTCCTTTTATATTACATTGTAGTTTCTTTTATCTTTTATGCGTAAATTAAAATGACTAGCACAACTTTTTTTTAATCGCCTAAATTCCAAAGTATATCATCCCAAGGCCGTCTCCCAGTCTCTCTCTTTAGATATCTAGCACCTTCAGTCGGGGGCTTATCATGAGAAGAAAGTCCGTTTTGCAGGAGTCTGCTTTGCTTTAATTTGCACCAAATCAAATGTCGCACAGTGTTGGATAAATGGGGTGCATTTTTAAGTCTAACGCTTTTGTTTAAAATGTTGCTCCACTTTCTACTGGACTCCTATACCGGAGTAAGGGCTGTATTACACCAGCAGATTATCTGACAGATTTTCTGACCAATCGTTGGTCAGATGGCCGATTACACACACAGTTTTTTTCTCATACACACCAATTATTGGTCTGATCGGACAGAAATTGGTCAGGTAATCTGTTGGTGTAATACAGCCATAAGACTGCAACCATTTTTGCTACTTTTTAAAGGGAGTCTGTCACCTCAGAAACTCGTTTTTAACCCTTCACACATCTATATAGCCCTTCATTATATGTTAAAAATCATACCTTTATAAGGTCCAGTGGAACTTTCAAACTTTAAAAAAACGACTTTGATGCGTATGTAAATGAGAGCCCTCCGGTGCCCAGGGGCGGCGTCCACCTCGTTCGTGCCCCAGCCAGTTCTGCCTCCACATCTATTTTCCCGCCCAGCCTCCTTCTCAAGCCCGCCCATCTGCTGCCTTTTACACTTTCAAACATCCGGCGTCCGCGATGTTTGAAAGTGTAAAAGGCAGCAGATGGGCGGGCTTGAGAAGGAGGCTGGGCGGGAAAATAGATGTGGAGGCAGAACTGGCTGGGGCACGAACGAGGTGGACGCCGCCCCTGGGCACCGGAGGGCTCTCATTTATATACGCATCAAAGTCGTTTTTTTAAAGTTTGAAAGTTCCACTGGACCTTATAAAGGTATGATTTTTAACATATAATGAAGGGCTATATGGATGTGTGAAGGGTTAAAAACGAGTTTCTGAGGTGACAGACTCCCTTTAAGTAGCTGCAGGTGGTAAATGTGGCTTAAAGTCTAAAAAATGTCCCCCAATGCCCGGGCCCCTCATATAGATTATACTTACCACGCTCCCCGGCCCCCACCTCGCTCCGGAACCCCGCACAGCCACCGCTGCATCTACCCATCGCACGATTCAAAACATCAGATGACAGGAGGAGCAGCGTACAAGACCTAGTGTCACCCACGATGCTGGTAGATGCTGCGGCGACCGGGTAAGTATAATGTGTATGAGGGGCCCGGGCATTGGGGAGCATGTTTTAGACTTTGGATAACCCGTTTAAAGGCATTTTTTATTACTGCATTGTACTTAATTCGGATCAGATACAGAGGATAGGTCATCAGTAGAAAAATCTCGGAAAACCCTTTTAGGCTACCTTAAAGGGGTATTCCCATCTCAGACAATGGGGGCATATCGCTAGGATATGCCCCCATTGTCTGATAGGTGCGGGTCCCACCGCTAGGACCCGCACCTACAATGAGAACGAAGCGGGGAGAGCTGTGGCCTGAGGACCCCGGATTTCCCGGACTCCATCCACCACCAAGCGCTGCTCCCCGCTGTTCCCATAGAAGTGAATGGGAGCACACCGCGGCCCATGCTCCCATTCTATTCTATTGGGCAGACGGAAATAGCCGAGCCAATGCTCGGCTATTTTTGGCAGCCCCGTAGAAATGAATAGAGGGCGGCTGCGCATGTCCGTTTATTTCCCCGCTCCATTCTCATTGTAGGTGCAGGTCCCAGCGGTGGGACCTGCACCTATCAGACAATGGGGGCATATCCTAAAGCTGGACAGGCTAACCATGCGCACTTCCTCAACCACTTTTCAAAACTGGAATAAATATGAAAAACGTCACAACATTTTTAAGCAAATAAGCCGAATAGATCACAATGCACTTTTTGAAGCCAAAATTATAGAGTACAAGATTTGATAAATTCCCGCTATATTAGTAATGGTCATATCCATGACCAGCAACGATAATCACGGAAGGTAACATTTTGAATGTTATGATAGGCTCATATCCACTAGTAAAAGCAATCTTTCTGATAATAACTTTAGATTTGTAATTTTATATATCATTTTTAAATTAAAGGGGTAGTCCAGGATTCTACCTTTTTTGGGCTAAACATAATTATTTGTCAGCTGGTCTTTATTAAGAATGTTCAATAGTTTTTCCTCTTCAGCGTTCAGTTTCTCTGCATCGGCAGACTGTTTCTTCTCCTTCCCAGTGAATCGGTGACAGAACTGCTCTGATGCCTCGCTCTGTAGCCCTTATCCTAACAGCTCATAAATACTCATTTAAAGGGGGTTTTCCATCCGTATGGGGGTCTGACACCAGGGAACTCCTCCGATCAGCTGTTTGAGAAGGCATCATGGGTCCAGAGATAGCATCATTCCTTGCTCTGCTAGATTTATATCAGGCTGGCAGCTCAGGGGGAGTGTCATTTCTGCTGCAGCTCAGGGGGCGTGTCTGTGCTCTCCCTATCACAGCTCAGGAGACCGCTGAGGAATGAAACTGAGCATGTGCGGCCATTTCAGTGTGCAGGACTGACCTGGTGACAGACTCCATTTAAAGGGGTTGTACATTCCAGGGGACCTTTTGATCAGATTCCCCCTGCGTGGCCGGACCTGAGGAAGGAATCATGCTTACCTGATCGACGCCGCTGGGTTCCGGCTCCTTCCCTTCTGTCTCAATGACTAGCCGCAGAAGTGACGTGTCCCCCATGAATCACCTGACTTAGTAACATGGCGCATGTGAGACACATCGCCCCTGGGGCCAGGTGACCCGTATCCACCCAGATGTTTTCCATTCACATAGCTGTTTTTTGCGTATTGCATACGATGTAGTGGGAAGCGGGGAAAAAATGGAGTTGAATTGGAAAAAAATACAATTCCGCCACAGTTTTACGGGTTTTGTTTCTACATCATTCCCTATGCGGTAAAACTGACCTCTGCCCTTCATTCTGTGGGTCAGTACTAGAGTTGTTTCGGGTATCGAACTTTCGATACCCAATCGATACTTTTCTCTGGTATCGAGGTCGATACCAGGATTGGTATTTTTTCGATACTGGGCTGCGCTACTGCACAGCCCAGTATCAGAGAACGTGGCTGCGCTGCTCTCAGCATGGCCATGTTCTCCTCGGCAGCACAGGGAGAAGGAGGCAGTCTCTCCCTCCCCCTGTGCTGCCGCTGCAATCAATAGAGGGAGAGGGGGGTGGAGCGTGGGCGGGAGGAGGCGGGCGCACTGGCCGCCAATGCCTAGTACCGTTTCATATAAATGTAGGCAGAAGACACAGGCTGCAGGCACCTGCCTGTGACAGGCGCTGCGATCAGAGGCAATTAACCCCTCAGGTGCAGCACCTGAGGGGTTAATTGCCTCTGATCGCAGTGCTGGGTCACAGGCAGGTGCCGGCAGCGTGTGTCCTCCGCCTGCATTTATATATGAAACGGTACTAGGCATTGCTGGCCAGTGCTCCCGCCAGTGCTCCCTGTGCACAGGGCAGCCGGGAGAGGGTGAGATCCTATTCACCCTGATAGATCTCTATTAGGGTGAATAGGATGAAAATATCCCAGGTTCTAGCCCCTAAGGGGGAAATGGTTAATAAATAAACTGTAAAAGAAAAAAAAAAGTTTCCCAATTTTACATATAAAATATAAACAATAAATAAAATATTACATATCGCCGTGTCTCAAAAGTCCAAACTATTAAAAAATCCACTTTTATGCGGTGAACGCCGTAAAAAAAAAAATGCACGATTCGCCATTTTCTTTTAGTCGCCGTAAAAAAGTAGGATAGGACTGTTGTATTATGAGCCAGCGGTTCCATAAAATGTGGAATGCACGCAGATTTTTTTGGCGTTTTTTTTTTTCCGCGTGGTATCGAATGGTATCGAGTATCGCAATACTTTTTTATGGTATCGATACCGAATCAAAATTTTGGTACCGAAACAACTCTAGTCAGTACAATTACAACAATACCACATTTATGCTACATTCACACGACCGTACTTTATTTTCCGCGTCCGATCCGCATCCGATCCGCATTTTGCGGAATAAATGCGGACCCATTCATTCCTATGGGTAAATAAAATATGCGGACAACATTCAGTATGTTGTCCGCATCCATGGTTCCGCATTTATACTCCGCAAAAATATGAAGCATGTCCTATCATTGTCCGCAGAAATCATTCCGCAGACCCATAAAAGTGAATGGATCCGCAAATTGCGGATGACATACGGAATGGTTTCCGTATGTCATCCGCAATTTGCGGATCCGTTTCCGTATTTTTATTATAATATTTTATTCTCTCCCCTTTTTTTTTTCCTCATCCGTTTTTTGCGGACCGTTTTTTGCGGATGACATACGGAAGACACTCTTCAGTATTTTGCAGACATGCGGATCCGTTTTTTGCGGATCCGCAAATACATACGGTCGTGTGAATGCAGCCTTATACTGTTTTTCTTGTGTATTAATACTTAAAAAAAAAAAAATTTTAATTTAGAAATATTAATTTTTTCTTGTCATTGCCATATTCTGACCCTCATACCTTTTTTATGGTTATGTATACAATGCTGGGTGAGGGCTCAATTTGCAGTGTGTGACTTTTCGATCATATTTTATTCAATTGAATTTTTTAGGGAAAGGTGGGTGAATTAAATTTATTCACACAATCTTTGATCTATTTCCGATTATCCTGTGGAGCCCTGTAGCCATCTGAAACGCCGAGTCTCTTCATAGATACCCAGCGCATCGGAGTGTAGGAATGGCTTCTCCGATTGTCGCATGGGGTAGCCGTTCCTGACCAACATTTGACCACGGCATCTAAAGGGTTAAATGTCTGCGATTGGCTTATTCATTTTCTGTTTGAAACAGCAGAGAACTGGCGGCTGTTGCGCTTGCGAGCAAGTGCCATATTTAAAGACCCTCCTTCCGTCGTACATGTATGCCGCTGGGACAGAAGGCGTTAACTGATTCATTTAAAAAAGACAACAAGAATGAAGAAACGTGTCCATCTCCCAACTAGCACACCCCTTGTCCATCAACTTAACCAATCACAGGCCCCCCTGTGTCTTGTCAGTGGGTCATGTGACTCATGTGGGATCACCTGTGCGGCCAAACTGGATGTTGATGAGGGGGGACTGGAGAGATTCAGCAGGTAAGTATGCTTTCTTCTGCAGGTCTGGAAGGGGGTGGGGAGTAAAAAATACTTTTTTTCAGGAAATATGGTTTTAATTTTATTTTTAACATGAACACCTTTTTAAAACGAATTACTTTTTTCACAATTCGATCTGCTAATTGCTTATATAATGCTTTGGTCTTTCAGCATATTATATATTTTATCTCTGGACGGCAATTCAGGGGCAGGCTTAAAAGGCGTATATCCATGGCATGGCCTTTTTTGGGCCTCTAGTGTCCACTGAAGTTCATAGGCACCCCCTTTTTGTGTTGCAGGGTGCCAGTGTGCTGACAGCGGGAGCTCCCATCCTCTGTGTAACCACCTAGATGCCGCAGTTGCTATGGGTCAGTGTGTCTAGGGCAGTGATGGCTAACCTCCGGCACTCCAGCTGTGGTGAAACTACGACTCCCGGCATGCTCCGTTCCTTTCTGTGGAGTTCTGAGAACAGCTGGAGTGCCGGAGGTTAGCCATCACAGGTCTAGGGGGTTAATGAAGTAGCGCTGTCTTTGTGTGTCTACCCTGTGGCTGCATCTGTATAGTAAAGCAGGGATCACAGGCCCTACAGCATCATCAGGTGCCTGAATCGCATTTAATGGCCTACCACTGAAATGTAGAGGCACTCCTTTACAATTGCCTTCAAAATGTAGTTATTTCTTGTACATCTATTTAATATGACTAACATCACTCATAACTGGAAAAGTAACTAGATCTTTCCTCCATGTTTTTCCTGACCTTGTGTGACTCTTTGTCCATGTCTTCTCATTGTGCTTGTATTCTTCAGGGACCTACAGTGATAAAGATAAAGCTGCTGGACCTGCTGTCCTCGAGGCTCTGAGACATACCTTGACAGATTTCCAGAACAAGCTGGAAAGCACATCTAATGAGGTAACGCTGCCACTTTTTGGCTCCCAACAATTCGCCTCTGGCCTACTGTAGCTGTTTTTTTCTCCGGCTTATATCAAAGGTCTAGGGCCTGGGAATTGAGACTTGACAGCTTTCCAGTACAAGAAAAAGAAATCACTGCTGTCATCGATTTTTCCTTCCGACATGGCCTAAAGTGCTGAATTAAATGAGTTCACTTACAGGTTTAGTCACATTTTAAACCCAGGCATTCCTGCTTATTAGTATTATCTTCATTGACCACGTAGCATCACTTCTTGCATTCTGAGTGTGTTGCCTGCATAAGATATGCGCCATTTTTTAAGAGACTTGAATGATCAGACGAAGCACATCCATCTTGTTTAATGTCTTTCAAATGAAAGGGAGTCTGTCACCTACAGAATCTGCTTCAAAGTAAGGGCTCATTCACACGGAGCCATTCATTTCAAGGGGGCCACAAAAGATGCGGACAACACACCGTGTGCTGTGCCATCCGTTGTTCCGTTCCGCAGCCCCGCAAAAGAGAGAGAGCATGTCCTATTCTGGTTCGCAATTGCAGACAAGAAAAGGCATTTCTATCATAGTGCCGGCCGCGTGCGGTCAACAAATTGCGGAACGCACACGGGCCGGTATCCGTGTGCTGCGGATTCGCAGACCGCAAAACACTACGGTCGTGGGAGCCTAAGTGTGATGCCATGTAGGGGAGGTACCCCAAAACATAACTTGGTAGAATTGGTTCCTCTAATCTTAAGAAATGCTGCTTTTTATTTTTATGCAAATAAGGTTTTTAGTGTCCTATGGGTGGGGAGAGTATGTTTGGTGCACCAAAACCCCCACTTTTTTGGGGGGCTGTCCCCAGTCATTTATCATGTAGAGAAAGTTAATACAAGGCACTTACTAATGTATTGTGATTGTCCATATTGCTTCCTTTACTGGCTGGATTTATTTTTCCATCACATTATACACTGCTCGTTTCCATGGTTATGACCACCCTGCAATCCAGCAGCAGTGGCCGTGCTCGCACATTGTAGGAAAAAGGACCACCCTATGCGCACTTATGCTGTCCCAGTCACCAGAGAGGTGTTTTTATTCCTATAGTGTGCAAGCACGACCACCACTGATGGATTACACGGTGGTCATAATGGAAACAAGCAGTGTATAATGTGATGGAAAAATGAATCCAGCCAGCAAAGGAAGCAATATGGACAATCACAATACATTAGTAAGTGCCTTGTATTAACTTTCTCTACATGATAAATGCCATTTGCTGAAGTGAGAGGACCCCTTTAAACAAACCAGTCTATACTTGGAAGAAACTGGGTGCGTGGTGCACTCTCCTGCACTTTGGGAGGTGGGAGCCACACCTATCTGACATTGATGGCATATCCTAGCGATGTCATCAGTGCCTAAGGGGGGAATACCCCTATAAACATAATCACACATGTGATGTACTTATACAATGATGTATTTATGATCCACGCGACTGAGGTGCATTTTTTTCACCAATTTTTTTTTTAACAGTTAGAAACAAAGCAACGTGTGTGTGCCGGGATGAAAGAGGAGCTGGAGTCTTCCAAGCAGATGATTCACACCCTGCGAATAAACCTTGAGGTATTTGTATATAGTCAACCTTTTAGTCTGTAAAGCTGCCATAGACACTGGTTTCCACAGGACAGGCCAGTGTACTATATGTAGATGGGACACCTCCATCGGAACCGAAGAACCACCACATATCGCTCTACTGAAAAAACATTGAGACATTCAGTCAGAGCATTTGGGACGTAGCATCTGTGTACTGCCTAAGGGTCCGTCCACACGTCCGTAGAATGGGTCCGGATCTGTTCTGCAACGTTGGGGAACAGATCCGGACCCATTCATTCTCTATGGGGCAGGAATGGATGCGGACAGCACACAGGCCGGGTGTATTGCGGACCCGCATGTGTGAATGTGTGAATGGACCCTAATGGGGTTTTTCAGTTGGCATAAACATCATTTGAAATAATCATTTAAGGAGGTAGCTGTACTTTAGCAATTTACTTATTTTACCTTTATTGCTCCTTTCTTCTGGGCTGGGCTGTGGTCACATGACCTTGTCCATGCAGATTGTTTCCTGTGATGTTATGTCCATGGGTGTCTCAAAACAGCAACAGGGGCAGTGATAGGGGAGTTTCTGTAACTGGGTGGGAGGAGCTATAAACTAGCTGTGTGATAGGGGAGTGTCTATATAACTAGCTGGTGGGAGGAGCTATATACTAGCTGGGTGTTAGGGGCAATGATAGGGGAGTGTCTATGTAACTAGCTGGTGGGAGGAGCTATAAACTAGCTGGGTGTTAGGGGCAGTGATAGGGGAGTGTCTATGTAACTAGCTGGTGGGAGGAGATATAAACTAGCTGTGTGTTAGGGGCAGTGATAGGGGAATGTCTATGTAACTAGCTGGTGGGAGGAGCTATAAACTAGCTGGGTGTTGTTAGGGGCAGTGATAGGGGCGTGTCTATGTAACTAGCTGGTGGGAGGAGCTATAAACTAGCTGGGTGTTAGGGGCAGTGATAGGGGAGTGTCTATGTAACTAGCTGGTGGGAGGAGCAATAAACTAGCTGGGTGTTAGAGGCAGTGATAGGGGAGTGTCTATGTAACTAGCTGGTGGGAGGGGCTATAAACTAGCTGGGTGTTAGGGGCAGTGATAGAGGAATGTCTATGTAACTAGCTAGTGGGAGGAGCTATAAACTAGCTGGGTGTTAGGGGCAGTGATAGGGGAGTGTCTATGTAACTAGCTGGTGGGAGGAGCTATAAACTATCTGGGTGTTAGAGGCAGTGATAGGGGAGTGTCTATGTAACTAGCTGGTGGGAGGAGCTATAAACTAGCTGGGTGTTAGGGGCAGTGATAGAGAGTGTCTATGTAACTAGCTGGTGGGAGGAGCTATAAACTAGCTGGGTGTTAGGGGCAGTGATAGGGGAGTGTCTATGTAACTAGCTGGTGGGAGGAGCTATAAACTAGCTGGGTGTTAGGGGCAGTGATAGAGGAGTGTCTATGTAACTAGCTGGTGGGAGGAGCTATAAACTAGCTGGGTGTTAGGGGCAGTGATAGGGAGTGTCTATGTAACTAGCTGGTGGGAGGAGCTATAAACTAGCTGGGTGTTAGGGGCAGTGATAGGGGAGTGTCTATGTAACTAGCTGGTGGGAGGAGCTATAAACTAGCTGGGTGTTAGAGGCAGTGATAGGGGAGTGTCTATGTAACTAGCTGGTGGGAGGAGCTATAAACTAGCTGGGTGTTAGGGGCAGTGATAGAGGAGTGTCTATGTAACTAGCTGGTGGGAGGAGCTATAAACTAGCTGGGTGTTAGGGGCAGTGATAGGGAGTGTCTATGTAACTAGCTGGTGGGAGGAGCTATAAACTAGCTGGGTGTTAGGGGCAGTGATAGGGGAGTGTCTATGTAACTAGCTGGTGGGAGGAGCTATAAACTAGCTGGGTGTTAGGGGCAGTGATAGGGGAGTGTCTATGTAACTAGCTGGTGGGAGGAGCTATAAACTAGCTGGGTGTTAGGGGCAGTGATAGAGGAGTGTCTATGTAACTAGCTGGTGGGAGGAGCTATAAACTAGCTGGGTGTTAGGGGCAGTGATAGGGAGTGTCTATGTAACTAGCTGGTGGGAGGAGCTATAAACTAGCTGGGTGTTAGGGGCAGTGATAGGGGAGTGTCTATGTAACTAGCTGGTGGGAGGAGCTATAAACTAGCTGGGTGTTAGGGGCAGTGATAGGGAGTGTCTATGTAACTAGCTGGTGGGAGGAGCTATAAACTAGCTGGGTGTTAGGGGCAGTGATAGGGGAGTGTCTATGTAACTAGCTGGTGGGAGGAGCTATAAACTAGCTGGGTGTTAGGGGCAGTGATAGAGGAGTGTCTATGTAACTAGCTGGTGGGAGGAGCTATAAACTAGCTGGGTGTTAGGGGCAGTGATAGGGAGTGTCTATGTAACTAGCTGGTGGGAGGAGCTATAAACTAGCTGGGTGTTAGAGGCAGTGATAGGGAGTGTCTATGTAACTAGCTGGTGGGAGGAGCTATAAACTAGCTGGGTGTTAGGGGCAGTGATAGGGAGTGTCTATGTAACTAGCTGGTGGGAGGAGCTATAAACTAGCTGGGTGTTAGGGGCAGTGATAGGGGAGTGTCTATGTAACTAGCTGGTGGGAGGAGCTATAAACTAGCTGGGTGTTAGGGGCAGTGATAGGGAGTGTCTATGTAACTAGCTGGTGGGAGGAGCTATAAACTAGCTGGGTGTTAGGGGCAGTGATAGAGGAGTGTCTATGTAACTAGCTGGTGGGAGGAGCTATAAACTAGCTGGGTGTTAGGGGCAGTGATAGGGAGTGTCTATGTAACTAGCTGGTGGGAGGAGCTATAAACTAGCTGGGTGTTAGGGGCAGTGATAGGGGAGTGTCTATGTAACTAGCTGGTGGGAGGAGCTATAAACTAGCTGGGTGTTAGGGGCAGTGATAGGGGAGTGTCTATGTAACTAGCTGGTGGGAGGAGCTATAAACTAGCTGGGTGTTAGGGGCAGTGATAGGGAGTGTCTATGTAACTAGCTGGTGGGAGGAGCTATAAACTAGCTGGGTGTTAGGGGCAGTGATAGGGAGTGTCTATGTAACTAGCTGGTGGGAGGAGCTATAAACTAGCTGGGTGTTAGGGGCAGTGATAGGGGAGTGTCTATGTAACTAGCTGGTGGGAGGAGCTATAAACTAGCTGGGTGTTAGGGGCAGTGATAGGGAGTGTCTATGTAACTAGCTGGTGGGAGGAGCTATAAACTAGCTGGGTGTTAGGGGCAGTGATAGGGGAGTGTCTATGTAACTAGCTGGTGGGAGGAGCTATAAACTAGCTGGGTGTTAGGGGCAGTGATAGGGAGTGTCTATGTAACTAGCTGGTGGGAGGAGCTATAAACTAGCTGGGTGTTAGGGGCAGTGATAGGGGAGTGTCTATGTAACTAGCTGGTGGGAGGAGCTATAAACTAGCTGGGTGTTAGGGGCAGTGATAGGGGAGTGTCTATGTAACTAGCTGGTGGGAGGAGCTATAAACTAGCTGGGTGTTAGGGGCAGTGATAGGGGAGTGTCTATGTAACTAGCTGGTGGGAGGAGCTATAAACTAGCTGGGTGTTAGGG
Source organism: Bufotes viridis (assembly GCA_033119425.1). NCBI lineage: Eukaryota > Metazoa > Chordata > Amphibia > Anura > Bufonidae > Bufotes > Bufotes viridis. The sequence goes on along the minus strand of CM065589.1, from coordinate 281,195,974 downwards.
GCAGTGATAGAGGAGTGTCTATGTAACTAGCTGGTGGGAGGAGCTATAAACTAGCTGGGTGTTAGGGGCAGTGATAGGGGAGTGTCTATGTAACTAGCTGGTGGGAGGAGCTATAAACTAGCTGGGTGTTAGGGGCAGTGATAGGGGAGTGTCTATGTAACTAGCTGGTGGGAGGAGCTATAAACTAGCTGGGTGTTAGGGGCAGTGATAGGGAGTGTCTATGTAACTAGCTGGTGGGAGGAGCTATAAACTAGCTGGGTGTTAGGGGCAGTGATAGGGGAGTGTCTATGTAACTAGCTGGTGGGAGGAGCTATAAACTAGCTGGGTGTTAGGGGCAGTGATAGGGGAGTGTCTATGTAACTAGCTGGTGGGAGGAGCTATAAACTAGCTGGGTGTTAGGGGCAGTGATAGGGGAGTGTCTATGTAACTAGCTGGTGGGAGGAGCTATAAACTAGCTGGGTGTTAGGGGCAGTGATACGGGAGTGTCTATATAACTAGCTGGTGGAGGAGCTATAAACTAGCTGGGTGTTAGGGGCAGTGATAGGGGAGTGTCTGTGTAACTAGCTGGTGGAGGAGCTATAAACTAGCTGGGTGATACGGGAGTGTCTATGTAACTAGCTGGTGGGAGAAGCTATAAACTAGCTGGGTGTTAGGGGCAGTGATGGGAGTGTCTATCTAACTAGCCGGTGGGAGGAGCTATAAACTAGCTGGGTGTTAGGGGAAGTGATAGAGGAGTGTCTATGGGGCAGTGATAGGGGAGTGTCTATGGGGCAGTGATAGGGGAGTGTCTATGTAACTAGCTAGTGGAAGGAGCTATAAGCTAGCTGTGTGATAGGGGAGTGTCTATGTAACTAGCTAGTGGGAGGAGCTATAAGCTAGCTGTGTGTTAGGGGCAGTGATAGAGGAGTGTCTATGTAACTAGCTAGTGGGAGGAGCTATATACTAGCTGGGTGTTAGGGGCAGTGATAGAGGGAGTGTCTATGAAACTAGCTGGTGGGAGGTGCTATAAACTAGCTGGGTGTTAGGGGCAGTGATAGGGGAGTGTCTATGTAACTAGCTGGTGGGAGGTGCTATAAACTAGCTGGGTGTTAGGGGCAGTGATAGGGGAGTGTCTATGTAAGTAGCTGGTGGGAGGAGCTATAAACTAGCTGGGTGTTAGCGGCAGTGATAGGGGAATGTCTATGTAACTAGCTGGTGGGAGGAGCTATAAACTAGCTGGGTGTTAGGGGCAGTGATAGAGGAGTGTCTATGTAACTAGCTGGTGGGAGGAGCTATAAACTAGCTGGGTGTTAGGGACAGTGATAGAGGAGTGTCTATGTAATCAGCTGGTGGGAGGAGCTATAAACTAGCTGGGTGTTAGGGGCAGTGATAGGGGAGTGTCTATATATATCTAGCTGGTAGGAGGAGCTATAAACTAGCTGGGTGTTAGGGGCAGTGATAGGGGAGTGTCTATGTAACTAGCTGGTGGGAGGAGCTATAAACTAGCTAGGTGTTAGGGGCAGTGATAGGGGAGTGTCTATGTAACTAGCTGGTGGGACGAGCTATAAACTAGCTGGGTGTTAGGGGCAGTGATAGGGGAATGTCTATGTAAGTAGCTAGTGGGAGGAGCTATAAACTAGCTGGGTGTTAGGGGCAGTGATAGGGGAGTGTCTATGTAACTAGCTGGTGGGAGGAGCTATAAACTAGCTGGGTGTTAGGGGCAGTGATAGGGGAGTGTCTATGTAACTAGCTGGTGGGACGAGCTATAAACTAGCTGGGTGTTAGGGGCAGTGATAGAGGAGTGTCTATATAACTAGCTGGTGGGAGGAGCTATAAACTAGCTGGGTGTTGTTAGGGGCAGTGATAGGGGAGTGTCTATGTAACTAGCTGGTGGGAGGAGCTATAAACTAGCTGGGTGTTAGGGGCAGTGATAGGGGAGTGTCTATGTAACTAGCTGGTGGGAGGAGCTATAAACTAGCTGGGTGTTAGGGGCAGTGATAGGGGAGTGTCTATGTAACTAGCTGGTGGGAGGAGCTATAAACTACCTGGGTGTTAGGGGCAGTGATAGGGGAGTGTCTATGTAAATAGCTGGTGGGAGGAGCTATAAACTAGCTGGGTGTCATTCTGCAACTTTTCACTGCTCACGCTAGGGCTTAAAAAGTGGGCGGCGAAGGAGATGTCGGCAGGTCCGTCTCATTTACCATTTTCTACGTCTGGTTAGAAAATGGTGAAAATGTAGGGCAGCTATGAAGTTGTCTTACATTTTGAAGCGGTGGTGGATTCCGCCAAAGTTGTATAGAGGCCGGCGCCTTTACATAACTCTGACGGATACACCGCCAGCTTTAGGTTAAGACTGGTGTCTAAAATACTGGTCTTAATAAATGACCACGGAAATCTTTTTAGGTTAGAGAAGAGCCATAGGGTGCCACTACATTGTTCTATGTTTGCATACTTTGATCTTAAAAAAAAAATAAAAGTAATTTTGGGTGGTGTTCTTCAGTGGTTAAATCTACCATCTATACTTCGTGTCCAGTTAGTGTTTCCATTCTAAATATCTTTCTGTTCTTCAGAATATTAGGTCGGAACAGCTGGTTTCCAAGAAGGAGTTTCAAAGTCTGAGTGCTGCTTGTTCTGAAAGAGAGTCTCAAGTAGCCCAGCTTCAGGCAGAGCTGGTGAAGACACGTGACACCTGGGAGAAGGAAAAACTGAGGGCACTAGAGGCTGAACAAGAAATCCAGAAAATAACCAGAATATTTCAGAAGGATGCAGAGGTATGAAATGGTCCTTCCAAGTCCTATATAGGTTTCTGGAAAGTTTACGTTGACATACATACTGGTTGCACTGTATATTACAGAAGAGCGAATTTCTTAAAAATTTGATTCGGTTGGTTTGTTGAATTTTCCAAAAAGATTTGATTCGATCCGAATTTATTCGTGGCGAATGGCGTTAAGAAACGGCTATTTCCTGGCTGCAGAGATCCTGTATAGTGGTGTAGAACACTGTGCCTTGCAGTAACATTAATAGGGAGTGTGCTGTGGTAGTGAAATAATACTGTGAGTCAGTATGACATGCAGATGAAAGGGCATCACTCTTAGAATCGCTACACGCTTATTTGAGCAGTTACGGGGCCAAAACTGACCAAATAACTCAAGTGTGAGCTCAGCCTTACAGGTCGATGTTAGCGTCAAGAAGAAGCGCACTCTTTTTACTCCCTCGTCAGCTGATTCCACATAGATGTCTACAGAACCTTTTTTTTTAAACGCTTATAGAAGTAGAGCCCCCCGACAGAGTGGAGAGAATATCAGCAGTAAGTTTGTGTTTAAAGAGGACCTTTCACCAATATAATACCCCCCAAATAACCCTCCTACCGGATAGTGCGTCATCCACTGATTTTCCCCTTTTTTTTTTTTTTAAATCGACTTCCTAATTCCTTCCTAATCTCCCCGTTTCTTCTGCCGCCTCATATGCAAATGAGGCGGACTTTTGTACGGGGCGTTGCTAAACATCCTGGTTGGGGGCGTGTGTGCTGGCTTCCCCGGCTGAGAGAGCAGCCAATCGCAGCGCTGGTCTCTCAGCTATGGAGAAGGAGCTCAACCAGGCAAGCTTCACTTCCAGCCTAAGTACTGCAGAAAGGCCTGAGATCCACACCAGGGCACAGGCCTTCCTGCCACTGCCTGCCTCTCACAAAGCCCACTTCCCACCACATGTACAGGGCAACTTCAGAACACCAGTTCCAAGGGCATGTCCCTCCCCCCCCCCCCCCCCCTCTTCTCAGAAGAGAACCAGAGGACATAGTTTTAAATTAGAGGGGCAAAGGTTTAAAAGTAATATCAGGAAGAATTACTTTACTGAGAGAGTAGTGGACGCATGGAATAGCCTTCCTGCAGAAGTGGTAGCTGCAAATACAGTGAAGGAGTTTAAGCATGCATGGGATAGGCATAAGGCCATCCTTCATATAAGATAGGGCCTGGGGCTATTCATAGTATTCAGCATATTGGGCAGACTAGATGGGCCAAATGGTTCTTATCTGCCGACACATTTTATGTTTCCAGGGGCATGTCCGTTCCCCCCCCCCCCTCTTCTCAGAGCATACACACGCTGGAGGCTGCAGTGCTACAGCTCTGTGCCCATACACCACCCCCCGGATGAATACACATACTGTGTCCCACTACCCACCACGCCTCTTACCACAGAGGCAGAGGAGTTTATTGACTGGGCTCATCCTGAGCATGAAGTCGGCCCAGGTTTTGACTGAGACAGAGCAATACCTTAATGTCACCCAATTGCAGGATTAAAAGGGGATAGTGTTACAGAAAGTTTCATTTGTGTGGGTCCTAATTTCTTCTGAAGGAGCAGCAAGAGTTAATAGAGCTTGGTGCATGTGTGTGGATCGACAAGCTGAAGCTACCGACATTGCCCACACAATCTGTAATGAGAACAGAAGGGAAAGAAACAGATGTAAGATTTGACAGTAGGACGGGATTGGATCGACTGAAGGGGTTAACTATCGGGGATGCTTTACAGAGAGGCACAGTCCTAGTACTATACAAGTTCACGGCATCAGGTAATCGTCAGAACATTCCTTTGGTGCATTGCCAGCGGCACACACTGTAGAGATGCGGCCTGGTGCCTCCCTCCCCACAGCGCGTTCACCGCAGGAGAAGAGGCGCTAACTTACTCAGATCATCCTGAGCAGCAGCTGCGACCAGAGGGCGAGCACTGCTTTAGTTCCTGCTCATGGTGCTCTGGGTGCTGTAGATTGTGCGCAACACCTGCTGCTAGAGCTGCCCCGTGTGTGCGCATATAGTTAGATTGTGCGCCGCAGCTTCAGAGCGGCGTGCCGAATGGTCGGCAGCCTGCCCAAAGCAGCCAATAACAAAACTCCTTGCTTTAAGGAGCTTTGTTATTGGTTACTTCAGGCACAGGAAGCATCGCTGCCCTTTACAGCGCGCTCTGCGCTAAGGAATTTCAGGGAAAAGACTAAGGTGTATTGGTACGCCTTAGACTTTTTTTTAGGGAGTAAAATGGCCTGAATGCATGCGTCATTGCGACCTCTGGCTCATACCATTACCTATCTGGGCCCTTTTTTGATGAAGTTGAAAACATGCTATGTTCTTAAAGTAGTTATCCAGGAAATGGAAATGATGACCTATCCGGAGGATAGGTCATCATTATCACAGGGGTCCGAGTCCCAGCGTCCCCACCGATTAGCTGTCGCAGGGAGTCGCTGCTCTTTCTTACTGAAGCTCTGGTGAGCACTGAGAACTCCTGGCACAGCGCCTTACATAGTATAGCAGTTGTGCGTGGTATTGCAGCTCAGCCCCATTAACTTAAATGGGGCTGAGCTGCAATTAGGACATGTGACTGATGTACGGTGACGTCACATGGCCTAGGAAGAGGCTGCGGCACTCAGAGTGCCCGTGCTCTCCTAATAGCTCATCAGCAAGGGTCCTGGGAGCTGTACCCCCTCAGATCTGATATTGATTACCAATCCTGAGGATAGTACATGATAGCCTCTTTCTAAGAAAGCTAGAACCAGCCCTGTACCTGACATTAATCCAAAGATCTCTATTCATTGATCCAATTACCCTTTTTCAGGGGTTGTGTCCTTTATGCTGCAGTTCTCTTCCTGTAACGATCACAGCTTCTGAAGATAGGGCTGGTGGCAGTTGAAGGATGGAACTGAGCAGATGTGTCCACTTCAGTGAGATGGAGAGAGAAATCAGGAAAAAAAATTAACAGCAGGTGGCGCTATACAGATATATTTATTGAATAGCCCACTGGCTTTACTAAAGTATTGATTGCATGAAATAACAAAAGTATTAAAATTTAGGTGCTGGTTTGTAAAATGTAGAATATTTGTGGGACAACCCTATTAATTGTTTGGGATTTGTTTATTTTCAGCATCCTTAGGTTATATTCACATGCAGGAGATTTGTTGAGGGGGATGGTTTTTTTTTTGCTTTGGCAAGCTCTTACATTTCTGCAAGCTTCATCCAGATGAATGGGACAGAAGTAGAAATTTCTGCCATGTGAATATTCCCTTTATAGCACTAGAAGTCTTCAGTGACTCCTGCTAACCTCATATCTTTTATATGTAGTTATTTCTTTTATGTTATTAATATTTCATTTAGTATTTAATTAAACTCAATTTTAATATACATTCAAGGCATTTTTTCTTTTCAGGAGAAATTAACTTTCCTACATGGTTTATACCAGCGCCTGGTAGCGGGGTGTGTGCTCCTAAAAGAACCAGAAAGCATGATGGGTAATTTCTCTTGGCCAGAACTCTGTGTTATCTTGCAGGAGAACGTTGATGCCCTTATCTCAGACCTTCAGCGAGCCAATGAAAAGGTATAGTTATTGAAGTCCATGTTGCCTTCATTTACTGAAAATATGTCCTGTTTGGTTATTCTTCCGCATTATCGTTTTTGACTTCTGTGCCATCTACATGTGCTCCAATGCCCCTTCTCTTTAATTAGGTATCTCATCTGGAATATGCTTGTAAGAACAAGGCTGATGTTTTGAGGGACCTGCAAAAGAAACATGAGGACTCACTTGATAGACTCACTCAGCAGATGAAAGAACAGCAAAATTCCTGGCAACAGAAAACTAGGGATTTAGAGCAACATTACTCAGTTCTTCTTGGGGAAATTAACTCCAGGGCACAGGTAAAAAATATTACATTATCTACCATGCTTTACCTTATTTGCTGCCTTGCTGTTTCTGTATCTCCTGTAGACTATAATAGGGAGTGATGGTACATGCACAGCCACTTATAGACATAGCAGAAGCAGACACAAGCTAACTCTTTGCCTACCAGACAGTGCTTCTAGCCAGGCCTGGCAGGCTTCCATACCTGGCAAACCCAGAGGCCTTTGCAAGACATACATCTTCCATTTCAACCATCGGGACCCTGTAATTGTGTATACCCCTTTAATAGACCATGACATCTAAGAGGTTAAATGGCCGGGATTTGCACTAACACCAAGCTTAGCTGTTGCAGTAAGGTGTCAACTGTATGTTACAGCTGACACTTGCTGCTGACACTAGTTGCTGATGGTGGCTACTCAGTTACTGAGCTGCTGCGATTGTTATGCCATAAATGTATGGCATGGTGCGCAAAGAAGCCGCTTGCTATGCTGTATATTTAGGACATGGTGCAGAATGGGGTTATCCAGTGTTAAATAATGATAACCTATCCTCAGGTTTATTATCAGATTAGCGGGGGTCCGAGTCCCAGCACTTCCCGAAGCTCTGGGGAGTGCAGCCGACTCCCGGCAGCTTTCCATGCACAGCACTGTACTTTGAGCAGCTTTTCTCTGTGTGCTCGGCCTCTTCTAGCAGCTGATCGGCGGAGGTACCTGGTGTATGACCAGGTCATTAATATAATTAGGGATGTATTAGAATGTATTGGCACCGATGAGCCGAAGTTATTATTTTGCGAAGTCTCGCGACACTTCGCATAATAACATCAGAAATTGATTTAAACTGTAAAATAAACCATTTCCCGAACTTGGGTTCGGTTCCAGGAACCGAACACAAGTTCGGGAAATGTTTTTTTACAGTGTAAACTGATTTCTGAAGTTATTGATACTGATTTAGGGCAACAGTTAACAGGAAGAGAATCCAAAGGACAAGGAAAAAGTGTGGTCAGGAACAAAGCCAGGGTCAGGGTGTGGATCAAACTCAGTAGTCAATAGAAAAGGAAAGGCAAAGCATGGCAGTATGACTTCTTTTTAAATAAGCCTAAAGGCCTCATGCCGCTGAACGCTCAGAGCATCAGAGCCTGTTGGTTTAGGCCAGGGATGGCCAACCTGTGGCTCTCCAGCTGTTGTAAAACTACAATTCCCACCATGCCCTGCTGTAGGCCGATAGCTGTAGGCAGTCTTTGCATGTTGGGAGTTGTAGTTTTGCAACAGCTAGAGAGCCGCAGGTGGGCCATCCCTGGTTTTGGCCATGAGGAATGGGAGCCAAAGCAGGAGGAAATATTGTAGAGGCCATCGGAGATGCCGTAGCTGTCTGCTGGAATGCGATGCTGGAATCAGTTGAGGTAATTAGCGGGAGTCCCAGACTTGTGCCCAAGTCTGCATTGACTATGCCGTTTTATATTCTGGGGTTTCTACTCAAATGACTGAAGTTTGAGCACCACGAATATCCTAAAATATATTTTGGTTTCTGTAGATTTTAATATCACACATGCATCTTCCAAAATGATCTAATAATCATCTCTATCTTTTTGTTTTGCAGAAATATCAGAGAATAGCAGAAAAATCTAAAGATAAGATTTCCATCTTTGAAAAAACCAAAGATCAGCTGGCACTGGAGAATGTGCAGATAAGAAATCTTCTTATTAGCACAGAAAAGGACCATAAGTCGCTTCTTGCAGCGTGTGCACTCATGGCTGGCGCTTTATACCCATTGTACAGTAGAGCTTGTATTCTAGCTGCAGAAAGAAATTTCCTTCAAGACCAGATGAACATTTATGTAGATGTTCAGGGCGAAATCCGACAACTAGTGCAAGCACTGTCTGATAGTGAAGTTAAAAGGAATGGCGATTCCAAGAGAAGTCCAAAATATTCCAGATGTATGAAGTATGTCTTTCGACGCGGTGTTATAGTGGTTTTAGCGGTTAATAGACTTCAGCAACTCGGAAGATCCAGCAGGACACTCTTTACATGGATGGAAGACATGAATAAAGGACCTAGTCTTTCGGTGTGTCCTGTAGGAGGCCAAAGCAGCAAAACGCTCAGTAAGGCCGTTACATTATTTATAATATACTAAAAAGTAATAGACGTGACATTCCATATACTATTGTGCCATATTGAAGTGTGTAAAGATGTTTTTTATTTCAGCATAGCCATACCATCATGCACAAGACAAGATCAGGCTCAAAATGGTTTCCTTGACTTTTCTTCACAGAGCCTTGACCTCCATCAAGTGCCTTTAACCACATCCTGACCGCCGAACGCAGGGATGCGTCCTGCGGGCGGCCGGGATGTTCCTCCTTGACGTGTCGGCGCGTCATCTCGCGAGAAGCGATACTTCCTGTGAGCGCACGCGCGCTCGCTCACAGTATCACGTCGGGAAGAACTTTAACTACATCGTACAACTGATCGTGCACTGGCAGGCTGTAGTAGTTAAAAAAAATCACATATCAGACGCTGTTTTGTTAACCCCCCAAATGACACCATTTTAGAAAGAAGACACCCCAAAGTATTCGCGGAGGAGCATGGTGAGTTCATACCTTGGGGTGTCTTCTTTCTAAAATGGGGTCACTTGTGGGGTACTTATACTGCCCTGGCATTTTAGGGGCCCCTAATGAGTGAGAAGTCGTTTGGAATCCAAATGCGTAAAAATGCCCTGTGAAATCCTAAAGGTACTCATTGGAATTTGGGCCCCTTTGCGCACCCAGGCTGCAAAAAAGTGTCACTCATGTGGTATCGCCGTACTCAGGAGAAGTAGGGCAATGTGTTTTGGGGTGTATTTTTACATATACCCATGCTGGGTGTGAGAAATATCTCTGTAAATGACAACTTTTTAAAAAATGTTATTCAAAGTTGTCAGTTTACAGAGATATTTCTCTCACCCAGCATGGGTATATGAAAAAATACACCCCAAAACACATTGTCCTACTTCTTCTGAGTACGGCGATACCACGTGTGCCACTTTTTTGCAGCCTAGGTGCGTAAAGGCGCATAAAGTCCAACAAGTACCTTTAGGCTTTACAGGGCTGCTCACAATTTAGCCCCACCCAAAATGCCAGAACAGTAAACACACCCCACAAATGACCCCATTTCGGAAAGTAGACATCCCAAGGTATTCACTGAGGGGCATAGTGAGTCCGTGGGAGATTTTTTATTTTTTTTGCCAGAAGTTAGCAGAAATGGAAACTTTATGATTATTTTTTTTTCCTCAGAAAGTGTCAGTTTCCGATAACTTGTGAAAAAAAATGAAATCATACATGAACTCACCATGCTCCTCCGCGAATACTTTGGGGTGTCTTCTTTCTAAAATGGTGTCATTTGGGGGGTATTTATACTATCCTGGCATTCTAGCACCTGAAGAAACATGACAGGCGCTCAGAAAGTCAGAGCTGCTTCAAAATGCCGAAATTCACTTTTTTGCACCATAGTTTGTAAACGCTATAACTTTTACCCAAACCAATAAATATACACTTATTGTTTTTTTTTTTTTTTCAAAGACATGTAGAACAATAAATTTAGAGAAAAATGTATATAGAAATGTAGTTTTTTTAAAAAAAAATTTGCAACAGAAAGCGAAAAATGTCATTTTTTTGCAAAAATGTTGTTAAATTTTTATTAATAGCAAAAAAAGTAAAAATGTCAGCAACAATGAAATACCACCAAATGAAAGCTCTATTAGTGAGAAGAAAAGGAGGTAAAATTCATTTGGGTGGTAAGTTGTATGACGGAGCAATAAACGGTGAAAGTAGTGTAGTGCAGAATTGTAAAAAGGGGCCTGGTCATTAAGGGTGTTTAAGCTAGGGGGGCTGAGGTGGTTAAAGGGGTTGTCCAGGGACTGAAAATATTTTTCTTTAATTCCCTTACTTGCATGTTCTCATCCCATTTTCCCCTGTTCACTGTCTTCAATGTTCACTTATTGCACTCTAGAAGTTTGGTGACATCACAACCCCGAATCTTGTGACCCCAGACCCATACTCCCTCCTCAGTGTCGTCTTGTCACTACAAACAGAGGTCTTTCTGTCTTAAAGTAACAGCCCCCGACTATGTGTTAGTGAAATGTATAACAGCACTCCAATTATATGCAAATCCAAGCTTTTATTGATAGGGCAACTTAATCATCAGGTGACGTTTCGGTCAAAGGACCTTTTTCAGACTCAAGTTGCCGGAGAAGGAAATGAGTAGAAGATAGTCTGTATGCCTGAAGAGCTTGTTTATGGTGTATCCACATCCATGTGTAAGCCCCCGACTATGTGTAATGACGGTAAAGAGGCGGCTCCTACATGTGATTGCAATGCGTTGCAATTGGCTTTCCTTACCAAGCCAGTCCTCTGCAATCTGTGTACAGTGCATTATATTACGGTATATAGGGCAGCGGTGTAGTTATATTCTACTGGTATTTGTCTTTTCTTGCAGGTTTCTACTCCAGTCCCCATGAATACTAAGAGTAAGCTACTAAGTATTATGACTATTGGTTATTTGCTTAGTAGTAACTATTAGCACAAGTAAACCTTTCCTCCCAGCAATATGCTTCTGCAGTGTAGTCGCCTCCCATAGAAACTCTGGGGTTTAATTTCCAATAGGGACCTGTAAGATCATTTAGATTTTTGGTCCGTGCAGAAAACTGTAACTTGTTATTTCAAGCTTTTCATTTATCAGACATGAAAAAAAATTAAATTTTTTTAATTAGTAATAAAGTTTTTTTCACAGGTGTACATGGGGAATTGCTTAGGAAATATGTGATCCGCACACCAAATGTCGAGGTGTCAGGGTGCACGTCGGGGGCAATTGCCAAATCCAGAATATGAAGTAATCCGTGGCACTCCTGGAGTAGTTTATTCAATGCTCAATTAATAGATCATCAAGAAAATTATACATAAATTCATATCCAGAGTAAATTCCATATTATTTAGAACCACATTTAGTTTCCGAACGTTTCGGTCATCCAGTGACCTTTGTCAACGGAATCTGAAATAGATATATATATATGTAGTGAGTAAAAAAGGGGGACATGAACTGTATGAGTAGAGTAAGAGTAGTGAATGGTCCAGAGGTAGCAAGAATTGTTGGCATAGTTATCATGGCAAAAGGAGATATAATACTTATATATTGATTATTAATTACATTATTTTGGATGCCATTGTTGTAAATCTAGTCTATGATGCTGCATAGGCGTATTCTAACTTATATTGTGTCACCCGCAATATGGGAAGGACGCAGAATAACAATGGAGCACTGGGTCTGAGATCTAGTAATGCGGGAGAATGGAGGTGAATTAAACCCAAGCATTGTGTCGGAGAGGCAGCAGAATTACCTGTACACTATAGACCCTCGTAACTGTAGCATTTTCAGCTTCTTAGTTTTTTTTGCCGCATTTTTAATAATAAAGCTACCTCACAGTTCAGTGTGTCTGTCACTATATTGTGCCATTCTCAGAAAAAACAGATGATAGAGTCTAGTTCCTGCAAACGTGCCTGAAAGTTTTCCTCATGGCTTTCTAGGACTCCAGTCCAGTGTCTTAGGGGGCATTCACTTGACAATAAGCGTTTTGAGGTCCACAAACCACAGATCTGCAAAATCAGATACTGGCTGTGTGCATGCTACATCACGGTGTGGAACCATTGATGTCAATGGTCTGTGCTCCGCGTGTTGTGGCGAAGTATAGGCATGGAATACATGGAAGCTGTGCACCCTTACTGAAATTATTCACCAAGTAGCTTCTTTACTATTATGGGTTCTTAAAGGGGTTGTCCCATGACCAATGTAAAAAGTGAAAATCGGACCTTATACAGTACATGACAATCTTACTAATAAAACTAGAACCAGCCCTGCATATCACATGGATCCAGAGATCTCACCATTCATTGTTCTGCTAGATTTATATCCAGCTGACAGCTTAAGGCGAGTGTCTTTTCTGCTGGAGCTAAGGAGGCGTGTCCATTCTCTCCCTATCACAGTTCAGGGGGCATGTCCATTCTCTCCCTATCACAGCTCAGGGGGCGTGTCCATGCTCTCCCTATCACAGCTCAGGAGGTGTGTCCATGCTCTCCCTATCACAGCTCAGGGGGTGTGTCCATGCTCTCCCTATCACAGCTCAGGAGGCAGCTAAAGGATTAAACTGAGCATGTGCGGCCATCTAAGTGAGCAGGACAAAGAAATAATAAAAAACAGCAGGTGGCGCTATACAGATACAGTTTATTGAATAACTCAGTGGTTATGCTAAATGTTTAATTACCTACAATTACAAAAGTATTCGGATCCAGGTATTGGTTTGAAAACCGGAGAATATTTTTCATGGAACAACCCCTTTAATAAAAATGAATGCTGACTATAGCTGACTATAGACACTACCTAATTTTTTTTAGATATGGCAACGAACGATTTTTTTTTTTGTCTTTGACTTTCCATTGGGACTATAGTAAAAAGCAGTGTGAGGCCATGATTAATTATTCCACTGGTTACATCTAGGACCACAGGATGAGATGATGCGTCATCAAGAAGCCTGGAAGTGGATTACTAGCACCGACCTTCTATCTGCTATCATCACTTCCATGTCTGATTTGCTTGGGCTTTTAAATGAGAAAGGTAAATCTGTTTTTTCATCCCCTATATAATTCTGAAGTTAATTCATTATATATCAGGGGCCGTGTAGCCAGGGTGCCTGGAAATCTGCTGCTGTTGTTTCCTATTGATGACATTTCTTATTGCTTGCGGTCACTTAAATAGAATTAAATTGGCTCCTGGCATCTGTATTTATTTCTCCGCTGTAGACCCTGATTCTAGATTACGGAGTCCGCTTATCGACACAGCCAGGAACTGTTTTTCTAAGCTGATGAGCAAGCTGAATGTAGCGTCTGAAACTAGAGGTGTAGAACTACAGAGATACTGCATTTCCGTGGACCCGGACAGTCTTGTCCACAGACTGATGTGTGGACTTCACAAAATCAGCTTCCAAACATCAGCTATGGACTTTACAAGTACAACTCCCATCATGGTATGACAATTCTTTCTTTAGTGACATTGAAACCTATGTCTAACCAATTAACGTATTGTGCAAGTAACTTATAGTGCTAACACCATTGTATATGTTAGTACATCATTTATTTCATGTCCGATATTTTACTTGGGGTCCATTCACATGTCCACAAAATGGGTCCTCATCCGTTCCGCAATTTTGCGGAACGGGTGTGGACCCATTCATTTTCAATTGGTCCGCAAAAGAGGCGGACAGCACACTGTGTGCTGTCCACATCCGCACTTCCGTTCCGCCGTCCCGCAAAAAATGTAGCCAGGGACAAGAAAAGGCATTTCTATTATAGTACTGGCCATGTGCGGACCGCGTTTCGGGGTTTGCAGATGACCCCTTCCTCACTGAAGGTTTCATCCGCAAACCCCGAAACGCGGTATCCACAATCCCAAGGGAACCTTTGCTCAAAAGCTACGAGTCACTTGAGTCCCAGGGAGATACGCAAAGCGGACATTCACTTGGCGCCTAATCCAAATCGCAGGCCAGTGAATATCCTTGGACATAGAGTGTCGCATGGGCAAATTCGGATGCAGGTAATATTGACACAGTTGCTTTAAGTGGTGGGACGCCACCCAGACGAACCATCGCACTGTGTCGATTTGACATTTACCCAAAGTTCTTGCGAATGTGTGAATCTAGGATGTCCGCTTGACATTGCATACTATGAGACTGCGAATTTTAGAAAAGTTTGCGCATAGTTTTCCATCTGAATTCAATACATCTACAAAAGTTTGCGCATTGTTTGCTCTCTGGAAGATCGGCATGCAAGCACACTGTGAGACTGCGAAATTTTAACAGTATTATCTGCCATTACCGGATTACGAAATTGTGACAGTGTTTTACTCCAGTGAAGTGTGGAGTTACCATTGAAGCACTCAGTTGCGGTTATTTGGTTGTGGTTAGGTTAATGCTGCTACTAGATAGCATTTTGCCATTGCTGATATTTTTTGCTTTTTTATTTATATTTTAATAGTATATTTTATGTTGTTTTTCATTATATTGCCTTTTAGGGCTATTTAGCCCAATAAACAGTTATTTCTACAAGGTTTTGACGTGAGTCTATATTTTTGTAATATACTTTAATAACTGAAATAGTACATTTGTATTTGAAAAATAGCTCTTTAGTGGCCCATTTTGAGCCTTAGCAGCGCTCCTCTGTCTTCTGTTTACATAACTGTGGAGACTTGCTCAACATTTACTGCGTTATGTAAACAGAAGACAGAGGAGCGTTGCTAAGGCTCAAAATGGGCCACTAAAGAGCTATTTTTCTAATAGAAATGTATGATTTCAGTAATTAAAGTACATTACAAAAATGTTCAGTATCACTGCCCCTATACATTTAAAAAAAAATGACAGTTACACTTTAAGGTCACATTCCATAACTACTGTTTCTTATGAACACTTTCATTCTGTCATCCGCTTATAGAAATGCCTAGCTGCCTTAAAAAAACTGATTCTTGGGTTCACCCAGCGACTGCATACAGCAGAAGTCGAGAGACGATCACTGCGCCGGGAGCTGTCTGATATTAAGAGGAAAATCAGTGAGATTAGCAGTGATGTTGGCGGCACGGAGAATCCTGAAGCGCAAAAACAGCCGTTCCAGCAATCTGTAAGGACAAGTCATTCTTGTTTGTACAAGGGTGTAGTCTTGGAAGACATGATGGTGGTCATTTATACGCAAGGCATATTTCTTGCGCAGATTGGTGCACAAAGATCCTTTGCTCCGCAATCTGTGACTTCTCCCCTCTCACGCCTGGTCTTAAAAAATGGATATGTGGCATAGACCCAGAAGGGAATGGGCCGGTAGGCCCGTCTAATTTACCATTTTCTATGCCTGTTTTAGCTGTCTTACATTTAGAAGTGGCAGAGGATCCGCCCAAAGTTATATAGAGGCTCGCGCCTCTACATAACTTCGGCGGATCCACCTCCATGTTTAGGGGTTATTAGGACAGGCGTCTAAAATGACGTCTTAATAAATGTGCCCCGTTATGTGTTTGCTACTAGACAATATTTCCTTTGAAATGGAGTCTGTCTTGTGTTTTATTATGCTCATGTTTGTTCATGCTACATTTCTTAAGGGATTAGAGATTCCCTATTGGGCTGGGCAAAGTATAAAGAAAAGGCTCATGCCATCAATGTCTGATCAGTGAAGGTCTCTGCAGTCAGGACTGCTACAATCAGACCTAAAACAAGAGGGCTCCCCCATCCTAGCTATAGAACAGATTCTCCTTTGGCGTTTTTGTCTTGTGTACATCTGAACCAGAAGGGGGCAGTATCGCCTTCATTCTAGGGACTAGTGAAGGTCCTAGTGGCTATAAAACATCATTTGGTGGGAACAAATGTCTGTCGGCAGTAGGGCTGCACGATATGGGAATTTTGTGCGATTGCGATTAGGGCCCTAAAAATTGCGATAACGATATGCGATGTGATATTTTAAGGGAATTGTGCTAGAGGTCTATTTGCTTGGATTTTCCCATATGAGCCGCTGACACGGCTGGGTATGACATTGTTATGGGGGATCTGTGGGTGGCACTGTTATGGGGGATCTGTGGATGACGCTGTTATGATGGGGATCTGTGGATGACGCTGTTATGTGGGGGATCTGTGGATGGTACTGTTATAGGGGATGTGTGCTATGACACATAGGGCCATGAGGGGGGCCAGCATATGACACACATAAAGCATCTTATGCTGGTCCCCCTCATGGCCCTATGTGTCCCCTCATGTGTCCTAAACTGCGCACATAATTGCCATTGTGTGTAAAGTGTTTTACTACTGTCTGAAACAATCTCTCCCCTATTGATAAAATGGCCAGCCTCTGTACTCACTATGAATGCACTGCAGCGAGCAGCAGCGAGCGTGCCGGCCGGCGCGTGACTGACGTAACTTAGTCACGCTCCATCCACTTTATTCAGGAAGCAGGAGTGTGACTAAGTGACATCAGTCACGCGCCGGCCGGCCCGCTCGCTGCAGTGCATTCATAGTGAAAGTGAGTACAGAGGCTGGCCATTTTATCAATAGGAGAGAGATTGTTTCAGACAGTAGTAAAATACTTTACACACAAAGCCAGTTATGTGCGCGGGGCCCCTATATATATATAATCGCAGCATTTTCGGGTCGGCCAAATCGCCATATCGCAATCTGCGCTTATCGCGATTCGATTATTTTTTCGATATATAGTGCAGATAATTGAAGTAAATATGCTCACTCGCTCAATCCAGATGTGCATGTTTATAGGGATTCTGGAAAGTGAGCTCTTAGCTAAACAGGTACAGTATCTGACCAAGAGCTGTCTAAGACTCTGTTCACATTGTGTTTGAGCCCATTTTACCTTATATGCTGGGAACATTTCTGGTGTATACAGCATATGCTTATGAACAAGCTTGTTTTGCTGACAGAATTGTGGATGCAGCTCTGGAGGATGAATACAAGCTAAATAATGCTATTTCCAAAGTTACTCACTGTATCGCTACGTAAGTTGGATAGCTGAGTTTAAATGTGAACATTTCCTTTAAAGGGGTTTTTCCATCTCCAGACTATAGGGGTATATCGCTAGGATATACCTCCATTGTCTGTTAGGTGCCGGTCCCGCACCTACAATGAGAACGGAGCGGGGAAATGAACGGATGCAGCCGCACTCCATTAATTTCTATGGGGCTGCCGAAAATAGCTGAGCGCTGGCTCGGCTATTTCCGTCTGCCTCATAGAAATTAATCGGAGCATGGGCCGCGCATGCGCGGTGCGCTCCCATTCACTTCTATGTAAGCAACGGGGAGCAGCGCTTGTGGTGGACGGACCCTGGGAAACCCAGTGTCCTCCAGCCAAAGCGCTCCCTGCTTCGTTCTTCTTGTAGGTGTGGGTCCCAAAGGTGGGACCGGCACCTAACAGACAATGGGGGCATATCCTAGCTACCAAGTGCTACATGTCTGTTTATAGATTTTGTTCATTATTAAGATGGTTCTGTGTCTTATTTCTGCTCTTTCAGAAAGTGGTTCCCTATGAGAAATTCCGAATGGTCTTCAGTGAGCTGAACAGTGCATTGTTACGTGAACAAGAAGCCCAGATTCTCTTAACTGAGCAGTCTCAGCAATTACTGGAGCTTAATCACAAGATAGGATTACACTCCCAGGAGGAAGCAGAGAAAGATCAAACCTTGTCAGAAGCCGTTAAGGTGTGGGCCTTGTGAACATGTTCAGTGGGTCTCATGTGTTTCTTCAAATAGTACATTTAAATGAGTCTCTTAAAGAGGTCCTTTCATGCCCTCCAGCAATCGCGGCTGCCTTAAGGCTAGGGCTACATGCCGATTCTTGGCCTGTCGGGTTTATAATAATTCAATTAAGAATTATTAATTATGGTCATAAAAATATTAATCAAGAATTTTTCATAACTTGTAGAAATTATGACCTGGTGAATTGTAGATAACCCAATCGATACAATTCACATCTGAGGCCGACTATTTCCTCAGATAATAAGTTCTTTTCATGAGAGATGACATTAATGCTAAAGATGTAGTTTTGACATTAAATAATACGCGGATATTATAAAAATATTCAGATTTTATTAGTTACACGATTATAAACAAATAGGTATATAGACACGATTATATATGCCAATTAATATATATGGCATTGATATCAGGCACTAGAAGCTTCACAATAAGTAAATAAACACATGTGGGTAAGAGCAGCTTGTCACATTATAACAAAGCTATTTGGTTAGGATATCAAAACAAGAAGTTACATTATATACATTACTCCTGTTTAGAGGCGTGTCTAATCCTAGACATCTATATGGAATGATAAATACATTCCCCACCCTCTCTAACCAAACTAAAATACACCTCACATGTAGTAATGGGCAAATCCATTGAAGTATATAACTTAGAAGATAGTAGTCAAATCCTAGACTACTTTTGCATGTATACTTCTGTCCTATTCTGGACTACTTTCATATCTGTATAACCTGGTAAGACTATTAAGACAACAGACATTGGAAGAACTTGGAACAAATCTTCCAGTGGGAATTTATCATCTAGCTTGGCGAAGAATGCTACTATCAATATATCTATATCTATGCATATATGTATGCAATCATTTAATACTCTGATAAATTATGAAACTTGATTCTTCTGCAGGTAGAATGAAGCCTCACAATTATTCTATATCTAAGACTACATCTCATATAAAGAGATGATAAATAAATTTATATGTTCGCCAACATAGATGCTATGATTTTACCCACATTATCTAAATAGTCTTAATAAAATGAAACATCATTCTTTGTGTTTCTTACCAAGTCCTAGCAGGAATCTCACTTCTGCTCCTAGGAAAGCTGGATGGTCCATCACCATGGCTTTCATCTTGGGTGTTGGCTGGAATGTAGGAATGCTATGCTTCCTCCTTTGTTTCTTAGCTTCTCCTTCTTGCCTCTCTCCTTTCCTCCTTCTGATGCTCATCTATCTAGGGTAATTATCTCCCTTGTAATCTAACATTACCACCCCCTGGATTAGTATTCTCCAATCAATGGAGGGGGTGTAAACATATGTAATAAGATCCTATGAGATCATGTTTACCCATAATGCAACTATGGAGGATGGTGTAATGATATCGATATCTGTCTCCGGATGGCACTGTTGTGCAAGCTATTAACACCATACCATGAAGAGTTAACTAGGGTATTTTTGCATCATATACATTTGACCCTCGTCGTCATAAATTATAGATAAGGATTAGTTTAGAAAACTTTGAAACAACTAAAGACAGACCTCTAGGTGTCTCTCTGAATGTTTCTCACACTTTTGATCTATGGACCATAATGATATGAATGGGCCTTGTTCTCTTCAGACGGACATGTCTGGAGAATCCAGTGTATTCTTAACAGATAAGCCCACATCTGTGGCAATAACTTTTTAAAATACAATGTTCTTTGTATTCAGAATAAACTCTTACACAGACTGAACTCTGTGTGCCTTCAAATCTTGGCCTGTTTCAGCCGTGTATGAAAACTTTGGTTCAGCCTGTCTCTTAAAGACAATGAGCATGCATTTTGAATATAATATGACCAGGTATCAATATATATACCTATGAAAATGCCCGACAGGCCGTAACATCCATTAGGTGATCATGCATCATTCTGTAGCCTACAGTCACAGAAATGAATGGGGTCGCAGCCCAACTCGCAAACTGCCACAACGGCAGAATTGCAAAAAAATGCAGCATTTCATTGCCATTCTGGGGTCACAGCAGCTTGTGAGTTGCGCTTAGACCCCATTCCTTTCTATGGCTGCACTGCTACGCAATAATCCTTGGTTTTGCGACGGGTGTCTTGACCAAAATCCCTTTGTAGTACCAGCCTTAATTGGCTTCTGTTGCCTCTCCACGGATTCTGGCAATGTGCTTTTTCAGTATTTTAGGCTCCCAACCTGCAGTGACAAGGGGGTATGGTTCTCATCGGAGAGTTAGTCAGAGCTCTACTGCTATCCACATGAATTGGACAGCGCCAGAGCTCTGGTTCACTTCCCTTTGAGACTCATGCCCACTTGTCATTGCAGGGTCTAAACTACTGTCACCATTTGCTTGAGAATGGTGGGAAGCCTAGGGGAAAAATGGTGCTAAAATATGTGGAGCAACAGCTACAGGGAAGTAAAGGTGGCCATGATGGTATTGGAGTCCACAATACAGTTCCCAAACTGGAGTTCTGTAAGTCTCTTTAGACTTTCTACAATTGGTATTCTGGTTAGATTACGTTATCCCTATCCATAGCATAGGGGATAACTATTAGTCCTACTGCTGGGACCCTCACCGATCTCAAAAATGGTGGCCCCGTACCCCCTGCAGCCTTCCTGAGATGAACGGAGTGGCCAGTCGGGTACGTGTATGGCAGCTCAGTTAATTTCTATGGGAACTCCGGAGATATGTCTGCAACTCCCATTGAAATTAATGGAGTGGCCACGTGCATTTGCGACCAGCTGCTCTGTTCATTTCAGGGGTGTACTCAATCTCCATTATCGTGATCAATGATGGTCCCAGCAGTAGGACCCCCACTGAACTACTAGTTATCCACATGATAGGGGATAACTTAATCTAACCGTAATACTCCCTTAAAGGGATTGTCTAAGAAAAAATAGTGAACTCTGGGAAACTGCTTAAAACAAGAAAAAAATCCCACTCCCCTTTTGAAAGACCTTCCTTCCCAGCACCGAGACTCCTGTGCGGTCCCTGGCGGGTTATAACATTCCATTCCTGGTTATGGTGCCTGCTACAGCCATTCAGGGATTGACTGCAGCAGTCAGCATGATCAGGGACACCACGACATAACTTCCATTCTGCTAGGGGCCAGAAAATGTGGGCACAGGAGCCTCTGTGCTGGAACTAAGGGGCTTTCAAAAGGTGAGTGAGTATTTTTCTGTTTTAAGCAGTTTCCCTGAAATCAATACCTTTTTTTTGGGGGGGGGGGGGGCTCAGATGTCCCCTTTAATGTCTGTGAGATAGATAAAAGATATTAGTCCGTAGTGCTTATATGGAGCAGAGGCACCTGTGTCTAGCCATCCATCTTAGCTAGACAGACAAAGTAGATTTCTGCAACCAGATGGTCAGCTAGCCGGGCCATTTACTTTAGTGGTATGATATGGATGCCCCCTATCAATCTTGACACACTGTTATGATACCATAACCTGCCCTTTTATAACCAGACTTACAGTGGACAGTAAATCTTTCTACATGAGGGAGATCTATTAATACCGGTGTAGAAGTCTTTCTCTCCAAGAACAGGCATTTCTATATAGGGCTGGCCCTGTGCAGACTGCAAACACTCATGGTTGTCTGAATGTAGCCTTAAAGGGTTGTCTGCTTTGGACTGTCCCCATTTGAATGAAAAGCCCCTAGAGAATATGCTGATCACAAAGTGTCTCCATGTTAGAACCTCAAGAAATCAACTGAAGCATTTCAGGAAACCAGAAAAGTGTTCAGCACCACGGGAAAAATTGAGCATTAGATCAGCGGTCTCAAATTTGGCCAGAAATATGGGCCGCACATTAAAAAAAATCAAATTTGATGGGCCTCAGTCATTTCAAATACGATACAATACAAATTATTGTTAATAGAATACAGCACTGCGTATCTCTTACATCCATTCGGATCAGACTGCCTTGACGACTTCCTTCAGCCGCATCTCATTTCTGCAGAGTTTGGCATACAGAAATCTTAGATTCCTCACTTTTCTATCATCCTCTCCGCTCCTGGTGCCCCAACATCGTCATCCCTCTGCTACCCCCAATACTGTGTCCACTGAGCTCCCTAATGTCGCCAAATACTATACTGCAAAAATAGTGCCGTACAGATAGCCATAGTGAAAGTGCTCTGAGACTTCTCTCAGTATTAATAATAATGCCCTATACAGTACCCCCAATAGCAATAACGCCTCCCAAGAGTGCCCCCATTAGTAGCAATGCCCTCCACATCGTGCCCAATAATAATACTCAACAGTACCCCAGTAATAAAAATGCCACCATAGTGCCCCCAGTAGAAATAAGGCTCCCCAAAGTGCCCCCAGCAGTAACAGGGTCCCTCGTGCCCCTATAGACCCCACAGTAGTAATAATGCTACCTATTCCCAGGAGTTAAAATGCCTCTTGTAGTATTTATAAAGACCCCTGTAGTGCAACTTGTAGTTCTAATGCCCCTGCAGTGTCCCTGTGGTTCCAATACCCTCCTGCAGTTATAACCTCCCCTGTAGTGCCCCCTGTTTTATTATGCACTATGTAGTGTTCCAGCCTGTATTAGTGTATATCATAATGCCCCACCCTGTAGTGCTCTGGTCTGTATTAATGCCCCATTGTCGTTCTCTGGCCTATATTAATGCCCCCATGTAGTGCCCCTTGTATTTTAATGCCTCCCTGTAGTGCTCTGGCCTGTAATAATATCTTCTGTATTATAATACCTCCCTGTAGTGCTCTGGCCTGAATTAATGCCCCCTTGTATTATAATGCACCTCTTTTGTGCTCTGGCCTATATTAATGCCCCCCTTGTAGTGCCCCCTGTATTATAATACTCCCCTTTGTAGTGCTCCGGTCTGCACCTGAGATCTGGCATTGGAGGTTGTGATTACCTTACTGTGACCTCGGTTCTACATCCTCATAGGTTTTAGGCCGAGTCACCTGCGGCCTATGAGGTGGAGACAGGAGCCATAGGCTTCCGTGGTACGACGTAAACTGAAGGGGTCGTGGGATGCAGATAGGTGCCTCAGGGGGCAGCGTGTGGACCGCGTGTTTGAGACCCCTGCTTTAGATATTTAAATCGGTGACCTCTCTATGTAATGAACGAGAGGTGCTCTTTGTGACTGCTGTCCACTCTGGCCAAGAGATGCGGATGAGGGGACCCCACTAATAACACAAAATTCCCTCATGGGAAATATGAAAAGGGATTTCCTAAATCCATTTAAATAATATTACTAAGAAACAAGTAGTTTTAGAGATATCCGAAAATTACTAAAATTGAATTTTGTTTTTTAAGAAACTTTGCTGAAACCTGCCAAGATCTCAGCGAGTGTTACTCCGTCTTATGCTTTCTTCTGTAGCTTATGGCATATATTGCAGTCATGCTGCTTCCATGACAGCACTTTCGTCTTCTTCCCTCTCCTGCTTGCAGAGTCTTTCTGAAACAAAAATGGAGCTGCGGAGAAAAGATCAATCTTTGCGTCAGCAGAACAGACAGCTGACCCAGCTGGAGCAGGACAAGCGTCGACTGGAAGAGAGCATCTCCAGGGCAGAGAGTGCCCTGCGTACAGCAGATAGGTGAGTGAGAACCCGTAGGATATCGCATACAAACCAGAGATCATTTGTGCTAAATTTCTATCCACGGGGCATGATATTACAGAGAGAACATATACATCTGTTCTTTAATGTTTTTTAGTAATGCACATTAAAAACATTACAATTCACATGGCTTTTCTCAGTAGTAGTAGTGTTCTGTGCGGTCAATAATGAGTCAACTATATGATGGCATACTGCTGTACGGTGGTGGTACCATGCATCCGTAAGTACAAGAGTCACTTGCTGCATAATGCTGCTTGAATCTTTCTTGTTTTCTATGCCACTATGCTAAAGCTGAATTAATATGAATTTTGTAGACACAATTTTTACTGCCATTCGTTTTACAGGGAAAAGGAAGTCATGACAAATTATATGAAATCCGTTGCAGCAGAGTTTCAGAAGGTAAGAACCTGTAAAGTATAGATGATGGTACACTAAAAGCCGGACCTGCTGACTCTTGAAGAACTTGCGGTACATTCACATACAGTTGTGTTCAAAATTATTCAACCCCCAATGCTGTAAAGGGTTTTAGGGAATTTAGTGTATATTTGTAATTGTGTTCAGAATTAAATCTTACAAGGACTTTTTAAAGAACCAAATGCAACTAAAATGACATCAATTGTTTTTGTAATACAGTATTAAATGTTTTTTTTGTGATTTCTTCATTGACACAATTATTCAACCCCTTAAAGACTACCACTCTTAAGAACAGAGGTTCTTTCAAGTGTTTTCGATCAGGTATTGAAAACACCTCTGGATGTCAAGGAGCAGCAATCAAGCATAATAAGCACCAATTAGGCAGATGAAAAATGACTGTGATACTCAGCTCCTTCTAGACATTTACTGGTGTGTCTACAAACATGGTGATGTCAAGAGAATGGTCCAGGAAGACAAGAGAAGAGGTGATTTCTCTTCACAGGAAGGGCAATGGCTATAAGAAGATTGCAAAGATGTTAAACATACCAAGAGACACCATAGGAAGCATCATTCACAAATTCAAGGCAAAGGGCACTGTTGAAACGCTACCTGGTTGTGGCAGAAAGAAGATGCTGACTTCGACTGCTATGCGCTACCTGAAGCGCAAAGTGGAGAAAAGTCCCCGTGTGACTGCTGAGGAACTGAAAAAAGATTAGTCAGATGCAGGTACTGAAGTTTCAGCTCAGACAATAAAGCACCTACTGCGTAATGAAGGCCTCCATGCCAGAACTCCCAGGCGCACCCCCTTGCTGTCTCCAAAGAATAAGAAGAGTCGACTGCAGTATGCCAAAAGTCATGTGGACAAACCACATTTGTGTTCTGTGGACTGATGAAACAAAATTAGAACTGTTTGGGCCCATGGATTAACGCTATGTTTGGAGGAGGCCTATGAAGAAAAGAACACCTTGCCTACTGTGAAGCATGGCGGGGGGTCAATCATGCTTTGGGGCTGTTTTGCTTCTACAGGT
Organism: Bufotes viridis; assembly: GCA_033119425.1. NCBI lineage: Eukaryota > Metazoa > Chordata > Amphibia > Anura > Bufonidae > Bufotes > Bufotes viridis. The sequence continues at coordinate 281,171,012 of CM065589.1, read as the reverse complement.
ACAGGGAAGCTTCAGCGTGTGCAAGGTACCATGAATTCTCTTCAGTACCAGGAGATATTAGATGAAAATGTGATGCAGTCCGTCACAAACCTGAGGCTTGGTAGACGTTGGACCTTTCAACAGGACAATGATCCCAAGCATACCTCCAAGTCCACTAGAGCATGGTTGCAGGTTAAAGGCTGGAACATTTTAAAGTGGCCATCGCAGTCACCAGACTTAAATCCGATTGAGAACCTCTGGTGGGACTTAAAGAAAGCAGTTGCAGCGTGCAAGCCTAAGAATGTGACTGAACTGGAGGCTTTTGCCCATGAAGAATGGGCGAAGATACCCGTAGATCGCTGCAAGACACTTGTGTCAAGCTATGCTTCACGTTTAAAAGCTGTTATAACTGGAAAAGGATGTTGTATTAAGTACTAAGATTGAATGTCACTTGGGGGTTAAATAAAACTGATAATGATGTGAGCACAGAAAAGACATTTGTGGTTATTTCATTATAAATGTTATGTTATATTTGTCTGACTTACAAGTGCCTCTTTGATTTAATTGTAAACAAGATGACTGAAATCATCAAAATCAATGTCAAACTGGCCAAAACACTCAATTTCAGTGGGGGTTGAATAATTTTTAACACAACTGTATGTCTGGTGATCCAGAGATGGGAACACCACATGCCAGAAACTGGATGTATTGCACCCGGAATCCCCGTTATGTGACAGAAACTGCATGGCCCACAAGTATGTAGCCGACCTCCATGTACTGCTATACAGTTTCCTTCTGGCACTGTGTTATACAGATATTTACTCCATGCCTCTATGAGAGAGTGATTCTACAGTAGTGCTCCCCAATTTACGGTATTTTTTTTTGTTTGTTTGATTTTATCTGAAATCAAAAAGTCAAACAGTAAGGCCCCATATACTTCGGCTATAGTGTGGCCCTATGGAATTTGGAGGTTGGACAAACCCATATGGCCATGTGCTTGAGTCCCTAGTCTGATGTCGTTACTTCTCTGAAATGTTAGGTTCTACATATTATGTTAGTACCATAAATTAAGAAGCTGTATCTCGTATAGTGCTGAAGAGGGCATCTGTACAAAATTATATTCTGTTAGTAAAGGGGTTCTTCCACGTAAATCATTAAAGATTAGCGATAAATGTATGATTCTTGTGTTCCAAGCCCTCTGGTCTTTTTCGCTGCATAACCACTGTGAGGAGAAGTTTGAATGAAGCTTCGGTTAGGTGGATAGGCAGTACATGTTTTCATTCCCCTTAACAGATATTTTATTTGTAATACCATATCGGTTTACCACTTTTTAGGGATCATGGGATCAATCAGTTATATTCAAGGGAGTCTGTCATCAGTTCTATTAGGTAGGGGCTGGGGAGCGCAGGACAAACATACCTTTTATGGAACTTTTTTTATTGAGAGCAGTGTAAATATGAAGTTTTATTCTGCCAGATTCTGCTGTCTCTCAAGTGCACTGAAAGTAAGGCTACACTGTGAAATGCTCACAGCCCTTTTCCTCTGTTCTGATGGACAGCAGTAGTGGTCTGGTTGGATGCTACAGTTGTCACTTAACAGTACTAGGTGGGAGCTAGGGGAGAGCAGGACAAACATACCTTTTATGGAACAGTTCTTATCGAGAGCAGTGTAAATATGAAGTTTTATCCTGCCAAATTCTGCTCTCTCTCAAGTGCACTGGAGACAAGGCTACGCTATGAAATGCTCATCTGGTTGGATGCTACAGTTGTCACTCAGAGCAAAGGGGAGGGGCTGTGAGGCAGTTTAATGCAGAGTGCTTCACAGCTAAGTCCCGCCTCCAGTGTCCTCGAGAGAGCAGAATCTAGCAGAAAAAAACTTCATATTCTCACTACTGCTGATGATAAAAGCTCCACAAAGGCTATGTTTGTCCTGTTCTCCCCAGCCCCCACCTAGTCGCTGTCAGCAGTTTAGCATGGTCAAAAATACTGACACACACTCTTTAATCCCCACCTCCAGTAGAGCTCGCAATGTAACCGCTGTGTCTCCATATTACACTCGTTATTTCTTAGAAAGCCGTTTAATGTACATTAAAGTTATTAAAAGGTTTGCTTCTACCTCTTCTATTTTCAATTGGCAAGTACCTTCAAAAACATGAAAGACCCCTGAACGTTCCTACAGTGATATGAAACGCATGTTGTATTGATCTGATGAGATGTGTGCCAAGTTTAGCATAACTGAACTGACTGGTAATTTATTAATTGTTTCTACCTTTCAGATGAGAGATCAGACCACTTTATCACGGGTAGCAACATCACTGCAAGATTTCGCTTTCCAGCTCCCAAAGTTATCACCTAAAATACTTGAAATGGAAGGGTACACGGGAGGATCAGACTTCACTGTTTGCCAGGTATTCCTTATATGCGCCTGGATGTAACATTGCCTCAGCCTTTTTTGAGAAGCTTTTTCCATTGAACTCAACTAGATGGAAATTCCATTGGCATTAACATTAATGATTTCGTAGTTTTCAGGTCAGGTATCAAAATGCGTCAGGTATCAAAATGCCAAAGAATTTCCATTTGTGTGTGAAGGGAGTACAGCCAGGACATCATGGTGTATCTGTTGGCACGTGATCATCTGGCGCTGTAAAGGTGCCACTGATTACCCGATCATCGGGTAATATAACCGTTGGGGTGGACAGGTAAATCATTTGCCGGCAGCAAATTGTGCCATCTAAGCACTCTGCTGCCGGCAAACAGTGATTCTGTATGAGGAATCATGTTAATGCTGTGCCCTCCTCCACTGACGGGAAGGTGATTCAACACAAAAAGGTTTCAGCACTCACGTTTCTTCGGTAGCTAAAATCCTCATCTTAAATCAGGCAGTAGAAAACAATGTACAGGACATACACCCACAAGTTTTGTGTTGACTCGTTTCTAACAAAGTTCTTAGAATAAGACCTTTTTTGAAACGCGTCAACGCAACACTTGTGGGTGTATGTCCTTTACATTGTTTTCTACTGCCTGAAAGAAGACAAGGATTTTAGCTACCAAAGAAACGTGAGTGCTGAAACCTTTTTGTGTTGAATTGTATGCTGAGGCTGACCTGCCTGTTCCGTGCACACGGGTGATCCAAGTGGATTGGTAAGCTGGAGCTTTTTCTGTTACTTATCACGAGAAGGTGATTGTCAGGAAGAAACGCTTCCTTCCCGATGGTCGTCTTCTCGTTTGAGCAGTGTAATGGGGCCTTAAGGAAAAGACTAACCCATGGAATAAACATATACTGTATATAGAAGTTTCACAATTCTTCTTATGTTTCATACAGAACATGATTAAGAGCTTCTTGGACATCTATCAGGCCGCATGCGCCAAAGCAGCTGCTCTGGAAAGAGAGATCATTTTCCATGAAAAGCACATTGCTGCTCTAAAATCGGAGCTGCAGACCGCGTGCCTTCGCGAGACCAAGAGCTTGTCTCCGGTAAATGGTGATCCTGGGTTTAACATACCACTCTTGTCGTAGTGGAGTCTTGATGACTTTCAGTAATTGACTGTCACTGTGTCTTTATGTCTAGACAATGCAGTGCCATGTACCACGGTCAGGCAGGACAGCACAATATTTCATGTCCCTCGTCTGGTGCATAAATTCGTGATTTACTGAATCATTGTGTGATATCATTTGCATACAAACCTATCAGGGAAAACCAAAGTGATATGCAACCCAAGCCCACCAAAAAGCAAGTGCATAGAATGCAGCACTTTCTTAGGACACCGGCAATGTGCGTTCCGCAATTTTCTGACCGCACATCGCCGGCACTATAATAGAAAATGCCTAATCTTGTCCGCAATTGCGGAAAAGAATAGGACATGTTCTATTTTTTTGCAGAAACGGAAGTGTGGATCCGGAAATGCGGATGCGGACAGCACATAGTGTGCTGTCCGCATCTTTTCCTTCCCCATTGGAAATGAATGGGTCCGTTGCGGAGGCGGACCCATTTTGCGGACGTGTGAATGGAGCCTTACTGTGCACCAGACTGAGGCAGTAACTCAGAGCATAGGCTTAGTTATGCCAGAAAAAAGGAGCCATTCATAACTGCCCAAACTCCATAGCACTTGTCTGCTCTGTCTTTCTTACCTAATTTCCAGGTAACCTTTTTCCAATGACCTTCTCCACTCTACCACTTCTCCTCACCCTCTTGTTTGCCAGACTAGACCTCTCTTGTGGCTGCTCATTTCTCTGGAATCACCTCTATTTGGCCTCCACCAAACCATGGACATAACTACCAGGGTAGCAGGCATGTAATGTAACAAATAGTCATTGGTGGCCCACCACCGTTGTGTTCCCAAAATCATGCATTCCACTGGGATTTTGCTAATGTGATCTCGTGAAGATGTGAGTATCGGCTCTCATTGGTGGCAGTGGAGCATCTGGACCAGGGAGAGAGGGCTGTTCGGGGAGGAGTGCATGCTCAACTCATGATTAGAATTGAGCGAACTTCTGTTTTAAGTTCGGCTTCCAGAGTTCGGGTTCGGGTTATCCAAGCATCCCGTTATGGATTCCGCTACCACGGACCATAACTGCATTTGGAATCCATAAGGGGATTCATTAATGAACCCGAACCTTGGACAACACGGAGGACCTGGGGTGACGTCACCGTCATGTGATCAGTGTAGGGGGCGTGGCTCAGTACTGGATTAGATAAGAGGTGGTAGCCTGTGGCCTCTTATCCAATCCAGTACTGAGCCACGCCCCCTGCACTGATCACATGACGGTGACGTCACCCCAGGTCCTTCACCCCGTGTTCCAAATGCCGTTATGGTCCGTGGTAGCGGAATCCATAACGGGATGCTTGGATAACCCGAACCCGAACTTTGGAAGCCGAACTTAAAACAGAAGTTTGCTCAACTCTACTCATGATCCTTCCAACAGCTGCGCTCATCCACTCTCCAAATGGACTGACGTTGTCAGCGCTTGTGCATTCTGAGTCTGTGCATCTCGGCCAGCAGCAGCAGCAGGAAATCGAATGCAGAAGCGTGGACGACATCTGTCCGGAGTGGAGTCGCCGTTGGCTTCACTGAGAAGGGATTTGTGCAGCTGCTGGAAGGATCATGGGGTGAGCATGCTCTCTTCCCTGCACAGCCTTCCCTTCCTGGTCCAGGTGCTCCACTGCCACCATTGAGGGCTGTTACCCACATCTTCAGGACAGCACATGAGCAAAATCCCAGTGGAATGCATAATTTTGCTAACACGCCAATGGCAATTTGTTACATTATATTAGTGAGCCCCACCACAGACACGAGAACACAGGGCTAGACGAGAGGTCTAGTCCTGTCAATCAAAGTGGAGGGGGAGTTAACAGAACACAGGGGCATTGCATTAGTGGTGCTCCAATAGCTACAGCCAGCCTCTTGGTACTCAATATTGCTAATTTGCATAAAAATAAAACAGAAGATATCTCGGCTGGAGACAAAATAGGTATCATTTTATTCAGCAGAATCAATATGCCTGGTTTAATAGGGTATTTATTCACCATTTTTGTTTATGTACAAAAGATCGCTATCATGTGTAGAGCATAGGGGGTCCATGCCTTGCAGTTATACTTTTATATTTGTTTCTTTTCTACACCAGGCAAAACTTGATGCCAACACTGTGCCAAGCTCAGACTTTTTACCACTGCAGGCTGAGCCGGACTTCTCACAAAGCCATATGAACTTCAGTCGTATCAACAGCAGAACCTTCCAGCCTATTGACTTCTCATCTGTTAGTGACCTTACATCAACAGCCATGCAAGAGCTGCCAACTAAGGTGTAACCGTTGCCCTCCCAGCACTGGAATTATTGCCATCTGCTATTAAAAACAACGTGTCCGGGTGTAAATGTTCTTTATTACCATCATGTCTGCTGTGTATATAATCACTGTTAGGGTACGTGTAGATTTCACCCTACACATTGCAAAGGGCGAAGACCATTGTAGAACTGCACCTCATACGTTGACATGATGCAGAATCGGACATACGGATGTGATTTCATAAAATGTCATGCACCTTGCTACTACTGTAAACGCTGCGGATATTCTGCCCACAATTCGGTGGTAGAAAATCTGCAGAATATCCTCCCAAAGGGAGCATACCCGTATCATGCACTGATGTTTTTTATGCTATGTGTTTGTTTACAATTTTTAATAGCTTTATTATTTAATTTGTACAGAATTTTATACTTATAACATTCTTATATATATTTTTAAACCCTAAAATAATTCAGTGTTGTAATGTGTGTCTGATGATCTGTCGGAAGACAGAGGACCAGCGTAATACGTATGGAATATTGCTATAACAACATTTAAAAGAAAAACTGCTTTAACGTACATGCGTCAATCATTTTTGCCATTTTGTGGTGTCTCTGGATTTGTAATTGAGCCTATCTTTTGGGCTGATAAGATACATTTACTAATGAACAAAAAAACAGTAAATGTATTTTAGGCCTCTTTCACACTTGCGTTCTGAGGATCCGACAGGCACTTCCATCCCGCCGGATCCGTCAGAACGCAAGTCGCCTGAAGCATTAGAAGACTGATCAGGATCCTGATCAGTCTTCGACTTGCTTTCAGGTTACTATGGCAGCCAGGATGCTATTAAAGTCCTGGTTGCCATAGTAGTAGTGGGGAGCGGTATACTTACAGTCCGTGCGGCTCCCGGGACGCTCCAGAATGACGTCAGAGCGCCCCATGCGCATGGATCACGTGATCCATGCGTGTAGGGCGCCCTGACGTCACTCCCCACTACACTTTACCATGGCAACCAGGACTTTAGCGTCCTGGCTGCCATGGTAACCATTAAGAAAAAGCTAAACGTCGGATCCGGAGATGCGCCGAAACAACGTTTAGCTTAAGGCCGGATCTGGATTGATGCTTTTCAGTGGGCAATTATTCCGGATCCGGCAAGTGTTCCGGATTTTTGGACGGAGCAAAAAGCGCAGCATGCTGTGGTATTTGCTGTGTCCAAAAAAACGTTCCGGTCCTGAACTGAAGACATCCTGATGCATCCTGAACGGATTTCTCTCCATTCAGAATGCATGGGGATAATCCTGATCAGGATTTTTCCGGCATAGAGCACCGAGGACGGAACTCTATGCCGGAAAACAAAAACGCAAGTGTGAAAGAGCCCTTAGATGTAAATTAGAGGACATTTGCAGAGGTTAGTCGCATCAATAGGGCCGTTGGAAGGTCTTCAGACCCGTTCACTTTTTTCACATTTTGTTATGCTGAATTCACCAGAGGTGTAGAAACATCTCAAAGATGATCAAGAGAAATTGGAGGCCCAGAGCTAAATTTCAAGTGTCATAGAAAATGGTCTGGATACTTATGTCTATACAGAATTTTAGTTTTTCACTTTTAATAAATTAGCAAAAATGTCTAAAATTCTGTTTATACTTTGTCATTATGGGGTATTGCGTGCAGAATGATTGGGGGAAAACCTGAATATTTTTTTTTATTTTAGCAAAAGGCCACAACATAACAAAATGTGAAAAGGTGAATGGACCCCTTGAGACTTTCCGAATACATTGTATGTATATAACATGACTATAACATATCGAGCATCAGAGCACACAAGGATAAAACAGCATCATTTTGGCGCACTAGCCTTCCTGATGTTATTGATGGCTCAGTGGGAAAGAGGGCTTGCCATAAGCTTGCCGTACGTGGTTGAATATTTTCGCTCTCTTGCAAGAATTGAGACGTATTGAGGGGACGTTAAAAGTTCCAGCTTATGAAATGGTTTGGATCTCTGGGGTGTTTATAGGTTTATTTCATGTGTGCTTTGCGTCCATGTCACATCCATATGACTTTTCATGTTTTTTAATAGGCTACTTTCACACTCGTGTTTTGGGCGGATCCATCATGGATCTGCAAAAACGGATCCGTTACAATAATACAACCGCATGCATCCGTCATGAACAGATTCGTTTGTATTATCTGTAACATAGCCAAGACGGATCCGTCATGAACTCCATTGAAAGTCAATGGGGGACAGGTCTGTTTTCTATTGTGTCAGATTGTGCCAGAGAAACCGTTTTGGCTCAGTTTCGTCAAGCGGACAGCAAAACGCTGCAGGTAGTGTTTTGGTGTCCCCCTCCAGAGCAGAATGGAGACTGAACTGATGCAAACTGAGCGGATCCTTTTCCAGTCAGAATGCATTTGGGCAAATCTGATCCGTTTTGGACGGCTTGTGAGAGCCCTGCATGGATCTCACAAACTGAAAGCCAAAACGCGTGTGAGAGTAGCCATAAGTTGTTACAACAGGACTAGAATAACTTTGCATAGGGCCAGAACTCTGTAGATATTGAATAGATAAGTGCATAGTGGAGAAAAAATATTTCAAGATCTAAGTAGAATATGCCACGGCACGGCACTCTAAGCAATTGAATGCAATAAGGTGAAAGTCCACAATTGATTGGTGATCAATTCACATTAACTAACAAATCTGTAGTCAGTTTAGAAGACTATATGACGACATTAGAAAAATGAACTGACATCCTGGACCTTGTTCACAAACATCACTGAAGGAAAAAAGACAGCATGTAAGTAAAGTATCACCTTTATAGTCTGCATCTGTGGACGAAATGGAGAAGATGGGATAGACAGGGCGTATAGCATACTGGACAGGTATACAGTGACAGAAAGGGGGTAACATAAAACTAATAATAAAAGTGTATCTAGGACCATCTACAATGGCATATGGAAATAAATGAGGTCCTATGCACTGCGATGCAGATGATCATTCTGAGGTGTGTAAAATCACAGGTTGAAGATGGCTGGTATTAGACACAATGCTTCAATGCCTGCCACGCCACATGGACAACAGTGGCACTGTTTATGGGAGAAAACTAACCCTTGGCCACTCTTGTAATATAGAAAATAGAATTGCTGTATTACTCTGACTTTCAGTGAATAACTTTTTCATTTCTTCCATTACACCATAATCTTCCATTTTACTCATCACATAAACATTTAAACTGTCTTCTAAGTGCATTGATACCTAATATATTGGCTATTCAAGTTTTAATGAACTAACACTTGTACCACTGAGTAAAAAAAAGAGAGACAGATTGGAAAATAATAACAGATCTGTCAACAGCAACTTGTTGCTTGTTTCTGTGTGGCAGAAGGAAATGACTTTTTACGTTAGTAAAATGGACTGAAATACTCACTCGAGCGCTGAGGGTAACTATATATGCCTAATGCTCGGAGGACATGAGAACATAAGCCACCATCCACCACCTTCTAGACTATAACTATGGAATTGTGTTATATCTTATCTGGAAATTGCCTTTTACACATTATACTCACCATTCTGATACAATACAATACGTATCCATAGCAAAATGCCATAATGCTTGCTGGGGCTACTAGAAAAGCAAGGAAGAGGAGAAGAACAAAAGACACCTGGCTGAAACCTTCAGGTGTCTGATCTAAAGCGCAGTCTAGGCCATGGAGTTCCAGAGTGTATCTGGCTGGTATAAGACACAATGAAAATAAGCAAAGTAATGCTGAAATACGTGAAACTAGAGATCCTGGCATCCAACTGCCTGTGCTTTAAGCTCTCGCCATTCTCCAGCCGGTGCGACATGCGCCGAGCACCTAGCCTCAGTGCTCTGGGCACTTACCGCTCTTTTGGAACTTTCTCCGATAATGCACGCTTTTGCTCTGCGCTCCGCCCTATTTCTCTGCACAGCCAGTCAGTGGAGCCGCCTCTCAGTTTAGTGATAGTACTTTGGCAATCTCTAATTTGTATTGTAGTTTACACCAGACAGTTTCTACCTATTTGAATTTATGGAATATTTTTGTCACTTTTATTTTTTATTTTTAGATTAGTGCAATAGTTTTATTGCTTATGGGATTCCTGCTGTCTCCCTATTAGATGGGCTGTCCAAGATAGTTATCTTATTATTAATTATCTCAGATAACCCCTACGGAAGATTTAAATAAGAACATATGCTATATTCATCTGTTTCTCCAGCGCCATTCTCTGCTGTACTGGTCCAGTCCTTCTGCACTGTTTGTTTCTAAGTAGTGGTGGTGACGTGCGGAGATAGGACACTTCACTGCTGCAGCCAGTCACTGCCCTCAGCTGTAGACTGCTAAGGAAGTGATTGGCTGCAGGGGTGTGTAGAGTTGAGTGAACTTGTGTTTTAAGTTCGGCGTCCAAAGTTCGGGTTCGGGTTATCGATGCATCCCGTTATGGATTCCGCTACCACGGACCATAACGGCATTCGGAATCCATAAGGGGATTCTTCAATGAACCCGAACCTTGGACAAGACGAAGGACCTGAGGTGACGTCACCGTCATGTGATCAGTGCAGGGGGCGTGGCTCAGTACTGGATTAGACAAGAGGTGGTAGCCTACGACCTCTTATCCAATCCAGTACTGAGCCACGCCCCCTGCACTGATCACATGACGGTGACATCACCCCAGGTCCTTCACCCCGTGTTCCAAATGCCGTTATGGTCCGTGGTAGCGGAATCCATAACTGGATGCTTGGATAACCCGAACCCGAACTTTGGACACCGAACTTAAAACACAAGTTCGCTCAACTCTAGTCATGTCTCATATGCTGGCTCGCTTACAAACAGCAGTAGGTGCAGCAGAGACGTGTAGTTGTAGCTGAAATCTATACCGACCCCTAGCTGGAGTAGATTTCAGTTACTGGCAGATGGACAGCCAGGAGTTGCGCTAAATTTATTAAGATGCCTGTGCCACTGCAAGTTAAAATATTAGTATTTTTATTTATAGAGCGCTAACATATTCCTCAGCACTGTAAAATCAGAGAGTACATATTCAGACAAAATCAGACAAACTCATTACGAATTCAAACAATAGGATTGAGGGCCCTGCTTACAAAAGTTTAGGCTAGTTTTACACCTCCTTTGTGAATTCTGGAAATCGGCCGGACACAAACCGCAGGATACAACGCAACGCACCAGAACCTAATCCGGACACGCTCGTGTGAAAGAGGCCTTACAATAGATCAGGCAATAACTGACCAAAATGAATACAGAACATTTTATATAATAATTTCAATACATGAAGGTGATCGGTTAGCTAAATAAAAGCACCCAAAGCATTAAATTTAACCCTATGGTCATATAAAAAACTATTTGGTAGAGGTCATGCCACTCACAGTTGTGGTATTCGTTAGATTTTTTATGCATACATTTTTAAGATAATGCAATTTTTATAGCAGCAAAAGCTTTTGCTGTAATTTTGAGCTTTTAAAGTGCACATATCACAATACATTTGCTGGATGTAATATATCTCAGTTCAGGACATCCATGTGCTATCGAGGCCGTACATGGATTATTTTCACATTAGTTTCTGGTTTCTTTTCCGTTGACTGCTGAGTGTCAGTTTCAGTGGTTGCTGATATGGAACTGACCGAGGACGAGCTGAAAAGGACTCTCTTCTTTAACCTATTACCAGTGGCACCTATGTTCACTTTGGCTCCAACAAGCTTCCTTCGCCCTATTGCTTGCATTCTCAAGCACCAGATGCAGTAGAATTTTAGAAGACCTTTTCTGAACTAGGAAATAGAAAGATAAGCGGTTACTGCTGTGTATGCCTGTATCGCAAGCAGGAGCAGGATATTTTTATTTTTACAATATTTGTACCACTTTATTTGTAAGGCTACTATCACACCAGCGTTTTCCCTTTCCGCTTCCATTTTGTCCCCATTCATTGTCAATGGGGACTAAACAGAATGCATTCCGTTCCGCTTGGTTGCGTCCCCATCGTGGACGCGATGTGGTGCGGAGCAAGACAGATCCGTTTTCTCAGACAGAATAGAAAATGGATCCGTCCCCCATTGACTTTCAATGGTGTTCATGACTGATCCATCTTGGCTATGTTAAAGATAATACAACCGGATCCGTTCATAACGGATGCAGACGGTTGTATTATCAGAAAGGATGGTGTGAAAGTAGCCTTAGACTAGCGTTTTTTTGCGTTTTCTATTGTGTCAGTGAAAATGGATCCGTCCTGACACACAATGTGTTGACTTACATTGTATGTCAGGACTGATCCGTGTTGCTCAGCACAACATCGCAGACAGAAAAACGCTGCTTGCAGCATTATGCTGTCCGCAATGAGGACGCAACCATACGGAACGGAATGCATTTTGGTGCATTCCGTTTAGATCAGTTCAGTTTTGTCCCCATTGACAATGAATGACGGATCTCAATAGCTGAATTGAAAACGCTAGTGTGAAAGTAGCCTTAATTGTCTTTTAAAAGAAATCTGTTACCAGGAAATTCACAGTGAAACCAGGAACAATGCCTTATAGGGCTTGATCAGTTGAATTAAGTGATATCTTGCAGTGAGCTTTTCTAATTGTGGAGAAAAAGTACTTTAAATCGATATGTAAATGAGCAGCTAAGTGCACTGAGGGTGGGCCCAAGTCATTCTATAACCCCTTGCTCTTCCTACTTACTCTGCTAACATCTCCCTCTCCTTGATTGATAGCTCTAGGTTCCTGCATAGTCATCTTGTTGGTCCTGTTCGTTGAGAGGGTGTAGCCAGGGTGCACAGAGTGGATTTGGCCCATCCTTGGTGCACTTAAAGGGGATAGATCATCAGTATCTGATCGGTGGGGGTCTGACACCTGGGTCCCCTGCAGATCAGCTGTTTGAGAAGGCAGCGGTGCGCCCGTGCCATACATTGCATAGTGTCTGTTTTTGGTATTGCGCTCAGCTTCATTCACTTCAATGGGGCTGAGCTTGATACAAAACACAGCCGCTATACAATGTACAGCACAGAGAAGGCCACGGCGCTCACAGGAGGATAGGTCAGCAGTATCAAAATCCCAGAAGCTTCTTTAACTGCTCATTTGCATATGGATCAAAAGTAATTTTTCTCCAGAATTAAGAAAAATCTGGTTTATAAATACATACACAGCTCCTGGAACCCAGGGATAGGCTTGGCAGAAGTTAAACCATGTTTTTATTTCTGTAGCTTACTGATAAATTTAGTAAAAATATAGGGGTGTATTTATTAACCCTTTCACTACCGAACCACTTTTCATCTTAAATCCCAGGCCGATATTTGCAAATCTGACCAGTGTCACCTTATGTGGTAATAACTTTGGAACGCTTTTACTTATCCAAGCCATTCTGAGATTGTTTTCTCGTGACACATTATACTTCATGATAGTGGTAAATTTGAGTCAATATATTTCACCTTTATTTATAAGATAATCCCAAATTTACCAAAAATTTTGTAAAAAGTTACAATTTTCAAAAATTTAATTTCTCTACTTTTAAGACAAATATTACCCTATAAAATGGTTATCAATAAACATTCCCCATATGTCTGCTCTATGTTGGCATCATTTTGTAAATGTCATTTTATTTTTTTAGGACTTAGAAGGCTTCGAATTTTTGAAGCATTTTTCAAATTCTCACCAAAATTTCCCAAATCATGTTTAAGCACCAATTCAGTTATAAAGTGATTTTGAGGGGATTATGTAATGGAAACCAGCCATAAATGGCCCCATTTTAGAAACTACACCCCTCAAAGTCTTCAAAACTGATATTACAAGCTTTGTTAACCCTTGAGGTGTTCCACAAGAATTAAAGGAAAATGGGGGTGGATCATGTGATATTTTTATAGAGCCAGTCGATATGGAAGCGGTGAAACCCAATATGTCTACTTTTCTTTTTTTCACTATTTTTTACAATTTAATTTTTTTACTTTATTTTGGGAAAAGGATGCTTTTTTTATTTTTTTTACTTGAAACTTTTTTTTTTTGTAAAACTTTATTTATTTATTTTTACTTTATTTTTTGTCCCACTCTGGGACTTCAACTTTAAGGGGTCTGATCCCCTGTACAATGCATTACAATACTTCAGTATTGTAATGCATTGGCTATAAGTATATAACAACTGTACCACTGGCTGCCTACCCTGCCATCGGGTCCCCGTCACAGCAGCGCGGGGACCCGATGGCAGCTCCCTCCTCATACATTGCATGGGCCGCGGTCAGTGCTGACCGCAGCACATCTAGGGTTAATGCATCGGCATCAGTGTTTTCACTGATGCCGGCATATACAGCAGGGGTCTGGCTATCAGTCACTGCTGGACTCCTGCAGCTGATCGGGTAGGCGCAGCTCCTGCACCCGCCCAATCAGAGCGCCGTAGTACTACGGCGCTCGGATTTAAGCCAGAGCAGCCAGCGCTGTGCATGTACGGCACTGGTAGCGAACTGGTTAAGACCGCCCATGCACTGGCGGTGGATCTGTCGAAGTTATGAAGGGTCATCGGCCTCTCCATAACTTTGGCGCCTCTAGTACCAGTTCTAAATGGAAGAGAGCTTCTGAGCTGTCTTATATTTAGGCCTTTTTCTACGCCTGAATCAGGCCTTCCTGCCGGCCCATCCCCTGCCACGCCCAGAATTTTAGACCTGGTGTGAACGGGGCGAAGTCACAGCTAGTGACTATTGTACCGTCATCTGTGTCTGGAATATGCCTAATATAGGCGTATTTCAGTATGGTAAATGACCCCCATAATTTTTGTATAAAGGAATAAAACCTTTGCTAAATGATGCTATGGAAAATGATTCATAATATAGAAATAGTACCTTCTTGCTTGTTAATATGTAGATGAGTGGGTTTGCAGCTGTACTCAGCTTCACTAACACGGAGGATACAATGGCGACTGTAGGAGTCAATATGTCCTTATATCCACACATCACCAGCAGAGACATAATGTAAGGCGGCATCCAAAAAATTAGAAGTGCCAAGATCATCAAGGCGCACATTTTAGCCACTTTAATTTCGTAGTCCTTTAATCTGAGTGCAGAACTAGTTTGGTAATCTTGTAGTCTTCGCAGCTGGTAATGGAAGCAAGACATGTATTAGAGCATGAAAGTACGGTGATCTGTTTTGTGAGCTTCTATCATTGCTCTATGATACGATAGTAATATATACCAGAGGGATCTAGATCATTTATTCTGTACTGTGCATGCATTCCTACTACACATGTTTCCACTACATACTGTATGGTGCATTGACAGAAAGTTTTATCTAAACCATGACATATCTGGACTTAAAATGAAGCATGTTGGATGTAACATCTTCAAAATCTTCGAGCCTTCACTAATTTTCCTAGTTTATATTTACACATATGTAAACTTTCATTGCATCAAACATTCATACAGACATCCAGTGCACACAGATATTTTGTGTCCCATAGTTTAATAGGAGTTTTTCAGAGTTAGAGAAAGGGTGATTGTTAAAGGGGTTTTTCAGGCTCATGATATAGATGACATATCCTCAGGATAGGTCATAAATATCTGATCGGTGAAAGTCCAATACCCCGCATCCCCACTGATAAACTCGTCCCTGCAGCCTCCAGCGCTGTGAATGGACAGGAAGTACACTACCATTCAAAGTGTAGTGGCCGTGCTGGGTTACTGCTACTATTGAAGTTAATGTCAGCTAAACTGCAGTAACCTGGCACGGCCACATTTTGAACAAGGCTGTGCATTCACAGTGCTGGTTCAAACATCAGCGGCTGCTCACTGATCAGATATTAATGACCAATCCTGAGGAGAAGTCATCTATATTAGAAAACCTCTTTAAATGTATATTCTACATGAGCCATGGTGTTTCAGCGGTTAGCATTGTTACCTTGCTGCACTGAATTCCTTAGTTTGACCCTCACTAAGCGCAACATCTGCACGGGGTTTGCCCTTTAAATCAACCCTTTTAATTCAGGTTGTAAGCACCAATGGTCAAAATGACTTATATGAGTGACAAGACATTTGTACTATATAAATATGTCTGGTATTGCAGTACAGCCCCATTCTCTTCAATATGTATAATGTATAAGCTTCAATGCCTGCCACACCACCAACAGTGGCACTGTTTATGGGAGAAAACTAATCCTTGGCCGCTCTTGTAATATAGAAAAAATAATTGCAGTATTACTCCGACTTTCACTGAATAACTAATAATAATTTTGTTTCTTCCATCACACCATAACCTTACATTTTACAGTATATTTTGCTTTAATGTCCTCTCATCACATACACATTTAAACTGTCTTCTAAGTGCATTGATACCTAATGTATTGGGCATTCAAGTTATAGTAAGGCTCCATTCACACGTCCGCAATTCTGTTCCGCATTTTGCGGAACGGAATTGCGGACCCATTCATTTCTATGGGGACACACTATGTCCCGCACGGATCCGGAATTGCGGATCCGCACTTCCGGGTCGGCACTTCCATTCCCCAAAAAAATAGAACATGTCTTATTCTTGTAAACCATTAGAAAACGGGGTGTGGTGTTTAACAAGCAGGATATGCTCAACCCATATGCAGTTGTGCATGTATATAGGGGAGCACATCCTGCACTTGTAGTCTGTTGCTAGGGGCAATCAACAGCAAAAAATGCATACAATGGAAGATGCCAGCAAGGGACTACAAGTACCACAATAACCATCCTACATACGATAACGATAATGTGGATGTGGAGAACAATCAAAAACGTCAAGGTCAAGGTCTCTCAAGTGGCGTCCGAGCTTAAGACATGTCCCCCTAGTAGGATGTGTCGAACTAACCTCTCAATTTTAACATCAGTGTGAGGGTTTAGTATTGCCGCAGAGTGCACCTGCCTTTGCTATGGTTATGTTTTTGATTGTTCTCCACATCCACATTATCGTTATCATATTTTTTCTACTGGTTTGTATAATATGTTTGGAGGTTGTGGGGAATTGCTCTGGTAGACAGGCTTGCGGACGCAGTATAGAGGCAAGGTACACAGTTCTCTGGGTAAAGCAGAAGTGTTTTATTCACACTCGGCAAAACAGAAACAGTCTTTAGTGCTTGTTCACACAAGGCAAAACAGAAACAGTCTTTAGTGCTTGTTCACACAAGGCAAAACACCCGGCAAAAACATAAGTCCCACAGCAAGGTCACCTGAGTGGTCGGTGTTAGTTCACACCGGGCAGTTAGGTCAGCCACGCAAAGTTTCCACCAGCGGCTTCCAGGTAGACTGCACGCCTGTTTGCAGACTCTTGCTCTCAGCCCTGAGAGCTCCACAGCCACACCAGCAGCTTCCAGGATAATCACCTCCCACCTGCTGAGGTGGCTGCCTTTAAAGGCCCGGAAAAGTCCGGCCTGGACCGTGGGGAATAGTCTCCCACCCAGCACTTGACTATTCCCACAAGAGCCGGCCCGGATCGGCTTTGTAGCCATACTAAATATCAATGTGTCAAGCAGCACTAGCTGCTGCTGACACAAAAATCTGGCTCTTATCTCACCGAGGCCAGGAACCTCGGTGACACGTACCTTCCGTCGATGACGGAACCTTGCGCCTCTTACATACCCCCTTTGTTCAACCCTGAGGGGTGAACACACATGAGACAGTGGACGCGGGACAGGGCATCCGCGTTACCCTGCAAGCGGCCTGCCCGGTGTTCTACTGAGAACTTGAAGTTCTGTAAGGACAGGAACCACCTGGTGACCCGAGCATTCCTCTCCTTGGCCTGGCTCATCCACTTGAGAGGGGAATGGTCGGTCACCAGACGGAACTTCCTCCCTAACAAGTAATAGCGGAGAGACTCGAGTGCCCACTTGATAGCCAGGCACTCCTCTCCACTATACTATACCTGGTCTCGGCTGGGTTGAGCTTACGGCTCAGGAAGACAACGGGATGTTCTTCGCCGTTGACTTCCTGAGACAGTACAGCGCCGAGGCCTACCTCCGAGGCATCCGTCTGTACTATGAACTCCCTGTTGAAGTCGGGTGTCACCAAAACCGGGGACCCACACAGGGCCGACTTCAATGCAGAGAAAGCCTCTTCTGCCTTCTCACTCCAGTGAACCTTTCCGGACTTCCGTCCCTTCAACAGGTCTGTCAACGGTGCTGCTATCGTGGCAAAGTGGGGCACAAACCTCATGTAGTACCCTACAATCCCCAGGAACGATTTTACCTGCCTGGTGGTGACCGGTCAGGGCCAATTACGTATTGCCTCTATCTTATTTACCTGAGGTTTGATGACTCCCGCCCAATGACATACCCCAGATACTTGGTCTCTTCTAACCCAATGGCACACTTTTTGGATTAGCGGTTAGTCCAGCTTTTCTAAGGGCATCCACTACCGCCTGTACTTTGGGCAAATGGCTCTCCCAGTCGGTGCTGTGGATGACTACATCATCTAAGTAGGCCGAGGCGCACCGACGATGAGGTCGCAGCACAATGTCCATTAACCTTGGAAAGTGGCGGGCGCCATGCAGGCCAAAGGGTAATACCTTGTAATGATACAGGCCCTGCGGGTAACAAAGCAGTTTTTTCCTTGGCCGACTCCGTTAAGGGTACCTGCCAGTACCCTTTAGTGAGGTCTAGCACAGAAAATAACGGGCTTGCCCTAAATTCTCAACAAGCTCGTCTACCCGGGGCATGGGATACGCATCAAACTTGGACACTTCATTTAACTTATGAAAATCGTTGCAGAACCGCAACGTCCCATCCGGCTTGGGTATTAGGACTATGGGACTTGCCCATTCACTTTTCGACTCCTCAATGACATCAAGCTTCAACATTAATTGCACTTCCTCCGCGATGGCCCGCCGCCGAGCCTCGGGTACCCGGTATGGTTTTAACCGGATCTTGGCCTGAGGCTCCGTGACGATATCATGTTGGATGAGGGAAGTGCGGCCAGGAGGTCCGAGAACACATCCGTGTTCCGACTGATGAACTCCTTACCTCCTGAACTTGTTTGGAAGACAGGCTGTCTGCAATTTTACCGTGGTTACTGCGTCACAGGCCTCAAACTGTGGGCTGGACCCTTTCACCTAGAAGCCCTGGACGGGGGCTGTTGTCGGACGAGTCCCTATCTTTCCACGGCTTTAGTAAATTCACATGGTACACCTGCTCGGCTTGCGCCGCCTGGCTGGTGTACTTTGTACTTACTTCCCTACCTTCTCGATCACCTCATAGGGCCCCTGCCACCTAGCTAGGAACTTGCTGTCAAGGGTGGGTACCAGAACCAAAACCCGATCTCCCGGATTGAAATCCCGCACCTGAGCCTGACGATTATACACCCTACTCTGGGCTTGTTGCGCTGCCTCCATATGCTCCCGGACCAAGCGGCAACACCCTTTCCATCCGTTCCTGCATCTGGGTGACATACTCAATGACACTTTTGTGGGGACGGGTTGTTGTTCCCATGCTTCCTTGGCAATGTCTAACAGGCCCCGAGGGTGTCTGCCATAAAGCAGTTCGAAGGGCGAGAACCCAGTAGAGGCCTAGGGCACCTCTCGCACTGCGAACATGAGATAGGGCAGAAGCAGGTCCCAGTCCTTCCCATCTCTAGACACCACCCTTTTTAACATATTTTTTAACGTTTGGTTAAACCTTTCGACGAGACCATCCGTTTGCGGATGGTAAACGGACGCCCGTAACTGCTTTATACGCAGCAATTTACACAGTTCCTCATAACCTTGGACATAAAAGGGGTCCCTTGGTCTGTCAGAACCTCCTTAGGCAGGCCCACCCGGGAAAACATTTCCATTAACTCCTTAGCTATGAGCTTAGCTGATGTGCTGTCGTAGGGCACCGCCTCCGGATACCGAGTGGCGTAATCGAGAACGACCAGAATGTGTTGGTGGCCCCTAGCGGACTTCGGTATGGGCCCTATTAGATCCATAGCGATTCGCTCAAACGGTACCTCTATGATTGGTAGAGGTACCAGAGGACTACGGAAATGTGGCTGGGGGCTAGTTACCTGACAGGTTGGACAGGACTTACAATAATTTTCTACCTCTTTGAAAACACTGGGCCAATAAAACCGCTGCAGTATGCGGTCCTGGGTTTTCTGCCATCCCAAGTGTCCCCTAAGAACATGTTGGTGGGCAAGCTCCATAACGAGCTTAGTGGTACGCCGTGGGCACCACCAACTGTTCAATATTCTCACCCGGATTTGGTTCACCCGATACAACATTTCCTGGTGAACAACAAAACGGGGAAGCATTAACTCCGCCCCAGGTTTTGGGGTTTACCATCAATTACCACAACGTTCTCCCAGGCCCTGGCTAGGGTTTGGTCCCGGTGTTGTGCGGTCCCAAAATTTTCTCCGGAGACGTTGAGGTCTGCCAATTCCGGACCCGGTGGCAAGCCCTCCACGTCTCCCACCATTACACTTAGTGGGGTTGTCTCCCCCTCTATCACGGAAGTAGTGGTCACCCCTACTGCTGGTGTCTCTGCTTCGGGGTCCTCAGGTTCGGGACCTGGACATTTTTCTTCCCCACAAGTAGGCAACCCGTTCCTCCACAAAGACCAGAACAGGGGAAAGTCCCTCCCAATATTGCGGCATAAGGGAGCCGCCTCCCACTCCCACGACATGTGGCACCTCTTTCCCACCCACCGTCAGGGTAACCTTAGTAGTGGGATACTCCCGCGATCCCCATGTATACAGACAATGGTAAGGGTTCGCCCCTTCTGGGAGTTTTCTGTTACCAACGACTCATGGACCAGAGTTACCAGGCTCCCAGAGTCCAGCAGGGCCTGCACGGAGTGTCCATTAACCATGATGTCACACATCGGAGGGGTGTCCGCGCCAGCAGGGGGTCAGCTATATACACTGGTTGGGCAAAAGAGAGGACCGGCGAGCGAACCCGCAGTCCATGGGTTCAGATGCCCTAGGGCAGTTGGCGGCCACATGTCCCCAGTCCTGACAATGCCAACACCTGACCCCGCAGCCTCCCTCCTCCCCAGGGTATTCCTCCCACGGACTGGAGATACACTCCCCTTCTTATGAGGTAGGATCCCTTTTCCAGGATCCCGGGTTGGCAACTGGGGCTGACGTGACTTCGGTAGTACAGCAGAGTCCTTCAACAAATCCTGAGTGGCCATATACCTCTCCACCAGGCTAACCAGTTGTTCCAGGTTGCCTGGATCGCCTTGTCCCACCCAGCGCTGTATGGCTCTCGGGAGGGTACGCACAAACCTGTCGACCACGACCCTTTCAACCATCTGAGAAGGGCTCCAACAGTTCAGGCTGGAGCCATTTTTTACTAGGTGAAGTAAGTCATAGGCTTGTGACCGGACGGGTCGGGACTCGGAAAACACCCACTGACACACTCTGTGCGCTCGCACATAGGTGTTTACTCCAACCTGGCCAACACCTCACCTTTTAGCCTCTCATAGTCCTTTGCCTCCTCACAGCTGAGGTCAAAATAGGCCTTTGTGCATCCCCACCAGAAAAGGCGCCACCACCTCAGCCCATTGCTCCAATGGCAGCCTCTTGCTTTCGAGCGGTTCTTTCAAACACCATCAGGAATGCCTCTATATCGTCTTCTGGACCCATTTTCCTGAGGGCAGATCGGACTTTGTCCCTGGCGTTAGACACAGTCGGGGCTGTTGTGGTTGCAACTCCTGGCTGGGACGTTCGCACCGACTCCTGCAAGGCTATCAGCTGCTGCACTAGGAGATTGTTCGTCTGCTGCTATGCACACATAGCCTCCTCATGTCTTTTTGCTGTAGCTCATTAGCCTGTTGCTGCTGTAAAAGTAGCTGATTGGTCTCCCTCTGCTGCACGTTAGCCTCCATGAGAGCTTTCACAGCAGCCTCCCATGTTGCCAGAAACCACAAAGTTGCAGGCCTGATATATGACATGCAGTCCAACACAGCAAAAACAAAAACTTTCGGCGTTCACGCCAGCCTCACTGCGCATGCCCGCATCCGACACCAAATGTGGGGAATTGCTCTGGTAGACAGGCTTATGGACGCAGTATAGAGGCAAGGTACACAGTTCTCTGGGTAAAGCAGAAGTGTTTTATTCACACTCGGCAAAAACAGAAACAGTCTTTAGTGCTTGTTCACACAAGGCAAAACAGAAACAGTCTTTAGTGCTTGTTCACACAAGGCAAAACACCCGGCAAAAACATAAGTCCCACAGCAAGGTCACCTGAGTGGTCGGTGTTAGTTCACACCGGGCAGTTAGGTCAGCCACGCAAAGTTTCCACCAGCGGCTTCCAGGTAGACTGCACGCCTGTTTGCAGACTCTTGCTCTCAGCCCTGAGAGCTCCACAGCCACACCAGCAGCTTCCAGGATAATCACCTCCCACCTGCTGAGGTGGCTGCCTTTTAAAGGCCCGGAAAAAGTCCGGCCTGGACCGTGGGGAATAGTCTCCCACCCAGCACTTGACTATTCCCAATAAGAGCCGGCCCGGATCGGCTTTGTAGCCATACTAAATATCAATGTGTCAAGCAGCACTAGCTGCTGCTGACACAAAAAATCCGGCTCTTATCTCACCGAGGCCAGGAACCTCGGTGACACGTACCTTCCGTCGATGACGGAACCTTGCGCCCTCTTACAAGGTGTATAGACTCCAGTTTGAATGTGCCTGCTTTTCATTTACAGGCTACATTCAGGTGCACCTGGGAGGCTCTGGGCCATATCAGCCGCTCTCGGGTGGGGCTCACAGGCACCTCCCACCTCCCATTGCAAGTATGGTTACATGCTGGAGGTCACTGGTGAGCTGTTTGTGAGTCAGGCCTTACGCTCCCGTAATGCGCAACGGCCCCTGGTATCGCCCATACGGCACAGGTAGGTTGAGTGGTAGGGTCTCGGGCTACTTGAGAGACCTTGACGTGGTGTCCGAGCTTAAGACATGTCCTCCTAGTAGGATGTGTCGAACTAACCTCTCAATTTTAACATCAGTGTGAGGGTTTAGTGTTACCGCAGAGTGCACCTGCCTTAGCTATGGTTATGTTTTATTCTTGTCCGTAATTGCGGACAAGAAAAGGAATTTTCTATGAGAGTGCCGGCGATGTGCGGTCCGCAAAATGCGGAACGCACATTGCCGGTGTCCGTGTTTTGCGGATCCGTGGATCCTCAAAACACAATGGACGTCTGAATGGAGCCTTAATGAACTAACACTTGTACCACTGAGTAAAAAAACAGATCTGTCAACAGCAACAGTTGCTTGTTTCTGTGTGGCAGAAGGAAACAACTTTTTACATTAGTAAAATGGACTGAAATACTCACTCGAGCGCTGAGGGTATATATGCCTAATGCATGGAGGACATGAGAACATAAGCCACCATCCACCACCTTCTAGACTATAACTATGGAATTGTGTTATATCTTATCTGGAAATTGCCTTTTACACATTATACTCACCATTCTGATACAATACAATACGTATCCATAGCAAAATGCCATAATGCTTGCTGGGGCTACTAGAAAAGCAAGGAAGAGGAGAAGAACAAAAGACACCTGGCTGAAACCTTCAGGTGTCTGATCTAAAGCGCAGTCTAGGCCGTGGAGTTCCAGAGTGTATCTGTTCCATCCAAGTAATGGTGCTGAACTCCAGGCTAGTGAATATAGCCATATGTAAGATATTGCTTGCCATGACCATGGGAAGTCAATGACTTTGTTACATGCCACTTGAATGTACCGCCGATAAGCAATCACCGTAACGGTAACAATTGACACATTACCTGGAAAGCAAATGATTGATATCAGAAATATGACATGCATTCACAAATAGGTCACTGGTGGCAAAAGAGTAGACCGTGATCACTGGTAGACCTCAGGGCAGAGACCAGTAGATCTTGAAGTTAGGAAACCATGCAGTTCTTCTACACAGACTATATGTTTCTCTTGTCCTGTCACATTCTATTGATATGCTCATTAGCGTGTTTCATTAACTAGTGAATGTCTCAAATATTGTCTTTGTGATCTCTAGAAGAGCACCACATCTATGAAGAAGGCATGGCTATGGTATGAGAGCAATAAGTAATTATATGTGTCTACTGTCACTATTATGGACACAGCAGTGCCTTCAGTCTGCTACCTGTATTCTCCATGGTCCCCTGTTAGATTGTCTTAGGCCTCCTGCGCATGAACGTGTTCTCCTCATTGCCGTATTGCGGATCCGCAATACACGGGCACTATTCCGTGTGCATTCCGCATCACGGATGCGGACCCATTCACTTCAATAGGTCCGCAAATCCGGAGATGCGGAACGGGCTCACGAAACAGAACACTATGGAAGCATAGTGCATGTCCTATCTTTTTGCAGAACGGCCGGATCGTGGACCCATTCAAGTGAACGGGTCCGCGATCCGCTGCAGCTGCCCCACGGTCGGTGTTCGTGTATTGCGGCCCGCAATTTGCGGGCCACAGCAAGGCCACGAATGCATGAATAGGATTCATGAATTTTCTATTCATTGGTGAAAATGGCACACTTGGAGCACAAAGTGGTAGACATGCTAGACATGTTTCTCATCCTTAGGCCACTTTATAGCTGGTATACATATACACAACATATGGCACAGGTTGTTAATAAATACGGTGCATTATATGAATCCATTTAAAGGGGCTTTCTGGGAGTAAAATATTCATGACCTCCTGAGGATAGGTCATCAATATCTGATCGGTGGGGGTCTGACTGCTGGTACTGCCACCGATCAGCTGTTTGAAAAGGGAAATAATGCGTGCTCCCGGCCTCCTCACAGCATACCAAGTACAGTGCTGTCCATCGTATAGCGGCTGTGCTCGATACTACAACTCAGGGCCATTAACTTGATTGGAACTGGGCTGCACATAGGGCATGTAACTAAACAGCTTATCGGCACGAGTGCTGGTAGTCGGGACACCCACCGATCAGATAATGATGACTATGCTTAAGATAGGACATCAATATTCTATTCAACTAACCACATCCTCTTCTGTTAAGATTTTTAAGAAAAAAGCATAAGAAAGATATTAAGCAAGCTAGTTTTACACTAGCGCTATACATCCAGCAGGGAACAGTCTTTGCATTCCAGCATTGACGGAAGTTTGTAAATTTCTGTCTGGTTCCATTAACTGTAAAGGGGACCGGTGGAGATCTGGCCGCAACCTGCCAAATATGCCGAGAATGGTCCGAAAGAAAACCGCGCCTTGTCCCCTGCCGGAACAGCCTGCCTGATGTATATCGCTAGTGTGAAACTAGCCTAACAATACATTTATTACACCATGTGTTTTTGTTGCTCTTTTAATTGCTCTAATCCAGGGGTGCACAACCCGCGGCCCCCGTCCTCCTGGACAGAAACACAGCTGATCGTGCGGTCAGCTATGTTTCTGCCCGCAGCGCCGCGCAATGGAGCATTACAGCTCCTGCACTGTAGCATGAGCAGGACAGGACCCCGGCTGTCAGTGACAGTGGGGGAGAGGAGGAGAAGGCAGAAGCAGTTTATCAGCACTTCTGCCTTCTCCTCAGATAGGTGAGCGCTATGCAGGGTGGACCCAGCTTGGGGGAAGAGGAGTGCAGGGTCAGGAGACACTGGTCAGCAACTGGGTGCCCCAGTTGCAGTGGAAATAGTACCAAAAAAAAGTCTGTGTCCCCCAAAGGTCTTTCAGTTACCTCTTGGGGACAAATTATGTGGAAAAAATATATTAAAGAGTAAGTTCAAAAATAATTCAAATCAAATGAAAAAAGAAAATATAATAAAACACAAATAAAAGAAAAAAGAAATAAAAAATGATGTGTCAAAAAAATCGAGAATTATAAATAAAAAAAGAAAATATAAATAAAAGAAAAAATGAAAGGAAAAGTTGCAAAATAAAAGTGTTCACTGTTCGCTAACAGTCTTTTTATGATCCCTTGGGGGACACATTATGTGGAAAAAACATATTTAAAAAAAAACTGAAAATTTAAAATAAAAAAATAAATAATAAAATACAAATAAAAAAATAAAAAGTGCAAAATAGTAGAGAGATCATTGTCCCCCAACAGTCTTTTTATGACCTCTTGGGGGATATTATTTGTAGCAGATATATATTAAAAATGAATTTAAAAAAAAGCAAAAAAATAATAAAATACATAAAAGAAAAAACACCCACACCAACCAAAACCGTCGCCATTATCGCCCTATTCATGTGAAACTATACATATTATAAAACAAAATGACCAACACAAAATAGGGAACTAATTATAATAATTTATTTTGGTGTCAGTTTGCATATTTAAAGAATAACGAGCTATAGTTTGAAAAACAAAATACTTTTTAAAAATGTTTTGTACAGTTTCCCCCAAATAAAACTAAAAAATAAATTACAAGGTCCTATGTGTCAAGTGAAAAATTGTTGCAAAAATTATTTTGGTAGTCCCAACACATAAAAAAGTTCCAACTGTTCGAACCACCACGTGCGCTAAATCACAATAAAAAGTGTCTGTTTAGGCCTGGTTATTAAAGTGTTAACCTATAAGCGCTTTCCCCACTAATGAGGGAAAATGCCTACTGGTTATTACATGGCGCCTGTAACTGGCAGGAGCTGGTAATAACCAGGGGGCGCCATCCTCTGCAGTGAAGGAAAGCGCTGATTTATGAATAGGAGGCAGGACGGAAATGTCGCTACTTTTCCTGTAAAAATCACTTTTAACAAGTTCCTGCGGCATGGCCCCTGAAACAGAAGATTCATACTTACCTGCTTCATGCCTCCCCGGCCCCCTTTGCCTCCATCTTCCGGTCCCTGCATTTGTACACCTGTCAGTCACATACACCGCTCCAGTCAATGACTGACCTCAGCAGTGACACGCTGCTTGTGGCCACATCGCCGCTGAAGCCAGTGATTGGCTGGAGAGGTGCATGTGACCATAGCCATGCACTGCCAAGTAAAAACAGCGCAGAGAGCAGGTAAGTATAACTCTTTAGTTGCAGGGGCCATGCTGCAAGAACTTGTTAAAAATTCATTTTAACTGGGAAATCCCTTTAAGCCCCTATTACACTGTGAGATATTCAGGACAATTACTGGGAACAAGTGTTCATAGGAACGCTCATTCGTAATAACTGCCCTGTATAATCGCGCCGCACATCTCTCTGTGTACTAATGGATGTGCTACTCATAATCAATATAACTAAATGAGGGAGGAATGACTGTGGTAGCGATCATTACTCCCCAGTCACTTTACATTGGCCTGTGTAAAAGGCTGATGCAAATGAGCACCAATCAACATTTTTGTTTAGTTGCGGCCCCTTAAAATAGAGCGTTGTGACAATGTGGCCCTCAGACCCAAAAATGTTGTGCATCCCTGCTCTAATCTCAACTGAGATTTTGTAAAGTGGTGACTGCTAGGAAGCTGTGAACAGATATGAAGCAAACGGAAGATGCAGATAGATTCGGCCCAGAAGCCTTCAGAATTGAAAATGCAGCTATTGATTAAAATGGGCTATGCTACAGGCTGTATAAGAAGTAAGGCTGGCTGCACATTAGCTGTGGCAATCTGGCAGGCTGTTTCGGATCTCTGTGCGCTCCAGCATTGCCAGAGGTTTGTGTGGCTCCATTCGACCCCATTCACTATAATTGGGACTGGTGGAGATCCGGCCACGGTAAATATGCTGAGAATCGGCTGGAAGAAAACTGTGCAACTAGTCTAAAGCAATGTACTGTATTTACAAAGTTATCAGAGTAAATGAATATCTTTATGTAAGGTTGTGTTCACATCTGCATGGAGGCTCCACTTAGAGCCTTCATTGTAGATTGCATCAAATTACCAAACTGTTTTTTCTGATAGAATACTGGACACCATAACAGGAACCCCATGGACTCCATAGTCAAAGGGATACATGTAAAGGATTTTGCACTACCGTTATTTCCATCGTTCTGCTCCTTTGACGGAGCAGACCAATGGGAATAACCTACACATGTGTGAACATAGCCTACATGCATGTTATAACATACACAATGTGCTGACATAATACAGTACGTGGTACAAAAAAACTCCCCGACTCAGAACACAAACCCCCCCCACTCCTTAGTGCATTAAAAAAAAGATCCAAGAGGACACTAGATCACCATCGCCATTCTCTTTCTAACACTGTCAGACTGGGGTACCTAGGGCCCATCAGTAAAATTCAGAGGTCCTATGCTGGTGAATGGAGAGTGCACTGTGCAAGGGTGGCCACTGCTCCATTCACCACTATGAGACTGCCGGAAACAGGTGAGCCAGAGCTCCGCTATGTTTGGAACTCCCATAGCTGTAAACAGAGGGTGGCCTTGCGTGTTCTCCATTCACGTCGGGGTTCCTATTTTGGAGATAGGTGTGGATCCCACCTCTGGGACCTGTGTCTATCTAACTTTGATGGCACATCCTATCAATATGCCATCAACGTCAGATTAACTCCGTAAGGTCACCCAAATAATCAAACAATAAGTGGGCATATACCATGGATATGAGGCCTTTCTTGTGGCTGCTCTCACCACATGGTCAAGTATTTCCAAAGAGCTCACGCACAAGTCTTTCTGGGTCTGGGTCAGAGCCACATGCTTCAACTATGGATACTTGTAAAACTCTGAATTTAGAAGTCCAAACTCCTCTTTAAGTTACTGAAAACTTTTGAACTAACCCTCCACATGCAACTGGAATACACATTGGCCCCTGTAAAATGTATTCTATATTAAAGAACCTATGGTTCACACACTACATGTTCATTACACAGAGATATAATCTATAGTTATATTTTAACCCTGCTCGGTATGATGCGTTATCAGCAGCTTTACATAGGACTGCAGATAAACAAGCTGCAGATATAGAATTCACACCCACTATTGTGATTCAAAATGGAATGGAAACCAATTTTTAATTTACGGTACTTACCAAAAATGTTTTTGCAGAATCCAACAAATACACACACTGCCTCGTTCCAAATCCATTGTCTGCTTACACATGAGACAAAGTGAAAACTAAATCCAAAAATTGATAATAAGAGGTCGCTGAAGTTGATGTTCACCAGCAGAAGATTTGTAGGAGTCCTTAAAGTTCTAAACTTAAAGTAAAGAATTAATATCAGCAGGTTACTGCATATTCCCCAGACACCAACTGTAGCCAGAATCAGAGCCAGGAAGTCATAAGCATCCCGAGAAAAGGGCTCCTTGGTGTGCACCCAGCTGTCATTCCTGGTGACATTAGACATGCTGAAATTGACCCTACATTACATTTTACACCATGTCTTTCACACAATGGACACGTTACTTTCTACCTAATCCAGTCTTAAGCCTTTGTCAGAATTGGATGACTAAATAAGATTAGAGCACAGGAATAATTACAAAAATTAGGATTAGAGACAGATAAGTAATTACCACCAAAGCATAGATGTTTCCTGCTTAGAAAAATACTCTCATAGGCACTAAGTAACAGGAGAAAAGTAGAAAGTGCAGGATAAATGCAGAGGTAGCAGTCATGCCCGGGCCCTTGAGTCTGAGGGGTCCAAAGGCCTTTCTGCCACATCAGTATTACAAATGAGAGGATGCATGTGAGGCGGGAGGAAGTTCTCACTGGTGAGGGGGCTCAGTTTGTTGGAGAAAATGCTTCTGAAGTTGTGAGAAGGTGATTTCAAAAGAAGCAGATGGTATATTTCTCCTATATGCGTGGTTCTTCTGATGGTGGCAAAGTGAACTAGTAAACAGTGGAGACCTGCAGTTGTATCATCTGAGCTTTACTCTTGGACTTAGTGGAGTCTTTAGCAAGACCGGCTTTTTATGCCAATCTTTGTTTTTCTCCTGCGCTAATTTTTTCCCCCCAGGAATATTAGGGGGATATCAGATTCACTAAAATTTTTTAATTATATATCTAATTAATTGCCAGCAGTGGTGTGTATGCAAGAAACTCATCTAAATGCCAACATTGTGCACATGTTAAAAAGAGAGATGGGCTGGTAGTAGATTTTACACTCAATTTTCACATTTTCTAGGGAAGTTTGTATCTTAATACACAAAGCTATTCATTTTGAAACATTACTTTCCAAAGCTGATAGGGAAGGGAGGTATATTTTTTGTTTGGCATATTGGCATGGTAAATTTGATTTTAACAAATATTTCACTTTTTAATTCTACTGTTTTAATTGAGCTTTATCAGTTTTGGGCTGTGTTGGTCCTTGGGGATTTTAATATGGTGATGGATTATAATTTAGATTGTTCGGAAGAGGTAATGAAGTTGTCTCACTTTCAAAAAAGGCATTTATCTAGAACAGTGGTGCCCAACCATTTTTCATCTGAGGGCCGCACTAGACATGATATAAATTTCGCGGGCCAGAACCAGGTAACTTTTCCAGAAAGAAATGCAAACACTGTGAGGGGGCACGTGTGAGCATTACTACTGTGAAGCGGCAAATATCTGGGCATTTTTTCTGTAAAGGGGGCACATCTGTGCATTTTTACCGTGAAGGGGGCACGTGAGCATTACTACTGTGAAGGGGGCACATGTGAGCATTACTACTGTAAAGGGGGCACATCTGGGCATTACCACTGTGAGTGGAGCATGTGGAGTATATATGGGTGGCACACTGTTATGGGGTATATATGGGTGGCACCCTTCTCACTCTGTATTTATTTGATTTTGCCCCTTCTCCCTCTGTATATATTTGATTTTGCCCCTTCTCACTCTGTATATTTTTGATTTTGCCCCTTCTCACTCTGTATATATTTGATTTTGCCCCTTCTCACTCTGTATATATTTGATTTTGCCCCTTCTCCCTCTTTATATATTTGATTTTGCCCCTTCTCCCTCTGTATTTATTTGATTTTGCCCCTTCTCCCTCTGTATATATTTGATTTTGCCCCTTCTCACTCTGTATATTTTTGATTTTGCCCCTTCTCACTCTGTATATATTTGATTTTGCCCCTTCTCCCTCTTTATATATTTGATTTTGCCCCTTCTCCCTCTTTATATATTTGATTTTGCCCCTTCTCCCTCTGTATTTATTTGATTTTGCCCCTTCTCCCTCTGTATTTATTTGTTTTTGCCCCTTCTCCCTCTGTATTTATTTGATTTTGCCCCTTCTCCCTCTGTATTTATTTGATTTTGCCCCTTCTCCCTCTGTATTTATTTGATTTTGCCCCTTCTCCCTCTGTATTTATTTGATTTTGCCCCTTCTCCCTCTTTATATATTTGATTTTGCCCCTTCTCACTCTGTATATATTTGATTTTGCCCCTTCTCACTCTGTATATTTTTGATTTTGTCCCTTCTCCCTCTTTATATATTTGATTTTGCCCCTTCTCACTCTGTATATATTTGATTTTTTTTGCCCCACACGAGGGATCAGCGGCTGGTGCCATCAGCTATCCAGGGAAATAATGGAGACAATAGTCACCACTGCTACAGGGCACCTTCTACCACCGGCCACTACATGAATGCCCCTGCATACTGTCATGTATACACAAGTGTTCATACTCAGCTCTCAGCCGGCCGCAGCGAACTGCCTCCCCGAGAGAGAACACAGCAGACACAGCGCAGCGCCTCAGACCAGCTGTCCCCCAGGATACAGAGTGCATGCTTCCTGGTTCCGGGGAAACATGTGACTGGTGCCTTTCCAGCACTTGCGGTCCCTCCCTCCTGGGCCCGCAAGTGAGTGCTAACGGACCCTAACCCTGTACCACAAGGAGGAGTCCTGGCTGTCCGTCCTGGCCTGCACGGGCCGCCTGACACGGCTTCGCGGGCCGGATATGGCATGCGGGCCGTAGGTTTGGGCATCACTGATCTAGAATTTATCTAGTAATGTAGGCAAAGTTAATACAAGGCACTTTCTAATGTAGTGTGATTGTCCATATTGCCTACTTTGCTGGGTGTATTCATTTTTCCATCACATTATACACTGCTCGTATATAGGGGTTACGACCACCCTACAATCCAGCAGCGGTGGCCATACTTGCACACCATAGAGAAAGACCCCGGCCACCAAAGAGGTCTATGCCTTTTAGTGTGTAAGCACGGCCATCAGTGCTGAATTGTAGGGTGGTCGTGACTCCTGGATATAAGCAGTGTTTAATATGATGGAAAATTGAATCAAAACCAGCAAATGAGGCAATATGGACAATCACAATACCTTGGTTTTCCAGGAAGAAAGCCTAAAAAGCTTAAGGACTCTCCGCGGAAAAAGGTTCAAAGGGCTGAAAGGTTTTATGTAAGTGATCTATCCAATGGTAATAAGAGAAATTGGGATGAACTTCAAGCAACCGATAATACTTTTATTCTACTTTTATTCTACTTTTATTCTACTTTTATTCTACTTTTATTTAATTTTATTCTACTATTCAGTCAGAGGATGGAAGGATAGAACATGATAATTCTGATATATTACAACAGTTCTATACATTTTTTAAGTCCCATTATGCCTCTAGGGACAAATATACAAATACTGAGCTTCTCAGCTATTTTAATTCAATTACGTTTCTGGTTTTATCTAGGGAACAAAAGCTGGAATTGGATGCCCTAGTTACAGTAAAAGAGTTAGGGTACTTGCATACGGGTGTGGGGGAATGTTCAGAAGATCCATATGAATTTCCATGCAGATTTCTGTGCATTTTTGCACCCCAACCGCACAAAAAAAGCAATTTCTAATTGTGATTTTTGGTGTGGATTTGATGCGATTTTGCCACAGATTTATTTGAAAAGGGTGAAATCCACATCTAAAGTTGCTAATATAGTTGACATGCTGAAGATTTGGGAATACTTACTGAAGGTCAGTTTCCACACAGAAGAAATATACAAAGTGTACATGAAATTTGTTTAATCTTTGCTGGTTCTGTACTACACTGTGGATTTTCTGCACAGGAATCTTAGATGAAATACCATGTGTATTCCAGAACGTGTGCAGGTATCCTTAAAGGGGTTCTGCAGTAATTTTAAACTGATGATCTATCATCAGCATCTGATCAGCAGGGATCCGACACCTGGGACCCCTGCTGATCAGCTCTTTGTAAAGGCAGTGGCACTGGCAGTAGCGCCGCGGCCTTCTCGCTGTTTACCTCAGGCCCAGTGACGTCACGACTAATATCACTGGCCTGGGTGAGGCTAAGCTCTGTTAACTCGAATAAATACAGACATCTTCATAGATTTGAAACACTTATTCATAGTGGGGCATAACATAGGTGCCAATATTTTAAAATGTCACTTTACTATGGATTTCTTTCCAAAGTACTTTATGTGTGTGTCAATGTTTGAGTAAATGCCTCCGACCTCCTTGGTACTAATGAAACACAGGTGAATGCTCCCTTCCACATGACTGATGGAGGTGGAGCTCAAATCATCAAACTGGTATAAAGGTGTGTTTAAGCGGTCAGAAAACAGTCATGAATAAGAACTCTGTTCGAAACGCGTTGACGGTGTGAATCTGTTGTGAACATATGCGCTCCAAGTTGTAACTACCTTCACCACAATAAAGAAGATACAGCTGAATATTTTGCTGGACCTCCAGAATTTTTATTTTCTTAATATTAGCCAGCGCTCATTAATTTTTTTAGGTGATTCAAAAGCTTTTGACTCAGTTGAATGGGAACATCTGTAGGAGGTATTAAAGAGATTTGGTTGTGGCGATACTTTTTGGGTTTGGGTGAAGTCGCTATATTCTAAAGCCTGTATTACACTGCCCCATTTTTCAGCAGATAATTGCTTGGCGATCACCTGGAAGTATACTACTGCCGCCGATTGCTCTATGAACGAGAAAATATTGTTTGCAGGGGGCAGATTGTGGTGTCTAATAATGATCTGCTGCCGGCAAACCACTATACAGCATGGGGACGAGCGATTCATGTAATAGCAAGCAGCCAATTGCCGTAAGGGAACGTTTCCCTCCCGACAATCGTCTGCCACATTGGGTTGTGTAATACAGCCTTAATCCTCTGGCTAGGATCATGGTTAATGGGGAGATTTCAAGCTTTCTTGAATTGTCTAGGGATGTCCCCTTTACTGTTTACCCTAGCAGTTGAACCATTGGAAGTGATGATTAGGAATAACAGTCGTATTGTGGGATTTAAATATGGTTCTGGGGAGAATAAACTTTCTTTGTATGCTAACAATATTGTACTTTTTGTCGGTAATACTCCTGTAGTTCTCCCAAATTATGGACATTTTTCAGATGTTTAGTGTTTTCTCAGTTCTTGTGACCAAGGGCTTAAATCAGTTCTTCTTCCCTTGGATGCTGGCACCCCTGCATTTAATCCCTCCTGGAGATAATAGCTGAAAACGTTACATTTAAATACTTAGGGGTGGTAGTTTCTAGAAGAATTGAGGATTATGGTAGGTTGATCTGAATATGATCCCCTTGATCCACAGAATGAGGGAGAAAATTAACATATGGAAATGTCTTCTCTTATCCTTTGCTTCTCGTGTGGCATTATATAAAATGGTTGTACTCCCCCAAGTTCTCGTCCTTGTCCCCGCCTGCCATTGGTTGCTCCCCCTGACAGCGGATGTTTTTATCCAAACACGGGAAAAAGCAGCAGCGGTAGTGCGGGGACCAGGTGTGGCACAAGGAGTGGGGAGCCAGGTAAACATATTCAGTGTGAGGAGCCTGGACATATGGGAAAAGACTATTAAATGCCCCTCCTCCTCTCCTGCGCCGTACCATTCCACAATCGGCGCAGGCATACTGAGTGGAGGACGGTCACTTGCCACTGAGGACGGAGCTGGCAAGTGCCCGTCCTCCACTCAGTACGCCTGCGCCGATTGTGGAATGGTATGGCGCAGGCGCGGGAATTCAGGAGAAGACAGGGCCAGTGGGTGGAGGAGAGCGCGCTGGCCCTGTCTATCAACAGCAGAGGGGGCGGTCCTACAGCCCAAGGATGCGGCGGCTACCAGCAAGTACCTGCCCAACTTGCTGGTAGCGAAGAGAATTAGCATGTTTTAAAAGTATGATTTTTAGGAAATATAAAGCTCAGATTAAGGTAAGAAAGGTATGTTTGAAATCAGCTGACATTAGCAAATAGCTAATGTCAGCTACTGAAAATTGCACACTTGGGGGTGACAGAAGCCCTTTAAACAGAAGAAAATACGCCTTAGGGGAGTGGCCCAGTCAGAGTCCTGACCTCAACCCGATTGAGATGCTGTGGCATGACCTCAAGAAGGCGATTCACACCAGACATCCCAAGAAAATTGCTGAACTGAAACAGTTCTGTAAAGAGGAATGGTCAAGAATTACTCCTGACCGTTGTGCACGTCTGATCTGCAACTACAGGAAACGTTTGGTTGAAGTTATTGATGCCAAACGAGGTTCAACCAGTTATTAAATCCAAGGGTTCACATACTTTTTCCACCTGCACTGTGAATGTTTACATTGTGTGTTCAATAAAAACATGGTAACATTTGATTATTTGTGTGTTATTAGTTTAAGCAGACTGTGATTTTCTATTGTTGTGACTTAGATGAAGATCAGATCATATTTTATGACCAATTTGTGCAGAAATCCATATCATTCCAAAGAGTTCACATACTTTTTCTTGCAACTGTAAGTGTAAATGACATTATGATAACTACTTAGTTGCCTGGTCTCCTTGGATCTCATCACCACCCAAGGAAGTTTCAGGCTTTCTGAAATAATTTTTTGCCCCTCTCTCCAGTTTGTAACTATTATGTATTTTTTGTACTATGAGTATTTATCTAGTATAAAAAATATAAGCAGGTTACTGCACATTCCCCAGATACCAACAGTAGCTAAAGTCAAAGCCAGAAAGTCAAAAGCATCCCCCCCAAAAAAAGGGCTCCTTGGTGTGCACCCAACTATCATTCCTGTTGACATTAGACATGCTGAAATTGACCCTACGTTACAGCTTACACTTTGGAGGAATGTCTGGTCTTTCACACAATGGACGCGTTACTTTCTACCTAATCCAGTCTTAAGCCTTTGTCAGAACTGGAAGACTAAATAAGATTAAAGCACAGAAATAATTACAAAAATTAGGATTAGAACCGGATAAGTAATTGCCACCAAAGCATAAATGCTTTCTGCTTAATGTACTATTGCCCCAGCAGATGTCATACAGATCACGATAAACGATCAAAGATGTAGCGACTCGTTAGTGATGAACATTTCGCTTATAATACACATAGATAATCCTTTGGACTTGCAGTCGTTACTCGTTCACTTTTAAATAGTTTGTTGTTATTACATGTAAAGATAGTGGACAGATGCTTGATCAAGAGGGTTATATAAGATCGTTAGCAAGTAGACGACTCCATATTATACCAACAGATCTATTAACGAGGATCGATAATTTTTTAGCATGCTGAAAGATCACGATGGACGAGTAACTAGCGATTTGTTACTCATCTTTGAATCGTTCATACTTACTACATCGCACGATTCTCGTTCATTTTCTCTCGCAAGCACGAGAATCAGTATGATATTTGCTCCGTGTAATAGGGCCTTTAGGTACTAAGTACATTTAGATAAGTAGAAGGTGCAGTTTTCCTCTGCTTCTTTTTTTCACACAGGATTGATGCTTGTAATTAGTGTTTAGTGAATCAACCTTCAGATCCAAGATCTGAAGTCGATTCGCTCAAAACTTCATTTGAATGCTGTACGGAGATTTTCTTCCCTGTACAGCATTTAAATGTATGGGCTCCGGTGAGGGAAATTAGTTATCACCGAAGTCTCCCGGGACTTCGATTAATAACTTCAGGATTAGATTTTTCAACTTGAAAATCATTCTAAAACTTAGATCCAAAGTCGACTTTGATACCGATGTACCAGCTTTGTATTCCTGTTTTAAAGTTTAAAAATCAAATGCCGAAGTTATTCACCAAAGTCTCACGAGACTTCGATGATAACTAATTTCAATTCGCTGGAGCCCATAAGTTTTAATGCTGTACAGAGACGGGTCTCCACACAGCTTTAATAGAAAGGTTTGAGTGAATCTACTCCGAAGGTCGATTTGCTCATCCAAACTTATAATCAGTGAAAGACAAGTACATAGCTATAGGAGATGCAGAGGTAGCAGTCATGCCCAGGTCATTGATCCTGAGGGTCCCAAAGGTCTGTCTGCCACACCAGTATTACAAATGGCACTAGGTAGATCATTTTATAGATTTTGCATTAAAAGGGGTTTTCCAAGTTTTTACAGATGACCTATCTTTACAAGTCATCAGTATCTGAACGGGGGGGAGGGGGGGCTTGAATGGGGCTGATCTGCTCCTAGGCTGCGTGACAGATGAACGTGTCACTACAGCTAGCACCACTGTCTCAAAAAGTTGATAGGCGGGGGTTCCAGGTGTCAGAGACCTATCCTGAGGACAAGTCATCAGTAAAAAACAATCTTGGAAAACCCCTTTAAGGTCTCCGAGCTCCAAAACTAATGCCGACCTACACAAAGCTTAGTTTCTCCTATGTTGAAGGGGTTTTCTGATACTTAAAATCGCAATGAATTATTGTCATGTTCTACCCTTAATCCCATTTTCAATTGCACCAAATGCCTTCTTTCTTAATTTCCGTTGTATTCACTCCATCTCAGCTCTCACTGCTGGGGGATCAGATTTTAATAGCGCAGACTTCCCGGTTTGGCTGATTTCAGTGCTCCATTGCTGCCAACTCAGCATGCATTACGCCGGCTACTGCCTCACCTACTGTGCATCTGCTGTGGAAACGCTGCTGCTTCTTCTTAGATTCCAAGTGCCATGTACATGATGTCAGTGATGACACTTGTACATTGCACAGACAGACCTATGTATCCAGAACAGCATCTCAGCAGAAGTGCTGAGACAGAGAATGGTACCGTCTCATGATCACTGCTGCTAAATTATATGAAACCAATGTTCAGGTACAACATAACGCTTTATTTTAATTTTATCCCAGAAAACCCTTTTAACTATCTGCTACAATCTATGAATGAAAGTCAGCTTTGTGTCCATTCTGTACAATTCAAAGCAGTTATGAAAACCTGCAAAAATGATAACAAAGTATAAAAGTATAACAGATTTATATAAAACAGGTTTGTGGTCACAGGCAGCACAAGATGCAGTATGATTGACAGGCGTACAGCTCTTTATAAATTTGCTGCATCTTACTCAAGCTGAGTTTTTGCTAAGAATGAAGTGTGACACCAGTCATTTAGTAAATGCACCCCAATATACCCGTATTTTAGGAATTTCCATAGGCTTTTATTATACAAAGGTTAAAGGGATTCTGTCAGGCCCATGTTGCATATAGAGCTCTTCATATAATTGTGCCCAGCCGCGCCCCAAATCAGGCATTGAGGGGGAGGGGGGGGGGGGAGTGACGGGAAGTGAATAATTAAGAGCTGGGCGGTGCTGGGATGCTGGATTTGGGGTGTGGCTGGGCACAAAACGGCCGGAGGGACAGCCCCTTGGGCACAATGTAAGTTAATTTGCATACAAATAAAATCGATTTTTAGCAATAATGAAAACACAAGTGGGGGTAACAGTAGTATATTTTTAATGAAAACAATGAGACTAATCCAATGATATGAACTAATCCAACATTATTCACGTATCCACAGTATAGGTGATAAATATCCACAGACTGCTGCAACCCCACTAACCACTGCCCTATGTTACTAGCTCTCAGCTATTTCCATCAGCCCCATAAAAGTGAAAGGATCAGTGTACCAATGCGCCATTCATACAGGTAACTTGCGGATCCTCATACGACAAGTCAGCGGTGGGGGTCCCTGCAACTGGACCCCAAAAATAATACATTTGATGATAAATCTTTGAGGCCCAACCTCTAAGATTTTTTAGTTTTTTTGCCCTCTAAGAACATAGTACTGGAGATTTATCAAAACTGGAAAACTGCCCATACCAACAAATCAGCCTGATCCTTTTATTTTTTCAAAGAAGCGCTGAAAAATGAAAGGTGAAATCTGATTGGTTGCTATGGGCAACTAAGTTCTACTTTACACCAACTCTCCCCGTTGTCTTGTGACCTCACACTTGGTTCTAGACTTAGAGGGGACATTCTATCTACAAGTTTACTAACAAAATGGCATCTGAGGTAGACAGTCCATCTCAGCTTCTCGATAGAACCAACTTCAAGTCTTCCTTGGAGGAGTTTCAAAGATTATTAAGATCAATAGTTGCCCAAAGTAAAGTGGATAAGTCTGAAGGTTCGAAACAAGAAGGTATGTTATCTTTAAAGGGGATCTGTCACCAGTTTTATGTTGCTAGGTTCTAACAGCTCCAGCGCATGTCCATGAGTCCCATATTCATGAGCTCATGGCTCTCCCCGTCCACTTGCCTCTGACTGACAGTTTTTTTTATATGAATCAGCAGCAGGTGGGCGGGGTGGGTGAGCTCATGAATATGGGGACTCATTATTATGTACTGGAGCTGTTCAATACAAAATTTTGGCAAAACTGCTGAGTCAATTAAAGAAAGTGACTCAGCATTTTGCTAAGCGGATCTATCACTTATGTTGCCCTCAGCTAGGACACCATAAAACTGGTGACACATTCCCTATTTATGGCCCACATGTATAACTTAAGAGTATAGTCATAATGTAAGGTAGCACATGAGGCTACACTAGTTTAGATTCACAATAAAAACATGCGTTAAACTGGTTCCTAAAGGGACTGTTCATGATTAGGGTCACTCTTGGCCATGGGCTGTATCTGGCATCGCAACTCTATTACTGGAAATACTTTACTGGACAGGTTACATCTTAGGCTTTGTTCATACCACGGTTGAGCTCTATGTCCAGCATACATATTTGTAAGGCTCCTGCTGCATAGGCAAATGTATTTCTAGGATTCCTTTCAAACACAGATGAGTCCATTCAACAGTCCATTCATCTGGCATCTTTCTGGCCAGTAGACATCAGTATACCAAGTTCAACTTTATCGGAAAGCATAGTTGACCATAGAGAGGTGTCCTGCAAAAGAGTTGATATATAGTTTTTAACATAGCAGCTCATGGGCAACATGTACCACTATATGTTGGTATTTCTCAGCCTTTCCTTGGAGGTATAAATCGATGCTAGATGTTTTATATTAGTTTTGTGTTAACGCTTGAGGGTCTGAACCTTGGAGGCATTGCACAATCCTTACAAGGTTCTTTGGAAGTTATCTCTGAGGAGACATTAGTGCAGTTTCACATACAACTTTGCATAAGCCATTTGCACATCATTACAGCATTAGGAATGTTCCTGACCTATGCAGCCTCAATGAACTTCTTTATGACAAATTTCTTGAAAAAATGTATCCTTGGCGAAGAAGAATGTGCAGCAGATCAAATGGTCTTGTGAGACCAGAACCACATTGCTGTAGCAAACAATTGCCTTTAGCATTGCCATAATGGTCGGGTTGAGAACTAGTGAGATAAACAGTAAAATATTAGTAGACTGAAGTGTAGTCAATAGATGAAAAAAAAGTCACCAGTGGAGAAGCACAGATATGGTAGTAAAACAGTCTTCAGAATGCCAAGGATGAGACAGAGATATGGTTTGCAGACTAGCAGGGTCACTATCATAGTATAAAAAGTCACACTTCATGGACAAGTGGAAAGAGGAGTGAACGAAACACCAGATTTCTATAATTGTTGCTACTGATGACAGTGATGGGATTATGTAGAGTTTGTTGCCTTCTGACTGATTGTGGTAGCAGGGCATGTGTGCTGGCCTGACATCATTTTAGTTTTTTCACTAAAATTTGCCACTTTTTTCAAATTCATGCTACTCTTGCAACATTTCAAAAATTGGTTGAGGCTTGGCAGGGCCAAACTCCAGCCACAGATTTGCTATAGGGAAGGGAGCTAAACCCCAGGCCGACAGATTGCTATAATTTATGCCCAAACTGGTATATATTGCAGTGCAGATCTATTGTCTTTCTGGTGCACAGAGTGACAGAAGATGTACCCCTTAAAGGGTAACTGACATTTTTTTATTTTATGACCGTGTTGCGGCCCTCAAATTGCCACAATGCATGAACACCGACCGTGGGGCAGCTGCAGCGGATCGCGGACCTATTCACTTGAATGGGTCCGTGATCTGCCTGTTCCGCAAAAAGATAGGACATGTTCTATCTTTTTGCAGGACGGATGTAGGGGACGAAACCCCACGGAAGCACTTCGTAGTGCTTCTGTAGTGTTCCGTTCCGTGAGCCCGTTCCACACCGTTCCGAATCTCAGGATTTGCAGACCCATTGAAGTGAATGGGTCCGCATCCATGATGCGGAATGCACACGGAACAGTGCCCGTGTATTGTAGATCCGCATATGCGATCCGCAATACGGAAACAGGGCGCACATGTTCGTGTGCAGGAGGCCTTAGTCTGTCAATGATTGTCAAAAGATCTGTAATTGCCTTATAATAACAGCTTTCATTAATGTCCTCTGTCCCTTTTCACTGCTCCCTTAAAAGACCGTTGCTATGGCTTTTCTGTCTTCCCTTTAGTGTAAACAGAAGACTGAGGGGCGGTCCTTCACACTGTATAGCTGCATTAGGCTTCAGAGTGAAGAGGTGTGTCTCTCAGTAATCCAATCTGATTGGCTGGCAGGGAACTGCTGGCTACAGCAAGTGTTTATGGGAAGTGAGGGAAAGCAGTTTTGGCCTCAGAGAACTGGCAGAGGAGCCATCTTGAGAAGGTTCTTATATTGTAAATGTTTAAACAGCCGTAACTAAGGGAAAAACTCAAGGAAAACAATGGTATGCTGCAGCAATAACATATGCTAAAATAGATTTTTTTTTTAATGAGAACATGACAGTTACCCTTTAATAAACGTAGCACATCTTGCCTCATGAAGTTGTTATTACCTATACATACAGAAATGCAGAGTTTCTGCAGCACATAGAGTGTGGTTTATGAAGACTGATGTTTCATACACCAGACTTAGGCTACTTTCACACTCGCATTTTGTGCGGATCCGTCATGGACGGATCCGTTCAGATAATGCAGCTGTCTGCATCCGTTCAGAATGGATCCATTTGTATTATCTTTAACATAGCCAAAACGGATCCGTCTTGAACACCATTAAAAGTCAATGGAGGACGGATCCATTTTCTATTGTCAGATTGTGTAAATGAAAACTAATCCGTCCCCATTGACTTACATTGTGTGCCAGAACGGATCTGTTTGGCTCAGTTTCATCAGACGGACACCAAAATGCTGCGAGCAGCATTCTGGTGTCCGTGTCCAAAGAGGAATGGAGACTGAACTGATGCAAACAGATGCATTCTGAGCGGATCCTTTTCCATTCAGAATGCATCAGAATGCAAACTGATCCATTTTGGACTTCTTGTGAGAGCCCTGAACAGATCTCACAAATAAAAAGCCAAAACGTGAGTGTGAAAGTAGCCTTAAAGAGAACTTGTCACTGCACAGTCTGACATTATCTAATCAGTGCTGCCATTGTCGGACTATGCAGGGACACACCCTCATCTGGTAAAGCCCATCTGGACCTTCATTACAAACTGCTAGTAATTCATTCATAAAGATCTAGCAGGAATGGTACAACATAACGTAATAAGAATAGATGCCCCAGAATTATTATTACATGGAAAATTCAAGTGGTTAATAAAGCAGACATATCAGGAGAAGTGACAGGTCGTCTTTAAAGGGAGTCTGTCATCTCCAAAACAACCATAGAAAACGTAACCACACTGAAACGTAACCACACTTTTCTTGTGACAATCCAGTCCTCTGATCCTGAGAAATGCTTCTTTTTAAGTAAAGTCTTCAGTGCACCTTGGGAGGGGCTGCGCTGTTTGGTGCACCATTGACTTGTCAGTTACACTACCCACCTTGTTTGATTGGCAGTCCTTCAGATT
The DNA here is from genome assembly GCA_033119425.1 of Bufotes viridis. Lineage (NCBI taxonomy): Eukaryota > Metazoa > Chordata > Amphibia > Anura > Bufonidae > Bufotes > Bufotes viridis. The sequence goes on along the minus strand of CM065589.1, from coordinate 281,128,508 downwards.
TCAGAGCTTGTAGTGATGACTTACCCTGGGTTCAGACCTGAGCGTTCTAAAAACGTCGCGCGTATTTCAGCGCGTTTTTGCAAATAGGAAACGCGCGTAAAACGCGCGTTCTTGTGATTGACTACTGTGGTGTCAATCACAAAACGCGCGTCAGACGCCCCAAAAGAAGCTCAAGTACTTGTTTATGCGTTGGGCGTTTTACAGCGCGTTCAAACGCGCTGTAAAACGCTCAAGTGTGAACCACTCCCATAGGGATGCATTGGTTTTAATCTGTTGAGCGTTTTACAGCGCGTTTGAACGCGCTGTAAAACGCTCAGGTGTGAACCCAGGGTAAGGGAAAGCCTGGTGCACCAAAATTCAGTGTCGCCACTCATGGTGCACCAAAAACTTTCTTTGCATGAAAATAAAAGGAATCATTTCTCAGGATTAGAGGAGAGGAATTTCACAAGAAAGATATAGTTATGTTTTCTGCATCTAACCTACATAGAGGTATGCCTACTTCGATACTAATTGTGAAGGTGACAGACTCCCTTTAAGTCTGGTGTATGAAACGCCAGTCTTCATAAACCACCCCTATGTGCTGGAGCTCCTCTGCATTTCTGCATGTATAGGTAACAGCACCTTCATGAGACATAACAGTTCTATATTACCAAGCTGGTCTTATTTCCAGATCATATAGGGCACATTTATTAAGATACGCATGTTATACGTCGGCCTTAATAAGCTCCTGCACTGTCAGTGGATCGCCTGAAGTAAAGGCACTTGCCTCCATGTAACTTCGGCATATCCACAGCCGATTCTAAATGTAACACCGCTTCCTTGCTGTCTTACATTTAGACCATTTTCTACGCCTAAACCAGTCATAGAAAATGATGAATGAGAAGGTCCTGCTAGCCCATTCCCTTCCCCGCCCGAGCTACACCCCCTTTTATAGACCTGGCGTAAGCGAGGCAGAGGTCGCAGATTCTCCCACAACATGACGTGCGACAGAATCTGCGTTAGATTTACGCCACAAAAGTGGAGTATATCTGTTTGAAAATTACCCCCTATGTTTTATGTTATACTCCACTGTGCTTCTCTATTTTTTGTTCTTTCCCTAGAAAACATCAACTATAGTCAGTTTTATAACATTGTTACACGACTTTTTGGACATGGTTTGAAAACTCAAGAGGTTAAAGCTTTTCATAGGAAGATATCTAATCACCCAGATGCTCCCATTGACTGGACTGAGGCAAGTAAAATATCAAGATAATAATCATAAGAACAAGTTATATTAAAGCTGCATGCACGCAATTGTATTTTTGGTCTGCGTCCAATCTGCATTTTTTGCGGATTGCATGTGGACTCATTCATAACTATGAGGCCGCAAAAAATGTGGACAGCACACAATGTCATTCATATGCTGACTGCGTCCCTCTGGCCGTTCTTCAAATTATAGAACATGTCCTATTCTTTTCGATTTTGTGGAGAAAAATAGCCATTTCTATAAGAGGAACCAAGGAATGAACAGAATGAACATGGCCTGTATCAAATGTTCGCGAACCGTGCATTCGCGGCGGGCCCCGTTGACTTTAATGGCAGGCAAACCTGAAAAACCTTCAGGTGATATTTGCAGCCACCAAATACTTACGAGAGGGGGGTCATTGGCAAAAATTCCCACAAAAAATATGTATTTTAATCAGGGGTCATTTGTATGCGTCTTGAAAGGGAAACTCTCAAAAATGTGCCCTGCTGGAGCCTAGAAAAATTGTATCTTAGGCCACGGGAGTACAGGCCCCAAAAATTAGGCATTCACCTGACAGAAAAGAACTTGTGATGATGTGGCTGGAGGTACATTAGGCGGGCACTGGCTAAAAATGTTACTGAAGACCACTGGAGTACAGGCCCCAAAAATTATGCATTCACCTGACAGAAAAGAACTTGTGATAATGTGGCTGGAGGTACATTAGGCATTCACCGGCTAAAAAATGTACTGTAGGCCAGTAAAGGCCCCCAAAATTAGGCGCATTCACGTGGCAGAAAAGAACTAGTGATTATGTGTCTGGAGGTACATTAGGCAGTCACTGATACAAATTTTACTGTAGGCCACTGGAGTACATGCCCCAAAAATTAGGCATTTACCTGACAGAATAGTCCTTTTATACTGCTGTATATACTAAGACAAGGACGATTCTTTGTTCTGGGTGGTGGCGGATATGTGTGGGCTGGCATGAGGAAATTCAATTGCACGTGGTCGTCACAGGTGTTGAATTCTTCCGAGATCAATGCCTCATTTATTTTTAGAAATGTGAGGTAGTCCACACTGTAGTGAGCTAGGCTGGTGCGCTTATCGGTCACGATTCCCCCTGCTGCACTGAACGTCCTTTCGGACAGGACACTCGACAAGGGGCAAGCCAAGAGTTCCATGGCAAATTGTGCCAGCTCTGGCCACAAGTCAAGCCTTCACACCCAGTAGTCCAGGGGTTCCACGCTTCTCAGAGCGTCAACATCGGCTGTTAACCCGATGTAGTTGGACACCTGTCAGTCTAGGCGTTCCCTGAGGCTGGATCCGGAGGGCAGCTGTCGATGGGTTGGCTGCAAGAATGATCTCATATCCGAAGTGACCAACACATCTTCAAATCGCCCTCTTCTTGAAGGCGCGGTAGGATTGGTACCCGCACCTGTTTCGCTGTAGGTGGAAATTCCTATGCCAGCACCCGCAACAGCAGAATGCAGCATTTCTCGCAGCAAGTGCTGGAAATGCTACATTCTGCCAGCCCTCTGTGATGCTGGTGACATGTCTCCCATTTTGTGTTTGTACCGGGGGTCTAACTATGTTTCCACTCAGTACTGGTCCTTGGCCTTTATGCTTTTTATACGGGGGTCCCTCTTCAAACACTGGAGCATGAAGGCCCCCATTTGCACTAAATTGGAAGCAGTGGAGCGCCCTGGCTCCTGCTCATCGCCCAGGAGAATGTCGTCCTCGGTTTCCTCCCCCCAGCCTAGGACAACACCTGGGATCCCTGAAAAGTCTAAAGTCCCCCCAAAGCCAGCTGGTCTTGCTCCTCCTCCCCCCAGCCACCATCCTCCTGTGACTCCTCTTCAGACTCCTGCTGACTTGTCTCAGATGGGGTAGCCCCCCCCCCCGGGAATTCATTCAGCATTGCGACTTCCTCATCTTCCAGCTCCTGCTCCTCAACGGCTTGATCAATGACACAACGCAATGCACGCTCCAGAAAGAAGGCGTAAGGTTTGATGTCACTGATAGCGCCCTGACTGCGACTGACCAGTTTGGTGATCTCATCAAATGGCTGCAGAAGTCACCATGCTTGGTGGATGGCTCGCTCCAGATACATTTGCTTTTTCCCTCTTGTGCACTGTGAGTTCTGCCTGCTTCTCCTTCTTTTCCCTCTCTGCTGCTCCGTCTCTCTCTCTGAACTCCCCTCCTCTTCCTCTCTTGTGGGCACCCACGTGATGTCCATCGACACGTTATCATTGTCATCTTCACCACCACTGACATTAGAGATCTCGGAGTAGGCAGCAACAGTGGGGACCTTCCTCCTTGGGCTGATCTGGGTACTGTCGTCAGACCGCTGGGTAGGGTCCGTTGCTACCTCCTCTTCCTCATCCGATGCCAAGAATGGCTGTGCATCGGTAAGGTTTGAGAATGGATGGGAAAATAATTCCTCTGACTCGAGTGGAGGGGCTATGGTGGTGGTGGAGGTGGTGTCTTTGGGGGTGCACACAGCAAAGAGTGAGGAGGGTGCAGATACAGAGGATGAGGAGGGTGCAGAAGTGTAAGGCTGAGTGAGCCACTGAACCAACTCTGGTGCATCCTTTGACATATTCGCACGCACCTTCTCCACTTAGGCTCCGGCCTGCTGTACCTGCCCGACCCCTACCACCCCTGCGGAACGGCCTGCCTCTTCCTCTGCCTGTCATTTTCAAAATGACCAAGTGCCAAATTCCCTAGAGAAGATCAGTATTTGTGGAAGCAGGTATATCGCAGGCCTCAATCAGTATTTGGTGGGTACAGGTATATCAAACCCCTCAATCAGTATTTTGTGGAAGCAGGTATATAGAACCCCTTAATCAATATTTGGTGGAAGCAGGTATATCACATTCCTCAATCAGTATTTTGTGGAAGCAGGTATATCGCACCCCTCAATCAGTATTTTGTGGAAGCAGGTATATTGAACACTGAATCAATATTTGGTGGGAGCAGGTATATCCCATTCCTCAATCAGTGTTTTGTGGAAGCAGGTATATTGCACCCCTCAATCCCTATTTTGTGGAAACAGGTATATAAAACCCCTGAATCGATATTTGGTGGAAGTAGGTATATCAAACCCCTTAATTAGTATTTGGTTGTAGCAGGTATATCGCACCCCTCAATCAGAATTTTGTGGAAGCAGGTATATAGAACCCCTGAATCAATATTTGGTGGAAGCAGGTACATTGCACCCCTCAATCAGTATTTTGTGGAAGCAGGTATATCGCACCCCTCAATCAGTATTTTGTGGAAGCAGGTATATAGAACCCCTTAATCAATATTTAGTGGAAGCAGGTATATAGCACCCCTCAATCTGTATTTTGTGGAAGCAGGTATATTGCAGGTCTCAATCAATATTTGGTGGAAGCAGGTATATTGCACCCCTCAATCAGTATGTTGTGGTGGCAGGTATATAGAACCCCATATTCATTATTTTGTAGAAGCAGGTACACTTAATCAGTATTTTGTGGAAGCATGTTCGGCGAATCGCGAATGCTCAAAGTTCGCCGCAAAACGACTGCCGGGCTAACCGCAAGGCCATCACTATACATACAGTCATATGCATGTATGGTTGGGTGGGGCAAGGGTTAGGCAGAGTGGAAAGTTGTCAAGTGTGCCTGGGGGTTTATGGATTTTAAAAAAATGAAATGATTCTCCATCTCACATCTGAACTTCATGGACCAAGAGGATGTGGCACCAATGGTTTGGGCACCAACAGACCTTTTCTCACTCCAGTAAATATCACTCAAAGATGCAATCTATCATAATAAAACTACATTGATGTTGAGAGATTTTTTTTTACACTAGGATGATTTGTAATTTTCTTATTCTGAATATCTTATTAGTATAAATGAGAGCATGGATAAAGTTAGGCTTTCTTTCAGCAAGGGAAAATATGGTGTCATACATGCACACATAGATTTGTAACAATCTATAAAAAAACAGAAAGCAAGACATTATCTCTATTCCCAAGTCAGAGCCCTGCTGGATCACCAAAAATGATAGGTCCTCCTCCCAAGGTCACAAATTGAACCTTACTAGATCCGCGCAGCTCATCTCACAATCTTTTCTACAGGAATGGAGATGAGACGAAGAGAGGAAACATCATTCTTCTGTGAGAGCAATCAATTATTGGTAGATATCACCTAGAGCAACAATCCACCTCCTCACTTTCACTTGTAACCTTCACCTAAAAGAAAGGCTCCAATGATGAAGTACTGTCACTCAAAATACCAGACAAACATTGAATTGTACTTACAAGACTGTAATGGTAGAGGTGCGTGTAGCAGTTCAGAGTGAATATACCAGCAGAGATAGAGATTTACTACATATGCCTCTATCATTACTATCTTGTAAGTAGAATTCAATATGTGTCTAGTATTTTTGCAGTACCCCAGATCTGGGGGTATCTGCAATGTCTGGTTTGTAATGCCATGTTATGTAATGTTTTGTAATACTAATATAATGCACCTTACATCCACTATGTCTAAACATGAGACAGGCATGACACGAGTTAATTATCATGGCTCACCCCTCTCTGGAGCTTTGGTTTGTGGGCTGGCTACACCCCCTAGTTTCAGAGGATTCCAATTAGTCTAGCTGTAGAGAGGGAGGAGGTAATAAGCAGTCTCTATGTGCTCCTCTCCTCCAGACTCCAGCTCCAAGCCCCAGAGCCCCATCACCTCAACTAGCTCCAGGAGATGAAAGAGAGCAAAAGAAACTACAGCCATGGTTGCCAGACGGTAGTTTTCAACCACATATTCCAAAAACAGGGACTGTGGCTAGAGAAAGAGTCACCAGAAGGCTATTGCTGCAATAAAAGTGGCAAGATCATGCTTGGATATCTGGGAGGAAATTGCACTGTGCACAGATAACTGCTAGATGTACTACAACTCCTATTGTGCACACAATAAAAATAAACTTTTGTTAAGTTCAATCTGGCTTGGTGTCTGACTCTCTTAATACTACATGCTGGCCATTGCATTCCTTCATGTGCCCTGCCTAGCACCCAAATGGACATTACTACCATGGTGTCATGGTAGGGAACAGGGAGCCTTGAACTCCTGTCTAGCACTGTCCCTACCTATTTGCATGATCCGCCCTAAACAGCAGCCCACAACTGGTCGACAGTCCCCTTCCTAAATAAGTGCAGGGTCTGAATCAAGAAAAGGAAACCAGGGAGACTAGTGACAAAATGGCACAGAAGACCAATAGAAGGCAAATAGCAGAAATGTACCAAGCTGAGGTCAATACCAGGAGAGTCCAAACCAAATCTAAACAGAACCAGAGAGGTGAAAGGGGTAGCCAGGGGTCAAAACCAAGATATCATGTCAAGTCCAAAGGGTCATGCAGAAGGCAGAGTCAGGGTACGAATCAGAGGTCAGGGATCCAGTATTCAGCAAACCAATATAGGGCTAGAAAGTCCTGTGGGCAGCAGGTTGTCTGTTTAAATAGACCGCGCTCCCTTGTCCAGGGGCAGATTGGCCATAAACCCTACTGGAAAATGTCCTGGCGGGCCGATGTGCCAGAGAGCCACCCAAGTCTTCCTCTCTGCTGCTGCCAAGGTACATAATGAGCTCTTAACAGTAATTAACGCTGTGAGAATCAGGTACTCATGTACCCAGCCAGCGATCACACATGCCCTCCTGAATTCAACTGCTGTGGCCCGCACCTCACCTCCTAAGCCATAACTCTGATCTTAATAAAAGATAACTGTGGCGATATATTGTGCTACACTGTGTTATTTGGTTCTGCTGGGATGGTATTTTGCACTATGGTATTGTTCACCCTTCCTACTTGTGTTGCCCTGCCTTCTGTTAATTTGGACCTGCCTACAAAATAGGGCCACTTTTAGTTTGTTTTTTTCCCAGGGCCACATTAAGTTCCCAGTCTGCCCCTGCCCTGGTCACATGATGCACCAGACGTCATGTGTGTATTGATGTCAGCAAGCCTAAGATGCAAGCGTTGGCTATGATTGGCCAGCGCTCTTTCACAGGGAGACCCCTTCTGTCTCCCTATAAACCAGGTGCCAGTGGCAAAGTATGCCTGCCGTCTAAGGATGTGAGGGACGTGACACATAGGCAACTCTATACTACCATCAGGCAGGGAGCCCACAGCTACAGGGAGTGACCTGAGGGAACAAAGGGTGCCTCTCCCTCACTGCACGACCCCAGGGAGCGATGGTCTGAAGAAATACATGACACCTCATCATCAGGGCCACTTCTGTTACCATCCTCTGCACCTGCTCCTCAGGGGCTCGCTGCATTTCCAGTAGCAGTACTTTACCATTGGAACCCTTGAGTTGAGGTTACAAGTGAAAGTGAGGAGCTGGATTGTTGCTCCAGGAAATATCTACCACTGATGGATTGCACAGAAGAATGATGTTTGCTCTCTTTGTTTGATCACCATTCCTGTGTAAAAGATTGTCAGATGAGCAGCATGGATCTGGCAATGTACAATACATAGATTTGTAGTTCAGCAGCCCAATAATCAGCCTGGTCCTCTGGGCACTGCTTCTGCTGTGGTGGTCCACTACCTTACATCACGCAAAGTAAGTCTACTGCCAAAATACTATGTATCCTCATTGTTGAACCCAGCATCTGCGGAATATGTTCAGCTTAGCCCCAATAGCTACACACTAGGTCTTAGTGAAGGTCCAAATAGATGATTTTTAGGAGGAGAGTTGACTTTTCCCGACTTTCCTATTATAATGTTTCCTCACTCCTGCTCACTTCCTTAATATCTTTGGTGAGCCTATATGACATTGTGAGCCTGTACAATTGCTTTAATTTTGTACCTGAATAGATTAAATTGGAAATCTCTTCTGGTGTATTTTTTTTTTTTTTTTTTTTTTAGCTCTTTGGCTGCTTTCAGAGAGATGAGGATATCATCACTGCACATTCAAATCCAGAGAATTCAATTTTTTTTCTGTCCAAGAGAAAAACAATAAAAAATGCATCAGGTAATAAAATGTGCAATACTAGAATATGCATAAGGGGTAAGAAAGGCACTGTAAAGGCATTAAAACATGTATCCACATAACTTATTACATCATATGTAATAGGGGTTTTTATCTAAGTCATTTTGAACTATGTTATATAATTCAAAAGGTGTCTTAGATCTGAATAGAGCTGGTTATTCACATTAGATAGCTCATTCTTCTCCCATACACATGACACGCATGCATATGTTCTTAATGGGAAGAGAGGCGCAAGCTGCTGCAGGAGACATCTGCTAGTGGCTTATCTCCAGAGAACAAAAGAATCTGGTATGTTGAGCGTTAACAGCCTGATCCTTCTCCTCTTTAATATCTGTGGTGAAAGGAGAGTTGTGAGGCCCCATACTTAGATTTAACTGTACTTCTAAAGGCTTTCCTTCCCAGTAATCGCCTTCTCACTAGCAGAGTAGACCACTGCTATTACATGGTATGCCATGCTATGCCATCGCTTGTCCCCATGCTGTCCCATCGTTTGCCGGCAGCAGATTGTGGTAATATACCACGATAATTTTTAAAAGATTGTCAGATGAGCAGCATGGATCTGGCAATGTACAATACATAGATTTGGATTGCCCAATGAATGAGCTCTCGTTAGCGATGATTGGCCTGGTGTAATACAGGCTTTAGTCTTAATGGTAAAATAGCTGTATAAATTAGGCAGACTGTTGGGAAGTCTAATCGAAGGGCAACATCAGCATGCACATAATCTGTCTAGATAGGACTAGCTGATCTCACCCCCCAAAAAATTATTCTTAAAAAACAAAAAACTATTATTGTAATCCATTTAGGGTCCCTAACCCTAACCTAGATGGTGGATAAGATTTCTGCAATTCCTATTGTTAGCCTCATTATCCCAAGAACAAAAGGAATATCTCAATGTTGATATGTTGGATCACAATAAAAATCTGATTAGTAACAAGATGCTGAGCCCCGATGGATACTCTGGGGAGATATGGAAAGGATTATTAGACCAGGTATCCCCAGTCCTTTTTCATTATTTTAATATTATTCTCCTCAAAATTTTGCCTGAAGCAAGTTCTTCCAAAGGCAGATAAAGACTCCTTGGGCTTGTATGGTCATATGGTACTCGGCTGCATTTTAATGACATGGCAACAGTTTAGTTCCTGGACCAAATATACGTCTTTTTACTGACGCAAACAAAGGGGTTTTTAGCTAAACAGCTTGCTTTAATCAATCATTGCAAGTACCCAAAATGGTGCATTAAAAACGATAACTTGTCCTGCTAAAAATAATACCTCATACAAGTACATTGATGGAAAAACAAAAAAATTATAGCTCTTAGAATGCAAAGGGGTTAAATGAATGCAGCACAGTATGAACAACTGTACAAATAATTGTATGGATATATACTATCAAATATGTTTGCAAGTTTCGTTGAAGCCATTGAGTTGTGATCCTCAGTCTTTGGCCTACTTTCAGCAGTGTGTGGTTCTGACTAGTATAGAAGGTCTGTTAATTGTGTTTTACACTAAAATGCCATCTTTCTTTTTAACAGGAGCAGGAAAAAAGAAAAGAGATTCTATTCAGTGTATTGTGAAAGTACCACTACTGGATGCTGTAGTGACTGTCTCACAATATGGGACCATTTCATTTTTTAACAGCCAGGTATTCTAGTGCTTTCATCTATCTACTCTATCTAACCTATCCTATCTAACCTATCATATTTAACCTACCCTATCTAACCTACCCTATCTAACCCACCCTATCTAACCTACCCTATCTAACCCACCCTATCTAACCTATCCTATCTAACCTATCTAATCTAACCTATCCATCTATCTATCTATAGACAATAGATCAGAGCAAGTGTAGGCAGCACTGCAAAAAAAATGTAGAAAATGGGTGCCAGCGGCTGTAGAAACAATCCAAGTTCCTAGAAATATAGTGCAAAAATTCCACGGCACTCCCACAAGTAAAAGGAATTCTGTGTTTTTTCTTCACCAAACAGCAACGTTTCGGTCCTCTTTCTGGAACCTTTCTCAGGCAGTGATACATAACTAAGGCCTCTTTCACACTTGTGTTGTGTGGATCCGGCGTGCACTTCTGTTGAAGGAAATGCCCGCCGGATCTGTCACAGTGCAAGACAACTGAAAGCATTTGAAGACTGATCAGTCTTCAAAATGCTTTCAGTGTTACTGTGGCAGCCAGGACGCTACTAAAGTCCTGGTTGCCATAGTAAGTAGTGGGGAGCCAGGGGAGCAGATACTTACAGTCCGTGCGGCTCCCGGGGAGCTCCACAATGACGTCAGAGCGCCCCACGCGCATGGATCACGTGATCCAAGCGATCATGTGATCCATGCTCATGGGGTGCTCTGACGTCATTGTGGAGCGCCCCGGGACTCAGGAGCCGCACGGACGGTAAGTATGCTTCTCCCCTGCCTCCCCACTACACTTTACCATGGCAGCCGGGACTTTAGCGTCCTGGCTGCCATGGTAACCCTTCACAAAAGCTAAACGTCGGGTCCGGCGATGCGTCGAAATGGCGTTTAGCTTAATACCGGATCCGGATTAATGCACTTCAATGGGCATTAATTCCGGATCCGGTGTTACGGCATGTCTTCCGGATTTTTGGACGGAGACAAATCAGCAGCAAGCTACAGTTTTGTCAACGTCCAAAAAACATTCACATACTGAACGGAAGACATCCTGATGCATCCCGAACGGATTTCTTTCCATTCAGAATGCATTAGGATAATCCTGATCAGCATCTTTCCGTCCTAGAGCCCCGAGGACGGAACTCTAGGACGGAAAGCAAAAGCGCAAGTGTGAAAGAGCCCTAAAGTGTATGGTGCATATAAATAGGGTAACCGATTTACAACAATGATTCATTTATGTGCAAATCAATCCAAAACAACATGATTATATAGTTCATAGATAAAAATTCATAGCGTATATAATACAGTGCTCTTAGTAATCAAAACAGATCAAAATAATGTGTCCTTTTGTTTAAAAAACAATCATAAGTTCCTAGAAGTGCTTAATAAGTTATCAGGTGACCATGATGTGTATAATAGTGATCAGGTGTTATTAAAATCATAACAAAAAAATGCTCACACAAATCGTTTGTACCGCCTGGGATTCCCTTGTGCCATGAGGCTCTCGGCGTGGTATGAACTTTACCGTGCATGCACAATGCGTCTCCTTACTTCAGCTCCAAATGAAACGCATGTGAGACGCACGTGTGACCCCTCTCTTCCTTTTTCGAATGGATCGCAAATTAAACGCACAAGTGATCGACAGGTCCCGATCACGTGATGCGTTCCACAGCCTGCGCACATATTGAGGAATATTCAAATATACAATAAATTATGGAATTACTTTTTAGTTCATCTTTATTTAAGTTTATTTTAAGTGATTCTCTCTTTCTGGAAGGGTCAAAGACTCACTTATTAAAGAAAAAAAAAATTATTTAATGAGTGGACAGCAATTACTCAATGAACTATATGTGTATATAGGGGAATATGGAGCCTAACACATCTCGCCACAATATCTCATGCGATCGGGGTGTGTCTGGAAGCAGCACAAAGTAACCTCATATTTGTGCCCAGACACGGAATCGAATTATGTGCGCCATACTTCCTAAAATCACCATTAAAATAAAAAAGTATCCCAATGTATTAAAATGGAAATAATGGAACATTCCGAAATCAAAGATAATGGACTAAATCCAAAACATCAAACTGGAACTGTATAATGTACTCAAGAGTTCGACCCTATTCAGAAAGGGAAAAATTTAAACCCACTATCATCAAGGGAATAAACTCTATATGTATCTACTTGTATTGATAAAAGGGTCCATGCCGGTTCAACTCTACTTCGTGTTCACATTACTTTTCTTTCTTTTTCTGCAAGAGATTAAAAAGTGATTCCAGAAAGAGAGAATCACTTAAAATAAACTTAAATAAAGATTAACTAAAAACTAATGCCATCATTTATTATATGTTTGAATATTCCTTAATATGCGCGCAGGCTGTGGAACGCATCACGTGGTTGGGACCTGCGGATCACGTGTGCTCTTCATTTTCGCTACATTCAATGAAGAAATAGAGGGGGTCACATGTGCGTCTCACATACGTTCCATTTGGAGCGGAAGTGAGGACGTGCATTGTGCATGCACTGTAAAGTTCATAGCATGCCCAGAGCCTCATGGCACAAGGGGATCCCAGCTGGTACAAACGATTTGTGTGAGCATTTTTTAATTATGATTTTAATTACACCTGATCACTATTATACACATCATGGTCGCCGATTCTGGTCGGTATATTTTAATATCATCTACACGTTTTCTGTACTTTGCATTTGTATAGCACTTTTCACTTTACTCATTGGTATTAGTAGGAAAGGACTTACTACCGTGTACACTTTTTTTTTTTAATTATTTACTGCCTGTCCTAATACTTGTATGCTTACATTGTGTAGTTTTGATATATATGTAATCCAGATACTAGGTCCTGTGTGTTTTATCTGCTGTTTTTTATGCAATGAATTCAATTGACTAATAAAGTTTAATATTTACCATTTGTGCTATGCTAGTGTAATTGGTGTTGAGATTTATATGCACCATGCACTTTAGTCATGTATCACTGCTTGAGAAAGGTTCCAGAAAGAGGACCGAAACGTTGCTGTTTGGTGAAGAAAACACAGAATTCTTTTTACTTGTGGGAGTGCCGTGGAAGTGCCGTGGGAGTGCTATCTATCTATCTATCTATCTATCTATCTACAGATTCTGTTCATTTTTCCCTTTAACGCCATAATAATCCTTGTAATTATCTTTGTTATCTAATCTATCTCATTGCTTTTACAGGACATCTCTTCAGTAAAGTCTAGTTTTTGTAAATATACTCATAAATAGAAATAGACCCTAGTGCCAAGCGATTGGCTCCATAGTCTGCTTCCAATGGTGTTGTCCAATGTTAGATTGGGTTCACTGTAGGATCCACTGGTACTGTGGTGAGCCAATCCAAGCAATCCCATAATCCTGATTGCCACTATGTGTAACGAAAAATGTGACATTTGCTACATTGTGGGAGTCTGAATACAGGGACCCCCAATGATCATCCAAACAGGGGTTCTGTGCCCCTCGTCTTTATGGAGCAGTGGCCAAGCATGTGTGCTGCTGCTCTTTTCAAAGTCTACGAAACTTGAGCACTGCATACAGCTATCTCTATGACTCAAACATTTTGAATAGAGCCGAAGCACACATGTTTGACTATTGATCCATTCAAAAAGTTTTTTTTTGTTTTTTTTTTACTTAAGAGGCACACACCATTTTCAAAGATAAGCAAAAATTACATCACAAAAGTGTGTATTGTATTTTCATAAAAATTTATTCTGCTTTGGTTCTCTTCATGATAATTTATATTTAGATTTCTTCACAGATGAGACAACATTCCTATATACATTCCACTGTAAGTATAGTATTTTACAATGTCATTCTAGTATCAATTTTCTGGTGGTAACATATTTAAACGGGTTGTCCAGTAAAATTTTAAATTTCCAACAACCCCATTGTTTTTGTAGCATTGCTCGCATTGACGTTTTAGGTCATCATAAGTAAGTTCTGGAAAACCCCTTTAAAGGAGTTGTCAGAGATAATAAAAAAATCTTGAATAACCTCTACAATTGCTTAGAATAAAATAGAATTATGATATACTCAACTGTTTCTCCAGTGCTCTTGATGACTGATTCCAGTCTATTAATACTACAGCCAATCACTGTCCTCAGCTGAAGACCACTGAGAACAGTGATTGGCTGCAGTGGTCATGTGCCATAGCCAAGCATGTCACATGTCACTGTTTTTTTTAGTAATGGTGATGTGCCTGGCACGTGACCACTGCAGCCAATCAGTGCAGTGTTGATGTTCCGTAATCCAGGTACAGTACCCCAGTACAAGGGGTATCTGAAAATGGTATGTACTTATTGTAATGTACTGTCATGCTTTGTTTATGTACACCCAGCTTGAGCTGGTATTGTTGCCAGGGGCAGGTTTAACCGCCCTGTTCCTCCCTTCTTGGCAGGAGTAGGTTGGTCCAAAATCCTTTATAGACAGAGGAGTGGACTCTAGAGAGTGAGGAGAGAGCAAGCAGGGCTATGTGCTCCTTCTCCTTAGGTCTCAGGTTCCAGAGACTAACAGATCTCTGTAAGTTACTGCTTCTGCATGGCTGAAGCATAGAAGTCACCAAGGTAACCTAGAGCTAGTACAGACTTTGCTGCTTGTGAATGACTACAGTTAAGAAAGCCATCACCCTTAACCACTTCCTCAGCAGACATACCTCTAAAACCTGTATTCCACAGTGGACACTACAGCTACAACTACCAGATTACCATTGCTAGCCAGAGATTCGAGAGAGAAAGAGAGATTCTATAGAGAGATACAGAGAGAGAGAGAGAGAGACTGTAGCTAGGCAGCATACCAAGAGTGCCATTACTTGCCACTTTGCTAACCTCCATACCTTGCCATCTGGGAAAAGGATTTGCACTGTGAACAGATTATTGTTGGATGTACTACAACTCCTCTTTACACTCAAGTAAAAAGAAACATTTATTCTTCTACATCTGACCTGCTTTCCCGACTCCTAACATACCATACCATACGCTGTCCATTGCACCATTACACCTCCTGCCAGGCCCCCATACAATTATCAACATCAAGAGTACACCAACAACTACAGAAGGTCCAGAGGGAAGAAAGGGTGCACATTCCTCTTACTGCACTGGCCCTAGGAAGCAAAATCCTGAGGGAAACCACCATGGCACATCCTACAGTGAGAGCCACTACCACTTCCATCCTCCACTCCGGCTCCTCAAGGGCTTTGTAGGGGTTGTGTGAGATTTTTAGGTATATTAGACATCACCTTTAAAGGGGTTTTCTATAACTTACTTATTGATAACCTATAAAGAGAATGGGAGCAGAGCTGCAGTACAGATATAGCTGAGCTAAAATTCACTGTGATAACACGTCACAGTTTTGTTTTTTAACAAAAGCCATTGAAAAGGTCAATTTACATTTTCTTGTCATTGTTTACTTAACATGTTAACCATCAAGATTATCAATATTTATTGTATTACACCAACAGATTATCTGACCAACTTTTGTCCAATCAGACCCAATAGATGGTGTGTGTAACAAAAGGTCTGTGTGTGTAAAGGGCCATCTGACCAATGATAATCTGTTAGTGTATTTCAAATTATGGAAAACATGAATAAATAAATATTCATTATTTTGTTTTCATTTATGAATATATTTATTTACTTTTTTACCTGTTATTTTAATGTGTCTAAACTTAGGAGAGTTCCTGGTTTTCAGGATGTGACTTCCTGAATCAACTTAAAAGAGTTGTTGCTGTGACAGAAAGAAGCATTGTCATATGGGATTACAAGGGTCATGGAAAGAATCAGGTAATGTGCTTTAGCCTGACATTAATTATGATTTATACAACTAACAGCAACATTTCTAGGATTCCATTGTCCCTGTGTACAGGGTCGGACTGGCCCATCATAGTACCAGAGGATCCTCCAGTGGGCCCAAGTTATGGCAGTAATGGACCTATAGTAAAACAGGGCCCGTAAGGTCCTGTATACACAAAGGGTAAATAATTTCCTCTGGTGGTCCCAAGGGACTTCAGTCCGACGTTGCCTCTGTGCTACTTCCTGTGTAGGCAGGATGGGCAACGCATTGACTCAAATGCAATGCTTGAATCAGTTGCTTAAACCATATACAAATGAGCAGAGCTTAACATAGAAACATAGAAACATAGAATGTGTCGGCAGATAAGAACCATTTGGCCCATCTAGTCTGCCCAATATGCTGAATACTATGGATAGCCCCAGGCCCTATCTTATATGAAGGATGGCCTTATGCCTATCCTATGCATGCTTAAACTCCTTCACTGTATTTGCAGCTACCACTTCTGCAGGAAGGCTATTCCATGCGTCCACTACTCTCTCAGTAAAGTAATTCTTCCTGATATTACTTTTAAACCTTTGCCCCTCTAATTTAAAACTATGTCCTCTTGTTGCAGTTTTTCTTCTTTTAAATATTCTCTCCTCTTTTACCGTGATGATTCCCTTTATGTATTTAAAAGTTTCTATCATATCCCCTCTGTCTCTTCTTACTTCCAAGCTATACATGTTAAGGTCCTTTAACCTTTCCTGGTAAGTTTTGTCCTGCAATCCATGTACTAGTTTAGTAGCTCTTCTCTGAATATCCTTCTGCAGATATGGTCTCTAGTACTGCACACAATACTCCAAATGAGGTCTCACTAGTGCCCCTTGGCACTTTAAGCCTGTTTCGTTTTTTTATTTTTTCCTCCCTGCCTTCCAAGAACCGCAACACGTTTGCTTTTCCATTCCCTTGGCTGTATGAGGGATTGTTTTTTTGTAGGACAGGTTGTAATTTTTAATGTAAGTATTTAATTTATTATATCATGTATAGAAAAATGTGGAAAGAATTTTATGGGGGAGAAATTTGGAAAAAAGCAATATGTACTGAGCCTCAAACTGCCATAACAACCGAATGGCACCCTATAATTTCATCATGAGGGGAGTCCATTGCAGGAAATAGGGAACTCCTCTCTCTGCCTAACTAACCAGGTACTGCAGTCACTATTCACTTTGTCAGCTACATCATTACTGTCTTCGGAGTTATCTGTGATCCCAGTCATTGCAGGTGGGTGTCAGCTGCATAACACAGCCAGCACCCAATGCATATGAAGTTGGCTCATCTACTAAGCCAGCGCCACACTACCCAGACACCACTGCGCCATAAATATGCGGCAAATGTGAAGAGGTCATGTGCACTGCTGCAGCCAATGACTGACCTCAATGTGACATGTCCCCAAGCACCGTTTGATCCAGTAGTGATGTGCTGTTTGAAAAATTGTCACCGCTGAGGTCACTCATTGGCTTTAGTGGTGCATGTGACCGTGTCCGTCCAGAATTTTACAGTATGGGGACCGGGTGACCACTAAAGGGACCCATGGAGCCAGAATGGGGCACGAGAAACAGATGAGTATGATTTTTTTGCACAGGTAGAGCACACTGCTGTTAATAGTTAAAAATATCCAAAAAGCTAAACATCCCCTTTAAGCTCCCTATAGTGGTGACTGTAGGCAGTTTATGCAGAGGATTTTGACCTCTTTAACAGAAAAACAACAATCCAACCGCTGTAAAAAATCACCACAGAAGATATTGTGTTAAAATGTGAACATAAAGAAGCTATTTTTTTCAGCAGAACCAGGAACTGCAGAGTCATGGAGGTGCAAACTGCAGATTTCTTGGAGTTTGTTCCTCAGTGATAATCTAAACACATGGATTCTGGAATGAGGGAAACAGAACAACTGTGAATGTGAAAAGAATCAAAGTACTGGCAGTGTTCTGTGAGCTAAACACATATTCAGTGCATCTCCTTCACTGGAATTCTACATGCAACTGGTGTCACTATGGGGATGATTATAGCGAGTTCACTATCTACCATTGCTTGTACAAGAGATTGCCACTCAGTGACTAGACCCGTTTACTTGCAATAAATAAAGTATTTCTTTACTGAATTAATAATGGGAGTAGTAGTTCATCTGGCAGTGATAGGCACAGTTCTGGAGTGTGTTACAGAGTAGGTTTTTCCTAATAGTTGTGTATAGGCAGCAGCACTGATGGTAATAGTAGTTCTCCCTATCTCTCTATAAATATAATTTGCAGTTTCTCCAAATAACCACAGGCGTGCAATCGCATTCTCATTAACTCTTTCTGCAGTTCCCAGTTGCAGGGTGCAGATTTTAGATCCGTATGACCAGTCCATCTCAAAATGTGGTGAGCGCTGAAGCAATATACCCTTTCCACTGCAGTAAAGTCCTATTTTCATAAACGTGTGGTACCTTACTGTCTGAATCTAGCATTGCCTTGATGGTTCTAGACTAGGGGTCAGCAACCTCCGGCACTCCAGGTGTTGTAAAACTACACCTCCCATCATGCACAGTTGATTGCCTTCTCTCTAAACTCCCACACAAGTAGAAAGAGCATGCTAGGAGTTGTAATTTCACAACAGCTGGACTGCCAAAGATTGCTGATCCCTGTACTAGACCTTCAGTGAACATCTGTTCTTTTTACCTCAGCGGCAGTGTCTCAGTTAAAACGTTCTCTGGCAGCTTTTCAGTCTCAGGGGTTTCCTGGATTAGGCTTCTCTTTGGACCTACTTGTCACGAACTCACTCATGCAGGTGTTGGCTCCAGCTAAGACTCCCCACTATCCAGGGGGCAGGACCAGCCCATCACCCTGAAAACTAGGCCAACACTGCCAATTTTAAATGTTGTCAATATACCACCATTTAGGACACAAAGTGTATAAAGAAATACATTCCTGTAATATTAAATCACTACATGTAACTCTTGGCAAACAAGTAACTTTTAGAAGTAATTATGGGTCAGTGCATTTGCATAATATGTGCTTTACTACATAAGACGGACCTTCCAGTGGATGACCCCTCCAAGAACTATTTTCAGCACAGGACCTTAGATACTAATTAGGTCAGCTTATCAGACGGGTCATTCCTTATTATATTATCATGTATAATACAAGTTCTCAGGAGATGGCGACTTAACTTAAGTTCTGTTCTACACACATTATTTCAGTACTTTCATTCATACTACAGAATGCACACATTTAAATCATCATACAGGTGTTACATATTCATCCATTACATCCTTCCTAAGGAGATATATAGCATGCATAACCATACTGTTATAACAATGCTGGCACGTTGTAGCAACAGTCACATTTCAGCTCAACAGTTCCAACAGTATTGCCGCTGCAACTGGTAAAGCGGTAACACACAGGAACAGTTACTGTACAGGGTATGGTTTTCTTTGTAAGAAGTACAAGACTGATTTTCAAGCCTCTTACACATTTCCTAGCTGGGAGGAGAACTAGGTATGTACAGGTCATTCTCAAAAAATTAGCATATTGTGATAAAGTTCATTATTTTCTGTAATGTACTGATAAACATTAGACTTTCATATATTTTAGATTCATTACACACAACTGAAGTAGTTCAAGCCTTTTATTGTTTTAATATTGATGATTTTGGCATACAGCTCATGAAAACCCAAAATTCCTATCTCAAAAAATTAGCATATTTCATCCGACCAATAAAAGAAAAGTGTTTTTAATACAAAAAAAGTCAACCTTTAAATAATTATGTTCAGTTATGCACTCAATACTTGGTCGGGAATCCTTTGCAGAAATGAATGCTTCAATGCGACGTGGCATGGAGGCAATCAGCCTGTGGCACTGCTGAGGTGTTATGGAGGCCCAGGATGCTTCAATAGTGGCCTTAAGCTCATCCAGAGTGTTGGGTCTTGTGTCTCTCAACTATCTCTTCCCAATATCCCACAGATTTTCTATGGGGTTCAGGTCAGGAGAGTTGGCAGGCCAATTGAGAACTGTAATACCATGGTCAGTAAACCATTTACCAGTGGTTTTGGCACTGTGAGCAGGTGCCAGGTCGTGCTGAAAAATGAAATCTTCATCTCCATAAAGCTTTTCAGCAGATGGAAGCATGAAGTGTTCCAAAATCTCCTGATAGCTAGCTGCATTGACCCTGCCCTTGATAAAACACAGTGGACCAACACCTGCAGCTGACATGGCACCCCAAACCATCACTGACTGTGGGTACTTGACACTGGACTTCAGGCATTTTGGCATTTCGCTCTCCCCAGTCTTCCTCCAGACTCTGGCACCTTGATTTCCGAATGACATGCAAAATTTGCTTTCATCCAAAAAAAGTACTTTGGACCACTGAGCAACAGTCCAGTGCTGCTTCTCTGTAGCCCAGGTCAGGCGCTTCTGCCGCTGTTTCTGGTTCAAAAGTGGCTTGACCTGGGGAATGCGGCACCTGTAGCCCATTTCCTGCACACGCCTGTACACGGTGGCTCTGGATGTTTCTACTCCAGACTTAGTCCACTGCTTCTGCAGGTCCCCCAAGGTCTGGAATCGGTCCTTCTCTACAATCTTCCTCAGGGTCCGGTCACCTCTTCTCGTTGTGCAGCGTTTTCTGCCACACTTTTTCCTTCCCACAGACTTCCCACTAAGGTGCCTTGATACAGCACTCTGGGAACAGCCTATTCGTTCAGAAATTTCTTTCTGTGTTTTACCCTCTTGCTTGAGGGTGTCAATGATGGCCTTCTGGACAGCAGTCAGGTCGGCAGTCTTACCCATGATTGCGGTTTTGAGTAATGAACCTGGCTGGGAGTTTTTAAAAGCCACAGAAATCTTTTGCAGGTGTTTAGAGTTAATTAGTTGATTCAGATGATTAGGTTAATAGCTCGTTTAGAGAACCTTTTCATGATATGCTAATTTTTTGAGATAGGAATTTTGGGTTTTCATGAGCTGTATGCCAAAATCATCAATATTAAAACAATAAAAGGCTTGAACTACTTCAGTTGTGTGTAATGAATCTAAAATATATGAAAGTCTAATGTTTATCAGTACATTACAGAAAATAATGAACTTTATCACAATATGCAATTTTTTTTAGAAGGACCTGTATATGTTTGCAGCTTATGGAAACGAGTGTTCTCATTCAATGACCGCAAAACTGAAAGTGATCTACATGTTTCTAGTATATTAGAAAGATATAAACTTTTCATCTATACAGGGATTCATTTCTATAAAACTGAAAAGCCTCTTCAATAATTAAGGTTAGAAATAAAGCTCTGCAATAAAAAAAAAAAACATAAGTAGGGATGAGTGAACCCGTGGAGGTTCGGGTTTGCCTAAACTTGCCTGAACTTCGGGTTTGGGACCCAAACTTGACCCCGAACCCAAATCCAATTGAAGTCAATAGGGACCAAAACTTTATTATTTTCCTGTTATAACATGGTTATATCGAAAAAAAAATATCATTCTTAAGACAGAATGCAAAACAATATTGCCATTTAGGGGTTATAAAAAAACAACAATAAATCACCTCACCCACTTGATTGTGCTGCAGCAGCTTCTTCTATCTTCACAGAACCATGTTATAACAGAAAATAATAAAATCCTCTGAACACGGAACCCGAATCCGGACTTCAGTAAAAAAAAAGTCTGGGTTCGGGTCCGGGTACCCAAACTCGCAAAGTTTGTTCATTCCTAAACATAAGTATAATACAACAGCCTACTGTACTGTATATATATATATAAGGTTATAGTTGTTAAACCAACTGGTGCTATATACCACATTGAATCCAATACAACCAATACAAACCTCCAACCAATGTAACTGTTTTCTCTTAGGCTACTTTCACACTTGCGGCAGGACGGATCCGACAGGCTGTTCACCCTGTCGGATCCGTCCTGCCGCTATTTCGCCGTGCCACTGGACTGCCGCTCCGTCCCCATTGACTATAATGGGGGCAGGGGCGGAGTTACGGCACAGCACGGCAGTGCACAGCAGAGCCCGTCGGACTAAAAAGACAGACATGTCGTCGTTTTAGTCCGGCTTCCTCTCTCCGTGCACTGCCGTGCTGCGCCGGAACTCTGCCCCCTCACCCATTATACTCAATAGGGATGGAGCGGCATGGCGATCCAAGAGGGTGAACAGCCTGTCGGATCCTTCCTGCCGCAAGTGTGAAATTAGCCTTAGAAGAATAACCATGTCTGCATCAAACCAATGTAACTGTTTTCTCTTACAAGAATAACCATGTCTGCATCAAACCAATGGAGCACTGTTTATTGTGCGTTTGCACTGTGATTTCACAAGACCAGTCCTTGCAGGATGATATATTGGTAGGAGATGATGCTGGATTTGTAAATCTGTATACTATTTCAAGTGATGACCTCAAAGTACAACACTCAAAGTCAAGAAAGATGTCTCATCCAGTTGCCCTAGATTCCAACAACTTTAGGAGGTAAAGTTATTGTTTCATATCATCTCTAGTTGCTCAGGTGCTCAAAGCTCCAAAGTGGTTAGCACTGTTGCCTTGTAGCACTGGGGTTTTAGGTTTGAATCGGACCAAAGTCAGCATCTACATGAAGTTTATATGTTCTCCCCATGTTTGTGTGAGTTTCTTCCAACACTCTAAAGAGTTTAGATCGTGAACTCTACTGGGAACAATACTTTATGGTCAACACTTTATGGCACCACCTTTTGTTGCAGTTACAGATGCCAGGTTCTTGGGGTATATCCCTATTAGCTTAGCACATCTAGACACTGGGATTTTCACCCATTCATCCTCCAAGTTAGAAGGGTTGCATTGGTGTACAGCGGTCCTATGCCACAGATTCTCAGTTGGATTAAGGTCTGGGTTTTGACCAGGACATTCCAAGACCTTTCAATGTCGTCCCTTAAAACACTCAGTTTGGCTTTAGCAGAATGTTTAGCGTCATTGTCTGGCTGGAAGGTAAACCCCGGTCCATGTCTCAAATCTCTGGCAGACTGAAACAGCTTTTCCTCAAAATTTCCTTTACTTGCTGCCATCCATCTTTCCTTCAATCCTGAACAATCTTCCAGTCCCTGCTGATAAAAAACATCCCCAAAGCATGATGCTGCCACTACCACTATGCTTCACTGTGGGAATGGTCTTCTTGGAGTGAGGGAAAGTTTTGGCTTTGCACCACACATAGCATTTCCCATGATGGCCAAAAAGTTTGTCTTATCTGACCTTTTCTTGGGGAGTCTTTCACTTGCGGGCCAAATTTATCATTGAAATAGGCCACTTTTTTTGGCCGCTGCATGTTTACAAATTTTTCAACGGCACTTGCGCTAATTTTTTTAAACAAGTGCACGCCTTGCCACTTTCCCGAAATCTGGGCATGGCCGTCAACCCCACCACGTTTATCATTTTCTACTCCAGCTTTCATGTGACACTGTGCACACGGGAATATCTAATTTAACACATCACGTGACTTCTGAGTTAATTGGTTGTACTACACCTTACGCTACCTTCACATCAGAGTTTTTTGCGGAACCATCATGGATCTGCAAAAATGCTTCCGTTACAATAATACAACCACATGCATCCATCATAAATGGAACCGGTTGTATTATGTCTTATATAGCCATGACGGATCCGTCATGAACACCATTGACGGTCAATGCGAGACGTAACTGTTTTTTATTGTGTCAGAGAAAACGGATCCGTCTTGCTCCTCACCACATCGCGGCCAGTGTTTTTCTGTCTGCGATTGGAACGCAACCAAATGGAAAGGAATGCATTTTGGTGTATTCCGTTTTATTCAGTTCAATTTTGTCCCCATTGACAATAATTGGGGACAACTGAAGCGTTTTCGGATCTCAATAGTGGAATTGAAAACGCAGATGTGAAAGTAGCCTTATTTCATAATAATTGAGGTGAATACATGTGCTCTCTCATCTTCTTGGTTTTTATATATGATTTAAAACAAGGCTTTATTTCATTCCTCTGTAACAATATGGATTTTTTTTGCCAGGTTACATAAAATTTGAATACAAATCAATTTTTAACTCCAGGTGGTAATGCAACAAAACACTAAAAAACCAAGGTGGTGAAAACCTTTGCCAGGCACTGTACCACGGAATAAAATGTATAGGCATGAACTATTGAAATAATTTTTTTCTATTATAATGATTTTTTTTTATAAATTGACACTTTTTAAGTAAACTGGTAAATTATGTTTTTGTATTTGGATTTTTAGGTTCAGAAGAAAGCTGCACCATGACTGGGTTGTTAAAATAAAGTATTTCCCAGAGCTAAATCTTTTTGCTTCATCATCCCCAGACAGCACTCATTCCTTAGTTCTAGATGATGTGAAAAGGATAAAAGACAGTGGGTACGCTCGTGGTTATGTTATACAAATATTAGGAGTAAATCAATTTATAAATACTTAAAGGGGTTGGCCAATGTGACCAATGTGTATGTAAGAGGATTATAGGGAACTTACTGATAGAACCTTCTCTTATTTTCTGTGCTGTTTGCCCCATTTCATAAGACATCCACTTATGTGTGTTCGAATCGAGGTCCTATACATAAGATGGCTGCTGATGGAGGGTCATGTGACCAGACACATCACTCAGCCTCCTCCATTCACACACTGCACCTGCACTAAACTTCCAGCAGTGTAAGTAAAGATTTCAAGTGCAGTGTATTTTAATGGAGGAGGCTTAGGGCCCTTTCACACTGGCGTTTTTGTTTTCCGTCCTAGAGTTCCGTCGTCGGGTCTCTGTGCCGGAAAAATCCTGATCAGGATCATCCCCATGCATTCTGAATGGAGAGAAATCCGTTCAGGATGCATCAGGATGTCTTCAGTTCAGGACCGGAACGTTTTTTGGACGCAGCAAATACCGCAGCATGCTGCGCTTTTTGTTCCGTCCAAAAATCCGGAACACTTGCCGCAAGGCCGGATCCGGAATTAATGCCCATTGAAAGGCATTAATCCGGATCCGGCCTTAAGCTAAACGTCGTTTCGGCGCATCGCCGGATCCGACGTTTAGCTTTTTCTCAATTGTTACCATGGCAGCCAGGACGCTAAAGTCCTGGTTGCCATGGTAAAATGTAGTGGGGAGCGGGGGAGCAGTATACTTACAGTCCGTGCGGCTCCCGGGACGCTCCAGAGTGACGTCAGGGCGCCCCACACGCATGGATCACGTGATCGCATGGATCACGTGATCCATGGGCATGGGGCGCTCTGACGTCATTCTGGAGCGCCCTGGAAGCAGCACGGACTGTAAGTATACCGCTCCCCCGCTCCCCACTACTACTATGGCAACCAGGACTTTAATAGCGTCCTGGCTGCCATAGTAACCTCAAAGCATTTTGAAGACTGATCAGGATCCTGATCAATCTTCTAATGCTTCAGGCGACTTGCGTTCTGACAGATCTGGCGGGACGGAAGTGCCTGCCGGATCCTCAGAACGCAAGTGTGAAAGGACCCTTAGTGATGTGTCTGGTCACATGACTCTCCATCAGCGGCCATCTCATGGACAGGAACTCGGTGTGGACAGCACAAAAGACTTGGCCAATAAGAGGACATACCTTATGAAATATAATTGAAAATATAACATTGTGCAGAATAGCATCAACGGCTATATTAGTAAGTACCAGATATTCATCTTCCAAACACATTGATCAATAGTAGTCAGAAACTGGCCAACCCCTTTAAGGAATATGTTTAGTGCCAAGTGACATTACAATCAGTGATCTATGGTGTTAGGAGGCCTGTGGCCCACTACTATTGCTTTAATAATCCAAATTACTACCTGTGTTCTGTGAAGCGCCTGGCCAGTCTCATAACCCTAGTAATAGAAAATCTTAACCCCTTAGTGACCAGCCTGGTTTGGGCCTTACTGCATAAGTGTTTTTCTTCATTTTTTAATCGTCGCGTTCCAAGATCTATAACTTTTTTATTTTTCCATCTATATAGCTTGATGAGGGCTTGTTTTTTGCGGGACAAGTTGTAGTTTTTAATGGCGCCATTTCAGGGTACACATAACTTTCTGATTAACTTTTATTAACTCTTTCTGGGAGGGAGAGGAAAAACAGCAATACTGCCACTGCGTTTTTACATTATAACTTTTACGGCGTTAATTTTTTGGTATAAATAACATAATATCGTTAGTCTCTGGGTCAGTACGATTACAGTGATCCCAAATACATATAGTTTTTTTTACATTTTACTACTTTTTTGCAATAAAATCCCCTTTTTTTTGTAAAGAAAAACATGTTTTTGCATTTCCGCTTCCCAAGACCCACTTTTTTCTTTTTCTTTCTATGGAGTTGTGTGAGGGCTTGATTTTTGCAGGACGACTTGTATTTGTTATTGGTATCATTTTGGAGTAAATGGCCCTTTTTGATCGCCTAGTATAATGTTTTGTCGGTGGCAACTAACTAAATTAGCAATTCTGTTTTTTTTTTGTTGTTTGTTTTTTACGGCGTTCACCTTAGGGGATAATTTTTTTTCTATGGGATTTTTTCTATTGAATAAATTAGTTTTTTTAAACTTTTTTTTTAACACTTAATAGTCCCACAAGGGGACTATAACAGACAGCTTTTTGATTGCTTTTAAAATGCAATGCACTATCCCTATAGTGCATTGCATTTTAATGGCAATGCTATTCTAACATTGACCAGCAGGCTGCGCCAGAGAAGCGCTCCCTCTGTCAGTACTTTACATGCGGCAAGTGCCATTGCCTGCGGCATGTAAAGTGTTAAACAGCCCGGATCAGCACTCCGGCCAGTCCGGGCTGTAAGAGCAGGGCCGCAGCTCTCACGTGAGAGCCGGGTCCCCTCTGCACGGGACTGGGCTGCCGTAAAAAAGTGGTGGCCCAGCCTAAGGCCCATTAGTGACCACTGTAAAAACATGTATGGGTGGTCACTAAGGGGTTAAAGTGCTAGTATGGAAGGTGCATGCTGATTGGCATATTATCATACCATCAGAACTTACAATGGCAGACCTGGAAGGCTTCAGCAGCGTCCAGGCTGCTATGGTAACCGATCGGAGCCCCGTGGTTTTTCTGCGAGGCGCTCCGATCGGAGCCACATCCCTCTGCCTTACCTCACATGTGCAGCGATTAGTGTTAAATGAGGGGGTTCAGTAGGATCGCTGTTCCCCGTCATTGCGGCCGGGTGCCTGCTGTATGATACAGCAAGCACCTGCCCCCCATGTTCGGGAACGTCAATGTGGGCATCCTTTAATTCAATCATTTATTATAGTACCTGTAATTTTGTAATGTATTTATTTTACCTTTATTGCTCCTAACTTCTGTTCTGTGGTCACATGACAATGTCCATGCAGATCTTTCTTATTTCCAGTGATGTTATGTCCATGGGGTGTCAGAGCAGCAAGAGCTATAAACTAGCTGGGTGTTAGGGGCAGTGATAGGGGAGTGTCTATGTAACTAGCTTGTGGGAGGAGCTATAAACTAGCTGGGTGTTAGGAACAGTGATAGGGTAGTGTCTATGTAACTAGCTGGTGGGAGGAGCTATAAACTAGCTGGGTGTTAGGGGCAGTGATAGGGGAGTGTCTATGTAACTAGCTGGTGGGAGCTGCTATAAACTAGCTGGGTGTTAGGGGCAGTGATAGAGGAGTGTCTATGTAACTAGCTGGTGGGAGGAGCTATAAACTAGCTGGGTGTTAGGGGCAGTGATAAGGGAGTGTCTATGTAACTAGCTGGTGGGAGGAGCTATAAACTATCTGGGTGTTGTTAGGGGCAGTGATAGAGGAGTGTCTATGTAACTATCTGGGTTTTAGGGGCAGTGATAGGGGAGTGTCTATGTAACTAGCTTGTGGGAGGAGCTATAAACTAGCTGGGTGTTAGGGGCAGTAATAGGGGAGTGTCTATGTAACTAGCTGGTGTGAGGAGCTATAAACTAGCTGGGTGTTAGGGGCAGTGATAGGGGAGTGTCTATGTATCTAGCTTGGTGGGAGGAGCTATAAACTAGCTGTGTGTTAGGGGCAGTGATAGGGGAGTGTCTATATAACTAGCTGGTGGGAGGAGCTATAAACTAGCTGGGTGTTAGGGGCAGTGATAGGGGAGTGTCTATGTAACTAGCTGGTGGGAGGAGCTATAAACTAGCTGGGTGTTAGGGGCAGTGATAGGGGAGTGTCTATGTAATTAGCTGGTGGGAGGAGCTATAAACTAGCTGGGTGTTAGGGGCAGTGATAGGGGAGTGTCTATGTAACTTGCTGGTGGGAGGAGCTATAAACTAGCTGGGTGTTAGGAGCAGTGATAGGGGAGTGTCTATGTAACTAGCTGGTGGGAGGAGCTATAAACTAGCTGGGTGTTAGGAGCAGTGATAGGGGAGTGTCTATGTATCTAGCTTGGTGGGAGGAGCTATAAACTAGTTGGGTGTTAGAGGCAGTGATAGGGGAGAGTCTATGTAACTAGCTGGTGGGAGGAGCTATAAACTAGCTGGGTGTTAGGGGCAGTGATAGAGGAGTGTCTATGTAACTAGCTGGTGGGAGGAGCTATAAACTAGCTGGGTGTTAGGGGCAGTGATAGGGGAATGTCTATGTAAGTAGCTAGTGGGAGGAGCTATAAACTAGCTGGGTGTTAGGGGCAGTGATAGGGGAGTGTCTATGTAACTAGCTAGTGTGAGGAGCTATAAACTAGCTGGGTGTTAGGGGCAGTGATAGGGGAGTGTCTATGTAACTAGCTGGTGGGAGGAGCTATAAACTAGCTGGGTGTTAGGGGCAGTGATAGGGGAGTGTCTATGTAAGTAGCTAGTGGGAGGAGCTATAAACTAGCTGGGTGTTAGGGGCAGTGATAGAGGAGTGTCTATGTAACTAGCTGGTGGGAGGAGATATAAACTAGCTGGGTGTTAGGGGCAGTGATAGGGGAGTGTCTATGTAACTAGCTGGTGGGAGGAGCCATAAACTACCTAGGTGTTAGGGGCAGTGATAGGGGAGAGTCTATGTAAGTAGCTGGTGGGAGGAGCTATAAACTAGCTGGGTGTTAGGGGCAGTGATAGGGGCATGTCTATGTAACTAGCTGGTGGGTCGAGCTATAAACTAGCTGGGTGTTAGGGGCAGTGATAGGGTAGTGTCTATGTCACTAGCTGGTGGGAGGAGCTATAAACTAGCTGGGTGTTAGGGACAGTGATAGGGGAGTGTCTATGTAACTAGCTGGTGGGAGGAGCTATAAACTAGCTGGGTGTTAGGGGCAGTGATAGGGGAGTGTCTATGTAACTAGCTGGTGGGAGGAGCTATAAACTAGCTGGGTGTTAGGGGCAGTGATAGGGAGTGTCTATATAACTATCTGGTGGGAGGAGCTATAAACTAGCTGGGTGTTAGTGGCAGTGATAGGGGAGAGTCTATGTAACTAGCTGGTAGGAGGAGCTATAAACTAGCTGGGTGTTAGGGGCAGTGATAGGGGAGTGTCTATGTAACTAGCTGGTGGGAGGAGCTATAAACTAGCTGGGTGTTAGGGGCAGTGATAGGGGAGTGTCTATGTAACTAGCTGGTGGGAGGAGCTATAAACTAGCTGGGTGTTAGGGGCAGTGATAGAGGAGTGTCTATGTAACTAGCTGGTGGGAGGAGCTATAAACTAGCTGGGTGTTAGGGGCAGTGATAGGGTAGTGTCTATGTAACTAGCTGGTGGGAGGAGCTATAAACTAGCTGGGTGTTAGGGGCAGTGATAGGGGAGTGTCTATGTAACTAGCTGGTAGGAGGAGCTATAAACTAGCTGGGTGTTAGGGGCAGTGATAGAGGAGTGTCTATGTAACTAGCTGGTGGGAGGAGCTATAAACTAGCTGGGTGTTAGGGGCAGTGATAGGGTAGTGTCTATGTAACTAGCTGGTGGGAGGAGCTATAAACTAGATGGGAGTTGTTACAGATGGTGCTGGAGCTGTGGAGAAAGGAGTAGTGCATCATGGGTTTGGTTGGATACAGAAACTGGAAATGCTACATACAGGATGAAAACAAACCAGGGTAATTTGTCTACATGATGAAAAGGGTCAAGATAAAGAATAGAGTGTATGTATATGAAGTAAGCAACTACATGAACATATCTGTTAATACTAAAGTAATTTCAGACCTTGCTTTAAAATGGCCATAATTATTATACCAAGATCATGGCATTAAGTTTCTGTTTTACTTTTAATTGCACAGATCTGTTAGAGTATTTTCAGTTCCTAAAGGAGTCACCACATTTGTCTACTGTGCGAAAGCAAATATAATTGCGACTGGAGGTAGGACCACACCTTTTACAAGACAATTAATTTGCTGATTTGAAAACAATGGGATTGATTTATCAAAACTGTTGCAAAGAAAAAGTGAATAGTGGGAATGTGCTCATGGCAACCAATCAGGTCACTGCTTTGATTCCCCAAACGACCTCTAAAAAATAAAAGGTTAAATCTGATTGGTTGCCAATGGCCACTACTCATTTTTCTTTATCTGTAGATAATTCTGTTTTCTTACAGCCCAAATGTTACATAAATATATCGTAACTGACTTCTTTATGAAGTATGTCATCTGTATAAAGTCCTGTTAAGGGCTCATGCACGCCAATGTATTTTCTATGTCCATTCCGTTTTTTTTTTTTTTGGAGGACCATATGAGGAACCATTCATTTCAATAGGTCCGCAAAAAAAAAAACGTAGTCACTCCGTGTGCATTCCATTTCCGTATGTCCGTATTTCTGATCTGCCAAAAAAGGATAGGACTTTTCTATAAGGGGCCAGCTGTTGCGGGCTGCAAAATACATACGGTCATGTACATGAGCCCTTACATGAAAAGATCAATTAGGTAATATTTGACAATCCAGCAAGTAATCTGGATAGGAAATTTATTACAAAATCTGAAAATACTTTACATGAAGCTCATATGTGGTCCACTGAGAACTCTTCAGATACAGCGTACCATGTGAAAAGGTTGTATAGTAATAATTTGGGCTCTGGGTCCTAAAGAGGATAGTGAACTATTACTTGTTTTGCACACACTGGATGCCGCAATTAACAGGCGTGCTCTGAACTGGGAAGGGGATCTTGACCACTGCCATAGTTTCCAACCTGTATGGGTGAGCCAGAAGGTTTATGGTCACCCTCTGTCACACGGCCTGTCTGTAACCTTACATGCATTCTAGGATGCACCAGACCCTCCAAGGAGAATGCCTTCTTTAGGTTACTATTAGTCATGGCAGGGGTTACCCAGAAATCCTTAGCAAAATTTGTAATGACCCGTCCCTTCTAATCAAAGTCTGTTAATGGGC
This sequence comes from Bufotes viridis, assembly GCA_033119425.1. NCBI lineage: Eukaryota > Metazoa > Chordata > Amphibia > Anura > Bufonidae > Bufotes > Bufotes viridis. The sequence continues at coordinate 281,097,578 of CM065589.1, read as the reverse complement.
ATAATCACTTTTCTGTCACTTTTGCGACTTCCTTCACACATAGTTGTTGTAGCATTTCTTGGCTACACCTAAAGCATGCTGTGTATTAGATGAAAAAATCTCCGGGGGGACATTTATCATACTTTTTACAACTATTGTGTAGTAAAAAAATTGACACTTTTCTAAAGTGGGGCGAAAAGGGGACGAGGCCTAGTGGGAGGGGGAATGGCTTACCATCGCCCACTGCATTTACTATAACTTGCGTCAGAAACTGGCCTAAGTTATTATTGCTAAAGTCTATGCCAGCTCCTGGCCGGTGTAGACTTGAGTTTCTGGCGCACAGAGTGGCAGAGATGCACATAATTTATTAAGAGGCAATGACATGAGAGTTGGGTACTTCCTCTCTAAGGGGTGAAAAATTGCCTCAAAAACTGCACTACTGTACAAAATGCAGCACAAAATGTATTTTTTTGGGGAAAAAAATGTTGGGCATTAAACCACTGTTATAGGGATGTTGTTAACAGTCAGTGCAACACAGTTGCATGTCAGAAAAAGTATAGTGTTCTTTCCAAATGTTGTACTGTATTTGTAACAAGCTTACCTGTCTGGGCTCCACCGACACAGGAGAGACGTGCTGCTGAGCCACACCTCCTGGTGATTCCACAGCTCAGCTGCTCTATTACTGTGTTGTGTGTTGGACTAACGGAGCACTGAGTCAATGGACCTATTAGGTTATGATCCAGGGACTCAGCGCTCTATTTAAACCCCTTCCTGGCCATACACCAGTGCCAGTGATAGTCTTTGACTCACTAGCTATGTTCCTGGTTAGAGATGAGCGAACTTTAAAAAATAGTTCGGCGTTCGGGTTGTGGTAATCGCCGCATCCCGTTATGGATTCCACTACCGCGGACTATCCCGGCATATGGAATCCATGAGGGCAGCTTCACGAACTCAAACTTTGGAAAGCCGAAGGACCTGGGGTGACGTCACCGTCATGTGATCAGTGCAGGGGGCGTGGATCAGCACGGGATCAAATCCAGTGCTGAGCCACGCCCCCTGCACTGATCACATGATGGTGACGTCACCCCAGGTCCTTCGGCTTTTCCAAAGTTTGGGTTCGTGGAAGCCGCCCTTTATGGATTCCATATGCCGGGATAGTCCGCGGTAGTGGAATCCATAACGGGATGCGGTGATTACCACAACCCGAACGCCGAACTATTTTTTAAAGTTCGCTCATCTCTATTCCTGGTTCTTGCTCCTGTGCTTATTTGGATTGCTCATGCGTCTGACCAGGGCTTGTCTTCTAACCACTCTCTGTCTCTTGTTTGGTTCTGCATAATCCATCTGGTTCTGACCCATTTTCGTACGACTCTGGTATTGTGTTTGTCTGTCTTTGTTAGTCAGTCTCTTAAATAGGGTAGGGACTGTCGACCAGTTGTGGTCTAGCTATCTACGGCTTTTAGAATATACAACATACAGTATATAGTTTTGATTATTATTCTTCCTAATAAATAGCAAATGTATAATAAGTATTCTGAATATATACTTAGTTTTCTATCTTTACTCTTTACAGGACATGATAAAGTTATACGCTTGTGGCATCCAAATACTATGAAGAAACCTATGGGGAAATTATTTGGTCATTTATACTCAATTGCAGACATTGCAGTCAATGAAAAAGACCAGCACATTATTAGTCTGTCAACTGCAAGGGTAAGCATAGTCTAAGATTAAGGCTCCCGCTAAGATAATCTATCTTTAGTATAGGTGTAGAAATTGAAATTCATATAATTTAGGGCATGTTGACACATATGGAGCAAGAATAGAGAACTTCTAACAGTGACTTCTGATCTCTGTGGGCTGCAGAAGTTGGACCTTCTGTGATCAGCTGATTGCCAGGCTGGTTTCTGTTTAAAACAGGGTTCTCTTTGTGAGACGAGCCCTTATTTAGGTCAGCATGAACTGGTTACAGATACCCTTAGTAAAACCTTGAGTCACTTTATGAATTTACCCAGCTATTTGGCTAAAATCTGTATTCAACATCTCCAGCGCAAGACAACTGCTGGAGCTGTTCAATACAGAGCAAGCCCCAGGACTCCTCACATTCATGAGCTCCTGGCTCATCACATCCACTGCCACTGATTGACATTTTTTTCCTATTGCAATCAGTGACAACATATATACTGCGTGGGTTGAAACACTGGGCTATATATTTTGGAAGAATAAAAACTGTTTACTTGCTGGAGACTGTCACTCCTTTTACAACTGTGGGTATGAGAATCAGGAAGGATTCCTGGATTTGTGGCACTGCATCCTTTAATCAAGTGAGTGTGCTGTGGACTTTCTTTTTTTCTGTATTAAAAGTGCCCCAATGAGACATGAGTTATAAAATAGCACATAAGTGGTACTGCATTTCTTGAAATTCATGTCAGGTGTTAATTAGAGTTGAGCAAACCTTTTGAGATTTGGTTTATTTCAAGTTCATCAAATTTTTCAAAAAATTCAGTTCAGACCTGAATCAATTCTATTTGAGCGAGAGATAAAGAGAAAGATCCTGTGTCAGAGCTGATGTCCTAGCCCATATCCTGCCCTCGCCATAACCCTTTTTTGTAAACCTGGCGAAGGTGGCGTAAAATGCCATTGGCATTGAAAAAGTGACAAACTATGGTTTCGCAACTTTTTTACACCAGAAAGAGACATAAGGTGGTGATGAATTTCTCCCTAAGTGTCCCAGAATTAAATGCAGCAGAAAGCACTACATTCCTTTATTGACCTCCTAGTTTTAGAAAAAAATTCACATTAACTGGGGAACAAACATGAACGTAGGGGCTCCATGCTCGTGGACTGCAAATGGCAGGTCCTCAATACATGGGCACAGGCTGTATGCACTGTGCTGCGGATGAGAACCCATTGACTTGAATGGGTCCTCGATCTGCAAGATACAGCAAAACATAGGAAATTACCTATCTTATGCGGAGCTGAGTCATGGATTGGAAGCCCACAGTGCTCGCCAATCCAAGAGCAGCACAAAACAAGTTGGTAGTAGTTTGTACAGTACTCCAGACCTGGGGGTATCTGCAATTCTTAGTTATGTGATGTTTTTGTTCTGTTACGTAATGTACACCAGCATGGTTGGCAATGACAAGGGTAACCACCCTGTTCTTTCCCTTTTGGTAGGAGTAGGCTCGCCCTGGCTCCTGCCAGGAGGGGGAATACTAATTTAGATAGCGTGGAGTCTGGAAGCACAGTCTAGAGCTCCTACACCAAGGGTCTTAGGGACCAGCACGAGATTCTACTCTACTGTAAGACCACTACTCCAGAGAAAGGAGTACAAGAAAACTCAAGATACAGATATCAGAAAAGCTACAGTATTTTTCAGTCAGCGGGGTGCCCAGCAAACAACAGCTTGACAGACCCATGTTGCAGGTGAGGGAGTACATCTCAGACACCCATCACCTAGATTACATGCAGGCCAAACCAACTCAGCCCCTACATTTTCACAGTGGACTCCCATAGCTACAAGTGCCAGCACACAGCTGTTAACTTGAAGCTCAAGAAAAAAGTCATCAGCAAGATAGCACTTCTGGCAAGCATAATTCTTCAAACCACCTTTCTACTGTACCAATCCCCAGGGAGTAATAGCCTGAGGGATTAGACTGTGGCACAACATCATTGGGCCACTACCACTCCTATCCTCTGCACCTGCTACTCAGAGGCTGCATTTGTTCTACTAATGGGTCGCTGTAAAAGCTTAGATATTCTGTTAGTGAGGTATGTAAAAGCTGAACATAAACCGAAGTACCCAAAGAAAACCCATTCAAACACAGACTCCATGGAAATGTTGCCCTTGATAAGCTTTGAACCCAGGACCTCAGCACTGGAAGTCACCGCTGCTAACCACTGAGCCACCATGCTGCCAGTGTATAAGAACTGTAGACTGTTTTTGAAGGTTGATCATATGAATGAAATGTAAAATGTAAAGTAAAACATCTTTGTATTACAGGGATTTAGAGTATGGGATATACACACTCTTTCGATACTGCAAGTCTTCTTTGATAAAGGACAGGGACCCTGTGACAGGCGAATAAACTCCATGATATTTGATAATAAGCATCTTAGACTTATCACTGGTAAGAAAAAATATTAGTTAACCCCTTAAGGACCGGGGGTTTTGGGATTTTTGCGTTTTTGTTTTGCGCTCCCTGCCTTCCAAAAGCCATAACATTTTTATATTTCCGCTCACATAGCCATATGATGGCTTGTTTTTTGCGGGACAAGTTGTACTTTTTAACGCTACCATTTATTTTTGCATGTGATGTAGTGGGAAACGGGAAAAAAATTCCAAATGGGGTGAAATTGCAAAAAAAAAGCAATTTCACCACAGTTTTACGGGTTTTTAAATTACAAAGTTCAATTTGCGATAAAACTGAATGGTTAATTTTATTCTTCAGGTCAGTACGAATCCGGCAATACCTAATATGTATAGTTTTTCTTGCGTTTTGATAGTGAAAAAAAATTAAAAGTGGGAATTTTTTTATTTCATTTTTTTGTCGCGATGTTTTGACCCCTATAAATTTTTGTAATTATGCGTACGGAGCAGTGTAGGGGCTCATTTTTTGCGGGGCAATCTGAACTTTTAATTGATACCATTATGGGGTGCGTATGATGTTTTGATCACTTTTTATTCATTTTTTTTTAGGAAATGAAGCGTCCAAAAATGGCGAATTAGCCATTTGGACGCTTTCTTTCCGTTTTTATGTTTACCGTATGGTGAATATTTTTTAATATTATTATAGTATGGGCTTTTTCGCACATTGCGACACCCATTATGTGTAATTTTTTTATTTTTTTATTTATTTTATTTTCATTTTGGGGAAAGGGGGGTGATTTGAATTTTTATATTTTTTTTATTTTTTTTTAATTTTTTTAACTTTTTTTTTTTTGCCACTTTCCTATAGTTTCCATAGGGAACTATAAGATGCAATCATCAGATTGCTATTCTCATATATTCCAATGCAATAGCATTGGAATATATGAAAAATACATATTTCCTATGGAGCCTATTACAGTCATAGGCTCCATAGGAATACTAAGTAGTAACCTAGGTTTCATTCACAGAAACCTAGGCTACTACTGCATGCTCCGGCTCCCCTTGTGGCCATCAGGGAGCCGAGCAAACCGAAAGTGAAACTTTCGGTTTTTGCGATCAGATGCCGTGGTCAGGATTGACCACGGCATCTGAGGGGTTAAATGTCCGCGATCGACATCGCTGCCGGTCGCGGACATGAGCTGCGGGTGTCAGCTTGATAAATCAAGCGTTTACCCGCAGCTCATGCGCCCGCTCCGTGCGGGAGCGGGCGCCATCTTTAAAGTCCGGACGAAGGGCGTACATGTACGCCCTTCGTCCTTAAGGGGTTAAATGAATTTATCTAACTGAGCTTTAATGTTAATAAATGATTGTGCACAACATATACATTTTAATTATACCTTAAAGGGGTTGTCCTGTGTCAGGAAGAAACCCCTGATGAAGCTGCCCTTGTAGCGCAGCAATACGCATAGAGTAAAAGCAAAATTCTAATGGCTCCTTATCTTAAGGCTCATTCAGTCAAGTGATGTTAAAATCTGTTGTTTAAAAGCTGATGATTTTCCATCCATCTTGAATCAGTATAGTCTCCAGCTGCATTCAGTTTGTCAGTTTATCCACTCGTGTAACATCGGTGTGTGATCAGTTTTTCACTTAAGTGAAAGAAAACTGAAGAAAGGACATTCTAACAACCATCAGTGAAAAACAGACTGCACATGGATGTCATCCTTGTTATTTTATTTTTTTACTGATCCATTGATTTGAATGGTCCAATCCAGTGTGAAAAATGAAAAAGATGGTGCAATTTCATCTGAATGGACTGATGGTTAGTGAAAAAAACCTGATGTGCCTTGACTCATAGTCCTTAACGGGTCAGTGTTCATTCTGGATGTTGTGCATTCTACACTCGGACAGAACCCAGATGGGAAAATCATTCTTCTGAATGAGACCTTATGTTTTTTTTTATAATCCATTCACTCTGGGCTCTTACTGTAAACGCAACTAGTGATTCATTCAGTTTTGTAAAGATAAGATACAATGTCGTGAATTCTTGTTTATTTCTTTAGGTTCATGCATGTTGGATGTTTGGCCTCTAACACGAATGATTCAAGATACAAGACAAGTCCCACGTTCACATGATAGGCCAATAAATGCACTTGTATATAACAAGGTCTTTCATCAGGTTCTCAGCATTTGTTCAGGGTCCGTTTTAAAGGTAAATCTGAATTTAAAGAATCTAATAAAATCAAAAATATGTCAATAGCATATGAAATATAACACATATGTCCTAAAACTCAAGAAGGCTTTTTCTATCTCTTACCAATAATTTTACAAACATCTTTCCTGTAATGGATAAGCAGCTACTGTGGCCTGTAAACATACCACTTGAGCAGCACGTAGTGGAAACCAGCACACTGAAAATTTTGCACATTTCTGTCAGAAGATATTTTATAAATATATTTCTATATATATTTATGAGATATAAGAAAGATAATTTGCAACAAATCTTTTTTCTTGTAGGTTTGGGAAATGGAGACAGGTTATCAAATATATGAAATTAAAGATCCTCATGGAACTACTATTGAAGTTACTGCCGTGGCTATTAATATAAATGGATTCCATTTTGCTACTGGAGCTTATAATGGTTTGTTATTTTAGATTTTTAAAAGCAAGAAAATTAAAATGTAGGTTTATCTTACAGCAACTGAAGAAAAGCAATCTCCTAAAATTATAGGCTACAGATACCTTTGCACTGAAGTCGATTAGCAGTGGGAGAGTCACATAGGCTGAGTGCATGGATAGAGAGAAAGCATAAACCCCATAGCAATCTTGGCTGACAGGGAACACACACTCCTACTCTGTCAGTGTCTGTCAGTACACGTGAGAGGAAATCCCTCATGGGCTGTATAAAGTAAAATGAGAACAGGGAAAAGCTTTGCTGATACATGAGCTCTAGTGAAGGCAGCAGCATCCTGGGCACACAGAGCTCACATCCAGCATGTATTACTGAAGGGAGGTGAAAATAGTAGAAGATTGTAAACTACATATCACAGGGTCTGAAAATGAATGCATAAATGAAGATTGCAGGTTAACCACTAACATAGAATACATGTAAACATGATTATTTCCATGTCAAAAGTGTTCAAAGCCTTTATTACATTTAAAAATGTTGCTTTAATTCCTGGAAGCACCTAAAAGGTTAATGAAATTCCGAAATGTTATTTTCAATTCTTTGAGGGGTGCTTTTTTAAATTGTGGTGAATTATGGGGAGTTCCTAATATATAGCCATTTTAAAGTCCCTTCAGATCTGAACTGGTCCTTAAAAAAGTTTGGGAAAATGTCTTGTAAATTGGAAAAATTGCAGTTAAACATTTAAGCCTTTTAGGGTCCAGTCACACATCCGTAAGTGTTGCGGATCCCGGGAAAACGGATGCAGATTCCGAAAATGCAGATCTGCATCCGTTTCAGCCCCATTGAAAGTGAATGGGTCCTGAAATTGCGGAACGTATGCGGACCCAAATTACGGACGTGAGAATGGACCCTTAATGTCCTTAAAAAAATAAAAGGCTGTTTATGACAAAAGATAGACATATGGCAAATGTCAATTATTAACTAATTTGTGTAGTGTGACTATCTGTCTTACAGATCTGTCTTACAAATTTTGAATATTGCAGATTTTTCCAAATTTTCTGTAAATTCCTGATTTTTTTTTAAATTCACCAAAAACATTTACTATTAACATGATGTACAATTTATTTAAAAAAAATATCCCAGAATGACTTGGATAAATAAAGGCATTTTAAAGCTATTACCACATATCACATGTGAAAACTGTGGCATTAAGGGTTTTTCAGGGAGTTCTATATTGAATGGCCTATAACAGGGATTAGCAACATCCGACACTCCAGATGTTCTGAAACTACAATTCCCACAATCCTCCTTTCACTTCTGTGGGCATTACAAAAAAGAGCCGAGTAAGTTTGCATGCTGAAAGTTGTAGTTTCACAGCAGCTGGAGTGCCGAAGGTTGCTGATCCCTGGCCTATAATAAAGGTAGGTCATCATATCTGATAAGTAGGGGTTTGATCCTCAGTGCCCCCTCTGATCAGCTATTTAAAGAGACCACAGTAGTCCTGTGAGTGCTGTGGCCTCCTCACAGCATACCAACCACTGCATCATACATTGTATAGTGGCTGTGCCTGGTATTGTAGCCCAGGCCCATTCACTTGAATGGGACTGAGCTGCACATAGGCCATGTGACCGATAAATGTGACATCACTGGCCTAACAGCTGAATGGCAGGAGTGCTTGAAGTCAGATCTCCACTGAGCAGATATTGATGACCTATCCTGAGGTTAGGCAATCAATATTAAATTCCCAGAAAACCCCGGAAAAGAAAATCTGGCTTAAGGGGGTTAACTAAACTTTTCCTAAAAAAAAAATAAAAAATGGAGGTCATTTAAAAGAATGTATCTATTTAAGTATTTGAGTACCTGGATTTCATTAGCATTCATATGTACATCTATTTATTCCGAATTTGTGGTGGTAGCCTAACCCCTATAGAAGTCCAGAGTGGTCACCTATAAAAGCTGTGCACTTTTAGCTATCATAGCTAAGAGAACACATTACATTGCAGAATTCTCCTGTATGGCAACAAAATCAAACATACAGCTGTGTACTTTTTATTTTTATCTAGGTTCACTGACAATATGGGATTTTGGGAATGGTTATGAAGTAAAGACTCTTCCTCCCATGAAAGGATATAAAGATGAAGATCAAGGCTTCTGTCAGCTAAGTTTCTTGCGAGCCATTGAGAATCAGCACATAGTTATTGCCTTGGATATGAGCGGAAAAATCAAAATAATTCAGGTTTATAATACTTTTACATTTTTTTTATCTTTAATTTAGGGATGAATGTAGGAATAATCCCATGAATCTTTATCTTTACCTCTGTGCTGTGTTGTTCTGTTATTCCTCCTGGAAAATTATGAATACATTAATAACAACCATATGATGTGTCTCTACTGTTAGTGCTGATTGTACAGTGTCAGACTAAGCAGGGACATGCCCCAGTGCCAAAGGGAAAAGTTACACCCAGTTGTAATTTTTTTCTTGCATTACTAGAAGGATTGGGAAAATGCTAAAGATACTCATGATTAGTGTTGAGCGAACAGTTCGAGCATAGTTCGGGTTCGTACCGAATTTTGGGGTGTCGGGGACACGGACCCGAACTTTTTCAAAAAAGTTCGGGTTCGGGTTCGTTGTTTGGCGATTACCTCCCACTTTCTGAAGGGCTGCACAGCAGCCAATCAGCTAGCGTTTTACTTCTTGCCCTAAGAGCCCATCACAGCCATGCCTACTAATGGCATGGCTGTGATTGGCCAAGTGCAGCATGTGACCCAGCCTCTATTTAAGCTGGAGTCACGTAGCGCCGCACGTCACACTGCTCTGATTAGTGTAGGGAGAGGATGCAGCTTCTGTGAGGGTGAGATTAGGTAGGGAAAAGTCAGCAACAGCACCTAATGAAGTGATCGATCTACAGCTGTGAATGATTGAACTTCTGCTAGTTACTTGCTCACTGGATTTTAGGCTGCACAGAGCGTTTTTCTGTCACTTATTTTCTGGGGTGATCGGCGGCCATTTTGTGACTTGTGGTGCACCAGAACAAGCTGCTACCAAGTCCATCAATCCATCAATACTAGTTTTTTTTGCTATATCCTACATCAGGGGCTTGCCTGTGCTAATTGTCACCCCTAGAAACTCAGGATAGCAATTTCTATATTTTATTAAGGGGTTAAATACAATTGCCCAAATACCAATCCCCTAAATCTGGTGTTCCAGTTTTGGCTAGCCAAGTATAATACTGTCTGCTGTCTGGCAAAGGATAGATTATTTTCTGTGGTGAAATTCAATTGCCAAAATAGCAATACCATAAATCAGTGGTTTCAGCTGTGGCTGGCAAAGTATAATAGTGTCCGCCAAAACATATATTTTGTTCTGGGGTGAAATTCAATTGCCAAAATAGCAATACCCTTAATCTGGTGTCCCAGCTGTTGCAGGCCAAGTGATCATCTGTCCGTAAAAGGGTATATTTTGTTCTGGGGTGAAATTCAATTGCCAAAATAGCAATACCCTTAATCTGGTGTCCCAGCTGTTGCAGGCCAAGTGTTAATCTGTCCGTAAAAGGGTGTATTTTGTTCTGGGTGAAATTCAATAGCCAAAATAGCAATACCATAAATCAGTGGTTTCAACTGTGGCTGGCCAAGTTTCATAGTGTCCGCAAAAACATATATTTTGTAGTGGGGTGAAATTAAATTGCCAAAATAGCAATACCCTGAATCTGGTGTCCCAGCTGTTGCAGGCCAAGTGTTAATCTGTCCGTAAAAGGGTATATTTTGTTCTGGGGTGAAATTCAATTGCCAAAATAGCAATACCATAAATCAGTGGTTTCAGCTGTGGCTGGCAAAATAGAATAGTGTCCGCAAAAACATATATTTTGTTGTGGGGTGAAATTCAATTGCCAAAATAGCAATAACCTGAATCTGGTGTCCCAGCTGTTGCAGGCCAAGTGTTAATACTGTCCGTAAAAGGGTATATTTTGTTCTGCGGTGAAATTCAATTGCCAAAATAGCAATACCATAAATCAGTGGTTTCAGCTGTGGCTGGCCAAGTTTCATAGTGTCCGCAAAAACATATATTTTGTTGTGGGGTGAAATTCAATTGCCAAAATAGCAATACCCTGAATCTGGTGTCCCAGCTGTTGCAGGCCAAGTGTTAATCTGTCCGTAAAGGGTATATTTTGTTCTGGGGTGAAATTCAATTGCCAAAATAGCAATACCATAAATCAGTGGTTTCAGCTGTGGCTGGCAAAATAGAATAGTGTCCGCAAAAACATATATTTTGTTGTGGGGTGAAATTCAATTGCCAAAATAGCTATACCCTGAATCTGGTGTCCCAGCTGTTGCAGGCCAAGTGTTAATCTGTCCGTAAAAGGGTATATTTTGTTCTGCGGTGAAATTCAATTGCCAAAATAGCAATACCATAAATCAGTGGTTTCAGCTGTGGCTGGCCAAGTTTCATAGTGTCCGCAAAAACATATATTTTGTTGTGTTGTGTTGTTTGTTTCCTGAATCCTGAAATTCAATTGCCAAAATAGCCTGAATTTGAAATCAATACATTGGGCCAAATATTTTTTTTCTTTTTGTGGTGCTTGGTGAATGGTAACAATGAGGAAAACATCTAGTAAGGGACGCGGACGCGGTCGTGGTGGTGTTAGTGTACCCTCTTGTGCTGGGAGAGGACGTAGCCATTCTGCCACAGCCACACGTCCTAGTGAACCAACTACCTCAGGTTCCAGTACCCGCCAGAATTTACAGCGATATTTGGTGGGGCCCAATGCCGTTCTAAGAATGGTAAGGCCTGAGCAGGTACAGGCGCTAGTCAATTGGGTGGCTGACAGTGGATCCAGCATGTTCACAACATTATCTCCCACCCAGTCTTCTGCAGAAAGCGCACAGGTGGCACCTGAAAACCAAGCCCATCAGTCTGTCACATCACCCCCATGCATATCAGGGAAACTGTCTGAGCCTCAAGTTATGCAGCAGTCTCTTATGCTGTTTGAAGACTCTGCTGGCAGGGTTTCCCAAGGGAATCCACCTAGCCCTTCCCCAGTGGTGGAAGACATAGAATGCACTGATGCACAACCACTGATGTTTCCTGATGATGAGGACATGGGAATACCACCTCATCGGAGTCCGCACGTCTCTGATGATGACGAAACACAGGTGCCAACTGCTGCGTCTTTCTGCAGTGTGCAGACCGAACAGGAGGTCAGGGAGGAAGACTGTGAGGAAGACGATGCAGGGGATGATGAGGTCCTAGACCCCACATGGAATGAAGGTCGTGCCACTGACTTTCTATAGTTCAGAGGAAGAGGCAGTGGTAAGACCGAGCCAACAGCGTAGCAAAAGAGAGAGCAGGGGGAAAAAGCAGAACAGCCGCCTCCAAGAGAGTTCGCCTGCTACTGGCCACCGCCACCAGGGACCGAGCACCCCAAAGGCAGCTTCAAGGAGTTCCCTGGCATGGCACTTCTTTAAACAATGTGCTGATGACAAGACCCGAGTGGTTTGCACGCTGTGCCATCAGAGCCTGAAGCGAGGCATTAATGTTCTGAACCTTAGCACAACCTGCATGACCAGGCATCTACATGCAAAGCATAAACTGCAGTGGAGTAAACACCTTAAAAGCAAGGAACTCACTCTGGCTCCCCCAGCTCCCTCTTCTGCTGCTGCCTCGGCCTCTTCCTCCGCCTCAGGAGGAATGTTGGCACCTGCCACCCACCAAACAGAGGATGTGCCACCGACAACACCACCTGCGTCAACCAAGCATCTCCACCATGTCACAGGGCAGCGTTCAGCTCTCCATCTCACAAACCTTGGAGAGAAAGCGTAAATTCCCACCTAGCCACCCTCGAGCCCTGGGCCTGAATGCCAGCATTTCTAAACTACTGGCCTTTGAAATGCTGTCATTCAGGCTGGTGGACACAGACAGCTTCAAACAACTGATGTCCATGGCTGTCCCACAGTATGTTGTTCCCAGCCACCACTATTTCTCCAAGACAGCCGTGCCTTCCCTGCACAACCAAGTATCCGATAAAATCAAGTGTGCACTGCGCAACGCCATCTGTGGCAAGGTCCACCTAACCACATCTACGTGGACCAGTAAGCTATATCTCCCTAACTGCACACTGGGTAAATGTAGTGGTGGCTGAGCCCCAGGTGGAGAGTTCCTTGGCACACGTCCTTCCGCCGCCAAGGATCGCAGGGCATCATTCTTTGCCTCCTGTAGCCTCCTCCTCCTACTCGGCTTCCTCCTCCTCTGTTTCCACCAGCTCATCCAGTCAGCCACACACCTTCACCACCAACTTCAGCACAGCCCAGGGTAAACGTCAGCAGGCCATTCTGAAACTCATATGTTTGGGGGACAGGCCCCACACTGCGCAGGAGTTGTGGCGGGGTATTGAACAACAGACCGACGAGTGGTTTCTGCCGGTGGACCCTTAAGCCCGGCCTGGTGGTGTGCGATAATGGGCAAAATCTCGTCGCAGCTCTGGGACTAGCCGGTTTGACGCACATCCCTTGCCTGGAGCATGTGCTGAATTTGGTGGTGCAGAAGTTCATTCACAACTACCCCGACATTTCAGAGCTGCTGCATAAAGTGCGGGCCGTCTGTGCGCTCTTCCGGCGTTCACATCCTGCCACTGCTCGCCTGTCTGCGCTACAGCAGAACTTCGGCCTTCCCGCTCATATGCGACGTGCCCACCAGGTGGAACTCCACCTTGCACATGCTGGAGAGACTGTGCGAGCAGCAGCAGGCCATAGTGGAGTTTGAGCTGCAGCACGCACGCGTCAGTCGCACTACGGAACAGCACCACTTCACCACCAGTGATTGGGCCTCCATGCGAGACCTGTGTGCCCTGTTGCGCTGTTTCGAGTACTCCACCAACATGGTCAGTGACGATGACACCGTTATCAGCGTTACAATACCACTTCCATGTCTCCTTGAGAAAACGCTTAGGGCGATGATGGAAGAGGGGGTGGCCCAGGAGGAGGATGAGGGGTCATTTTTACCACTTTCAGGCCAGTCTGTTAGAAGTGGCTCAGAGGGAGGTTTTTTGCAACAGCAGAGGCCAGGTACAAATGTGGCCAGCCAGGGTCCACTACTGCTGGAGGACGAGAAGGATGAGGAGGAGGTGGAGGAGGATGAGGATGAAGCAGATTCACAGTGGTGTGGCACCCGACACAGCTTAGGCCCATCACTGGTGCGTGGCTGGGGGGATACGGAGGACGATGATGATACGCCTCCCACAGAGGACAGCTTATCCTTACCTCTGGGGAGCCTGGCACACATGAACATTTTAACGTGTGCGGACTCCACCCTGCTGGATCCCCGGTACAAAGACAATGTGCCCACCTTACTTCCTGCACTGGAGCGTGATAGGAAGATGCGCGAGTACAAGCGCACGCTGGTAGACGCGCTCCTGAGAGCATTCCCAAATGTCACAGGGGAACAGGTGGAAGCCCAAGGCGAAGGCAGAGGAGGAGCAAGAGGTCGCCAACGCAGCTGTGTCACGGCCAGCTCCTCTGAGGGCAGGGTTAGCATGGCAGAAATGTGGAAAAGTTTTGTCTCCACGCCACAGCTAACTGCACCACCACCTGATATGGAACGTGTTAGCAGGAGGCAGCATTTCACTAACATGGTTGAACAGTACGTCTGCACACCCCTCCACGTACTGACTGATGGTTCGGCCCCATTCAACTTCTGGGTCTCCAAATTGTCCACGTGGCCAGAGTTAGCATTTTATGCCTTGGAGGTGCTGGCCTGCCCGGCGGCCAGCGTTTTGTCTGAACGTGTATTCAGCACGGCAGGGGGCGTCATTACTGACAAACGCAGCCGCCTGTCCACAGCCAACGTGGACAAGCTGACGGTCATAAAAATGAACCAGGCATGGATCCCACAGGACCTGTGCCTCCCTTGTGCAGAATGGACATTTATAACTGCCTCCCCCTCAAACATGTATTCTTGTACTCCGGGGCACTTCTTTATTGAATCCTCATTTTTTTAACTTTACCATGATCTTGCGGTGCAACCCAAAGTTGAATGAACCTCTCCTCTGTCTGGGTGCTGGGGCCGAAATAACTGAAAGTGGCCTTCTCCAGTGGTGGGTGATATGACGCATGATTCCTTGCTGCGGGACCTCTCTCCTCGGTCTGGGTGCTGGGCCGAAATAACTGAAAGTGGCCTTCTACAGTGGTGGGTGATATGACGCCTTATTCCTTGCTGTGGGACCTCTCTCCTCTGTCTGGCTGCTGGGCCTAAATAACTGAAAGTGGCCTTCTCCAGTGGTGGGTGATATGACGCATGATTCCTTGCTGTGGGACCTCTCTCCTCTATCTGGGTGCTGGGGCCGAAATAACTGAAAGTGGCCTTCTCTAGTGGTGGATGAAATGATGCATGATTCCTTGCTGTCGGACCTCTCTCCTCTGTCTGGGTGCTGGGCTGAAATAACTGAAAGTGGCCTTCTCCAGTGGTGGGTTATATGACGCATGATTCCTTGCTGTGGGACCTCTCTCCTCGGTCTGCATGCTGGGCTGAAATAACTGAAAGTGGCCTTCTCCAGTGGTGGGTGATATGACGCCTTATTCCTTGCTGTGGGACCTCTCTCCTCTGACTGGGTGCTGGGGCCGAAATAACTGAAAGTGGCCTTCTCCAGTGGTGAGTGATATGACGCCTTATTTCTTGCTGTGGAACCTCTCTCCTCTGTCTGGGTGCTGGGCCTAAATAAATGAAAGTGGCCTTCTCCAGTGGTGGGTGATATGACGCATGCTTCCTTGCTGTGGGACCTTTCTCCAATTGATATTGGTTAATTTTTATTTATTTTAATTTTTTTTAATTCATTTCCCTATCCACATTTTTTGCAGGGGATTTACCTACATTTTGCTGCCTTTTGCAGCCCTCTAGCCCTTTCCTGGACTATTTTACAGCCTTTTTAGTGCCTAAAAGTTCGGGTCCCCATTGACTTCAATGGGGTTCGGGTTCGGGATAAAGTTCGGGTCGAGTTTGGATCCCGAACCCGAACATTTTCGGGAAGTTCGGCCGAACTTCCTGAGCCCGAACTTCCAGGTGTTCGCTCATCTCTACTCCTGATCTGTTTATTCATGGGGAATGCTAATATTGACTACAATGGACAGCTGGCAGGCCCTCTTTAAAAGGGTTTCTTCAGAAAACAAAAATGTAGACATTTTGTGCTCTTCTTCAATCAGCTATAGTCTGAGCCTCCAATGTCCTGCCTGAAAAAAAGGTTCATATCCCTACAGCTTGAGCAGCAGCGATGCATTAGGCTGCGGTCATGCAAAGTTTTTTTTGGAAGAGGTTTTGAATTCGATCTGTCTGCAGGATCTTCAGCCAAAGGCAGATGTGATCCACCAGGAGAGAGAAGTGTAAGTCCTTCTTTTATATTTCTGACTCCACTTTTGACTTTGGCAAAAAATCCTGCAGGCAGATCTGCCTAAAAATCTTATCCAAAAAAACTCTGTGTGGCTGTTCTGTAATGGCACCACCCATCAAATCTGATTGTGAACCCTCCATGCAGGCCTTGACCACCCATCCTACTTACATTTTTGGAAAGGTAACAGAATGACAATTTACTTTGCAGATGAATTAAGCATGTTCAGCTAATAAAATATATTTATAATCATATATTATTTTTCTTGTTTTCCTGGAGAACCTCTTTAAAGGGGTTGTCTCACTTCAGCAAGTGGCATTTATCATGTAGAGAAAGTAAATACAAAGCACTTACTAATGTATTGTGATTGTCCATATTGCTTCCTTGGCTGGCTGGATTCATTTATCCATCCCATTATACACTGCTCGTTTCCATGGTTACAGACCACCCTGCAATCCATCAGTGGTGGTCGTGCTTGCGCACTATATGAAAAAGCTCCAGCCTCTCTGGTGGCCAGGACTGTAGTAGCGCACATAGACTGGTGCTTTTTTCTATAGTGTGCAAGCAGCACTAATGGATTGCAGAGTGGTCGTAACCATGGAAACGAGCGCGCGTGCGCGTTCACAGCGGCGCACAGCTCGGCAGTTATATTACAGCCTGCCGGCGATGATCAATCGCTGGCAGGCTGTAGATGTAAAATAAATCGCATCAAACATGTATATCAGACGCTGTTTTGTTAACAGCGTCTGATATACCTGCTACCTGGTCCTCTGGTGGTCCCATTTGCTGGGATCGACCACCAGAGGACCAGGTAGCTATGTAAAGTAGCACCACACTACACCCCCCCTGTCACTTATTAACCCCTTATTAACCCCTGATCATCCCATATAGACTCCCTGATCACCCCCCTGTTATTCATCACCCCCCTGTATGGCTCCATTCAGATGTCCATATGTGTTTTGTGGATCTGCGGATCCGCAAAACACGGACACCGGCATAATGTGCTTTCCGCATTTTGCAGATCCGCACATTGCCAGAACTATATAGAAAATGCCTTTTCTTGTCCGCAATTGCGGACAAGAATAGGACATGTTCTATATTTTTGCGGAACGGAAGTGCAGACCCGGAAGTGCGGATCCACAATTCCGGATCCGAGTGGGACAAAGTCTGTCCCCATAGAAATGAATGGGTCCGCAATTCCGTTCCGCAAACAGAATTGCGGACATGTGAATGGGGCTTATCACCGCCATTTAGTTTGCTACTTGCTAGGTAGTTAGCGCCCAGCCCACCAAACCATAGTCACTGATTTTGGCAGAGATTTTTACATCCACATTGATCGATGCGAATGAAGAAATCTGTGCCGTTCTTTTTTTTTTTTTTCAGCCCAGAGGCTGAACGGAAAAAAAAAATCTCATTGCCCGTATGCTCAATATAAGGAGAATCGCAGAAACTCCTAATGCTGGCCATACGTGTAATGATTGCGGAGACCCTCAAATGCCAGGACAGTATAAATACCCCACATGTGACCCCATTTTAGAAAGAAGACACCCCAAGGTATTCGCTGAGGGGTATGGTGAGTTCATGTAAAATTTTATTTTTTGTCACAAGTTAGTGGTATATGAGACTTTGTAAAAAAAAAATAAAAAATTTAAAAAAAATAAAATTCCGCTAACTTGTGCAAAAAAAAATAAAAAATCTCTGTGAACTCGCCATGCCCCTCATGGAATACCTTGGGGTATCTTCTTTCCAAAATGGGGTCACATGTGGGGTATTTATACTGCCCTGGCATTTTAGCGGTACTAAAGCGTGAGAAGAAGTCTGGAATCCAAATGCGTAAAAATGCCCTCCTGAAAGGTACTCATTGGAATTTGGGCCCCTTTGCGCATCTTAGCTTCAAAAAAGTGTCACACATGTGGTATCGCCGTAGTCAGGAGAAGTAGGGCAATGTGTTTTGGGGTGTATTTGTATGAGGTCCAACGAGTACCTTTAGGCTTTACAGGGCTGCTCATAATTTAGCCCCACCCAAAATGCCAGAACAGTAAACACACCCCACAAATGACCCCATTTTGGAAAGTAGACACCCCAAGGTATTCACTGAGGGGCATAGTGAGTCCGTGGGAGATTTTTTTTTTTTGCCAGAAGTTAGCAGAAATGGAAACTTTATTATTATTTTTTTTCCTCAGAAAGTGTCATTTTCCGCTAACTTTTCCGCTAATGAAATTATACATGAACTCACCATGCCCCTCCGCGAATACTTTGGGGTGTCTTCTTTCAAAAATGGTGTCATTTGGGGGGTATTTATACTATCCTGACATTCTAGCACCTGAAGAAACATGACAGGTGCTCAGAAAGTCAGAGCTGCTTCAAAATGCGGAAATTCACTTTTTTGCACCATAGTTTGTAAACGCTATAACTTTTACCCAAACCGAAATGTAGTTTTTTTTGAAAAATTTTACAACAGAAAGCAAAAAATGTCATTTTTTTGCAAAAATTTCGGTCATTTTTGATTAATAGCAAAAAAAGTAAAAATGTCAGCAACAATGAAATACCACCAAATGAAAGCTCTATTAGTGAGAAGAAAAGGAGGTAAAATTAATTTGGGTGGTAAGTTGTATGACGGAGCAATAAACGGTGAAAATAGTGTAGTGCAGAATTGTAAAAAGTGGCCTGGTCATTAAGAGTGTTTAAACTAGGGGGGCTGAGGTGGTTAAGTTTCTGCTCAATTTAAAGTTGGTGTCCACCTAATTGTTTAGGATCTCCAATCCTAGAATGTGTATGTCATACAAAAGCACTGGGGATATAGACAGATATGAGGGATTAAAAAATGTGTGATAAGTAGATGGTATACAGTTATTTGCAGCTGTAAGCCAGATATGTAACACAGCGACATCTCTTTCTTAGGGAAAGGAGGACCATGCTACCTTATTTGTAACCATGGAATTTAATGAAGATATTGGTGCTTGGTTTAAAACATTTGAACCAATGCAGAACAAAACAGCGGGACTTACCAAACCTTTACATGCCATCCAAATCACATGTGATCCAAAGCTTGGTGGAGTTAATGAACAGCAGGTAAGTGCAGTATCTGTCTTAGGGCTCATGCACACGGCTGTTGCCATTTTTGCGCATCCGCAAAACACGGATACCCGCCACGTACGTTCCTCATTTTGCAGAATGGAACATGTGGTCCATAATAGAACTGTCCTCCTATCTGTAATGTGGACAATAATAGGGCATGGTCTTTTTTTTGCGGGGCAGCGGAACGGACATATGGATACGGACAACACATGATGTGGCTCAGATGCGAACAAAAATATGTTTGTGTGCATTGGCCCTTAGGGTGCATTCACACGACTGTATGTATTTTGCGGTCCGCAAAACGTGGCTCCTTAAAGAGGACCTTTCATCAGGGTAAAATATGTGTACTAAGTATGCTGACATGTAGAGCGGCGCCCAGGGATCTCCCTGCACTTACTATTATCCCTGGGCGCCGCTCCGTTCGCCCAGTATAGGATCCGGTATCTTCTGGGACTTGGTTATACTAGGAGGAGCCTAGTATCACTTGGTTATAGTAGGCGTATCCCAGGCTGTAGCGCTGGCCAATCGCAGCGTACAGCTCATATCCTGGGAGTTTTTTTTTCCTCTCTGCAAGTCCCAGAAGATACCGGAGCCTATACCGGGCGAACGGAGCGGCGCCCAGGGATAATAGTAAGTGCAGGGAGATCCCTGGGCGCCGCTCTACATGTCAGCACACTAAGTACACGTTTTTTACCCTGATGAAAGGTCCTCTTTAAGAAATACGTGTGACATCCATGTTGAATCCATTTTTTGCAATCTAGATAAAAATCCTAACACTATTGTTATTGCATGTATGTTACAATAATACTTTATTTAAAATGCTCCGTTGATTATAGTAATACTTGTTGTGGGATAATCCCTTACAATATACCATAAATGACTGTCTCTCAGTCACTAATACACAATCAAATTGTCAGTTTCCTCTATCAAATTTTCTTTTATAGCACTAGGGAATACTTGCTAAGGTTTTGCATCCAATGCAGATGGTCATTGAGTCACTTCTTCTGCCTAAGACACTACAGGTCACAAATATTGAGGTACATCTGGAAATTCGAGACTAGTGATGGCCAACCTGCGGGCCTCCAGCTGTTCTAAAACTACAATTCCCAGCATCCCTGGACAGCTTAGAGCTATCAAACTATAGCAGGACATGGTGGGAGTTGTAGTTTTACAACAGCTGGAGGGCCACAGGTTGGGCATCACTGTTCTAGACTGTGCCCTGTCATTCAGACTTGGGCCCGATTTACACAGCGGGTTTTGAGCTTTGATTGGATTCTGAACATAAAACACCTCCCGTTTATGTTAATGGGAGGCCACGCTACCTTCTATACAACTGCAGGTTAATACTGCATTAAACCTTTCCTGATGTGTGACGTAATAATATGTCACATGTTGGATCTTTAAAGATGGCGCCTCCTCCAGAGCAGGGAAAGCACCATTGCTGGCAGGGGCCTGCTATTTCACACAGCAAACACCTGAGGCTAATTTCTGTGACCGGTGAAAATGACAATCGCAGACATTTTACCCCTCAGATGCCAGGGTCAAATGTGACCATGGTATCTGAGAGCGTAAAACCCAGAAATACTGAACTTCCGGGCAGGGAGTAGAAGACAAAAACTCAAAAACACAAAATTGCCTGTGGTAGAAGAGGTTAATTTTCAGGCTGTGCTGAGAAAGGGCATTGAATGGGGCTAAAGCTGCAGCAGTCCCACCACAAATTGCAAAACTGGATAGTCTTAACGTGAAATTTAACCGTAAAGGGTATGATGCTCCAACAACTTGATGCAATTTTGTTCTAAATCACTCCATCTGTTTTTTTTAATCTTTTTTTTTTTTTTACTTTGAAAGTGTGTTTTCAGAGCTAGACTCAATAGGCAGTAACCAGATCATCTGTATTCCTATACGATACTCATTCGGCAGCATCACTATCACATTTTATCTTTTTTTCTGAAGAGTTAACAAAACATAGACGTGCTCCCCTGCTGTAGAGAGAAGAGCTTCTTTAGCTTCAAGTGCAAAAGCTCTGATAGAGCTTGAAATTGTCAGACCCTAGCACCGACAAAGTTGGAAAGGGTCCCTTTTACGACTGGATTAGCCAAAATCAAACTGCAGCCAACCTCAGCCAATTATTGGCTATATGGGCTGTAGGAAGGCAAAAGGGACCATCGTTGATGGTAGATATGTGTCACCAAGGTTACTGGCCCCGGTAAAGTAGGAGCCAGTATTTCAGGTGTCAGCGGCAGTAGGTGGTTGACACTTTATATAGCTGTGAATAGCTGATCCGGGACGGCTCTTACTAGGAGTAGTTATAGTGCTGGGTGGGTGACTACTCCCCACGTTCCAGGTCAGGTTTTGACTGGCCTACAAAAACAATCAGCAGTGTCAGGTGGTGGGGATAACCTCTCTCTGACAGTGGAGCTCTCTGGAGTGCTGTGTGGGATCAGAGGCTAAGCTGGAGTTACAGTGCCTGAAAGACTGAGGATAAAGCGAGGTTCACATACACCCCGTGGTGTTACGGTACTGTGCAATACCATACCTGTGTTATTCAATAGATACAGGACTTTGTTGTTTCTTTAGGCTGGCTGGAGCATGCCGGTCACTGCCATTTACTGCCTTATTTTTTTTGTCATGAATAAAAGACAACCGTTGCTTTGCTTTCACCACTAAAAGCTTGCTGCTGTGTTCTTATCTGAAGACTACCATTGGGGCAGATCCCTACAGGACCTATCTCGGTATTGTTAAGGTGTGTTTTATACATGGACCCAAAATAAAACATGTTGTGTCCTCGCTTGAGAGTCTTCAAAATTATAAGATTTAAGATAGAAGATTTAAGATTAAAGATTTAAGTTAGAAATGTAATCCATATTATATTATATTATCATATTATATTATTATATTATATTATTAATTTCAGATCAAATCTCATAGAAGAACGATCATATGTTTTGATGCACTTGGGATGGAAGATTATATTATTATAGTAACTGGAGGTTTATATGGGGAGATAAACATGTACAACTTGGATACATCAACTGTTCAACTCATGTAAGTTGTTCTACAACCGTTGCACACATAGAAAAATGCAGATTTCATGGTAAGATATATCCAGTTTGAGTGTGAGCCATTTGATCAATCTTCAATAGTGAATTTGTATTGTCTAGACTGCTTTTTTGGGGTATACTGTATGCTCACATAGAACTAAAGTATGGACATATAAAGGCAAATTGTGCCAAACAGTGCCCAGACACTGTTCTGCTTCTCCCAAATATGCATTATTAATACCATACTAGTGTACATATGGTGCCGTCACTCAGTATAGTCGTATAGACAATACTATCTCGGCTGGGTAGGGAAGGAACACTTGGTATAGAACCGTAAATCTGTGGATAATTTACTACACTTGGAGTGCTTGGGAGGAATGCTAACAAATGCTTTGTTAATAGAAGTTAGTTGGTGCTACTGAAAGCCTCCTAAAAGTTCTGTTTGGGGTCCCTCAAGCGAGTGCACAGTTGCTGACACAACTGATTGACCAAGATGGATTACATGGTCACATCCATAGCACTTACCGTACTAAGGTACTATGAATCTGATTCCCCTTGGACCAAAAGGGCCACACTCACAAGCACATAGTGCATGCTGTCACACTCAGTGCCTTTCAGTGGGTACAATAGCATTTGCTAGCCTGTTTCAGCAAAGGAATCTTATTTTAAAGAGTCAAGTCACCATTGCCTGATACTGTATAACAGTGTTCTCAACATTTTCGTACCAAATACCTTTTAGCGTGAAAAAGTTCACTACCATAAAATGTTAAGATCTGAGCCAACAGTTCCATCAGATTTGACATGAGAAATAGCACAGCACCTAATGGCATTGGCGATGCAGCTCATAACATCTCCCAACTCCAAGTCCTCTTAAATAGGAAAAGAGGCAGCTAAGACCATTTGCCTGCGGCAGGGATTAAACAGTTAAAACCATTACCTCCCTCCAATAATTGAAGAGGTATGCGGTGACTTTTAGAGAAAGGTCATGCCAAGTGACTCAATGCTCACTCAAGAATCTGGCATAATTCGGTTAGACTTTGGCCCATCATTGGGCTCATATACTAATAGGCTGGGTTCAAGTGTAGCTATAAATGGAATTGTAAAACTGCAGTTAAAAAGTGCATGACTTTGCCGCATGCCATGTTATTTCTACATGTAAACCCAGCCATAAACAAATAGCCTAAAGTGTTCTTCCCTAGAGTGATCTGTTCTCTTCATTGATCTGAGCGTGCACCAGTCCTCCAACTGCTGCCTAACTTGGAAAACCCGGCCACTTCTCCAGCTGCCGCACCAGGATTACTGGCTCAGAGCTCCAGCTGAAGGCCTTCTTTTCCCTACATCACCTTGGTAGCTGTCTTGTAGCATGCAGGCCCAACAGAGCTTGCTGCCAACCCCACGCAATCGGCCTGCTCTGAGGTCACAGTCTACTATCCCTATATCATAGCATGGGGCTCTCCGGAGGACTCCTCTCCACACTCTGTCTCACAATTACCTTGCAGCATGTTGGCCTGGGAGAGAGGTTGGCATCACCTACCTAAGAATCATTGCTGGACACTGTGTTGTGTACCCATGAGGCTGGGAGACATACCACCAGGAGTTCATGTACCACAGGTTGAGAACCATAGCTCTAGAGAACATGGACTGTTAAATTATTGCTTTGGTGGCAACATTCTTGTTTGCTTATATGCAAAAACACCCACAAGCACATGTAAATGGTTTTTATTGTACAGTAAATTTTACTTAGTTCTGTGCATTAAAGTTGTACATTTTAAAAGTAATCAAAGGTATACCATGCGGTTGTCAATTGTTTGCACATGTAGTGGTATTGCTGAGGAGAACACCTTACCAATCACCTCTACTTGAAGAAAATTTACAGTATTGTAGTCTGAACTGTCTTACTTTACTTTTAAATCCTTTTTATGCCATCAATGGGGACAAATGTAACAAAAACTGCAAAAATTACATCCCCATTGTTTGAATGTGATTTCTTGAAATCCTTTTCACTACAATATGTCACTGCAGTGGGTATGGTACAAAGGTTATGTGTCTTCTTGTTAGCTGCAGCCGAAAGGTTGAAGACGATACCATGCCCAGTACACTTCCCGGCAATGGAAAGGCAAAAAGGATAAATTCTGTATTGTTTATTTCACCTGCAAATGCTGAAGATGTTAACAGACTAAGGTAAGTCAGATTTTAATAAATTTGTAAAGGTGTATACTGTCAGGGGCATAGCTATAGGGGGTACAGAGGTAGCAGTCACTACCGGGCCTAGGAGCCTGAGGGGGCCCAAAGACCCTTGTGCTGTATAAGAAGACACCGTCATCTTAGAAAGTGTATGCTGATCAAGTTACACCTCTGGCTGGAGGGAAGGGGTTAGGTCAAGAATTTGGCATGGCGGGAGGGTGGTTTGTTTTGGTGCCGTTTCAATTCTTGCCTCAGGAAGCACTAAGGCTAAGTGCTTCCCTGCCCCCTGGCCACAAAGCACTGAGGGAAGGGGGCCAAAGCTGAACTCTTGCACCAGGGCCCATGAGCCCTTGGCTACGACGCCCCCTGTATACTGTATAGTACAATTATTATTTTACTGGCGTGATTAAAATATATTTTAAATATATCTAAAAACAAGACTGCACTTTTGTATGTACATTCTTATTGTTCTTTGAGTAATTCTATCGTTTAATTAGTCATTGCACAATTGCCATTAATGGGTATGTCCATGGGAAAAATGATCTGTAAAACAGCTCAGCATGGTTTAAGTAAAGAAAAAAGGCATACTTACCTTCCTGATCCTCCTCTATTACCATTCCTAGGTTGATGGCCCCCTACAGTTCTCTACCTCCAGCTGCTGTGATGATGTTTTCACACTCGGATATGTGACTACTGCAGCCAATCACTGGCAGCAGATGGTTTGGGGTTACAGTTGCACACCAGCACAGGCTATCTGAACTCATTAATTTTGAGAACTTTTGTATATAATTTTTTTACCTGTAGTTTATTTTTTTAAAGTTATTTTCTAAAGTTTCTTTTGATAAATGTTTTTTTTTTTTTTTTTTTTTATAAAAGAAAAATGTATTAAGCATGTAGGGATGAAATAAACTCCTTTGACACAACACTTTTTTAGGGTATGGACTTTTTTGAGCAGGTTTTGAGGCAGTATCTCCTGCAGGTCTTTCAGTCAAAGCCAGAAATGGATACGAAAGTTATTTGAAATATAAAGGAAGGACTTATACTTTGCCTTTCTGCTGGACCCTCTTCTGGATTTGGCTGAAAAACAAGAAAATCTCCCTCAAAACCTCATATGTGAACCTACCCTGATGATTATATACATCTCTAAAGGCACTATATGACTGGATGAACTAAACATGGTGGGGAGAAGCATCTTAACTGCTACAGATCACTTGTCAGGAAATATTGCTTTAGGATTTGATGCATTTAATTAAGATTGCTATAAGAAATAAAGCAAGCAGATGAATTAATGGAGAATATACAGAGGTCTCTATGTTTTCTCCACAGTGCAAACACTATGGTCCAAGAAATATCAACATGTAAAGTAAGTAAAGTAGTTCAAGATAAATAAGTTCCCTTTTATTAGAAGAAAATTCAGCATTCACATTTAGTGATCTCAAACTTGTTGATCCCAAACTTTGCAAGACTACAACCCCAACACTTAAGATCCTTTACCATCATCCACATCATGGCCAAAACTTAAAGGGCCACTAAATCCAGAATCCAAGCACAAAAAAGTACTACCAACAAAATGTAACATAATCTCACAATTACAGACAAGGAAAAATACAATAGAAAAGCAGTGCACTGTGCTCTCAGGCTGCAGCCATGACCTCTCCACCTCTCTTTCCCCCCTATGATGCTAGTGCACCTGAGCCAGAAAGTATAGGAGGAAGGGGCTGGGTTTAGTCTGGATGACTTTTGTCTACATAGTGAAAGTGGCCATTTTGTTGGATGGAATCTTTTAGTTACCAGTTATGCTGTGATAATTCTTCCTTTTACTGCATAATTGTCCATAGTGTCATGGCTAGGCAGATTTGCCTTTCAGGATTCTGGGAAGGCAGGGTTACTACCATGTGGACTGCAGAATACTAATCCTACCAAAATAATCCCCCTCCCGCTGAAATATATACAGATATAAACCAATCTATGGTAATGATTGCAGTCCGTCAGGAGGTGTTCATGGAAAAGCCTCTACCATTATTTTAATTGTTCTCCTTCTATAATGTATGGTTTTGTGATTATTATAATTTATTTTGTGCCATTTCATTTTTATACACTGCTTGTTTACAGGGGGTTATGATCATCCTGCAATCCAGCATCGGTGGCTGTGCTTGCACACTATAGGAAAAAAACTCAACGGTGGCCTATACGCAGGGCCGGTTCTATAATAAGGCAGACCAAGCGGCTGCCTTAGGGCGCAGAGAAGGGGGGGGGGGGGCGGAAAAATTAACTTTTTTTTTAAATCACTTGCGGCGAGTTGTGCCGCAGTGCCGCCGGCCACCCACCCCAGCCTGCATGGGCCATGCAGCCCCGGTCCTCTCTCACAGAGCGGCATCACAGTAACACGGTCATGGGGGCACTCAGGGGGTGTGTGACTGGCGAGTGGCTTCGTGGCGGGCAGCAGCAGGGACTGGAGCAGCTGTTGGTGACTGTGACTCACACAGCCAGCCCAGCGCAGGCCAGCCCAGTCGGACTGTCGACTCCCGCATGGTAGGTGGTGAGTGATGAGCGCAGAGCGCATATTGTTTATAATTATTACACAACATTAATTGGGGGGGGGTCATGGGTGACACGATGTGAGGGGGGACAATTCAAATGTCTGTAGTCTGTGCCATGGAGGGGGAGAAATGTGACATGGGGGGGGGTGATGTGCCATGGGTGGGGGGGGGAAGTGTGACACAATAGGGGGTCATAATGTGATCATGGGGGGTGGAAGGGTGCCAAAATGTAGCTTCGCTTGTGTTGGCAAAAATCCTTGCACCGGCCCTGCCAATACGTGCTCCAATGGTCCTGGCCACCAGAGAGGCCAGTGCTTTTTCCTATAGTGTGTAGGTACAGCCTCCACTGTTGGGTTGCTGGGTGGTCATAACCATAGAAACCAGCAGTGTATAATGTGATGGAAAAATGAATCCAGCCAGCAAAGGAGACAATATGGACAATCACAATACATTAGTAAGTGCCTTGTATTAACTTTCTCTACATGATAAATGCCATTTGCTGAAGTGAGACAAATCCTTTAAGCTGTGCCCCTCTCCCAGAACTTCCTGTTGAGTGTACATGTGTGAGAGGCTATATGTGCTTTAAATGGAGGTAAGATAAAGTGCTTTGTCTACAAAAATTCTCCGAAACTGCGTAAGGGTACTTTCACACTTGCGTTGCTGGATTCCGGCAGGCAATTCCGGTGACGGAACTGCCTGCCAGATCCAGCAATCTATATGCAAACGGATACCATTTTTCTCACAAATGCATTGCAATACCGGATCCGTCTCTCCGGTTATCATCCAGAAAAATGGATCCGGTATTTATCTTATTCACATTTTTCACATTTTTAAAGGTCTGCGCATGCGCAGACCGGAAGACCGGATCCGTCAATGCAGTAATACATTTCAACGGCATGCACTAATACATTTCAACGGCATTCCAGCAAAAAACGTAAGAGGGACTGAACTGATACATCCTGATGCATCCTGAACGGAATGCTCTCCATTCAGAATGCATTAGGATTAAACTGATCAGTTTTTTCTGGTATTGAGACCGCAGTTTGTGGATCACCTCGTAGACATAGCTGTGTGTACACTAGGAATTAAATGTATTTTTTTACTGTATGTTTTTTCAGGATTTAGGTATTTGCACTAGCTCTGGAAAAGTTTAGTATAGTTTTATTATTTGATGCTTGCCTAGTTTGGCACTATTATTTGGCACTGAATGGTGGTATTATTAAGGAACTATTATGGCAGTATGCTAGTTTCCTTTCCACCTTCCAGATATGTAAGTGGCCTTCACCTGTTTGCACAGAGATTTTTTAGTAACTCCCAGTAATAGTTTTGACACATCGAAATGTCACTAACAACTTATTCCGACAAAAACCCTTTAATACAGACATTTAATTTGAATGATATCATTGTATGCAGTATGTAACAGATTTCATTTCTTTAGTCAGTCTTTTTCTATAGCTCGTATCATAGTAATAAGCCATAACCCAAATTTATTTTTTTACTTGCAGAAAGATGTGAAGACCTCAGAAATAAGTTCTGGTCAGTAAACTGCTTTATAATAAAATTGTACATGATTATTGTAATTCATAAATTTGTAAGTTATTGGTATAACAGTTTGTGACTTTTTTTATTTATATTTAAATTTTATTTCATGAAACCTTGATACTGATTAATACCTTGACTTTGATATTGATTAATATATGATCGCTGGCTTTGATATTGATTTATATATGATCGTTGGAGAACCTAGCCATATACACTAGATGTATGTCAACACAAACCCACCGATTTCGGCGGGAACAGTCGACCATCTCATGTGTATAGGGGCATCCTGATTCACCTCTGATGGCAGATGTTGCAGGAGATAAGTGCTAGGCAGTTGGTTTTCAACTATCTGATCCCTTTTTTCAACTTGATGAACCACTGCCAGTACACATGCTTGTTTGGCTGACCGCAATCTTATTTGTATGGCCAGCCCCCACATGTCAACTGACTAGGGCTAGATTTACACTTACATCCAACAGGCTGTTCTGGCAGGGAGCAGCCTTCCGGATGCCTCTGTATTCGGCATTGCTGGAAGCTACAGCATTGCCGTCCGGCCCCATTAACTATAATGGGGACCAGCGGAGATCTAGTCACAACCCGGCAAATAATTAGAGAATCGGCCAGAAAAATACCCCTTGGCCAAACAGCCTGTCGAATGTAACAAGCGCTAGTACCTAGCCTAAAGAAGCCATGGCGCTCTGAAGATCGTTATGTCCCCTTTATTGTTTACCAGGCACAGCACAGCACTGTACATTTGAGAGCAGATGCCTGGTGTCGCAGGTTGCAATATCAGGCACAGCTGATACAAAGTGTATATGGTTCTGTGCCTGGTAAGCAGAGAAGGTCATACAGCAGTGCTGTCACCCGCTTGGCAAGTGTGCTGGTTGTCTTGAGCACCTGCATTTGTATGGATCAAGCTGCTGTGGTGGGCCATTCCATACACGGTGGGTGCTGGCTGTATAATACCTCAGGCATCTGCGGCAATGACGAGGAACGATGATCACGCTGATCTCCATCATTTAACCCCTCAGAGCCCTCACATTAAAATTGCCAGGCTCCGATCAGTTACCATTAGAGATGAGCGAACTTTAAAAAAAAGTCCGGTGTTCGGCGTTCGGGTTGTGGTAAGTCGCGCATCCCATTATGGATTCCACTATAGCGGAATATGGAATCCATAAGGGGCGGCTGCCACCAACCCGAACTGTTGAACAGCCAAAGGACCTGGGGTGACGTCACTGTCATGTGATCAGTGCAGGGGGTGTAGCTCAGCACTGAATTTAGACAGTTAGACAGAGGGAGGGGACTTTCTCTGTCCTCCAACCGGAATTCCACAGCAAATTCGTGTGGCTTCGATTGGTTGCTTTGACAGCCTGGGGCCTTGTGAAGGCTCCCAGGCCTGTCATAGTGAGCTGCTTGAAAAGCCATGCCCATGGCATGGCTTTACAGGCAAACCAGTGAGAATCCCATGGACTACAATAGGATTGCAGTCTGTGGTACAAGCAATCAGAAGATCTCATGTTCAAGGGACTAAAACGACAGTCCAAAAAAATTATTGGACTGTTCTATTATGGGCCCGTAGTGCAAAATGTGTTATGCACATGGCTAGTATCCGTGTTTTGCTGGTTCGCACTTTCCGTACTGCAAAACAACCATGCTTGTGGGCATGAGCCCTTAGTGCACAGTGAACACTGTAAAACCAAAACCCAAAAAATCGATGACTGAAGTTATTTTTTTCAATTTTACCTCTTTTTTCCCATTTTCCAATACAATATGGCAAATTAAAAGGTGACATTAAAATACAACTTGCCCCAAAAAGAAGAAGCGCTTTATGACTATGTAAATGAAAAATGTAAAAAGTTATGGCTCTTGAAAGTCAGGGAGGAAGAAATAAAACTAAACAAACAAAAAAAGAACAATAAATTGGATGTGTCATTAAGATGTTAATAGGTAACACACAACAGAAAGTAATATTTAGTCAATTAATACACACGATGCCTAAAGGAGTTGTCTGAGTGTTTTATACTGATGTCGTATCTACAGGATAGGTCATCAGTAACTGATTGGTGAGGTCTGACTCCCAGTACCCCCAGCGATCAGCTGTTTGAAGAGACTGCTGCTCTGGTAAGCTGTGTCTAGGCCATGTGACCAGTAATCGTGACGTCACTGGCCTAGGCACTGCTCAGTCCCATTCAATGAATGAGGCTAAGTTGTGATACCAAGCATAGTGGATATCCAGTGGATGGAGCTGTGATTGGTAAACTGTGAAGTGGCCTAGGCGCTCACCACTGTCCCATGGAGTCTTGAAAGATCTAATCTGCAGAAGTGCTGAAAGTCAAATCCCCACCAATCAGACTTTCCTAAGGAGAATACCATATTTCAGAAATAGGTGAATTATCTTACGCTCCCCTAAATATGCTAGCCACATTGAGAAAAAGACCCATTATATAATTTATTCAAAGAGCCATAATATTATCCTTAAAGGTGTGTACTTCAGTTGATACAAATAGTTTTATATGATGAGTGGTATCTTACAGCCTAGTAACAAATATTGTATATACTATGTTGTACTAGAAAATGAACATGATGAAGAGCCACATGGAAAGGATACTTGCTCAATGAATGGCAAGTCAGTCCATCCACTCATAGTTTCAGGTCATGAGAATGGATACCTCTATTTGTGGAATAACAAGGTAATGATATTTTACTTTCTACATGTATGGCAAGGTTCACACATGTACACAGATCAGCGGTAACATTAAAAGCACTGACAGGAAGAGAGAATAACATGGATTATCTTGAGAAAATGGAACTTGTCAAAGGGTGGGATATACAGTATTAGGGGGCAAGTGAAAAGTCATTTCTTAAAGATGTGTTGGAAGCAGCAAAAGGGACTGGAAAAGTGTAGGGATCTGCACAACTTTGATGAAGGCCTAATTGTGATGCCTAGCTGAATGGGTCAGCAAATCTCTAACTTGGCAGGTCTTGTGGGTGTTCCCAGTATGCAGTGGTTAGTACCTACCAAAAGTGGTCCAAGGAATAAAAACGTGTGAACCATGAACATATGCACCAAAGGTACACTGATATGTATTTGATCCATGGAGGCCCCAATTCCCAATTTACAGGATTTAAAGAGGGTCTATTACCAATTTTGACTATGCTAAACTGTTCACAGCACTAGGAGTGGGCTGGGGTTAGCTGAAGAAAAATACATTTTGTGAAGTTTTTATTATCATGAGCATTATGAATATGAAGTTTTATTCTGATTCTGCTTCAGAAAGTACACTGGAGGGGGGGCTTCATAGTGAAGTGCCCTCTGCTATCAGCATTGAGCTGCTTCATAGTCCCTACTCTCTGACCTGCTGTAGTAGTCTCCTAATTGGATGCTACAGCAGAGGGAAGCTCATTGCAGAGAGCACTTCACAGTGATGTTCCACTTCAGTGCTCCTGCTCCTGCAGGAACATAATCTGGCATGATCAAAACTTCAAAGTCCCTTTAAGTATCTGCTGCTAACATACCACAAGACAACTTCAGAGTTCTTGTGTGAGTTCATGGGATTTTGGTGACATAAGGGGGAACCTACACAGTATTCACAGGTGGTTAATGTTAAAGCTGACTGGTGTATTAGACAGTCTTGGATTTCTTTATTTTTGATGATGGGAACACAAAAAAGTATCTATTTCTGAATGTTTGTGTTTCAATTGACTAGCATATTATATTTATCTTTTTCCAGGGAGACTTGATAACGAAGGTACTACCTTATACAAAGCATCCTCCTATTTCTCTAACAGTGCTTTGTACAAATAAGCCCAGTAAGATCATCTTAGCCGGTAATAGAGGTACGTGCCGCCTTCTGTAGTTTGACCATTGAATTATACTATGAATTCTAAAAATGTACATGACTGGTCCTCACAGTCAGTTCACCAAACTCAGCCTTCTGTCAGTATGGTATTTAGATGAGGATCCTAACTAGCCAGTCCCATACATGTTCAAGATCAACATATTAGAATTGTATGGACTTTTAGTCACACGGGTGAATAAAAGAATACACTCTATTGTGTACAAGTATATTAAATTCAATATTAAGTATATGCATAATGCATAATGTCTTCAAGTGTAGAGAATATAATTGTCCTCCAATCACAGATAAGATGTAGGATGCTTCTATTAAAGCGGTTGTCTCAATTCAGCAAATGGCATTTATCATGTAGAGAAAGTTAATACAAGTTTCGCCGAATGGTTCACGAAAAATCGGTGTTTTTGTGGCGAAATTGGTCCTATAGGAATGAATGGTGGAATGTTTAAAAGTAGAGTGGGAGCTGACAAAAGCTAGAGTGTGAGCTAAAAATCAGGACACGATTACTAAACTGCCACCACTCCCTCACTTTCGAACCCACCAACATAATTCTTATATCAAAACGTTCAGCTATCCCTGCTGCCACTAAAAATGCCCAAAGCTAAACCATAGACCTGATAGTTTTCACAATATGACCATTTGTTTGTAACTCACGCCGCCCATTGACATTCATCGAAACTCCACTCTAGCCACCTCAGATTTGAAGGGCAATTTCTAAACTGCGACTGTGCCTTCATTTTTAATATTTCAGAGACATACTATGCATCCTCAAATGTAGGTCTGGGTCTTGTGATTCTCACAATATAAAGCTCTTCGCTGTAGAATTCATAATTTTTAAACTACAACCGTTTGAAGATGGCAACCGACAGTGAAGTGAGCAAGTTGGAGCAGTTCGTTTTTAACCGCTCTTCTCTGCCCTTGCTGTAGAGTGAGTTGCCATATGAACCCAGGTGTGTGAGCAGCCAGCAGAGTGAGAAAAGCTAGAGTGTGAGCTGAAAAATCAGGACATAATTTCTAAACTGCCATCACTCCCTCATTTTCAAGCCCACCTACACAAATCTTATATCAAAAAGTTCAGCTATCCCTGCTGCCACTAAAGCCATAGTCCTGATAGTTTTCAAAATATGACCATTTGTTTGAAACTCATGCCATCCATTGACATTCATTGAAACTCCACTCTAGCCACAATCAATTGGTTAGTGTAATGTTTACTATCTTTACTCACTCCAAACACTCCACCCAGTTACTCTGCCCACTCCATAAAGTTACTCTGCCCAGTCCAACCTTTCCACAGTTAGTCCAGCCACTCCAACCACACAACAGTTACTCAAGCCACTCCACCCAGTTACTCCCCCTACTCCAGTTGTAGACTACTGGTGGAGGCAAGAACACTTCAAACAATTTCCCTATAAATTGTAGCTTTTCTAGTATATTGTTATTATCCATACTGTGCTGGCTGGATTCATTTTTCCATTGCATTATACACTGCTCATTTCCAGGGGTTATGACCACCCTGTAATCCAGCAGCAGTGGCCATGCTTGCATACAATAGGAAAAAGAACCTCTTTGGTGGCTAGGTCCGTGGGAGCTCCCATAGGTACACATAGGCAGCAGCTCCCGTCCCAGCTACCTCGTATCTGCGCTGCAGCAGGGGCCATAACCACTGGATATGAGCAGTGTATAAAGCGATGGAAAAATGAAATGAGACCACTCATTTAACAGAAGTTGAGAACAGGATTTGTTTAATAGAACAGGGTGGCATATTAGGACAGTCATTGGAAATATAACATAGCAAGACATGGATTCCAAATTCCCTATCCCTACCATTGTTCTTCAAAATTGTCAGCCATTTGTGCCAACTTGTAATCTATTTACAGGGCAACAGAAAACAGTGAACTCTCAGCAGCAGATTCTATATTATTTGCAACACACTAGAAATATTTATGAGATTATTAGATATGCAGTCTCTATAATATACATATAAGTACGGTTATTAACCCCTTCAATGTGCATGGAAACAATGTTACAAAATATTTTTGATTGTAACTTGAATGATGCTTTTGTTTGATCTTCAATATATTCCAGAGGGCTATGTCATAATATGGAGGCTTCTCAAATGTGAAGAGTCCCATCAACTAGGATCAGTGGTAAGACAGCAATCTGGTGTTAGAAATTACAGAAAGACAAGAATAAATCAAGATCCATGATTAAAGAGGACCTGTCACCGCTCCTGACATGCCTGTTTTAATAGCTTCATGCATTCCCGATGTAATAACAATTCTGGAGCATCTATTCTTAAGACTGTATTATTTCTACTAGAAGTTATGAATGAATTGCTAGCAGTCTGCAGTAAGGGTACAGAGGGGAGGTAACCAGTTGTACCTGCACAGTCTGAAAATGGCAGCACTGATTGGATAGAGTGAGTCTGTGCAGGTCCCCCCCCCCCCCCAACTTGTTACCTCTCCTCTGTACCCTTACTGAAGACTAATAGCAATTTATTCATTACTTCTAGTAGAAATAATAAAGGGACGGTACAACATAGAGCCATAAGAATAGATGCTCCAGAATTGTTATAAAATGGGGAATGCATGTAGCTATTAAAACAAACATGTCAGGAGTGGTGAAAGGTCCTCTTTAAAGAGGTTTCCCAAGATCCCAAAAATGTTGCTCCTCTGGTATTTGTTCCTGCCAGTGCATCAGTGACATCCCCAACCGGGCCACCTGATGGCTACAGCCAGTCCCTGGCCTCACTGGCCTAGTTGGGTAGGTCATTATTGTAGCTCAAAGCTCTCAGCAGCGATGATGCTGATGATCACCCCATGTGTCCCCTGAGGCCAGTGACTGGCTGCAGTAATGATGTGGAGTAGTTGGGGTTGTCATCACTTGAACAGGTTAGTAAATGTTCTTTTATTTTATAATAATCCTTGATGTCATCTAAAATTATTGGGGTCTCAGAAAACCCCTTATCAGAAAGCTTATAATATCGTTCATGATTGATTTTGATCCAATTAAGATCCAAATAAGGATGTGGCTTAAGTTCAGATATTTCTTTTGAATTTGTTTCTACTACTGTATTTCACATTTATTCATTTTTGTAAAAAAATTGAGTCAGTAAGCTCACTTTACCAACGTGTACAAACAGGTGATGGCCATTTTGCATATTCCCATGCATATTCTCAGGCTCAAGGAAACATACGAATATGCAAAATGGCCACCCCCTCTTTGTACATGCTTAGAGTATTTTCTGCTGTTCGTGATGGAATAAAAGCACAATGATATATTATTGGTGAGTGCTGCTGTTTGAACTCCTCTGGCTGAGATAATTTGACTACTAAAGCCTTTGGGTGAAGGTCATGGTTAGAGGAGGACAATCATGTTGGGTCAATAATAGTTGAGAATAGATCTCTTGTGAGGTGAAAGTACTCCTACAAGATTGCCCGTCTTTTTCAATTAAGTTATGGATATTTGCACAGGTAAACCTGACATTTTATGTATCCGATTTCCACCCAAAAAATAATCTTTTCCATGCAGACATTAAAGCAGCACCTTTGCTGGAGAGCGCATACGCTCAAAATAACCGACCTGTGTTATGAGGACAACACAAGTATTGTGGTATCTGCGTCTGCTGATGGATCTATTAGGTAGCTGAGTTTCTTTTACATCTGATCACTTTTCCTCAACTATTATTAATGCTGAGCATCCATATTTTACAAAACCTATCAATGTTTTACATGTAGACTCTGGCATGCTTCAAATGGACATTATATCGGATACTTTGGACAGAAAAGAGTTTTTGAGTTAACCAATCAGAAGGATTTTATTCTACCATGTGACATAATTGAGATGTCTGTTCAGACAAAATCCGAGCCAAACATATTAGGAAAGAAGAAGAACTATGAATATCCTCTGATCTATGACCATGATAGGTAAACTTTTTGCATGCAATATAGGAAAACTGTTTGTTAGGATCTCATTTGTTGAATGATGCGTTTAGAATGACTGGTATGTCCATATGGAGGGAAGTTTACCAATATCCTGTTTATATGCAGAGGAGAATCTTTGGGGGCTCAGTTTTGATTCTAACTAGCACTAACAAACGGGCATTCAGGGCACCAACAAGTGACTGTACCTTGGTTAAAATATTTAAATACAGGTCTGGACAGCTATCAGAATTTTTTTCTTGGGTGAAGGAAAGCCTAGCTACAACTATGTCATCAGTTCCTCTTTCCTTTATGACTGGTACAACGCATGATAAGAGTTTTTTGCCTTAGCACTAACGATCTTCACATTTTTTTAATTAGCAGTCATTCACAGTTTGATTCCTGAACTGAGATCTTGGGGTTCCCAGTGTATTGCTGTGTATGCTTAGACATGCATACAACTCTACATGAACACATATGCTGCATACTGCTGTTTAGACCTTTATGCATAAGTAAATTTGCACATCCAGACAATGAGGAACCAAAGATCTGGAATCAGAGAGTGAGCTTTAAATAAATCACATACGAATGTACAGAATCCTTGTTTGAATGTTGGGTTATTCTGATCATCCTTTAGGGCAAGGAAAATTGTTTTACCTTTTATGGTTGATTGGTTGTGTTTTTGCTTCCTCCCTTACCACCATCCCTTCCTTTTATTCACATTTTCTTCCCCTCCCCTTCCTTTCCCTTACACTCTCTCCACTTCCCTGGTTGAACTTTTGTAACATGCTATTTATATAATTATAGCAATTATTATTAATGTTGTGGGATTTTATAATTTGTCTTTCTTGTAATGTTATTCTTTGACATATTGTGCTTTATTGAAAAAAAATTCTTAGATCCAAGTCCACAAAAAAATTTGATGCACCGATGAATGAGAAGTCTTTTGCAGGATCAGCTGTTGACATGAAATATTTTAAAGCTCTGTCATCCCCCAAGGTTGGTTTTCATTCTAAAATATGGAATTTATTGATAATATTGAAATATTGACATAGAATATGTAAGGAAAGTGTAACTTTTTTAAAAATAAAAGCGAATGTGTTTTTTTTTGTTAATTCATTTTGACTTCCCAATTGTTTTAAATGTTGCCTATGTTAGATATGTTTACCCCTTATTATGGCACCTCACATACATAACGTATACTGCAATTTTTTGCCCTAAAAATGGTGCATGTCTTTTTTAAATTTTGTGTATTTTCTAACTCCTCTTAACCATACTCATAATAAAATGTATCTCTCGTTCAGAATTCTTATCTATTAGCCTAAGCAGAAAGTGGCTACAAAGAATCTCTCATAACTCATAAGCCATTGTGCATTATAGACAGCCCACTGATTTCAATAAGCATTGTGTAATGCTTTATTTGCCCGTTTGTGGTACGGCTTCTGGCTAAATTAACTAATTGTAGCCAATTGCTGGGGTTTCAAGTACAGTGATCCTCAAGATACAATGTCCTCAGGATACAATATTTTTAACGTACAATGATCTTTTCTGACCCATCGTAAGTTGAAACTAAACTCAACACACAATGCCTTAGACTCAGATCCAACCAATCAAGGGCATTTCTCTGGTAAAACAGCTGTATTAGTTGCTAGTTAGCAGCTTTTCCTGACTATTATCAGTATGCACTTGTTTTATCTATCTTAGTTATCTGCTTACTTTTCTGAAATCTTCATTTTCTCTTATCTTGGATGACATTTTGGGGCTTTGGAACCAATTACTCAACTCACAATGGTTTCAACATATAATGGTTTTCCTGGAACCAAATAATATTGTAACTTGAGGGACCACTCTAGTAGGGTAAATTGTGAATAACTAACAGTGATCAATGGACAGAATTGTAATCAAACAAAATGGTGGGCACCACCATATTGTTGAGTGCTAGTCCACATACAAAAGAACATGCATACTACACCAAATCACAAGTTCACATGTTTAAGGGCCTGTACCTCAAGGTTAGTAAGAAATGAAATTACTTTGTTAAAAAAAAAAAAATTTGGGCAATTATAATCTTTTTTTTTTTTTTTTGGGACCTGAAAAATGCATGACCTACATCACAGCTAAAATACTGGGGTGGCATAGGTAGCACTGGTTGCCATGCAAGGGCAGGCTGTTTTTTGTGACCAAGAGCCTTTGTGTGGGTCCAGATTCTGGAACAGACAGGTGTGGGCTTCTGCACGGAAAACTGACTTATTAAAAATTATAATCCAAAAAAATCCAAAAGGAGCACAAAGACACAATGTCCAAAGGAGTGTAATAAATATATCCTCAATTTATTGAATAGATAATCAAAAATACATTGCATGTTTTTAATCATGTATTTTTGATTATCTATTCATACCTTGCATAATTTTACTCCATAAGTGGCACGCTTAGAGGGAATAAATTATCAGAAGGGCCATTATGGGCCTAAATTAATTTAGCAAATCATAAGCTATGGGGCAGTTCT
The DNA here is from genome assembly GCA_033119425.1 of Bufotes viridis. Classification (NCBI taxonomy): domain Eukaryota; kingdom Metazoa; phylum Chordata; class Amphibia; order Anura; family Bufonidae; genus Bufotes; species Bufotes viridis. The sequence goes on along the minus strand of CM065589.1, from coordinate 281,058,847 downwards.
GGGGGGGGGGGAGTTGCAGTTCTGGGGGGGGGAGGGGGGGGGGGTTTGAGATAAACTGCATTAGGGTCTAATCATGCTTTCTGGACCTAACTGCTGAAAGCACAGGGGTTGAGTGGGCAGTACTTGTAGCCCAGTAGGAATTGACAGATGTCTGTTTTACTATGTCCGTAGAATAAGGGTAATGGACAAAAATGTATAATTTCAGGGACACTTGTGGGGGTCCACATTGGCGGCTTTTGTACAGCAGACTGTGTAGCATAAAGGATAGGTTGCTGGACAATTAATTCCAGGATTTTTATCCCCAAACAACTGGAAAAAAAATCATAGGGGGTAAAAATTTTGACTTCCACGTTTATTAGTGGAGTCGATAAAAATTGGGGGACAGGGGGAAAAATGAGGTTGCAAAATTGCATGCTGTGAAAATGACATCACTGTGCTGTGAACATGATGACTTCTACCACCATAGGCCTACGGGTTTCGGTGATAGAAGCGGAGCTTGAGTTACCACTATCTGAATATATTTCTGCCTCTGAAGCCATGTCTGGTTCATTATCTGAACTGTTGGAGGATAAAAACTCATGCCTGCTCAGTACTATATACCCTTCAGGCCATTTTTTGTTACAAAGCAGATCAAGTAAAAAAAAAAAAGGAAAATTATTTTACATTTTTTTAACAAAAAGGTGTACAAAGTAATGGTGTGATGGACAGTAACTGTCGCCCAGTGATGGACAGTAACAGAAACCTAGTAACAGATACACAATGACCGACAGTTGTGGACAGACAGTATCGGACGCCAAATAATGAACGCCCAACGAACAACAGTAATGGATGGACACTAACAGATGCCCACTGACCAACAGTAACAGACGGATAGTAACGGACAGCCACTTACCGATATTAATGGATATACAGTCATTTATGTCCAATGACAGATAGTTACAGATGGACAGTTTATGAACTGATTTGTCTGATGTTATTTTATATTTTGTTGTAACGTGCACAGCCAGGACAGTAGTCTGATCTCCCTATCCACTTAGAACAAACTGCACTGAGAGGTGAGAGACACACAGCCTATGTCCTGGCTCCATTGGTAATATACCCCTATGATGATGTGATCTCCAGGGTAGCTTTTTCATGGAATTCACATGATCAGGGGCCAATAGTAATAGTCCTTGATTGTTATTGTGCTGCTGTAAATTACTGCACATGAGAGTGCCATTTTGTTTTACAGGAAGGCGAGCCACAATGCTGGGCAGTCCGGATTTCTGGCTCCCTGTCCTCTGTCCGGCACAGGGCCTGGACAGACGCAGGGATGTCCTCCCTTTTAGCAGCTCACGCTTAGACAGCAGCATTGCCCCGATCGGAACTGCTGCTGCTGCGCCAAAACGACGTTTAGCTTAATTCCGGATCTGGATTAATGCACTTCAATGGGCATTAATTCCGGATCCAGCGTTCTCCGGCCAAAAATCGTTTGGGTACTGAACGGATGACATCCTGATGCATCCTGAACGGATTTATCTCCATTTAGAAAGCATTAGGAAGATCCTGATCAGTAGTTTTCCAGCATAGAGCCCCGACGACGGAACTCTGTCGGAAAACAAAAACACCAGTGTGAAAGTACCCTAAGACAAATTAGGTCAGGTCAGAAAAAGTTGCAATTAAAGAGGAACTGTCACCTCTGTCTGTTTAAGTAACTGCTTTCCTTCCCCATTTAATAACAATTCTGGGGCATTTGTTCTTATGACTAACTGTTGTACTATTCCTCTATTATCCCTACTAGAAGTGTATGAATGAACTGACAGCAGTCTACAGTAAAGGTCAAACTGGGTGTTACCAGTTGGGGTTGTGCCCTTGCACTGTCTGGCACTATCCAGTCATTGCTACCAGGGGCACACTGTGCAGGGACACAAGCCTAGCTGATAGTACCCTGATAGACCTTCATTGCAGACTACTGGCAATTTCTAGAAGGGATAATATAGGAATGGCATAACAAACATAAGAAAAGATGCTCTGCATTTGTTACTACATGAGGGATGCAGGTAGCTATTAGAACAGACAAATCAGGAGAGGTTATTACAGGTGCTCTTTAAGCAGCTAACACGGACAGAGTGGGGTCAAAAGCAAGGACTGTGATAGAGGTATAGACGTATACAGAGAACTGTTTAATATCTATCATAAGGAGACGTCTGTTCAGAAAATCCTTTGTAAAATGAGGACATCAGCTTGTGGTTGTTAAATTTATCAGAGAGAAGGAATTTGGGAGACCTAGAGTATGCATAGATACATAGAAGGATGACCTGATACTGACAAACCTATAGATGCACATAGAGTGGAAATGTAACACTATGACTCTATGTTGTATGCAGCTTCAAAGTGTAAAGCTTCCAGTGTTACCAGTTTATGAGCAAAACCAAGAGTGTGATCCCAGTATTACCACAGGAAGACTGAACGTCAGCACAACGGTATGGATTCTATTTCCTACAAGCCCATTCTTCCATCATGCCTCAAGGTCTGTTTCTATAGGTATAAGGAGCATACTACTAAGATTCTGTCTTCCAATGAAATGTCGATTTGGAGAACCCTGATTAATATGATAAGGGATGCAAAATTCCCTCAGCTTATTGCCATTTCAGCCATGAGAACTAAGATAGACTGGTTAACAGGGACACACTGCCTCTTTACACCAAAGGTTGCACTTGTAGCATCTATTCTGTCTCAAATAGTGAAGCTGGGCTAGTCTTCCTATCTCAAGCTGCGGCATTAATGTAATTTTTCTAAAACTGAATTATGATGTAAAATGTCTTTATTCAGCACATGAGATATAGGGTCTGCTTCATATTGTACACTTATAATCATGTTTCCTTTCTTTAGGAAATAAAATCAACAGCAGCAGAGGACAGAAGAACTCGTTTTCCTCTAATTCAAGGCAAACATTAAAATTCATTCATCAACTGCAAGATCCCTAGCTGTTTTCTCTGAGCACTTTGTCCGTTCATTTTAATCACCTCTGCCTTTCCGTAAGCCCGTTTCACACCCGCTCAGGTCTGAGCTGAAACAAACAGGCACAATACTTTCTAAAATTGGTTTTCTATTATTACTTTGGTTTTTTAACAGATATTCTTATGTATTTGCTTCCCTCATGTATGTCTTCCCAGTGCTTTATTTATTTTTCTCAGTTTGGACTCTCCTGATACTTTTTCACTATGTACAATGGGTATTCAATAAGTTATCTACCCCAGCATGATCTGTCAGTGTTAGAGAGCTGAGCTTGTCTGTGCAGGTTGAGACATGTCTCTACATGCAACACACAATATAGCAGATCAGTCTGGTGCAAGCACTGGAAGTGACAATATGGCAAGTGCAGTACAGTGGGGGTCTTCAAATAAAGTGAGGGATTTGGAACTTTGTTCTGTGATTAGATTCCTTACAAAGGAGGAAAAGAAGCCTAAAGAAATCCATGAAAGAATGATTGCTGTATATAGTGATGATGCACCTTCCTACCACCAAGTTAAATTTTGGGCCAAGCAGTTTAACCCGTAGGACACCAGCACCATAGCTGTACAGAGCTGCGCGATGTGACTTAAGTCCCAGCACTGTACAGGTATGGCGAGCTGATCGGGCGGGTGCAGGAGCTGCACTCACCCGATTAGCGGCACGGGCCTGGCTGTCACTGACATTAGGTGCACTTGGCAGCTGAAGGTATCTGTGTTGGTCCCATATTCATATGTGCCCACTATGCTGAGAAAAATGAAGTTTAATATATGCAAATGAGCCTTTAGGAGCAACGGGGCGTTGATATTACACCTAGAGGCTCAGCTCTCTCTGCAACTGCCATGCCCTCTCCACATTAATTGACAGGACCAGGCAGTGTAAACGTTATCACGTCTGTCTGGCCCTGTCAATCAAAGTGCAGAGAGTAGCAGTTGCAGAGAGAGCTGAGCCTGTAGGAGTAATAACAATGCCCCAGTTGCTATTAGAGGCTCATTTGCATATTTTAACATTTTAATTCTTAGCAATGCGCACCCATACAGTATGAACATGGGACCAGCACAGATGCCTCCAGCAGCTAAGCACACAGGTAACAGGTCAGCCATTTTCATAGGTACAAATCTGATGACAGATGCCCTTTAAAGTGCCCACATTCCGTTATTTCCTTTACATGACTACTCCTAATGCTACAGCTATCAACAGCTGTGAACCTTTTCTTGACAAATTATGGTTCTACCTATGTTATTGGTGCTCTTATAACCTTTTTGGCTATCATGTACTGAAATTTGGTTGTTTACAGATCAGATTTACCCTATCAGGCAAGAAATGTAGTAACATCCAATGGTGCAGATCAGAGCTTCATTAGACATAGCGTCCCACACATATTATTCAGTTTACGCCAAAAATTGCAGAGGTTCAAAAATTTAAACCAAGATTGAGCCAACTACTCTCTCCAATTTAACTGGTGCAAAATATTACGGTATGTGGGCCTTATTGATAAATGTGGGCCTGTGTGTCACTATCCACACTGTTAACCACAGGTAGCATATGGATACACAGTCCTGCTATATATACTGTATGTGCTTTCAGATTGCATCGAACAAGATGGGGGAGGGGATACATTGATAGTAATCCGAGCATAGAGGGAGACGGATAAATACAATTATAATCTGCTTATGCTTTCAATTAGAGACATTGCCCGCCAGTCATGTGGTATAGAATAACACATCAAACCCAAATGATTTTTATACCATTTCAGCCATTTTTTTCACACGAGCCACTAAATCTTTTGTGTAAATAAACTTGTGCCCTTGTAACTGCTCATTTTTTATCACTTTTAGGCCCCATGCACACAACTGTGCCCGTATTGTTGTCTGCAAACCACTGAACCCAAAAATACAGACACCTTCCATGTGCCATCCGCATTTTTCTCACCAACTGCAACATTCTTAGCAGTTTTTTCTGAGGTGTTTTTTTCTGAGCTGTTTTAAAATTTGAGTAATGGACGTATGGGTGCAGACAGCACACAGATGACATTCGTTTTTTGCGGGTGGGCCCCTAGAAATGAATGGATTCGTGGGCAATCCACAAAAAAATGCTGATAGCATACGGATGGAAAATACGGTCGTGTGCGTGGAGGTCTTAGTCTGTGAATTTTACTTCATGTTATTTTTTTATATTAACTACTTATACATCTAAAAATTTAGTAATGAGATTATGTGATCTATGTATAATATATGTTTCTTTGAAGAACTGAAAGTGCTGCAGGTTTCTAATAAGCATTAAATGCTTGTAGCACCATCTAGTGGTTATTTAACAGTACTACCGCAGAGGCAGATATTTAAAAGCATTAATATGATTTTCAAATGATTTTCACAACCTGATGTGTATTGAGGCATACAGTGCACCAATATCAGCTGAATATGTACTTATATTTATTTCATTGACTTAAAAGGGATTTATGAAAATATTTATATACCTGGAGCCATGTATGCCGCTAGGTACTGGAGGTAGAGGGCCTTGGGTGTCAGTGTATAGAAGGAACACCAGGTAGTTTTCTAACCCTCTCTTCTGCTAAACTAGTGGGGGGTTTTGGGGTTCAGGGGTCTGGGTGCTCAACCAAGTGTGGAACGATTGGGTCTGGGGTTTATAGCGAACTTGGTTGATGGAACATACCACCCAAAGTCTTTCTCATGTGCGTTTTACTGTAACTAACCTAATACACTGCAATAGGGAAGTTTTGCTATCTATTATATGAGTAATCAGGTTCAAGTCAAGAAAAGTGTTTGCAAAAATAGAAAAAATGAAATAAAAGAAAAATCACCCTTTTCACTTACAAATGCCTTTATTAACATAAAACATAGTAGAAATAAAAAATGTACCTAATTGGCATCGTCATAATGAGAACAACGCATAAAATAAAATTATCACATGATTAATCTTGTCCAATGAGCACTGCTCTCTCGTTCACATGACCATATTTTTGCTCCTCAACCGATCCACATTCATTTCAATGGGGCCTCAAAAAATTCGGATAGTACACTGTGTGCTGTCTGCATTCGTATGTGAATTCCTCAAAAACATAGAACATGTCTTATTCTTGCCTGTTTGGTGGACAAAAATAGGTATTGTTAAAAAATGCAGCACGGACGTCTTATGAATGTCATCCTTAGTTTTTGGAATCCGCATTTTGGGGACCAAAAAATAAATAAATTCATGTGAATGCACCCTAATCATGTACAAAAGTAGTAACTGGGTTGTCCTCTAGACTTGAACCCTAATAACCAGATATAATATAGTCCTCAGTCCACAGTCTGAAGTCTCACAAAGAAAATGAAATTAAAATTGCACCCACCACCACCAGTTTGCAACTTCCAGGTGACTCCCCGAACATAACTGCGTGATTAACTTCTGTTTATTAACCTATTTTAGTGGCTTGGTTTGCAGATACTCATACAAATACAGTGGCTGTCAGTCAATGGAGAGAGTGGCAGGGAAAGGCAAGATGAGCGCTACCTTGATGAATACAGTGAACTCATAATATAACATAGTATGGTAGTATAATTATATACTATAATTATAAGCCAACTCTTTTAGCCAGAAATGATTTTTTTGTGACTTTTGGAGAGAATGGCCTGTCCCTGTGATCTGCTGTCCTTACATAGGGTGGTGTTTTCAAATGACAGATCTACTATGAAAATTCAGCACATATCGCTGATACAGTAAATAATGAAGGTGATATATATATCTGCTCTGGGATCACAGCACACATCCAGCTTTCTTTAGAAGAGACTTTACTATGGACACTGGTGTCCAGCTTTAGCACGTCAAGACAATATATATCAGGTTTGTTGACATTGTAATGTGACAGATGCATCTGTCAGTGTTTTAGAGGGACTCCATTGTGGGAATTGTACAGATGTCTCCTTCAAGCACCTTCCCCACACTTTCTCATTTGATGACATGACTGAAGTAGTCCTCACAGCAGTCCACTACTCTGACTGCCCAGGAAAGACGGAAGGGAAGAAGACCTTCTGTTGTCAGTCCATGCGTTGATTTACAAGTTGTATAATTTGGGAGAACCATCAGGAGAGGGCACACAGGTTAGACATTGAATCCAACAGAGAAAAAGGTCTTCTCAATGTACCTGCAAAGGGAACAGATGTTTTCATGGGGCCGAGCCAAATTCGACAGCTCATGTAAGGTCGCAGATACATAAAGGTTATGTAGGACACTAAAGACTTAACAAGACAGTTGGTGTTTTGGTTATTATTAGATATCATGTCTTAGTTTTACACCTTTTTTGACTGTCATTCTGCTTATATTTGACTATTTTTTTCTTACGTCTACCTTGCGGAACTAATTTTAAGTCTAATTGTAATACTTTATGTTTATAGACCAATAGAAAGAAATCGTATTTCAGCTTACTGTAATATCTGTATAATATCTTCACAGTGCAGGGAGGAAAACAACCATGCTAGCTGCAGGTCTTCAAATGGTCCAAATAAAACATTGTATCTAACACCATTATATAAAAAAAAAATAGACACAGAAACAGATCCACAGAGACCACTTTTACATTTCAACTCCCTGCTCTATGTGTACAGTATATATTCTACTTCTTAGCCCTCTATGGCAGAAGTAAAATGGCTGCAATTTCACTAAATTGTCCTTGCGGCCCTGTCGTCTAGATTGGTTTTGAAGAGTCCTTGTTTGCTTTGGCACCTGGTTCTTAAGCTTCTCTAACATTCTGGCCACACTGATTAACTTTACCTACGGGAAATGTGAAATGTCTTATATCTGTAAACATTTCTAAGAACATTTTGGCCTTGTCATTGCCATTAGAATCTTTGGAAACCCAATTCTAATTTATGAGATACGTTACACAGGATTGAAAGTACAATCATATTTTATAGCAAGAATGTTTGAGGCTTGGCTGTGTAGAGTTATCCCAAGAGATATCAGGCTCAGTGGCCTTTTTGAAGTCAGAGAAAAAGCTAAAGCTGCAGAGCAGATAGCTGGTCTGCTCGAAATATGTTCTTTGATAAATGTGATTTTTATAAACATGTCATACTTTTGTTTTACATTTCTCTATGCTTTCTTTGCATGGCTTCATTGTATATTTCGAGAAAGTGATAGTCTCAGTTATAGCCAAGTGAGACTTAATGCAAGTCAAGCTAGGTCAGTCTGTAATTATATAGGTACATTAATATAATTACTTACAAAAGTGTGTTATTTTATAGCATTTACCTTTATTTAAACTACTGAGATTGATATTTGTTATGACTTTTGTGAAAATTCTGTATAGTGATAGATACTTGTTGGATTGGTGGATTTTAATATGTGCAATTATTTTACTAATTACCAGCCTAGGCAAAAATCTAGTGTTATTTTCTGATTTGTTCTTGGTTAGCTTATTTTCTCATTGCTCAGTTTGATACTATGCTTATCTGTGATCCGTTGTATTTACATACTGACATAACAAATAGTATCAGTTTCCAAGCGTGGCAACTAAAACATTTGTATGGTGTGTCCATAGCCCATCATGCTCTCTTCCTTCCCTATGGTGTTATCCGGTGTCTCCAGACTGGCATCTCTGTATTTTACATTTATAGTAGCGGAGTAACTAGAGACGGACAGCAGGGTGCAGCATGGCTGCTCAACTACCAAAAGTGCCCATGTAAGGCCTTATTCACACGTCCGCATATATGTCCGCATGTATTCCGCAATTCTGCGGAATGCATGCGGACCTATTGACTGTGAATGCGGCACGGAACGATGCGGAGAGCACACACTGTGCTCTCCGCATCAGTTTTTGCAGAGCGTGCCGCTGATCTTACGGCCGCAGCCCCGCAAAAAAGTAGAGCATGTCCTATTCTTGCCCGCAATTGCGGACAAGAATAGACATTTCTATAGGGCTGCCGGCCGGGTGTGTTTATGGATCCGCAATTTGCGGATCCATAAACACTACGGACGTGTGAATAAGGCCGAATAGAACTGAGAGTCAGGGGAGAGAGGGCCTGCAGAGACGGGCACACGTTGAGAGAATAATGTAGGGAGTAGAGGGAATCTCCCTCCTGAATGGAGACTAAGATACAGCTGGCTAGACCCTGGTGAACTAGACACTGCAAATAGAAACTTTCAGTAGGCGCATCGCCATGGAGTGAGTCTGTGGCAAAGGAGGACTTGCTGTTGCCTTGTGAGCAGTTATGGCCACAAGGTAGAGTAAATCCCTGACTTCTTCCAGCCTAGCAAGTGAGAGAAGCAAGCCTGAACTGGAGCATCTAGAGAGTTTCTGTGGAATAAGGATCCTAGATATCTCTGGTCTATCCACCAGATGCCACGGTGAATCTGTAAGGTGTATGGATGCCACAGAGTAGAGCTAAAAGGGACTCTACAGTTTTATGTGTATACTAGGAAACAGAGAGCTGCCATCCAGTTATAAACCTAACATCACCATTGTATCAGGGAGGTGACCCTTTAGCCTAGTGGACTCATGGGGACTAAGACTGAAGGAAATACTCATGCCTCTGTATCACAGATGTGAAACCATTAAGCTTTGTGCCCTCATATTGAGAGATTGTACAGGTCCGTCTCAAAAAATTAGCATATTGTGATAAAGTTCCTTATTTTCTGTAATGTACTGATAAACATTAGACTTTCATATATTTTAGATTCTTTACACACAACTGAAGTAGTCCAAGCCTTTTATTGTTTTAATATTGATGATTTTGGCATACAGCTCATGAAAACCCCAAATTCCTATCTCAAAAAATTAGCATATCATGAAAAGGTTCTCTAAACGAGCTATTAACCTAATCATCTGAATCAACTAATTAACTCTAAACACCTGCAAAAGATTCCTGAGGCTTTTAAAAACTCCCAGCCAGGTTCATTACTCAAAACCGCAATCATGGGTAAGACTGCCGACCTGACTGCTGTCCAGAAGGCCATCATTGACACCCTCAAACAAGAGGGTAAGACACAGAAAGAAATTTCTGAATGAATAGGCTGTTCCCAGAGTGCTGTATCAAGGCACCTCAGTGGGAAGTCTGTGGGAAGGAAAAAGTGTGGCAGAAAACGCTGCACAAACGAGAAGAGGTGACCGGACCCTGAGGAAGATTGTGGAGAAGGACCGATTCCAGACCTTGGGGGACCTGCAGAAGCAGTGGACTGAGTCTGGAGTAGAAACATCCAGAGCCACCGTGTACAGGCGTGTGCAGGAAATGGGCTACAGGTGCCGCATTCCCCAGGTCAAGCCACTTTTGAACCAGAAATAGTGGCAGAAGCGCCTGACCTGGGCTACAGAGAAGCAGCACTGGACTGTTACTCAGTGGTCCAAAGTACTTTTTTCGGATGAAAGCAAATTTTGCATGTCATTCGGAAATCAAGGTGCCAGAGTCTGGAGGAAGACTGGGGAGAGGGAAATGCCAAAATGCCTGAAGTCCAGTGTCAAGTACCCACAGTCAGTGATGGTCTGGGGTGCCATGTCAGCTGCTGGTGTTGGTCCACTGTGTTTCATCAAGGGCAGGGTCAATGCAGCTAGCTATCAGGAGATTTTGGAACACTTCATGCTTCCATCTGCTGAAAAGCTTTATGGAGATGAAGATTTAATTTTTCAGCACGACCTGGCACCTGCTCACAGTGCCACAGGCTGATTGCCTCCATGCCACGCCACATTGAAGCAGTCATTTCGGCAAAAGGATTCCCGACCAAGTATTGAGTGCATAACTGAACATAATTATTTTTATATAATACATATATAAGTTATAAGGGTATGTAAAAAATTGCGTTGCGTGAAAATCGCAGCATGTTCTATATTCTGCATTTTTCACGCAAAGCAGGCCCCATAGAGGTGAATGGGGCTGCGGGAAAATCGCAAGCATCCGCAAGCAAGTGCGGATGCGGTGCGATTTTCCCGCATGGTTGCTAGGAGACGATCGGGATGGGGACCCGATTTTTATTATTTTTCCTTATACAATAGTTATAAGGGAAAATAATAGTATTCTAAATACAGAATGCAAAGTAAAATGGGTGATTGAGGGTTAAAAAAAAATAAAAAAAGTAACTCCCCCCATCCAATTGAGCGCGTAGCTGCCAGTCTTCTGTTCTGTCTTCAGTTGGGGGGGGGGGGGGTAAAGGACCTTCCGTGACGTCACTGGGTCACATGGTCCAATCACATGCTTCCATCACGATGGGAGCAAGTGATTGGACCATGTGACCCATGTGACCCAGTGATGTCACAGGTCCTTTACCCCCCCAGCTGAAGACAGAACAGAAGACCAGCAGCTATGTGCTCAATTGGAGGGGGTGAGTTACTTTTTTTTTATTTTTAACCCTCAATCACCCATTTTACTTTGCATTCTGTATTTAGAATGCTATTATTTTCCCTTATAACTATGTTATAAGGGAAAATAATAAAATATACAGAATACTCAACCTAAAAACCGGACTTTAGTGATGAAGTCCGGCTTCGGGTCTGGGTACCAAACATGCAGATTTTTCTTACGCGCATGCAAAATGCATTACAACAGTTTGCAAACATGCGGAAAAATTGTGCATTTTCCCGCAACGCTCCCGCCTTTTATCCGGGTGTCAAACGTGATGCCCGTGTGAAAAAAGGCCTAAAAGGTGAACTTGCAGCCATTAAGCTGAAGCTTTTGCCATTTTTGAGGGCTTTTGCATTTCTTGGTGCGTTTTCTTTTTCTGGTAATTTTTGCCACATTCTTAGGCAAAAAAATTACAGTTCCAGATGTTGCATGGAAGTCTCTGCTAAATACTGTATTAAGCACAGTAAAACATGGGAGTTTTTTTGTAGTGGCATTTTTTTTTACCCTTGAGTATTTTTATGTCAATGGCATTTAAAAATAAATAGCAGCATGCTCTGGATCTGGGGTTTTCCCCTTGTTGCCTTGCATTTTTCCCCATAGAACTTTAGGCCTCGTTCACATATCCGTTTTTCACTTCATTTTTTGCAGACAGCACACGTACCCATTGATTTAAATGTGTCTCTTCACATTTCAGTATTTTTTTACTGACCGCGAGTCAGCAAAAAAATCACAGGGACATGCACTACTTTGATCCGAGATGTGGATCAAGCATTGAAGTCTAGGGGATCGTGAAAATCACTGACACACATCCATGTTGTGTCCGTTTTCAGTGAAGACTAATAGGATATTCTTTGGAAATTAATTTTCAGCTGAGGAACACACAGATGGTAAAAATGTACACACGGACCAACCTCGGATCCTTCACGGACATCTTCAGGGATGAAAGATGTGCGCTTTTTTTTCATTGACGCGACAGTGACACGGAATTGTGAACGAGGCCTTAGGCCTGGGCTACACTGCAACATTTTAACTATTGAACTGCAGCTGAGTCCAAATAAATGAATTCAGTTGAATGCAATCTTGTGGACTGCAGCTGTCATTCAATAGTTAAAATCAATCAGCCTCGCTACAAAAAGTCGTCATGAAGCCCAGGCCTAATTAGACCTTTGTTCTTTTGCTACTTCAAATAACTCATGTGTAATGTGTTTGCATTTTTGCATGGCATTATTTTTGAAAGGGTATTTTAGCCATACAGCTCTACAGAAGAAATAATAAAAAAAAGGTGGCAGTACTGTTTTTCTCATACACAAATACTACCATCTTGGTCTATAAATCCATGTAATACACACTGCAGCTTAAAATAATATCCCCAAGGTACCTTGGCATCTGTGAACTTTTGAATGTTATTACTCTTGCCCTCGCAGCTCTGTAGCATTTTCCTGGGTCCATTATGTATCATGTCTATCCATGTTGCTCGCAGTTTATAGAGTACAAAATGCTTAGTAAATATGCTGTAGTCCAATAAAATGTTTTATGCCTTCTTGTGTCTACTATTATGTTTAGAGTGCTGGATTAATTATAGTTAATAAAAAGAAAATGGTTCCCAGTGCAGCCTGTCACAAAGCTTAAAGGTGCTTGTTGCCAAGATGTGATATTAAAGTATATGGTGCTGATCAGGCAGTCATTTCCACCAGACGCCAAGATACTGTACATAAAAATAATGAATGTCCAGGACACCAGATCAGTTGCAGATGTTCTAGATTTATTATACGTTCTTTTCATTTAGGCAAAACTGTTTGACAAAAATTAGATTTTTAGCCTTGACCTGGAATTAAAGTTCTGGAAACTGCTTGAATGGCCATTCATCTGATTCCATTTAAGACTAGGGAAAACCCATAGATGAGATTCAGCAGTGATCCAAACCAATAGTTTTTTTTTTGTGAATCTCACACAATATTTTTTGGGTATGTTTCTGGACTGTTGTTATTCTTACGTCACTAGATCTGTAGGTTCTTAGATGATACTTTTTGCCAAGTTGCGGATAGTTATGAATTTTTATATGGCTTAAATAATAATTTCACCTAAAAGCTATTTTCAGAGACTGCTATCTTAACCTATATCTAGGATGGGTACAGTGAGATAGATTTATGCAGTTTAGGCCCGAATTCTGGTGCACATGCCTTATATCAAATTTATAAAGGGTTTGAGACATTATTTCCACCTTGCTCAATGAGGGGGTGTGGCTTAGTGGAAAATGGGCTAGGCTTATCAAGATAGGGGTGTGGCTTAAGATGTACTACTGTGAGGTAGAATTTTGGTGGTAAGTGAGCCAACCAATAGGTGGTATAAACACATCCACCATCATCTGTTATATATCTGGTATATTTCACTGTCTAGTCTATATTTGCACATGTAAGGCTACTTTCACACCTGCACTTTCCCTTTCCGCTATTGAGATCCGTCATAGGATCTCAATAGCGGGGGAAAATGCTTCCGTTTGTCCCCATTCATTGTCAATAGGGACAAACTGAACGAAACGGAACGCACCAGAATGCGTTCTGTTTGGTTCGGTCACAAAGGCGGACAAAAAAATGCTGCAAGCAGCGTTTTTCTGTTCGCAATGTGGTGCGGAGCAAGACAGATCCGTCCTGACAGACAATGTAAGTCAATGGGGACGGACACAATAGAAAACGGATCCGTCCCCCATTGATTTTCAATGGTATTCATGATGGATCCGTCATGGCTATTTTAAAGGTACTACAACCGGATCCATTCAGGAGGGATGCATGTGGTTTGATTATCCGTAACATAAGTGTTTTTGTTGATCCATGATGGATCCAGCAAAAACACTGGTGTGAAAGTAGCTCGGACCACAAACAGTATTAGTAAATCTTCCCCGATGCTGCTACGTGAAGCTTGTTGGCGTTTTTGTTTAGTTATTACCTATTAGGCTACCACCTCTTATCCAATCCAGTACTGAGCCACGCCCCCTGCAATGATCACATGACGGTGACGTCACCCCAGGTCCTTAGTGTTGTCCAAGGTTCGGGTTCATTGAAGAATCCCCTTATGGATTCCAAATGCCGTTATGGTCCGTGGTAGCGGAATCTATAACGGGATTCCAAGATAACCCGAACCCGAACTTTGGACGCCGAACTTAAAATACAAGTTCGCTCAACTTTAGTTACTACAGTAGCATGAAGGTTACTGTTGAATAGCTAATATGCACTTCACATCTGTGCATAACTCATGCAGGTACAGTTGTGTTCAAAATTATTCAACCCCCAATGCTGTAAAGGGTTTTAGGGAATTTAGTGTACATTTGTAATTGTGTTCAGAATGAAATCTTACAAGGACTTTTTAAAGAACCAAATGCAACTAAAATGACATCAATTGTTTTTGTAATACAGTATTAAATGTTTTTTTTGTGATTTCTTCATTGACACAATTATTCAACCCCTTAATGACTACCACTCTTAAGAGCAGAGGTTCATTCAAGTGTTTTCGATCAGGTATTGAAAACCCCTGTGGATGTCAAGGAGCAGCAATCAAGCATAATAAGCACCAATTAGGCAGATGTAAAATGACTGATACTAAGCTCCTTCTAGACATTTACTGGTGTGTTTACAAACATGGTGAAGTCAAGAGAATGGTCCAGGAAGACAAGAAAAGAGGTGATTTCTCTTCACAGGAAGGGCAATGGCTATAAGAAGATTGCAAAGATGTTAATCATACCAAGAGACACCATAGGAAGCATCATTCACAAATTCAAGGCAAAGGGCACTGTTGAAACGCTACCTGGTCGTGGCAGAAAGAAGATGGTGACTTCGACTGCTGTGCACTACCTGAAGCGCAAAGTGGAGAAAAGTCCCCGTGTGACTGCTGAGGAACTGAAAAAAGATTTGTCAGATGCGGGTACTGAAGTTTCAGCTCAGACAATAAGGCGCACACTGCATAATGAAGGCCTCCATGCCAGAACTCCCAGGCGCACCCCTGTCTCCAAAGAATAAGAAGAGTCGACTGCAGTATGACAAAAGTCATGTGGACAAACCACAAAAGTTTTGGGATAGTATTCTGTGGACTGATGAAACAAAATTAGAACTGTTTGGGCCCATGGATCAACGCTATGTTTGGAGGAGGCCTTTGAAGAAAAGAACACCTTGCCTACTGTGAAGCATGGCGGGGGTCAATCATGCTTTGGGGCTGTTTTGCTTCTACAGGTACAGGGAAGCTTCAGCGTGTGCAAGGTACCATGAATTCTCTTCAGTACCAGGAGATATTGGATGAAAATGTGATGCAGTCCGTCACAAACCTGAGGCTTGGGAGATGTTGGACCTTTCAACAGGACAATGATCCCAAGCATACCTCCAGGTCCACTAGAGCATGGTTGCAGATTAAAGGCTGGAACATTTTGAGGTGGCCATCCCAGTCACCAGACTTAAATCCGATTGAGAACCTCTGGTGGGACTTAAAGAAAGCAGTTGCAGCGCGCAAGCCTAAGAATGTGACTGAACTGGAGGCTTTTGCCCATGAAGAATGGGCGAAGATACCCGTAAATCGCTGCAAGACACTTGTGTCAAGCTATGCTTCACGTTTAAAAGCTGTGTTATAACTGGAAAAGGATGTTATACTAAGTACTAAGATTGAATGTCACTTGGGGGTTGAATAAAACTGATAATGATGTGAGCACAGAAAAGACATTTGTGGTTATTTCATTATAAATGTTATGTTATATTTGTCTGACTTACAAGTGCCTCTTTGATTTAATTGTAAACAAGATGACTGAAATGATCAAAATCAATGTCAAACTGGCCAAAACACTCAATTTCAGTGGGGGTTGAATAATTTTGAACACAACTGTATATGTGTACTACCTTGTTTTAGAAAAGCGCAACCAATGTACAAAACAAGCACTTTTTATCTTTTTGTCACCCCTTTCTCCTCAAAGATTGGGCCCTCACTCCTAATATTTTAATTATTGATGAGTTTCTTACCTTGCAATTTCTGGTTTTGGCCTCTTGCACACGAACGTGTGCACCCCGTGCCCGTGCTCAGTCAACGGCCGTGGGGCAGCCGCAGCGGATCGCGGACCCATTCATTTGAATGGGTCCGCGATCTGCCCATTCCGCAAAAAGATAGAACATGTCCTATCTTTTTGCAGGACGGAAGTACGGAACGGAACCCCGCGGAAGCACTCCGTAGTGCTTCCGTAGTGTTCCGTTCCGTCATTCCATTCCGCACCGTTCCGCATCTTCGGATTTGCGGACCCATTGAAATGAATGGGTCCGCATCCGTGATGCGGAATGGCCACGGAATGGTGCCCATGTATTGCGGATCCGCAAATGCGGTCCGCAATACGGGCACGGGGTGCACACGTTCGTGTGCAAGAGGCCTTTCTCTGTAGATGTGCCCTCTGATCAAAGTGCTGCAGAATATACTTTCACTATAGAAATAAAGACTCATAATCATGATTGCTATGATTGAATAATAATAATAATAATAATAATAATAATAATGAGTACAATAATAATAAAAGATGAGTGAATTATCGGAAAATTTGATTTGGCTGCTTCGCCGAATTTTTTAAAAAAATTCATTTTGTAACAAATTACTTTGTCACAAAGCACATTTTTTTTGTAATTAATAGGTGCAATGACAGGGAGCGGCAATTGCGCTGCCTCCCGTCTCAGATAAATTACAGAGTGTAAAAAAAAAAATTATACTTACCTGATCAGTTGCTCGCGATGGGCTGGCCGCCGCCATCTTGCTGTAAGATCTGACATGAAATCCTGCACAGCCCGAGATGATGTCATCACACCAGCTGGCGTGGTGACGTCATGCATTACCATGCACAGGATTTCGTGTGAGATCTTCAAGCAAGATGGCGGCGGACGGCCCATTGCGAGCAAATGGATCATGTAAGTATGCTTTTTTTTTTACACTATTTCAGGTTAAATCAATTTGCTAACACGAAGCACGAGGAAATTCAGGTTCACAGCAAATCGAATTTATCCTGAAATTCGGATCAAAGTCCACTTTGTGGACTTTGATTCTCTCAACATTAGAAATAATAATAATAATCATATAGCACATTAGTGTGTTGCATTATAGGGACATTTTGTTTGCACACTGCTCTGGCTAGATTATTATTTGGCTGACATATTGTTACAGGAACAGTATAAGCAGTAAGAGTACGGCCACAAGGTCAGGTTTCTGCATGGAGTTTTAGAAGCCAAAACCAGGAGTTAATTTTAAAAAAAGGAGAGGTCGTATCTGTCCTGCATACTTTCTATCCTTTTATGATCCACTCCTGATTTCGGCTTCCAAAACTGCACCAGGAAACCTGACTGTGGTTTTACACTAACATCTCTGTGGGTGGAAATATTTTATGGACACTGGTATGTGTCCTGCATGTTATGGATAATTCTGTGTAGGTGGTAAGGGAAATTCTCTTCTAGTTCTACTATTTAGTCTACACTTTTTCAAAAGCACCACAGTGTTGAATAGCTGAAGAGGGGCATTGTTGTGTAGGTGTCTCACGTGTGAAACAAAGTCTGTAAAAAGTATTTAAAGTGTCCCTTCTCTTAGGATATGAATACAAAATTGTCTTATGAATACAGTTGGTTGAGGGTGCTGGCACACAGTACAGTTCTGACATGCATTCAGGATGCGGTTTTAAATTTAGCCAGTTTAGCATCTTCGTTAAACCCCGGTGTTCTGCATAGTGGAAAATGATTTAATTAATTTCAGCTAGCTGCAGAACTGCACTGTGTGCCAGCACCCTTACCCTGGGTTCACACCTGAGCGTTTTACAGCGCGTTCAAACGCGCTGTAAAACGCTCTACACATGAAAACCAACGCTTTCCTATGGCCCTGGTTCTCACTTGAGCGTTTTACAGCGCGTTTGAACTCGCCGTAAAACGCCCGACGCATAAACAAGTACTTGAGCTTTTTTTGGGGCGTTTGTCGCGCGTTTTGTGATTGACACCACAGTAGTCAATCACAAGAACGCGCGTACGAACGCGCGTTTCCTATTTGCAAAAACGCTCTGAAATACGCGCTACAAAAACGCACGTAAAACACGCGTTTCTAGAACGCTCAGGTCTGAACCCAGGGTTAGGCCTCTTGCACACGAACAATGATGCATCCGTTCCGTTCCGGCAGCTGGGATGGATCGAAACCCATTCAACTTGAATGGGTCTGTGATCCATCTGCACCACAAAAAAATAGAACAAGTTCTATTTTTTTTGCAGATCCGATCCGTTCTTCTGTTCCGCATCTCCATGATTGCCGACCCATTCAAGTGAATTTTTTCCAGCTTCCCACTACAGTTTATGCCATAATAAATGGTGGCATTAGAAAGTACAACTTGTCCTGTAAAAAATCCCTCATATGGATACGTGAATGAAAAAATTAAAAAATGATGGCTCAAGGAAAATAGGGAAGAAACATGAAAAATGCAAAAACGAAAAAAAAATCCGTATCCTACAGTTTAAAGGAGTTATGCCATGACTTATGCAAACAATGAAAATAACACATCATGTAGTACATGACAATCTCTTTATAACAAAGCTAAAACTAGCTCTGGACCTCACATGGATCCAGAGATCTCCACATTCACCGCTGCAATTGCGCTGCTGGATTTTCTTCAGGGTGACAGTTTTTTTTCCTGTTAACTGACAGTTTGTAATAAAACATATAGCTGGCGGCATTTGAAGATTTAAACCGAGCATGTGCAACCACCACAGAGAGGTGGACAAAAAATAGGACAAGAAATAGGGAAAAGAACAAACAGCAGGTGGCCCTATACTCATTGAACAGCTCAATGGCTATACTAGTTTTTTATTTTATTTTTACCAGCCAATTGAAGTGCTGCTAATCCCTACTCTGGCACCATATATGGTTTAGGAGTACCTGCTCTGCATCCAAATATGCTTCCAACTTTTACTGTCTCTACCAGGTCTTTAACCCAGGACCTTCTATATTGCACTATATTCCACTACTATTAATTTGAAGATTTTGTTTTACTAAAAATCTCAACATTATCATTACAATGTACAGTATAAAGCATTAACGTGGACAATAGACTGGTATCTACAAATGCATCTGTATATATAGCAGAATATTGTATGGGTCTGTCTTAGATTTTTTCTTTAGAAGATAAAATCTGAAGTATTTATAAGTTTATATTTTTTTAGTAGTTGCAAAAAATCTAATGGAACAAAAATTGCAAAATCATCCATTACCTATAATGTTCCAAGAGAACTATTAAAACAACAGAAATGTAAAGTAATATAATCTGGGGGGAGGGGGCTTCAGTGGGACAAACAGGGACCTGAGGAAGAAATGTACACAACATGTAAAGTTCTATCCATCTGAGCATTATAGCTATCAAAGGGGTTCTCTGGGAATTTAGTTACTTCACAACACTGACCTAAAGAGCTGCCTCATCCGCCTCCTTGTCAGGAATTAAGATCTGAATACAGCTGAAAAGATCTTCATATTAACCTCTGTAGGAATGGAGTTCATGAGCAGACAGGAAGTACAGAGAGGAGGGTGTGTGTGTGTGATTAATGAGGAGCAGCACTTGCACTACAGCCCCACATTACCACAGACTACCCTGCCCATCCTCTCTGTACTTCCTGTTTCCTCATGAACTCCCTTCCTACTGAAATGTATCCGAAGATTTTATAATCTGTATTCAGGATCATAATCCCTGACAAATTGGAGAGGAAGATGAGGCAGCTCTTTAGCTCAGTTCTGAAGTAACTTGTCTTGTTCTATGTAATATGTAAGTATTTTCATTTCCTTTATTCCTGGAGAACTCCTTTAAGCATACTGGCACACATTTACTATAAGTGTTCCACTTTGTTGGTATTGAGATATGAGATTTGACATTTTCAGTTTAGGCTAAGCCACCAAATGAGTGGTATAAACTCGACTAGACAGTTGGACGATGCAACAGTTTATCATCCAGCTGCTATGATAAATCGGGTGCATTTCTCATAAATGTCTGTCTATAAATTAGACAAGATTAGTAAATGGGTTCATTGTGCATCTTAAAGTGACATCAACTATAATGCTTAATACTTTGTGTGCCACTGTATCATAAATTGTGTTCAGTAAAGTTGAATCACAGCCAATCACAGAACAGGTCCTACATTTACACTGTTCCTTTGATTGATTGACTGGGATGATGAGAAGCAGAATACTTGTAGAGCTGAATACCTGTAGAGCTGAACAAGTTTCTTATCTTTCCAAATTCATGAAGTATGGCTAGAATAACAAGAGATCAGGTAGTTGTGATGCAAATGTATTTAAATTTAGCTACATCCATGTGGAGGTTCCTGTGAGAACATTAGCCTATTTTCACTGGTTCGCGTACGTGTGGTGGGGTCAGCCAGGGGTGGGATTCAAATTTTTAACAACAGGTTCCCTACTCAATTACGGACAAGTGGCGTCACGATACATGTTTACATATACATACACCATATATATGCAACACACATACACATAAATACACCATATATACACTACCACAAAACTTTTGAAAAGCCTAAGGCCTCTTTCACACGGGCATTGCGGAATGGGGCTGGATAGAATGTGGGTGCGTTGTGGGAAAATGCACGATTTTTCCGTGAGAGTCCAAAGCGTTTTAATGCGTTTTGCATGCATGTGGGAAAAATCGGCATGTTTAGTACTCAGACCCGAACCCGGACTTCTTCACTGAAGTTCGGGTAAGGGTTGAGTATTCTATAGATTTTATTATTTTCCCTTATAACATGGTTATAAGGAAAAATAATAGCATTCTCAATACAGAATGCTTAGTAAAATGTGGATTGAGGGGTTAAAAATAAAAAAATTAACTCACCTTATCCACTTGATCGTGTAGTTGCGATCTCTTCTTCAATCATTAGCTGCCGGCTAAAAGACATGTGGTGATGTCACTGCGCTCATCACATGGTCCAATCACATGGTCCATCACTATGGTGATAGACCATGTGATATGACGTCACCACAGGTCCTTTAACCGGCAGCTCATGATTGAAGAAGAAAGAAGAGATCGCAACTACGCGTTCAAGTGGATAAGGTGAGTTCATTTTTTTAAATTTTTAACCCCTCAATCCACATTTTACTAAGCATTCTGTATTGAGAATGCTATTATTTTACCTTATAACCATATTATAAGGGAAAATAATAAAGATCGGGTCCCCATCCCGATTGTCTCTTAGCAACCATGTGGAAAAATCGCACCGCATCTGCACTTGCTTGCGGATGCTTGTGATTTTCACGCAGCCCCATTCACTTCTATGGGGCCTGCATTGTGTGAAAAACACAGAATATAGAACATGCTGCGATTTTCACGCAACGCACAAGTGATGCGGGAAAATCACCGCTCATGTACACAGCCCCATTGAAGTGAATGGGTCAGGATTCGGTGCGGGTGCAATGCGTTCACGTCACGCATTGCACCCGTGCGGAAAACTCGCCCGTGTGAAAGGGGCCTAAGAAGCTAAACTATGGAATAGAAGTGCTCATCTCCAGCTGCCGCTGTCATTTTAATAACCAGATCTGGAGAAAGTGAACTGGCTGAATCCCATGCCTGGGGTCAGCAATGACAGACTCTCAGACTTCAGGGGTTAAAAGTCCAAATGGTTTTTTTTTTTTTCACCCAGCACAACACTTTTTAGGGCATCCAAGTTTACTGTCACTTGGGTGAAGACACAGCACATGCAGCATAACACAAAACATCAAATAAATACCTGCCGCCTGGGTTCTAACTATACAGAGAACTTCTCTCTCACCTATGCCTTCAGCATGTCGAGGATCAGAATTTACATAGTCTAATAGCCATCATACTTTGACACTGACTGAGGCGCTGAGGCTTCTATTTCTTCCCCAGTTACGATGCCTGTAGCCACACCTGGGATCTCCTCAGGTTGGGGGGAATAGCCGTGCTGGAGTAAGGCTGTGGACTGGTAGGTCTCACTGCCAAACCTACCCACCAGTCCAAAAAATTATCCAGCCCAGAACAAAAGTCTGAACAAAACAGCTCAAGCAAACTACACTTTGCTTAAACAAACAGCTTTCTAGATTATTTTTTTAAACCCCTTCTAACACTTTTCCACACACCCCGATACACTATGTAGTGGCTCTGTTAGCTGGCCATTCCTATACAGTATATTTAGTGTATCTTAATTTAGCAGGACCTGCGCTGACGTCATTACGGCATCAAAGGTCCTTTTGCAGGTCCTCAAAGAAATGCCCGGCTGCGCGATTAAGTGGATGAGGTGAGTTAATTTTTTTATTTTTTAACCCTTCAATCCACATTTTAGTAAGCATTCTCTATTAAGAATGCTATTATTTTCTCTGATAACCATGTTATAATGGAAAATAATACAGTAAATATACTTTAATGGGGTTGCTCATCCCTATCATCTCCTAGCAATCATGCGTGAAAATCGCACCGCATCCACACTTGTTTGCGGATGCTTGCGTTTTTCAAGCAGCCCCATTCATTTCTATGGGGCCTGCGTTGTGTGAAAAACGCAGAATATAGAACATGCTGTGATTTTCACGCAACTCACAAGTGATGCATGAAAATCAACGGTCTAAGTGCTGGTGCAATGCGTTCACCTAACGAATTGCACCTGCGCGGAATTCTCACCTGTATGAAATGAGCCTAAGGACTCTTTACAGTTAATGTGTTAATGAGTGGGCATTGATCGGGAATTTCTCTTTCCTTATTACTGCCCCATATGTGTGAGCACATGTAAACAGAGAATGCCTATTACTATATTCTATGAGAGCATCTATGGTCAAAAAAATAGTAGTTAAACTAGATCAGTTAGTAAAATAAATGAAAGATAAACATATGACTATATACAAGTTCGTTATGACTTTAGAATCATTAAGAGAAGGGATGACAGGTAGGCGAGGATAGGCGCCCCCCTCAGGGCACCACCTTGCTACCTATGTTGGTAGCGTAATCATGGCCACATTTGTGGCCGTTCAGCCTTATAGGCTTTAGGTCCCTAGGCACTAAGCATTATATACTGGCACTACGGGGGGACAGTCGATGTATGTGTGTGTGTATATATATATATATATATATCACTATGGAGGACAGAGGAGCATTAGATACTGGCACTACATGGGGTATATATATATATATATATATATATATATATAAAAATAAAATAAACACAACGCAGCACTTCCAAATAGGTGAAAAAATGTGGGATCCTTTATTCAGCCGTGCAATATTTCGGTCCACTTGCTGGGACTATTATATAGGCACTACAGGGGAGTTATAACTACAAGGTGACATTAAAGCTACCGAGAGCACTGCAGGAGGGGGTGGGGGCGGTGCAATTTGCCTGCTCTGCCTAGGGTAACGGACTACCTTGTCCCAGCCCTAGTTGAGAGAGCTCCAAAAGGTTTGTGTTTATTAGATCTATATGATGTACACTTTGCGGCTTCAGTGCTATTAGAGGTTTGTCATCATGGTGACACTGAATGAAATTAAAACAAACCAATTTTAGTGATGATCTATTTAAAGTCATAGCTGATATATAGAAGCACTGTCAGGTGATTTGATTTCACTATAATTATAATATCCAGACTGGAATTTCATTCTCACTGTAATTTATTAGACCACTGTCTGAATTTGATAAGGTAAGAGAAAATTGAAACCTGATGCTCAAATCTTCAGGCCCAAAATGACATTTTTCAGCTGTTTTCTTTGGGTTTGGTGTGAGAACAATGTATGTACAAGGCTTAGTTCTATTCCAAGTATAACAGTAAAACAAAGAGAAACGTGTGATCTTGTATTTGGCACGGTCATGCTTTATGCAGCAGAGCGCTACATTACAAAATATGTCATGGGTCACCCAACAAGGAGAGGCCACAGAACAACAATATACTCCATCACAAGGAAAAGGTTTGGTTATGAACTTGGAGAAGTTGGGTGGTCCCTGCAGCTGGCAGGAGGTCCAGGCTGCCATAAGCCATAATCTTCCAAAAAAGGAATTAACTGTGACCGCTCTGAAAAAAATAAAAAAAATATTCCTACAGTGAAACAGAATGACAATACACAGTGATATCACTATTATAACACCCTTGCTACAATATTGGTAATATTCTTATATAAATGTGAGATTTTACAAGGACACAGCATGAACAAATTTTATTATCATGTGAAAATAGACAAGAATCTCTACTATAAAGATGTAGCAGAGCTGATAGGGAAGTTAACCAGGGGTAGACATTGTTCTGATTATTACCAGTCAGCCTGAAATGCCTGTTGACAGAGAACAATAGATTGTATTTAAAGTAACACTTCCATCAGAAAGGGTTATTTTTGTTGAACACTATAGTAATGATGATTGAACTTAATTGTAACGATGATTGAACCAGTTTGGACCGAACCAGGTTCAGTCCAAACTTTCCTATTTTTCGGATGGCAGACAAATCTGAATATTTTTAGGTTTGTTTCAGATGAATCTACTAAAACGGCACATAGCAAAACACATGGTAGGTCAGCAATCTACCTGTGGGTGATAACGAGAAATTGAGTGTCAGGCCTCAATAGTCCGTTTCTGTGAATTCCATTTTCTCACGGTTGAAATGTAATGGTTTTTTTTTGGGGGGGGGGGGGGGGTTCAATTTCAATTTAATTAAACCAGCATATAGGTGTTCAGTACACCAATACACAAGCTAGGGTAACAATTTACCTGTGAATGTTAATGCAATATTAAGGGTCAGACCTCAATCATCTGTTTCTGTATATTCAGTTTCCACATGGTGGAATTATATATTTTTTTCGGACTTGTTCAGTTTGATTAAGCCAGCATATAGGTCATCAGTAGTACACCTAACTACTTTCCTGTGGGTGATAACGACAAATTGAGCACCACGCCTCAATTGTCCGTTTCCATGAATTCCATTTCCACACAATTTGAATTTAATTTTTTTTCTTTGGGATCTGTTCAATTTCATTAAACCGGCATATAGGTGATCAACACCAATACACAGACCAGCACACAAAAGTATCTGTGCGAGATAACAACTTTAGACCTAAATCAGTATTCCTTTATTCCTGTGTTTCCAATCAATTTTCTTGATTGAGGTTGTTGATTATATTCAAAAAATTCGCCACACATATAATACAAAAGGCATCTTTATTATGTGTCTGCAAAAAGACATACAAATGATAATATGAGAGATAATTATAGAATACAGCAAGCAGGTACAATAATGGTGATGTACCCCATCCAGCTTCAATTGTACACATATAATCTTGTGATACAATGTTGTGCAATAGTTAATTCCCAACATTGTATATATACTCCCTGTATTGTTTTGTATAGGTATAGGATCAATTATCCAAGGCTAAAGTAATATGCAATAGTTAATTCCCAGCATTGTATATATACTCCCTCTATTGTTTTGTATAGGTATAGGATCAATTATCCAAGGCTATAATGTCCACTAAACACTGCTGATCAAATGCCCCCAGAAGAAGTGCGGCGAAACGTACGTCGGGGTTTTTTCTCTGCCCCCTCCAGATCTGCAAACAGTATGTTCAGACTTACACTGTGCTTTGCTCATTCCTTTGCCTAAGTATTTAGGTTTAATGTTACCATATGCTTGAGTTAGCATAAACACTTTTTGCTATATTCTATTGTTTTGTTTTTGGTAATACCTGTGCCTTACCAATAGCCACTGCCCTGCTGGATCATTTGATCAGCAGTGTTTAGTGGAAATTATGGCCTTGGATCATTGATCCTATACCTATACAAAACAATAGAGGGAGTATATATACAACGTTGTGAATGAAGTATTGCACAGCATTGTATCACAAGATTAGATGTGTACAATTGAAGCTGGATGGGGTACATCACCATCATTGCACCTGCTTGTTATATTTTATAATTATCTCTCATATTATCATTTGTATGTCTTTTTGCAGACACATAATATAAATGCTTTTTGTATTATATGTGTGGTGTTTTTGAATAGGCTCTCTAGTTTAGTTCCCACACAGTTATTTAGTTATTTTTATTACATTTGGGTATCTTATATTCAAACTAGCAGCATATATACACCACGTTCCAAATGATTATGCTAATTGAATTTGATTTTGCTACAGGCATATAAGAAGAGAAATGCATGGTGAGGCCACTATCCTTCCCTGACCTCAACCCTTTTGGGAACCTTTGGAGTATCCTCAAGCAAAAGATCTATGAGGGTGGGAGGCAGCTCACATGAAACAGCAGCTCTGGAATGCTATTCTGACGTCCTGCAAAGAAATTTAAGCAGGAACTCTCCAAATACTCACAAATTCAATGAATGCAAGAATTGTGAAGTTGATATCAAAGAAGGGGTCCTATGTTAACATGTAACTTGGACAGTTAAGCTGTTTTTGATTGAAATAGCTTTTGATTTCAGTAAATTTGACCTATTAATGCTATAAATTCAACAAATGACCATTTTCCTTTCTTTACAACCTATAAAATGTTTTAAAACTCTGTTGTGTATAATAGTTTAGAATAGTGCATTTTGAGTTTTTTAATCTGTGAAGAAGTGCTGTTATCATTTGGAGGCTTGTTCAATAAAATTTGATTTATACTCTAACGGTTGATGACTTGAAAATTATACTGTCATTTGAACAGACCATTTAGGAAAACTAGAGAAAAATATAATTTGCATAATTATTTGGAACACGGTGTATGTGAATAGACAGGCAAGTGCACAACATTATCTGAGAGGCCCAAAAATGTCTGGGCTATGAAAGGAACACTCTTCTGGACCTGCATCAACTGAACATTCAGTTGCTACACCGCTCAATCCATGGTGTGCCAACTTGCTGGAATTCAACATTGCACATGCTCGAGCGTCTGTATGAGCACCTTGAACGATTTTGTCATGCACCAGAAAGCCTCAGCAACAGGGAGAATGTGTTGCTTCAAGGTCAGGCAGTGGCAGCTCAACCTTTAAGCTGCTGAAGAGAGGCCACAAACGTTGTCAGTAGGGACAACTGTGGCATGAATGACGTCAACCCTCTCATCTTTATCTTAGAACAGACACTGACGCTCATGCTGCAGGGGAAGAAGACCAGCTGACGCATCTTGCTGTCCACCCTTTAGCTGTTGGGGACACACAAACAGAATCTGCAATGGAGGAGAAGGAGGATGATGAAGATAAGGATGGTAAAGACTAAGAGCAGCCATTGCAAGAGGAGGAGTTGGAGGAGCAAGAGCACGAGGATGAAGATGGCAGCGGCCAAGAAACCCAATCATCTCAGTGCAGGGCGGAACCGGAAATAACTGGCTCCTCGGGCATGCTGGCCAGAATGGCGATCTGTATGGTCACTTGCTTATGCAGAGACAGACGTATCGTTGACATCAAGCAGTCGGATGATTACTGGATAGCCATGCTTGTAGACCCCCGCTGCCAAGGCAAAATGGGGAAAGTTTTCATCTTGCAGAAAGGGAGGACAAATTACATTATTACCAGTAAACACTGTGTATGCGGCTTGATGCAGTTTATGGTGAGCAGATGCCTGCCACCAGCATGTCTGAATGGGAGGCCCCTCTCCGCCTCTGCAAAGCCACCCCCTTCCCGCCTCCACTAGCAGCAGTAGCAGCATCAGCAGCCAATTCAGTCTCCACAACATGATGGAGCAGTTTTTCCACGGGCTGCACCAGGCTGAGGCCAGTCAGCAAGCCAACAGCTCCCGCCTGAACACCCAGGTTCAGGCTTACCTAGACTCTGGCAAGTCTATGGTGCATACCCTGTTTCTTTATCCCATGGATTTCTGGGCAGGCAGACTGGAACAGTGGCCCAAACTGACACAGCATACTCTCTCTTTCTTGCCCAGAGAGGGTTTTCAGCAGTGCAGGGTGACACCCAAACGGACTAAGTTGTTCTCGGCCAGTGTCAAAAACATAATTGTTGTCAAAATGAATGAAGCTTTGATTCAGGAGGATTTTCACACTCCTCCAGATGAATCTGATGAATAGATCTAGCCTTTCTGGTGGTGCCCCATCTTGCCACTGTTGCTGTCTGCCTGCCTCCATCATGCCACGGCTGCAACCTGCCAACCTTCACGTTCTTTATGGCTTCTGCTGCCATCTACATCATGTCATTGCTGTGATCTACCAACCATCACAATTCCATCATCTTCCGTAAGGCTGCTGCTGCCTTTCTGCCAACATGTACTATACTGCTGCTGCTGCAGATGCTGCTGCTTCTCGCTGCTAACCCCCTAAAGTCCCCACCATTAACACAAATCACCTACCACCACTATCATTACTATTACTACTATTGCTATTACTACCCATGTTCCATGCTATGCTGCGCCTGCTGCCGCCACTATTTTGACGCATGCCACTATATCCGTACCGTGCCCTTTCCACATCCACATTGCTCTGCTGCTGCTCCCAATTAAAAGCAATAATTTTTTTAGGCTCATTCACAACGAGCCAATTTTTCTTCTGACAGTCAACACTTGTGTGTGTCATACGGGCAGGCATTCCGACCCTGTTAAGGCATCATTTTTGGATGCTTGGTCCCTCAAGCCAATGTATTATTAAATTCCGTAACACTATATCTGGTTAAACATCATCCGCACTCGATAAGGGACAATTTTTGGAAACTTTGAAATATGAAAAATCATAACACATGTGCGCTGTCCGGTGCCGGAGGGGTTTATTATCTGGCTGGTGTGGAATTAGGTGTGTCTTGGGTGTGGCCTCATGGATCTTTATATGTGGTGTGGTGAGCCTGAGGTCAGTTGCCATTCTGCCTTTGTGTGTGCAGATGTGTTGCTCCTTTCCTGGATATACCATCTGTCCAGTGGGAGGGCCTCCTAGCTAGACATCAATGTCACCTTGATGTCTCCCCCATGTTCCCTATGTCTGTACCTTCCTTTGCATCTTTGTTTAGTGCAGGTTTATGGTCAGGGTGTGGTGCCTCGTATTGTTGTACATGTCTTGTCAGTTGGTGTTTTATGCCCGGCATGTATGAGAGTCGTACCCTGCTTGTTGTGCCTGCAGAAGTGGGCTCCATGGTTTCCCGGAGGGGTGACCCTCAAGTCAGTAGCAGTTGTTGTTCCTTCTTGTCGTCGTGGCAGGTAAGTGCTGTTTTTCCAGTGTGTGTTGCTTGCGCTGGGTGCTTACCTGCCACTCTGGTTTATGCTACTGTCTGCTCCTTATTTTGCTAGGCCTGTGGGAGACTCTGGTTCATCCATGGTTGGGATGAACCGGTCGTCTCTCATTCTTGACCATATTGCAAGAACCGATAGGGTCTGTAGGGCCCAGGTTCATGAGTATGAGCCCCCCTACCATTGAGGGTGGCTCATACAGTCAGGAGGTCAGGCATAGGTTGAGGGAAGCCTAGGAGGTTACCTGCTCCCTTTTCCAGGTGTTCAGGCCTAGCTGCTTCCTTATTTTCCTACGCTATAGCAACTTTCAGAGCAATTGATTTGGCCTGAACCGATTCGGACCTTTTTAAAAATCAACCCAAATTGCCTCCTGAGTGGTTCGCTTATCTCTATCCAGTAGTAACAGAAACAATTTCTTTTTAGAATTTTTGGATGTTTTTCTTTTTCATTTCAGCTATTGGAAATTAAATAAAAAACCTTGTCTTTTTATAACAATCAACTAAAAGAGTTGACTATAGATAAGTAACCCACTGTCAGTTTACTGCTGCTGTGAGGGGAAGATTTTATCTACTAGTATAATTGTATGTGTAGATTTGGGATATAGTATAACAGATCTGTTGTTCTCTTGATAAGTATAGATAAATATGCCCACAAAAGAGTACTTATCAGTTTAATGTGTGATACTGTAATTGAGTCACTGACCCCTTCCCTCTCTGGTCAGGGTGAATGGTCTAAGAAAGTCAAACAAGACTGTCTTCAGTGCTAGAAGTCCAAACAAAGTGCCAGGACAGGAAGTAGAATACATAGAGTAACTTTAAAACATATATCCATAAAATCATCCACCTGTTATTATATGCTAAAAAAAATTGATAGTAGTGTTCGTCTACAGATAATTGGAATAACATATAGTCTAAGGTTGATGTCTTATTAATGGGACTGTCCTATCAGGAAAATCTTTTAAAGGCATTGTTGTTATAGATCCCTTTTATCTGTTACAGCAGAAAGAACTTCCTATAACCTTGCATTACATGGTTGTTCATTCATTTGGTAACGCCAATTGCGGAGATTTAACCCCTAAGATGCCATGGTCAAATGTGACCATTTCATCTTAAAGGACAAAAACCTGGAAGCATGCTTGCTAGGCAGGAAAGCCTCTGCTGGGTTAAAATTGAGAAGGAGTTCCATTGCAGTTATTAGCCAGAGCCTTTACTAGGTTTTTAGGCTTATTGCTGGTATATTCCAATTCATATAATTCAATATAAAGTTATTTGCATATGGTAATGCCTAAAATTCCATTACTTTATACAAATTGCAATCTAATGATGGCATGTTGGGTCCTAAAAATTATTTAAAAAAGTTTTTAAAAATATAAAAATTCAAATCACCCCTCTTTCTGCAAATTCAAATGAAAATAAATAATAAAAAAAACCATCATAGGCATCGCCATGTCAGAAAATGACTCTACTATTAAAATATATAAAAGGATTCCATACAGTGAAAGTGTCTTTCACTGTATGGGATCCTTTTTTATATTTTAATAGTAGTGTCATTTTCTGAAATGGTGATGCCTATGATGTTTATTTTTTATTATTTATTTTTATTTTGAAATAAAAATAAAAATCTAAATAGCCAATTTGCAATTTTTTCATCATTTTACCCCCACAAAAATTGGAACAAAAAGTGATCAAAAAGTCATACACACCCAAAAAATTTCAATAAAAATGAGCCCTCGCACAGCTCTGTAGAGCCATATATAACTATAAAAAAGTTCTGGGGTCAGAATATGGCGATGAAAAATTAATTTTTTTCAAAACTTTATTTTTTTCAGTATTAAAACGTATAGAAAAAGAAAAAGTATACAAGTATACCGGTAGTTTCGCCATAATCGTATTGCCCCAGGGAATGAGGGGAAAAGGTTAGTTTTATCGCATAGTAAATGCCGTAAAAACATAACCCATAAAGCTGTGCATTTTTTTGCTAATTGCACCACATTTGGAATTTTTATCCAGCTTCCTACTACATCTTATGCAATATTAAATGATGGCATTAGAAAGTACAACTTGTTCCACAAAATAAGCCTTATATGGCTATGTGAACGGAAAAATAAAAAAATGGCTCTGGGAAGGCAGAGAGTAAAAAACAGAAATACAAAAATGAAAAATTGCCCTATCAAGAAGGGGTACAATAATGCCAGAGAGGACATGAGTTTTACAAGTGCGGATGGACCGCGGTCGATTGTTTCAAGTGGTGGCATGTGGGTACAGATGCCCTTTACCAGTAGGGAATTGCTTCAGCTCCTTAGGGAAGTATAGTGTGTGTTTATTGGGATGCTTCTGGGTTCCAGTAATGGTAAAGTTTTACCTATGGTAACACATCCTGGTACTCTAATGAAACTTGCAAGTTCATAAACTCTCCTCTGCCACATCTCTACATTAAACAAAAGATATAGTATTATTTTAAAACGAGCTACAGTACATACAGTAAGGTAGAAACTATTATTAAAATATAAAAAGAAAGCAAAATAAAATAAATAGAATACAAAAGTCAACAAGGCACAGGTTCATCGAAATGGCAATTTCCCCTAGGTATCTTCAACTGCTTTATGCAGAATTGAAAAAACTTTCAGAGCTGCATTGCTGCAAGCGATCGTAGTTACATTTCTGTCACATCATTTGTAGCAATGATAGGAGACTTGCACTGAGACTTTTGTTTGCTTACTGTCTACATGTCCTCTTTATATCATCACGTTTTGTCTTTGGGGACCTTAGCTGATAAAGTTAAAGCTGCAGGCTCTTGTGCTGTCCTTGAGACTTTGAGACATACCTTGACAGATTACCAGAGTGAGCTGTAGGACACATCTAATGAGGTAACTCTGCCACTGTTTTGGCTCCAAACACATCGCCTTCAGCGTACTCTAGTTCTGCTCCCTTGCTCGATGCAAAGGTCAGATGTTTGGGAATTGAGAATTGACAGCTTCTCTGAAACTGAGAAAAAAAAATCACTGCAGTCATGGATTTTCCTTTGCCATGGCCTGGGGTAGAGAATTACAAGAGTTCACTTACAGGTTTTATTACAGCGTGATCCTACAACCTTGCAATTATTCAGTCTTATCTGCATGTAACTCTTTGCCTTCAGTCTACTGTGATTGGAATGGAAGTCACATTTTTAAAAGCTTAAAAAATCTATAAATGCTATGTATCTGAAAACAGACAAAAGAATTTGCCAGCTGAAGGAAGCATCGATTATATTTTTCTAAACCTGACACATAAAAGTGTAAGATTATTGAAACAAGATAGTCTTCCTGCATTCATCTTCTAATAAGCCCTGGTATTAGGTTATAGAAACTTTGATAATAAAATATCATTTCATCTCAAGTGAAAAACGTCATCCACAATCATCATTGGAATTGGAACATTTTTATTGTCTATATAATCTTAACGATGATAAGGGTCATGTCTTTTACTAGACAGCTGTACACTTCCAAAATCTTTCCTGCTGATGACATAAATGATGCTTTCTGGAGTCCTAGATGGAGAGGAATGCCACTCTAGTTGCCATGTGCTGCTTTTTAGCCACTGACATGAGAAATATGCAACACCATGTATCACGTGATTGGCTGTAAATGACAAGTTAAGAGAGACTTAGCTTTGCTTACTCCATGAAGCAAAGGATGCATGGGTTCTTTTCTTTTTTATTTTCAATTCCACCCCATTTGGAATTATTTTACAGCCTTCCTCTACATCATATGCAACATAAAACGGTGCCATTAGAAAGTATAACTTGTAAAAAACAAGCCCAAGCTGTTCAGGCTGTTCACCCGCTGGAACAGCCTGCCGCTAATGTGAAAGTAGCCTTAATTGAATTATATCCTATGCAACTTCCTGCATAGGATAAAAGGAAGGGGGGGGGGGGGAGGGAGGGAAAAAGGAAGGGAGTAAAAAGGGGAAGAGATAGAAGTCATTCGGGTGGGGGAGGGGGGTGGGAGAACTAACACAGTGTGGCACTCAAGCTGGTCACTCTTCAACACCACTAGCCCAGAACAGGTCTTGATTGTGAAAGGAATACAATAAACCTTCTAACA
This sequence comes from Bufotes viridis, assembly GCA_033119425.1. Classification (NCBI taxonomy): domain Eukaryota; kingdom Metazoa; phylum Chordata; class Amphibia; order Anura; family Bufonidae; genus Bufotes; species Bufotes viridis. Next base: position 281,025,279 of record CM065589.1, on the reverse strand, counting down.
AAGACGGGGAACGTTGGAGGCCAATATGGTGGAATTGAGGATGTGGATTGCGGTTGCATAGTGCGGTTGCATCCGGGATGAACTCCGTCATTAGACTACAGATGTTAGTCATTGCACTCATTGGAGTAAAGCTATAAGTATTACCTGAAAGTGTAAGGTGAAAGGTGAGACGTCAGGGAACTCAAGTACTCCTCGACGAAGAGGCAAGTCTGGGCCTGACATGATCAGAACCCCAGTGGCTACGTCTGTACGTCCTCCAGGGGTCCCAAAGTTTTTCAAATTTAGCATGGGTTCTGTTTGCCCAACTGGCAAGTTCTTCCATAAGGAACAGTTGATCTACCTTCTCTCTCCACTGCCCAACATCCGGGGGGTTGCGCTCAAGCCAATGAAGGGGTATGAGTGACCTAGCCACCTGCACTAGGTACGTAGGTAAGTCGTATGCCTTAGGGGACCATGTATCTGAAGGGAGCCAGAGTAGTACCAAGGTTGGAGTAAGAACAATAGATGTATGGCAAACCCTATTGATAAGATCCATAATTTGGGACCAATACTGACTAATGATTGGGCATGACCAAAAGATATGACCTAAGGTACCCTTCTCAGAGTCACATCTCCAACAATTCTCTGTCTCTCTCAGCCCCATGCGGTATAGTTTACTAGGGTCATTATACCATCTAGACATTGTTTTGTATGACTGTTCCTGAATCCTCACGCATCTGGAGAACCCATGTGAGCGTAAATGAATCTGGTCAATGTCTGCTGGGGTAAACGATTTCCCAAGGTCAGATTCCCATTGTCTGATATATGCTGGGACCGCTTTGCTCCCTATGGACATTAGAGACCTATAGAGTGGGTGGATTCTTTTAAACTGCTTCCTCCCCTTTCCCTTATACCTCTTGATGAAGTGAAAGAGAAACATGTGGCAAGGTGCCAGAGTATCCATTCCACAGTTCAGGGATCAGGTCTGTGACAATATGATATGCTGTTCCGGTACTGTAGTCCTTAAAGGTTTGGGAACTTTCTTTGAATATCTTTACCAATAATCAATGGGATACCGTAGCTCATATGTTGGATAAAGGAAGTATTACATGTAAATTGTAATTGGAAATCACTATGATGAATACACTGTGCTAGTTGGATGCTTTATGGCTATTTTTGGATTTATTTTCAGTATTATTTTATCAATAATATTTACTAAAATCTGATTATTTTATGGGACTTTATATGGTCTTTAGGTTTTTGCATAGGATATATTAAAGATTTGAGCTATCTATGTTATGATTGGGATATTAAGGGGTTGTCCAGCCTAAACTAAGTCATGGCCTGCCTTCAGGAACCTCAGAATAGGCCATTACTAGTTGGTAGGTGGGGGTCCCGATACCCCACACCTCTGCCGATCAGCTGTTGGGGTGTAACTTGTCGGCACTGGAACTACACCATGAACCTTGTAGTAGAGGAACAGCTGTTAATAGTGACTGCGACATGTCATTTAGAGGGAGGGGGCTCCCTCTCTTAGGCATCAGCACTGCTGCACATGTGATCACAGGGTGACAAAGTCTTTGTATGGCAGATAGGTGCCTAATGAAGGCCCCCTAAGGTCTGCCTGTGGTGTACACCTATTAAGCTTTGTCTCTGTGGCACAGCCTGATAGTGCTTGTCAGTATTGTACTGACAGTATAATACACTGTACAACATATGAAGTACAGTGTATTACAGAAGCGATCAGAAGATCACTTGTCAAAGTGACCTTGTGAAAAAAGAATGAAATACAGTTTTATTAAATAAATAAAATCCCCAAATTAAAAAATACCCCTTTTTCCATATAAAAAATGTTTTTCAATGGAAAATAAATTGCAAACTTAAAATCCCCTTCCCATACTTGGTATCTCTGCATCCATAACGATCTGCACTATACAATTATCATGAAATTTATCCCACGAAAGCTGTAAAACACCAAAATGTTAGAATTTTCCCTATTTACCACAAAAAAGTGATCAAAAAGTTTTATGCACCTTAATATGATACCAATGAAAGCTACAAGGCTTCCAGCAAAAATCAAGCCCTTACACATTTCTAAAGAAGGAAAACTAAAAGTTATGGGTCTTCGGATATGACAATGCAAAAACATCTTTTTTATTTTAAAAAATTATTTTTATTGTGCAAATATAGTAAAAAAATTAAAAAATTATATATATCTTATATATCTATGTAGTTGGTATTGCTGTAATCATACTGACCCAGAAAATAAAGTTATCATGTTATTTATGCCAAATTTATGAAAAATGGAGGTCTCAAAATTTATAACGTAAAAACTCAGAGGCAGTATTGCTTTTTTTTCCATGCCTCTCCAGAAAGAGTTAATAAAATGTAATCAGTAAGTTATGTGTACTCCAAAATAGCGCCATTAAAAACAAGTCTTAATACACCTAAAATAAAAAGGTTATAGCTCTTAGAATGCAGCGATGAAAAAATGAAAAATATCGCTTGGTCGCTAAGGCCCAAAACAGGCTGGATTAGTAAGGGTTGTTGGTAGAATTAATAATGTCTAAGGGAAGCGGGAGATGGGCTGAAATCCCCCTTCTTTCTCATCACTAGGTCACTCCAATGTGGCATGTTCCGTTGGCTGTTGCAACAGACCTAGCGCATGGGGAAGATCAGTACAGCAAGGATATAATGATTTAACAATTACACAAATCACTAATTTTCCTGAGGATATTTACATATTTGATATAGTTAATGCCGTATATAAAGCTTTGTAACAGTCAACGGAAAATTGTGTTGAATAACGTCTCGTCTTTCTTTTCCAAGCTGTAGCAGCAGCAATAAACTCCCTGGTTCTTCGGATCCTCTGGCACGTCTGGCAATTCTCTATCTATGAATCTAGTCTGCAATGAATGATATGTACCATATTTGTGTGACATAAAGGAAACCGCATGGCAGTCTACATTCTCCATTTGTATTTGTGAGTTATACTTCCAGTATGTAACTTGATTAGTGAAACACAGCCTAGTTGGCATAGCTTGGTTCACTCTTTGATTCCTCAGATGCTTGTAAATATTTGCAATGCCTTTTTGGAAACTGAGCCAGCGATGAAGGTTCTTTAGTGCAATTGATACTCTTAGAGTATCTTGCTTAAAGCGGTATTCCCACCTGACACGATGGGAGCATATATCTTAGAATATGCCCCCATTGTCTGAGAGGCACCGGTCCCACCTCTGGGACTTGCAACTATACCAAGAGCAGAACGTGGAGAGAGGTGGCTCACCATAGAAGTGATTCGGAGCACACGTCGCTTGTGTGGCCACCGCTCCTATTCATTTCTATGGGGCTGCAGAAATAGTCGAGAAAGTGTTTGACTATTTTTGGCGGCCCCATAGAAATGAATGCAAGGTGGCTGCACCCTCCACAACTTTCCGGGTTCCATTTTCGGTGTAGTTGCGGGTCCCCGACGTGGGACCAACACCTATCAGACAATGGAAGCATATCCTGGCGATATGCCCCCATTGTCTGAGATGGGATTTTTTTGTTCATCGGTTATGATTTGTCTATTGCTATCTTTCAGCAGTATATGCCTCAGGCAGGTGTTTTATTTCATTCATCTTTAAAAGAGATGAGCGAATCAAAGCTGATAAAGTGGAATTAGATCCGAATTTCAGGAAAAATTTGAATCGCAACGAATGCGAATTTCCTCGTGCTTCGTGGTAACGAATCACAATTTTTCCTAAAATGGCGGCCACACATGTGAGGACTGAGGACATGGGGCAAGGAACTCTAGGAAGGCGGGATAACTCAGATTAACATGCATGCATGCAGCCAATCAGTAGCCAGACAGCCCTGTGATGTCACATCCCTATAAATACAGTGGCCATCTTAGAATCAGACATTTTCCAGCGTTCTGATAGCAGGGACAGACGTGAGAAGGCGCTAGGGACAGCAATTGGAAAAACCTCGCTAGGGACTAGGGACAGTGCTACAAAAGCGATTTACATGTGCAGGGAAAGGATTATTTGGGGATCCAAATAGCAACTATACAGCTCTGTCATTCCAGCAATTTGTTCTTGGGGTGCAAGTGCTATGTTGAAAAGCCTTTAGTGGGTTATATCTGTGAAAAAAGAAAAATATATGCGCAGTTCACTTCTGCAGCTATCGTATATGTGTTGAAAGCGTTTAGTGGCGTATTTCATTACAAAAAGAAAAATATATTCTCAGTTCACTTCTACAGCTATGCGGTGAAAGTGTTCAGTGGAGTATTTCATTACAAAAAGCAAAATATATACGCAGTTCACTTCTGCAGTTATATGTGGTGAAAGCGTTTAGTGACGTATTTCAGTACAAAAAGAAAATTATATACGCACTTCACTAGTGCATTCATTTATGGCAAAAACGTTTAGTGGCCTATTTCAGTACAAAAACAAAAATATATTCTCAGTTCACTTCTGCAGTTATATGTGTTGAAGGTGTTTAGTGGCCTATGTCAGTACAGAAAGAAAAAAATATACGCACTTCACTGTTGAAGTTATTTGTGGCAAAAGTGCTTAGTGGCCTATTTTAGTACAGAAAAAAATATATATACGAACTTCACTGGTGCATTTATTTCTGGTAAAAGCGTTTACTGGCCTATTTCAGTACAAAAAGAAAATTATTTTCTCAGTTCACTTTTGCAGTTATATGTGGTGAAAGCATTCAGTCTCCTATTTCAGTCCAAAAAGAAAAAAATTCATTTATTTCTGGTGAAAGAGTTTAAGTGGCCTATTTCAGTACAAAACAAAAAATATATTCGCATTTCACTTCCGCAGTTATTTCAGTACAAAAACAAAATATATTCACTTTTGCAGTCATGTGTGGTATTCAGTGTTCAGCGCTGCAGTTATACGTGCTCAAAACCTTAGTGCCGTATTTTGGTAGAAAAACAAAATATATTCAGCGTTCACTTTTGCAGGTATATGTGGCAAAACCTTTACTGACGTATGTCGGTCAAAAAACAAATATTATTAATCTCCATGATGTCTCCATGATAAATCTGCAGCATGGGGGCCCAGTGTGGCTTTTACACACTTTCAAAATAATCCTTTAGCGGAGTGAATAGATGCCGGATGACCGGGACACTCATTGACCTTCCCAGAAGCTGCTGTCGGGAGCAGCGGTTCATTTCTGAGACATCTGTATAATGCGGGGGGAATTCGGAATTTGGGAAGAAAAAAAAAATTGTATTCAGCGTTCAGCTCTGCAGTTATATGTGGTAAAATCTTCATTGAAGTATTTTGTTGCAAAAACAAATTTTAAGTCCGGATTCAGCATTGTAGTAATATGCGGTAAAATCTTTTGCGACTTATTTTGGTCGAAAAAGAAATTGTATTCAGCGTTCAGCGCTGCAGCTATATGTGGCAAAATCTTTATTGAAGTATGTGGATCGAAAAAACAAAATTAGGGTACTTTCACACTAGCGTTATTCTTTTCCGTCATTGAGTTCCGTCCTCGGGGCTCAATAACGGAAAAAAAATGATCAGTTTTATCCTATTGCATTCTGAATGGAAAGCAATCCATTCAGTTTGCATCAGTTTGTCTTCAGTTCAGTCCTTTCACGTTTTTGGACGCAGATAAAAGCGCAGCATGTTGTATTTTTATCCCCGTCCAAAAATGCGGAAACACTTGACGGAATGACGGATCCGCCATTAATTTCCATTGAAATGTATTAAGGGCGGATATGTGATTGAAAATTGACGCATTAACGGATACGTTTCTCCACTCTGCGCATGCGCAGACCTTTAAAAATGGTAAAATAATAAATAACGGATCAGTTTTTACGGATGACAACGGAAAGACGGATCCGTTATTTCAATACAATTGTCAAACGGATCCGTTTGCAAATGAAATCCGTTTTCAAACGTTTTAACGGATCCGTTGGGCAGTTTCGCTGATGGAAGTGCCTGACGGAATCCTTCAACGCAAGTGTGAAGGTACCCTTAATTCAGTGGTCAGCGCTGCGGTTATATGCGGTAAAATCTTTATTGAAGTATGTTGGTCGAAAAACGAAATTAATTCAGTGGTCAGCGCTGCGGTTATATGCGGTAAATTCTTTAGTGATGTATCTTGATGAACTTTGCGACTCTTCCAGGATCAAAGCTATCTTTACGCTTTGTCTTCTCATTGTCGATCGACACGCTGTCATTATGCCATTCTGCAGCTTCCTCATGCTGCTGCCAGCTCCACACTCTATGATTGTGCCATTATGTGGCTTCCTCATGCTGCTGCCACCTCCAGACTCTGTCATTAGGCCACTCTGTGGCCTACACATGCTGCTGCCACCTCCACACTCTGTCATTGTGCCACTCTGTAGCCTCCTCCTGATGCTGCTGCTGACACTGCCAGACTCTGTCATTGTGCCTCTCTTTGGCCTACTCATGCCGCTGCCACCTCTACACTCCATCATCATGCCATTCTGTGGCTTTCTCATGCTGCCGCCACCTCCAGACTCAGTCATTGTGCCACTCTGTGGTCTCCTCATGCTGCTGCCACCTCCTCACTCGGTCATTGTGCCAGTCTGTGGCCTCCTCCTGATGCTGCTGCTGACACCTCCAGACTCTGTCATTGTGCCACTCTTTGGCCTACTCATGCTCCTCCTGATGCTGCTGCTACTGCCACCTCCAGACTCTGTCATTAGGCCACTCTGTGGCCTACACATGCTGCTGCCACCTCCACACTCTGTCATTGTGCCACTCTGTAGCCTCCTCCTGATGCTGCTGCTGACACTGCCAGACTCTGTCATTGTGCCTCTCTTTGGCCTACTCATGCCGCTGCCACCTCTACACTCCGTCATCATGCCATTCTGTGGCTTTCTCATGCTGCCGCCACCTCCAGACTCAGTCATTGTGCCACTCTGTGTTCTCCTCATGCTGCTGCCACCTCCTCACTCGGTCATTGTGCCAGTGTGTGGCCTTCTCCTGATGCTGCTGCTGACACCTCCAGACTCTGTCATTGTGCCACTCTGTGGCCTACTCATGCTGCTGCTACCTACAGACTCGGTCGTTGTGCCATTTTGTGGTATACTCATGCTGCTGCCACCTCCACACTCTGTCATTGTGCCACTCTGTGGCCTACTCATGCTGCTGCCACCTCCACACTCTGTCATTGTGCCACTCTGTGGCCTAATGATTGTGCCACCACCTTCAGACCCTTTCATTGGGCCACTCTGTGGTCTCCTCATGCTGCTTCCACCTCACCACTATGTCATAGATCCACTCTGTGGACTTCTCATGCTCTTCCCACCCTCCCCACTTCATGACTGGTCCACTATTTTGGCTTTCGGCCTGGCTGACATCATCATTTATTTGACAATTCTTCTGACCTGTCAGAAGGAAGGAAAAATGAGAGGCACAACCGATCCTGTCTGTGTAGCCGCCTTAAGGCCTGTATGGTCCCATCAGAATTGGCTTATGATTTGGTAGCTAAAAGCAGGAGTGGGTTGAAAACACAGAACACATAAAAATATTCCATTCACGTGTCATCTCTGTTTTAGATCTACTCCTGTTTTTTTTGCCTTTAGCAATACTGATGGATTATTGAGCAAATGCTGACCGAGTGAAAGCGTATGCTCCACAGACAGGATCCGTTTTTTCTGGGTTAATGTTCTGATAAATCAGAGATTGGGGAAAATTAATCAGTGACGTCAACACAAATACTGTTGACACCCTCTCCACTCTGTCTGGGAGCTCTACTTGTATAAGCGTTTAATAGAACAGGTTCTGTAGACATCTATGTGGAATCAGCTAACATCGACCTGTAAGGCTGAGTTCCTACTTGAGTTATTTGGTCAGTTTTAGCCCCGTGACTGCTCAAATAAGGGAAGTATGCAGTGATTGTAAGAGTGACACCTGTAATGTGCTTGTCATACTGACTCACAGTATTATTTCACTACCACAGCAGACTCCCTATGCGTGTTACTGCAAGGCACAGTGTTCTACACCACTATAAAGGCTCCCTGCAGCCCGGAAATAGCAGTTTTTTAATTCAATTCGCTGCAAATAAATTCGTATTGAAGCAAATTTTTACGGCGAACCGGCTTAATTGAATTTTATTGCAATCACAATTCATCTATTTCCATCAATATTGCTCAAAAGAAGGTGGCCAGATTTATCCATTTCTGATGCTCGGTATGTTTTTGAGGTACCGTAATTGGAAAAATAAGTTGCACAATCCATATGAACATATAACTACATTGACTTAATGAGGACCTGTCACCACTCCTGTCATGTCTGTTTTAGTAAATACTTACGTTTCCCCGTGTAATAACAATTCTGGGTCATCTTACATATATCTATATTTTGTGCCATTCCTCAACCTGCTAGATGTTTATGAATAAAGGAACTACTGGGTGCCACAAACTAGGGGTGTGGGTCTCTTATCAGTACTGCCAATATGAGACTGTGCAGGGGCACACCCTCAGCCAGTAATACCCAAATGGACCTTTATTTATTTATTCAATAATAATAGAACAATAGCAAAACATACAGATATCAGACTAAATGCTTTAACTTGGAATTTAATTATTTACCAGAATTGTTATATAATGTGGAATACACTTATCTTATTTTTCACTCTATAAAATACCTTTTTTCCCCTTAAAAAGTGTGTTTTATAGGGTGAATACTAATGAACACTTCCATTATGGTAGCACTAATTAGTACAACAGGACCAGAGAGCGGTGAATACAGTGCCCCCTGTGCTGGCTCTGTATTCACCGCTCCCTGGTCTTCATCTGCTGGCGCCACGGACTGTTCTGTGATCTGCGCACAAAAAGATGTAAGCATGCTGTGTGACCCCATGCTGTACAACATTAAATCACAGCACAGCGTGGCAGGAGGATCTCAGGAGTGGCAATAGTGGCCGGAACAGGAAAGGTGAGTTGATTTTTATTTTGTCTGATCTGAAGTCTGGTTAACACTGGCAGTCTGATCTGAGTTCTGATTGGAGGTCTTAGCTGGGGTCTAATTAACATTAGGGGTCTGATTTGGGGTCTGAGCTTGGGTCTAATTAACATTTGGTTATGGCCTGAGGTCTGATTGGAAGTCTGAGCTGAGGTCTAATTAACATTGGGGGTCCGATTAACATTGAGTGCCTGAAAGGGGGTCCGATGAAAAATATTGTTCCCGTATTTTCTTCCTCTAAAACCTAGGTGCATCTTATGGGGAGGTGTATCATACAGGGTGAAAAATACAGTAATTACCAAACCAGAAATAACGGGAGTGGTGCCAGCTCCTTTTTAAGGAGGAGCTGTAACCTCTTCTGACATGTCTGTCTTAGCGATTACTTGAATCTTTTTTGTAATTAACAATTCTGGGGCATCTTTTCTTATGACTCCATATTGTACCATTCCTTTATTATTCCTGCTAAAAGTTATGAATAAATTACTAGCACTTTGCATTATGGGATAGGTCACCAATATCAGATTGGCAGGTGCCTGACTCCTGGGACTGTTTGAAGGGGCTGCAGCACTCAGGTGAGTGCTTGGGCCCCTTGCTAGGCCATATGACATCATGTTCATCATTCACGTTGCCAAGCCGCGGCTTAGTTCCATTGAAATGTATGGGGCTGAACTGCGATACCAAGCAAAGCCACCATCCAACACCCGGGATCCCTGCTGATCTGATATTGATTACCTATCCTGACGACAGGTCACCAATATCAGAATCCCGGAAAACCTCTTAAAATGTTAGTTTTGTATATTATTCTTAAAAATCCAGAATGTCCAGTTGTCTGGTACCATTGATCCATCTACCACTGTAAAAACTCCAATATCAGCCTTGTTTAATGAAATTATCAGGATGTTTCTAAAGTGAGCTTCTGGTGACCAAGAAGAATGGTATTTTGCTTTTGAGAATATTCAGTATTCCAGAATGAAACCCAACTAGGTTTGTTCATTAATGATAACAAGCATAACGTTTTCATTACTGAAACATATATTACCACCTATGACTTCATGTGTTTAAGTGAAGTAAAATTGCTATTTTTATTGTAACAAAAGATGCCAGAAACATCACCTCAGCGTCTGTAGGGATTGGGAAAACAGATGAAAATAATTTGGAAGTGGAAACAATGACATTTCTGTAAACATCAGCAACTGCCAGGTCTTTCCCAGGGATGGGAGAGTGCAGTGTTATTCAGTAGATCAAGAAACTCATTGTAGGAAGCTGCAGAGTAGCAAAGAACAAGTCACCTAGAGTATCTGGTCCCAGAGATGAAAAGGGTCATGTGTTTCTGGGCGCAGTTGAAAAGTTATATCAGCAGGCCTTGGCTGATTAGGGATTCTTGTGTTAATTCTCTGCCAAAGTTTGTAGTAGTAGTAGACAGTTGTGGGCAACTAAACAAAAAACAAAGAGACCAAATACAAGAAACATTAAAGGGCCATCAACCTTACAATTGCCTATATTTTTATGCACTTTCTATGGAATAATGGATGAATAAATAGTGTTATTAATTAAAGGGGTTGTCCAAGAATATTGGTGACCTATTCTCAGGATAGATTAATATCTTTAAACAACCCCACAAATCAGTAGTTTGAATGGGCCGTGGAGCTCAAATGAGCGCTGCAGCCTCTTCAACGTATACCACGCACAGTGGCCTATATTGTATAGAGACTGTGATTGGTATTGCAGCTCAATCACCTTCACTTGAGTGGGTCTCAGCTTCAGAAAGGCCATGTGTTCCGATGGACATTACATCACAGGCCAAAGAAGAGGCTGCAGAGCTTACTTGACTGCAATGGTCTCTTGCAACAGAGGGATTGCCAGGAATAGACTTCCTTAATCAGATATTGCTGACCTCTCCTGAGTTATCTATTCAAGTGTACGGGATGAGCAGTTGTAATTGCACTGATGGCGTGCAGTTAAACTGTGAAGAGGACGCAGCATTCACATGAGCGCCGTGACACCAACAGCGGGAATGCCACGAGTTAGACCCCTACCTATTTGCAATTAAAGACCTCTCCTTGTTAAATGGGTAAAAGTGATAATGAAGATTTTCCCAATCTTTAAATGTAATTATTGATTTTACAATTTTTAACCCCTTTGTTTTAAACAGCAGAGCATGGGTTCTGTGTGTGTGAACGGTGACTTAGGTGAGTCAGGGACACACTGTGTTGAGTTAAAGCCCAGCCGGGCAGGTGTTTGTTTTGATTTTTTTATGTTGATGCTGGGACAATAAAGCAATGTTTGGCCCCTAAAGCTGCGGTGGATGACAATCTGTGTATGAATGATTCCCGAGACCAGAGCTAATCCCTTACAGTACATAAATAATAAAAAATATAAACACCATGGGCATCACCACATCCAAAAATGCCCATACCATTAAAATATAAAAATATTTTTCTAATACGGTGAATAGCGTAATGGAAAATGGCCCATTCCCCATTTTTTCATTGCTTCTCTTTCCCCAAAAGATTGAATAAAATGTGATCGGCGTGTGGGGCCAGTGGCTGCAACAGGCTTCAGAGTGTGTGCTCAGCTACGAACTTGCAAAGCTCAAAGCGATTTTCCTCCCCTTGTTTAGCACTGCCGCACAATGCGTTAGATGATTGGTGGAGCAGCACCCAGCAGTGTGAGCGGGAACTGCTGCACCAATCATTTCAGTCCAGACTCCGGATACAGAACACCAAGGATGAAGCAAAGGAGGAGGAACTCAGTTTGTTAGCTTAATCTAACTGCCTGGACACCCACCCTCCGCTTCTGTGACCGCTGCTGCTTGCTAGTGCCACCACATTAACCACCTGCCAGAGAAGTTACAGCCCACCTAGGTATAAGAAGTAGCACCCTGAAGCAGCGGTGTGACTCATTCTGCCTAACTGTCCTACGGCCACCCACCTCAGGGTTTACAAATAAGCAGACATTTACCCTGTCTTCGGCCACACACCTGTGTGAGGGGAGTCTCCCTCTCCCTTACATGTAGTCTCTCAGTGTTATCAATAAGCAGACATTTACCATGTCTTCGACCACACACCTGTGTGAGGGGAGTCTTTCTCCCTTACATGTAGTCTCTCAGGGTTCATAATAATCAGACATTTACCCTGTCTTCGGCCACAAGTCTGTGTGAGAGGAAACTCCCTCTCCCTTACACATAGTATGGGTTCTCAATAAGCAGACATTTCCCTGTCTTCGGCCGTACGCCTGTGTGAGGGGAGTCTTCCTCTCCCTTACATGTAGTCTCTCAGGGTTTACAATAAGCAGACATTTACCATATCTTCAGCCGCACACCTGTGTGAGGGGAGTCTCCCTCTCCCTTACATGTAGTCTCTCAGGGTTTACAATAAGCAGACATTTCCCTGTCTTCGGCCATAGGCCTGTGTGAGGGGAGTCTCCCTCTCCCTTACATGTAGTCTCTCAGGGTTTACAATAAGCAGACATTTACCCTATCTTCGGCCGCACACCTGTGTAAGAGGAGACTCCCTCTGCCTTACACATAGTATGGGTTTACAATAATCAGACATTGATCTTGTCTTCGGTCACACGCCTGTGTGAGGGAAGTCTCCCTCACACGTCGTCTCTCAGGGTATAGCAATGAACAATGTCTCTTAAACAACAACTAAGACACTGGGAGCTGATTGTGAAATGACAGTGTGTCTAACAAACTTAAACAACATATATTCCCTGTCCTACGCTCACCGTTGCTGCCTGCACGTGCGTCTCACTATGGCCGACGGCCCTCATTAGGTCCTCTCAGGACTCTCTGGCAATCTGCGGTGTGCACTGCACAGTTCACCTGCCGGCCTCTGTGTCTGTCGGTAAACCAGCCTTGGAATCTCCTATTCCAGCTTTTAGCCAAGTCTGTGGCCTGCTTTGTGACTAGCAGAGCCAGAGTCCCTAGAATCTGTTCATTCAGCAGCTCAGCTTCCACTGCCTCATACAGCACACATCTACCTCTCTCCTCTGGGTCCTGGCTTCCTCCTGGTTGCTGTATACATCTCACACAGCTCCCTCTGCTGGCTTGGGGGTAATCCTGTGGCATTACAGCGTGATACTGTTAGCTAAATTATGTATCTAGGCTTCTCATGCATGATACTGTAAACTGAGCTGTAAAAGAAAAATCACAGAAAATAATACACTAAAATAATACATGCAAATATTATATATGGAATAAGCCCTCATTCTGATATGATAATAATAATCTGTTACTCTCAGACGATATATTTTGATAAAAACACATCTGGTGGTCTCAGTCAGGCAGGTCCTGCTCTCTAAACCTACCTATGCAGTTGGGCATCTACATTCAGGAGAGCAGACCGTGAACATATAGTGTGCTGCTCACACACAGCTATATTTACCACCTAATCAAGGTCGCCTGTGGAATAGGTGCGGCAAAAATGTACAAGAATGCTACTCCCAAGTAGTGTTGAGCGCGAATATTTGAATAGCGAATTTATATCGCGAATATCGCAACTTCGATAATTTGCGAATATTGCGAATATAGTGCTATATATTCGCAGTTTCGATTTTTTATTTTTTTTTTTTATTTCTTAATCTGTGTTGCTCTCTGGTTGTCTTCGCACTTTCCAAAGCTGTTCTTACCTATCTGGAGGCTTTCTGGCTTCCTGCCCACTCCAGTTGATGCCTGTTGCCGCTTCTGCCGACTTCCCGTGTGTTCCCATGGGGACACCTCCATGCTAAAATGTACTGTCGGATGTGAGAATCGCGATCTCACAAATTTGACTGAGTTGTAATCGCAATGCGATTAATATAACCTGAATTACTCGCATTGTGATATTCGTTATATTCTAGCAATACAACCATTAGGTTGTCAACTAAGTTGAATTCGCAATGCGAACATATACTCGCATTGCGAAATCAACTTAGAGCTGAGTTCCTAATGGCTGTATTGCTAGAATATAACGAAGATTGAAGATTGAGAATATAGTGCTATATTCGTGAATTCGTGATATTCATAATCTTCGTTATATAAACCATTAGGAACTTAGCTCTAAGATAAATTCGCAATGCGAGTATATGTTCGCTTCGCGAACAAAACTTAGAGCTGAGTTCCTAATAGTTGTTTCTAGAATATAACGAAGATTGAGAATATAGTGCTATATTCGTGATATTCATTATATTCTAGCAATACAACCATTAGGAACCCAGCTCTAAGTTGAATTCGCAATGCGAGTATATGTTCGTATTGCGAATTAAACTTAGAGCTGAGTTCCTAATGGTTGTATTGCTAGAATATAATGAAGATTGAGAATATATTCGTTATCTTCGTCAATTCTAGCAATACAAGTTACAACCATTAGGAATTTAGCTCTAAGTTTAATTCGCAATGCGAATATAAATTCGCATAACATTCGCAATATATAGAATAATGACGAATATTCGATTTCGACTAATATCTGACGAATATTCGTGAAATATCGCGAAATCGAATATGGAACCTCCCGCTCATCACTACTCCCAAGGTAAAATAGAAGAAGGTGCGATTCCTTCAAGTGTATAGTATAAAAATCACTGAGCTGTGTATCTAAGCCTCTCATGTACACGGAGAGTTCAGCACACCGGTAATAGAGGAAGGAACCAAGTTCAACTGCCAGTGCACCCTAAAACCTGCCAGAGCCAAGAGCTACTGTGATTCTCTTTGAGCTGCTACCCATTTATGCAAGTATCGAGTAAATCAACTAAACTTGCATCAAAGTCTGTACCTTACTAGTGATGAGCGGACCAGTGGATGTCCGGGTTCGACAGGTTCGGCCGAACTTTATTTTTAAAGTTCAGTTCGGGTTCCGAACTTGACCCTGAACACTGAACCCCATTGGAATTAATGAAGACCCAAACTTTGGGGCTGAAAGATATCTGTAAAAAGTCATAGGACTGGCTAGAGGGCTGCAAAAGGAACCAAAATAGGGGAAAGAGCAGTAAAATTGCCCTGCAAATAAATATAGAGAGGGGAAATTACTTAAAATAAAAATAATAATAATAAACCAAGAGGTGGAGGTCCAAGTGGAGTAGGAAGTTGAGGAGACTGTGGACGTAGCAGTGTAGGTGGAAGAGGAGGAGAAAGCCAACACTGTTTATATGGGGGATTTTTCTTAAATTTTATCTTTTGTCTTCTGTGTGTGACCCAGTGGCGTAGGGATCGCCATAGCAGCCATAGCAATGGCAATGGGGCCTTATACCACTGGGGGCGTAAGGCAATCTTGCTCCTCCCCGCCCAGCACCGCCTGCTAGCTAATTTATTCACTGCACTTGCCTCTGTGAAATTGAAGAGAAGCGCTGTAATCTCAGACAGGCGCACTGGCAGAGGCATTGAAGTGCACATGCGCCGTCTTCCTGACCTCTGCCAGTGCGCCTGTGCGAGATTACGGCGCTTCTCTTTAATTACACAGAGGCAAGTGCAGTGAAAGAGGAGATCCGTGGATGACACTTACTTAAGGGGGGATCTGTGGATGACACTTACTTAAGGGGATCTGTGGATGACACTTAAGGGGGGGATCTGTGGATGACACTTAAGGGGGGGGACTGTGGATGACGCTTACTTAAGGGGGGATCTGTGGATGACACTTACTTAAGGGGATCTGTGGATGACACTTAAGGGGGGATCTGTGGATGACACTTAAGGGGGGAAACTGTGGATGACACTTATGGGGGGGATCTGTGGATGACACTTAAGGGGGGGATCTGTGGATGACACTTAAGGGGGGGATCTGTGGATGACACTTAGGGGGATCTAGGGAGGGGTGTGGGGATGTTGGGGCGGGAGGTACTGGAGGGGTGTTTGGGTGGGAGCTCTGGAAGGGATGGGAGATCAGGGAGGGGGGCGGGCTCATAAATTTTTTTTCCTATGGGGTCCAGTCATTTGTAGCTACGCCCATGGTGTGACCTATAGCCATTTTTTGGGGGTGCGGCTGGTAGACTTCTCTACTCTGCCAATATAACGTATAATTATCTTGAGCCAGTAGGTGGAGGTCCGAGTAGAGGAGGAGGAGGAGGTGGAAGTGGCGGTGTAGGAGGAAGAGGCGGAAGAGGTAGCCAACATTTTTTTTTTCTAATTTTGTTTATTTTTTTCTTACTTTTTTTTTTACTTTGGTTTGGGGAGGCCCCAAAACATTGGGAAATAGCAAATAGATTGCACAAACTGCGCTGGAGTATAACAATGGCTGGGTGCGGCTGGTATACTTCTCTACTCTGCAAATATAAGACATGAGCCAGGGGGTGAAGGTGGTCCAGGTGGAGGAGGGGGCCGACGTGGCGGTGCATGTTGAGGAAGTGGAGGAGGTAGTCAACTTTTATTTATTTTTTTAATTAATTTTATTTTTCTTACTTTTTTGTTTTTGTTTGTGGAGGCCCCAAAACATTGGGAAATAGCAAAGAGAGCTGGAGTATAACAATAGCTGGGTGCAGCCCCTATACATCTCTAATCTGCCCAAGGTACGGACAAGTCTTGTGAGATCCATGGCTGATTCATTTTAATGAACGTGAGCTTCTCCAAGTTGGCTGTGGACAGGTCGATGCTCCTGTCCATAATCACCCCCCCGCCATGCTAAACACACGATCGGACAATACACTTGCCTCAGGGTAGGCCAGCACCACCAAGGCGTAAAGGGCAAGCTTAGGCCATGTGCCTAATTTGGAGACCCACGTACACGTACTGTTCCACCATGTTGCTAAAACGCTGCCTCCTGCTAAGGCTGTCCATATCAGATGGTGGTGCTGGATGTTGTGGCAATCTGACAAAGCTTTTCCACATTTTGGCCATGCTTCTGAGGTGCTGGCAGTGCCACAGCTGCGTTGGCGACTTCCTTCTCCTCGTGCTTCCACTGAGGCCCTGCTCTCAGGTGGGAACACCATCAGTACCACATCTACCAGGGTGTGCTTGTGCTCATGCATCTTCCAATCGTGCTCCAGTGACAGAAGAAAGGAAGACATGTTGTCCTTGTAGCAGGGATCAAACAGGGTGGCCACACAGTAATCAGTACTGGTAAGAATAAGGGCAACTTGGAGGTTGTTACACAGGCACTGCAGCATGTAGTCATTCATGTGTGTCAGGCTGCCCAGAGGCAACGAGAAGCTGTCCTCGGTGGGAGGTGTATCCTCTTTGTCCTCTGTATCCCCCCCAGCCACAATCCAGTGATGCCGTGAGCTCATTTGGGTGCCACCCTGCTGTGAACGTGAATCCTGCTCCTCATCATCATCCTCCAAAACTGTGCCCTGGCTGGACAGTTGTATACCTGGCTGCTGTTGGTGCAGGAACCCACCCTCCGAGCCACCTGTGGACGACTGACATGATAAGCGTGGGAATGATCCCTGTTCCTCCTTCTCTTCCTCCTGAGCCACATACTCATCCATCATCGCCCAAAGCAATTTTCAAGAAGACATAGAAGTGGGATAGTAACGCTGAGGATGGCGTTATGGGCACTGGCCACGTTGCTAGGTAGAGACATTCTTGAGGCTCATAAGGTCGTTGAACTTCGCAATTGCCCTTTCAACGCTCCATATGCCCAGAAACTTACAGTGGGTTGGATCATTGTGGGGGATGTATGTCTGGACAGAACCCGCAGACCCTGCCAAGTATACACTTTTTCAGAACTGACATATTAATAGGGGGATGAACTTCTTACTTCAGGCAGTGTCCTAACCACTACTATGTTCTAGAGGTTCCTTGCCCAAATATTCTAAAAACATTAGAAAGCAGCTTAAATCCCAAGGAGTCAGCTGCAGAAGAATGTTCCTGGACAGAAGGGCAGTTTGTAGAAAGGCCTTCAGGATTTCAATTGGAGCCCTCTTCAAGCCCTTCCCAGCTTTTCAGTCCTTACACAGTTTATCATAATGAATCTTCACTGAGAACAAGCCTTCTGATTCATGTAGTCCTGATGAGACACCACAGAAACAGCCTTCCAGTCAATTGTTTGACAATAAGTTTAATTCTGTAAAAGAAGTTTCTTCTGAATATTCTATAAAGGAGGTTCCTTCAACAGAGCAAGATTCATTTCAGATACTTTGCAAGAACCTTCAGTTCCATCTGCAGTTGTTGATTACACCCAAGAGGATCACAGTTCTTCCCAGTCGTCAACGGATGAGCACCTTCATATTGCTCAGCCTTTTCTGGAAACAACAGGGAAAAGTTCACAGCCAATGTCCATGACAAATATTGCATGTCAACAACCCAAGTCCGTACGTACAAAGACAGATCCCATTTCAGAAGTGAAAAACAGACGGTCTAGCAGCCGCACTGAGAGGACGCAGATTCAGGAGCTCCTGCTTCCAAATAAAAATCGGGTGTAATCCTCCCTTCTGCACCCTACTGCTGCACATCTGATAGCTCTGCCTACATCAGGGAAGAGACCAGCTGCATTTACTGGACCTCCCTGAAAAATATTGGAACCAGGGCCGCAGGAATAGAGCTGAGGCCTAGCCAGGCCGGTCATCCCACCTCGCCAGAGGCCCGAACGGCGGAGTCAGACTCGTCCCGTTCAGAGTGCTAATTCCCCGGCTCAGCCAGAGTCCCACACCACCGGACCTACTCACAGGTTAGTCGCCGCGCTGGGAGCCCGTCTAGACTGCTGTCTTCCCGGCCGCACCACCAAACAACCTGCGTTCTTGCGGCCGCCATATTGCCGCTCCCCTGCCCCGTCCAGTGAGCGCAGGGAGCCGCCTGAGATAACCGTAGGCCCCGACCTTCCATTTCTGCCCGCACTATAGACATTTTCTGAAGCAGTCTGCTAACTATCCGCACTCCTCTCCACCACCAGACAAACCTCCTAATTGGTCCGAGCTGAGGGTGTGGCACACTTTCAGCGGTCTCCAGAGTAGAGGCACCCCGCGGCGGCTGGCAACATACAAGGGCTGAACTAAAAGATCTGCACTGGTCCCCCTTGACTAGCCCCTATTTAAGCAGACCACACAGATATTTTACAGGCACTGCCTGAATCTTTATAAGCCTTAGAAGAGGCTGACTTTTGGAGCCACCTGCTTGCATTTAAAGGGCCACGGGCCTAATTTTTCCTCTTCAGCTATAGAGCTGTGGACTTTTCAAGAATCTTAATATCTCTCACAGAGCCAGACTGAGACAAGGCCCTTCACATATAAGTGATTCCTAGATTGAACGCTCATCTATTCTGCAACATTCCCAAGATATCTGCGGCCCTGCAGAAATGATGTGACTCACCCATCTTGTAGCCTGATTGGCCACAGCAGCAATCTCTACTCCGCTCCCTACCTCAGAGCATTCTCAACTTAACTATTTTCAGTTAACCTCCAGTTGCTCCCTCCCTGCCTCCTCTGGACATGGTGAAAATTGGCCCTGCAAAACAAAGAGACTCATCTCTCAAATCCAACCATAGATCACTTGACTCATTTATACAACGCAGCAGACCGTCATCAATTGGTGAGATCAACCGTATCACCCACTCTCCAGCAGACTGCTCCTTGCCACGGAGCTCCCCGCAACAAGTGGAAATGGACAGTGACGCAGAGGATACCCCCCGAGAGAAGAATTTACCCATTTCAAGGAACTTTCTAGAGAAAGCGCTCACCAAAGCCCTAGATCCACTGATGAAAGAATTCCAAGAATTCAAACAAGAGGTCAGGCAAATTGGAAACAGAGTGGAACAACTTGAAAATACCCAAGCACAAATCATCTCTTTCACAGCCGCGTCATCTCAAGCCATGTCCTCCTGCCAAACCCATCTAAACAAGATAGTGAATTGGATGGAAGACCAAGAAAATAGAGCTAGACGCAATAACCTGCGACTAAAAGGCATTCCTGAGACCATAGTACCTGAATCCATACCGGACACAGTAAAACAAATCTTCATTACAATTCTGGGTGATTCGTACCCTCTGGAGATCTCCATTGAACGAGCTCATCATGCCCTCAGAGCCAAGCCTTCCCCCCCGGATCCCCCCAGAGACGTGATCTGCAGGTTATTCCATTCAAAGGTTAGGGATGACATCCTCCGCCTAGCAAGACTGAACCCACCCCCTCAGATAGAAAATGCCACTATATCTATATATCAAGATCTGGCTAGGACCACCTTATCCAAAAGAAATCTTCTGAAACCTCTAACAGAAATCCTCAGACGTCGGAACACCCCGTACAGATGGCTGTTCCCATTCGGCCTTTCAATCTCTCACGAAGGGAAAAGATTGATCCTGAAAGAACACTCAGAGTTACCCGAATTGCTCCAACTACTCAACATCGCAGACCTGGATATACCAGATTGGTCCCCTATACAAGATCTTTCATCATTACCTTCAATTCCTCCATCCACACCATGGGAGACAGTCAGCATGGAAAAGCGGGGAAGAAATCGCCGTCGTCAAGGGAAGCTGACCCCCAGACGCATTAACACGGATCCGACCAGAGATCTGGGGTGAAACCCGAGTACAATTGATGTTTCTCTTGGAGAGCTATCGCTTTATTTTTTGATTGTCTTTTAGCATTAGTTAAATAACTACTCTCTAGTGGACATTGGGGAGAGGTCATGGGGCGACCCGAAGAGGAAGCCGAAGTATCTTTGAGTTATTGCTAACCGGGTATGATGTAATACATCCCCGGATTCCTCTTCGCCTGCTGCTCCCCAGACTGAAGTCTTTCCGTTTCTCTTCCCCCTCCCGGGTCAGACTGGGAGGTGGGAGCTGAAATGGTAATTTAGCTTCCGTTATTAGTCACTGTTTCTTAGAAGATACTGAATTAGGTTGATTTATATTATCGATGTTCAACACCTCGGCAGGAGGGGAAACACACAACACTGTGACTGTTCTACACAGGTCTCCTCTCAATGCCGACCCCTAACATACTACTAGTTTCGTTGTTAAGCAATTTGCTTTTTTCGGAGTAGAGATTCTCCTCCCAGCTCCTTCCTACTTTTCTCCTATTATACTTGTGGCTTTAGGCCTCTATGTACCAGCTATGGTTTTTTTGCTATTCCAAGCGTCTTCTAGGACGTATTCAACTTATCTTGCTAATGATTATACTGCATACATTGTATCGTTTAATAATTGCTTGTATTTCTTTTTTCCCACGCTCCCCCCCCTCCCCCCCCCCCCCCCACATCCCGGGAGACGCGAAGCCCACTCTGGTAAGTGGACGTCAGCATTGCTGCCCCCACACAGATCATTTTTTTCTACAAAATTATGGGTCCTATAAAATTGATTTCTTTTAACACAAGAGGGCTTAATGCAGCTGTCAAACGCTCACAAATTCTACACAATAGTAAAAAAGCCGGGGCGGACATACTTCTCCTCCAGGAAACTCACTTTAGGTCAACAAAAACTCCTTCCTTTCATAAACATTACTTTGACAAATGGTACCACACTTTCACGCCAAATAAAAACTCATGTGGTGTCTCCATTGCCATCGCTAAACACATTGCATTTGAGTTATCTGATTCTTACAGAGACTCTGACGGTAGAGTACTTGTGCTAATCGGGAAACTGGATGGCTCCCTAGTTACCCTAGTAAATTTGTATGCCCCTAATGTGCAACAAGCCACTTGGATTCGCACCACACTAGCGTTAATAGACAGCCTTAAACAAGGAGAACTACTAATAGGAGGAGATCTAAACGTTTCGTTCGACCCTCTATTAGACACTTCCTCTGGGAAATCATCCCTCTCTCATAAAACACTAAAACACATTAGCTCCTCTCTCCACCTATTCTCGTTAACAGACACATGGCGATTCCTACATCCTACAGAAAGAGACTATTCTCTTTACTCACAACCTCATAACTCATACCATAGAATAGACTATTTCCTTGTACACAATTCTTCCCTTAGCAAATTAATCTCAGCCAGCATAGGTACCAGCGTTCATTCTGACCACTCCCCAATTGATTTGACCCTCGCAATACATCCGACACCAACCCCCAAGCCTTCTTGGCGTCTCAATGAGACTCTCTTATCGATCCCAGACATACGTATCAAAATCATGAACCATCTAGAATTATACTTCTCCCTAAACAAACCTGGGGATACCTCCGTGCCGATAATCTGGGAAGCCCATAAGGCCACTACTAGAGGGTTATTTATTTCAATAGGCGCACACTACAAAAAACAAAGGGAAGCTCGCATCAAACAACTCCAACTCGAGATTGAGAGATTAGAAAAACTACACAAAAGCTCCCTGTCGAGTTCCCACTTGCAAGAGCTGACATCTGCTAGATTAGAACTCCATGAAATTTTCAACAAAAATTCAGCTAAAGTTTATATGTCTGTTAAACACGCATTTTACGCACACGGAGACAAGGCGTCTAAACTTATGATGTCTCTTATCAAAAAACGCAAATCACGTTCTTACATTGCCGAGATTAAAACAAAGTCAGGGACAACTACAACAGACTCGAGAGAAATAGAGAAAGAGTTTCTCGCCTTTTATTCATCTTTATATCAACTGAATGTCCCGGGCCAGACAAGGGAACAAGACACCCATGTAAATCATATTAACAATTTCCTGGCGCAAATTGATTTACCTACGTTATCCTCTACTGCCAAAGAGAAACTTACATTGCCATTTTCCCAGGCGGAGGTCCAGTCCGCCCTGAAAAAATGCCCAAAGTCGAAAGCCCCTGGCCCAGATGGTCTACCATCATTTTATTATAGCTCCTTCTCCTCCCTCCTACTACCGCACATGACCGATACTTTCAACGCTTACCTGACAGGTTCCACAATATCTAAGCAGGCGTTGGAAGCCTATATTACTCTCATAAATAAAGAGGGCAAAGACCCCACCCAATGCGGCAGTTACAGACCCATCTCTTTACTAAATACGGACATAAAATTGTATGCCAGTTTACTTGCAAACAGGCTTAAACCTCTTATACCCTCTCTGGTCTCGCCAGAACAGGTGGGCTTTGTGGCTGGGAGGGAGGGGAAGGATAATACTATGAGGATTCTTTCTATTTTGCAGAGCGTCACTCATAAAAAATCTCCGCTTGTACTTTTGGGTACAGATGCGGAAAAAGCATTTGACAGGGTGGACTGGACCTACATGAGGATGGTTCTAGCGTGCTTTGGTTTACCGCAGGTTTTCATCTCAGCTATTTTTGCCATGTATTCCTGTCCCTCAGCCCGCCTGAGAATCAACAAAACTCTAACAGACCCTTTTGAGATCTATAACGGGACTAGACAGGGATGCCCTTTATCCCCAACATTATTCGTTTTAGCTCTCGAACCTTTCCTAGTGTCTATTAGACTACATCCCGATATCCGAGGTTACTTTGATGGTAAGAGAACACACTACACTGCGGCATATGCAGATGACGTTTTTTTAATAATCATGAACCCGCTTGCGGCCTTCCCAGCTTTACAAACCCTATTATCTTCATATAGCCTCGTTTCTAATTTCAAGGTAAATTCCTCTAAGTCAGAAGCCTTTGAAGTTAATGTTGGCCCCAACATTAAGACCGATCTACAACGCCAATATCCATATCAGTGGCCAACATATATCACATATCTAGGACTGAAAATCTCCCCCATTTGGAAAGACTTATACGCCCTAAACTATGCTTCAATTCCCCAACTATTTCAATCCATTGTGGAATCATGGTCCCTTCCATTCTTGTCCTGGATGGGCAGAAAAAATCTGATCAAAGCTATCTTACTTCCTAAACTGCTTTATCTATATCAGACGATGCCACTACCACTTCCTATTTCATTCTTTTCAGCAGTTAGGAAAGTAGTTAACAAATTTCTTTGGAGAGATAGGAAACCTAGGCTGAACATAGCACTACTGACACAACATAAATCTAGGGGTGGTATGGCATTGCCGGATTGGGAATTGTACTACGAAGCTGTACACCTCACACGTCTGATCCACTGGTCCAGACGAGAGGAGAATAAACTATGGATCTCTCCAGAAGAGGAACTTTCCCCTTGCCCTTTACGTTCCCTTGTCTGGAAACTTGAAGATCCAAAGCACTCTCACCCATCCCTGCAAAACGTCCTCTCTAGGGCCACTATGAAAGTTTGGCGGAAATATAGCTTTACTTTGAGTCCAATAGTCTCCCCTCTTATGAACCTAGCGGACATGTCTGAAATATATCAGACGAAATGATGTCGGGCTTAAAAGGGCTGAACTCCAAGCTATTCCTTTATATCAGTTTCTGGACCCTACAGTCACAGAAGACCCCCTAGATTCGTGCTCACTTCACTTCCTAAGTAAATCCCACATCCGCCTGATACTCCGCCCGTACCTAGCACTTCCAGGTCACCGAACTGAACTCACTCTATTTGAGAAACTAATCGCTCAAAATTCCCCACCTAAACACTTACTTTCACAAATATACAAATTACTACAAACTTTGAAACACCCACAAGATAGGTCTTATATCAAAGAGTGGAGTAAAGACCTCGATATCAAATGGTCGGAACAGGAGATTAAACATATCTATTCGCATTCCCATGGGGTCACCAGATGCGTTCGGCTACAAGAAAACTCATTTAAATTGATTTCAAGATGGTATCTCACCCCACAACGCCTAAAACAAATGCACTGTTTGAACAACGATAACTGTTAGAGATGTTCCAACCCAGATGCAGATTACATGCATATGTGGTGGCATTGCCCAACAATCAGACCATTTTGGACTGAAGTCCTCTCTATAATTCAACACATCTGCTCCATGCGGACACCCCCTAAGCCAGCCTCAGTACTCCTCCACGTCCGTTTAGAGGACATCCCCAGTAACAAAAGACGCCTCTTTCATTTTTTGACCGCAGCTGCGAAATCTATCATTCCACAATATTGGAATAGCCCTGTCCAACCCACAGTCCCCCACTGGCTGAATAAAGTAGACCATATTTACCATATGGAGGAGCTCTCGGCCTGGGAACGCAGAACTCATACATCTTTCCAAAAACTTTGGGCTGACTGGATAAACTACCGCTCATCCCCTAGAGTACTAACTGCTTTAGCAGACAAACAATAAATCTACAGTCTTAGTAGCAATACTACTAAATATTCAACCTTCGTGTCTCCCGAGAACCCCCCCCCCCTTTTTTCCAATCCCCCCTCCCCTTTTCCCACCCCTTCCCTACCCATCCTTCCTATATTAATGTGATCGTAACTATTCCTCAATTTGAATTATGTACTGTTTCCCTTTTGCTTACGCCTTCACTTTTCCATGAAGGGTAGGTTGTTAGTATTGTTACATCACTTGAAAATTCAATAAAAAGAGAATTGAAAAGAAAAGAAGTGAAAAACAGACATGAGCATTTGCGTTCACGATTCATAGACAGAAAACAATCTACATCTAAATCAGCCTCACAAAATAAGCGCTCTCGTTCTAAATTGGTGACACATACAGAGAAGTAACATTCTAAATCTTTGGCAAGATCAAGGAGAACCAAGTCTCCCTCAGCTTCTAATGAAAGCAACAGACAATCTTCTGTAGTAAAAAAGAAGAAATCCACATCTGGGGTGCATAAAAGATCACTCAAGAATAAACCAGAAAAGACAGGAAATATTCCTGTGCCATCTGGCGTTTTCAAAGAGCACAACCTTTAGAAGTTTCAGCGGAAGCAGGTACAACATCTCGCCGGTCAGTTCTGGAAAAAGTGGAGAAGAAAGAACCTCTGCCTCTAGCAAGAATGCAGAAGGTGGCAAGAACCAAGGCCTAATTTAAAGGAAGGAGATTTTGTTCTGTTAAGAGACAAACAAGTTGATCGTCTCAACTGGCCTACTAGACTTATTACTAAAGTCGTTTCCAGTTCGGATGGAAAAAACTCCCATGTTGAGATTCCTTCTACCAAAGATACTCATCTTCTAAGACGGTTTCCAGTACCAGCTCTATGGCCTAAACAGAAGACATATCCTTTTTTGGTTTGAATAAATGTTCATTGCATGTTTCCTTTTCAGGTTTATGGACATTGTTCATCTGTTTATTCATCAGGTTTATGGACATTATTCATTGTTATTTCATACAATTCCATTGTATGCGTACAGTGGTATCTACCGATACCAGACGGGGAGTGTTCTGTTTCAGTATCTTGCATTGTGTATTGGTATGCTCCTCTCTTCTCCTTCCCCCTCTTTTCAGCTTCTAGTTGGTTCAGTATAGCCACTTCCTTTTTTCCCAATCATGCATTGCTGTTAGTGTGTGCTCTAATTCTGAGGAGAATCTGAGGAAAATCTGAGGATAATCTGAGGAGAATCTCATCTTCTTATTAAGAAGAATGTTGTTGGCATAATTCTTTTACCATCTGGATTCCCTGCATATCTTGTAATACAATCTCCGGATTAAAAACTACTTGATTAACTCCTAGGTGTCTGATGCGTAAACTGTAAGTGGAGAATGTCTGATTCAACAAGTCATCTCACAGATGAGTGATTGTATAAAGCTGACATTTCGAAACACCACAGCCACATCCTCTAGTTAATGCTCCTCTCATTTTTTTGACAGTCAACCACCAAATTAGCTGACAGACGAACAATATTTCTGTATCACGGTTGCAAATGAAGTGTTTTGCACCCCAAAAAATGGCTATAGGTCACCGCCACAATTAACAGACTGATTAAACCTCTTATAACAGGCGGATGAAAATGAAAAAGTTATTAAACCAAAAAATTGCTTAATGACACTGACACAATTAACAGACTTATTAACTGTTTTATAACAGTTAGACGGATCAATATGCTGTGTTAATAAAACAAAAAATTGCTTTGTGTCACCGCTACAATTAACAGATTGATTAAATAACCTATTACAGTTAGAAGGATGAAAATGCGGTGTAATCAAATCAAAAAATGAACAGACTGATTAACTGTCTTATAACATTAAGACGAATGAAAATGCAGTGTTATGACAACAAAAAAATTGCGTTATTGTCACCGACTCAATTAACAGACTGATTAAACCTCCTATAACAGTTAGACGGATGAAAACGCAGTGTTATTAAACCAAAAAATTGCCTTTGTGTCATCGACACAATTAACAGACTAATTAAATCTCCTATTACAGTTAGACGGATGAAAATGCAGTGTAATTAAACAAAACAATTGCTTTGTGTCACAGACACAAAAAAGGTAAAAATAAAAGCCTAACACTGTCACTCAATGCAGCAGCGTTCTGTCCATACGCGAGTCAGAGCAAAATAGCTGCGCACCACATGATCCAGCATTCTTGTATGCAGGGTTACATGGTGCACCTGCCAATCACAGCCATGCCAATACTAGGCATGACTGTGATGGATAGCAAGGGCCCACAGCTTAAACGCATGTTGATAGGTTGCGCTGCAGCCTTTCAACAAGTTTTATTTTAACTCCGAACAAGAACACAGACTTTCGCGTCAATGTCCTAGTTCGGGTACCCAGACACCGTAATGTTTGGTACAAACCAGAACAATACGGTCTGGGTTCACTCATCCCTAGACCTTACTCATTTCAGTTCCTACCAATTATGAACTTTCTGTGCAACCGCTACGCGGCACAACCTCGAAGCGTCAGATCCAAGTAGGAGCACTGTGACACCCCTCATAACCATACCACCGCTCAGCATCCTAACCCTGAAACTAGTAGAGCCTCTGGAGATGGGCTCGCTGTGCGCCGCATACTGCTGGCGAATGGACCAGTGTATATACTGTATACTGCTGGATAACGGACCGGTGTATATACTGTATACTGCTGGAGAATGGACCTGTGTATATACTGTATACTGCTGGAGAGTGGACTGGTGTATATACTGTATACTAATGGATAATGGACCGGTGTATATACTGTATACTGCTGGAGAATGGAGCTGTGTATATACTGAATACTGCTGGAGAATTGACCGGTGTATATACTGTATACTGCTGGAGAATTGTTGTACACCAAAATTTGGGACTTTTATTTTTACGCTGCTCTCACCAATTTTACCTAAAGTGGGCAGAGCTTAGTGGGAGGGGCCACAGCCATGCTCAGCCTGACACATTTATTATAATTTATGCCAGAAACTGGCACAAATTATAATACAAATTTACGCTATTTCATAGGTGACATTGCTTTGCATTTAATTGCATGTACTGCAGAAAGAGGTGTCTAATTTATTAATTAATTAGAGCTGTATGCCTTTTAATCTGCCCAATGGGTTTTTGTAGATATTTTTGTAGTGTGGCTTCAGTTAAGTGTGTATGCGTATGGGGGAGTTGGGAGGGAAACCTGACAGCATTCACCTTAGGGGGTAGATAATCTGATATACAGTATTTATAGAGCAGGTCGTTATTAATACGGCGATACCTAATACAGTCTGTCTACTTTTAAAAAAAAAATTATTTAAGTTTTACACAATAAAAGCATTTTTGGAAAACAAATCATGTTTTTGTGTCTCTGTTTTCTGAAAGCTATATATTTTCTTCAATTTTCAGGTGACTGTCTTTTGTAGGGGTTCATTTTTTGTGAGATGAGGTGACAGTGTGATTGCTACTATTTTGGGCTACCTGCGACTTTTTGATCACTTGGCATTACACTTTTTGTGATGTAAGGTGCCAAAAATGGGTTTTTGGCACAGTTTTTATTTTTTTTAATGGCGTTCACCTGAGGGGGAAGGTCATGTGATATTTTTATAGAGCAGATTATTACAGATGCAGCAATACCTAATATGTCTACTTTTTTAAATTTATTTTAGTTTTACATAATAAAACCATTTTTGAAAAAAAATCATATTTTTGTGTCTCCATTTTCTGAAATCCAAATTTTTTATTTTTTGGGCAATTTTCTTTTATAGGGGCTCTTTTTTTGCAGGGTTGAGATGGTACTATTTTGGGGTACATACGACTGTTTGACCACTTGGTATTGCACTTTTTGTGATGTAAGGTGACAAAAAATGGCTTTTTGCATTCACCTGATGGGATGGATTGTGTGATATTTCTATAGAGTTGGTCATTATGGACTGGATATCATAGGCTCCCGTAGAAGGCAAGTCCCGATGCCTATGGAAGGCATCAGGCTGCCTTTCCAGCCATTAGGGACTCAATTGGAATGGGGAGGGAGCCGCAAACCTTCTGTATGCTGCAGTCATCTTTGACCGCGGCTTACAAGAGGTTAATCCTCCTATATCGTGGTTTACAGTGATGCCAGCGGATACAGCAGGGTCCAGGCTGTCAGTCACAACCGGGCCCCAGCATTAATCGCACGCACACCACTCCATTGCCTGGCCGATTATCTTGACGTACTAGTAAGTCAAAGGTCATCAAGGCACTGGTGGCCATGACATATAGTATGTCAAGGGTCATCAAGGGGTTAACAAGGTACTGACAGGCAGGACACACGCAACTCACTTTTTTCTTGTTCAGGGTGCAGGGGCAGAAACACCCCTGAAAATGTCTGTCCTGGATAGGAATGGACAGGGATCGGAGAGCAGTAACATATTGTCTTGTACTTGGCCTGTTTGTTGGAGAGAACATTCATATGACCTGTACTGCGGTGGCTGTGGAGCAGGAGGTCCAGAAGCATAGTTCCTAGACATACCAGTACACACTGCCAGAGAGTAGTAACAATTGATGGACTGGTTCAGCTCCCTTGGGTCTTTTGGAGAAGCAGATACCTCCAGCACTCTCATAATGGCTGACTGGAGGCAAAGCTGTCTGTTGGCTGAGATTTTCTTCAAATGGGATACTAAGTTCTGAAGAAAAGTCTCCTCTGGACCCTCTTTGCTGATTCTATTCAGGTACTTTCCTGGACCTGAGGTACAGTACTACCACAGTATCTTTTCTGGCATGTTGGCAGCAAACTTGCCTCTTTTCTGATTGTGGCATCTGTGACTCAGGAGTTTAAATACTGACCTCATCCCCTTGCTTGTGGAGATGCCGTCTGCTACTGTCTTGATTGAAGAAAACCCAACAAAGGACTTGCAGGGAGCATGATGATGTCACCACGTGCACCCAGCATGATCACATCATCAAGCTTGCCAAAGTTGCCAAAATTCAGCTTTGTGGTGAATCTAATTCTTCCTGAAATTCAGATCAAAGATCACTTCATACAATTTGATTTGCGCAACACTAATAATAACAATACATTAGTAAGTGTCTTGTATTAACTTTCTCAACATAATAAATGCCATTTGCTGAACTGATATAACCCCTTTAATGAAACAGAGGGGCCACACAGCCTCATTAGTATTCACTGCCCTGGAGTAAATACTAGTGAGGTTGATGATGTCACACAACCAAATTGGCTGTGTCTGGGACCCTGACTGTAGTGTTGTCCTGACAGTGGCCCGGGGTACACTTACTTGGAAAAATTCACCCGATGCCTTTGCATAAACAACTCAGTATGATCCGAGAAACACAGACAGTGATTTATCCTAGCCTATGCCTCTGCAATCATGGTCTATTACCTTATCACAAGTGCATCTAGATATCATTTCCATATACCAGACACATTTTAATACCTGTTATAAATTTCAAGTCCTATTATAATAGTAGAGACATAGTTGAAAATCAAAGTTAACAGATTGGGGTTCATGTCTACCCCCAATTGGGATATCACATAAGTGACAAGGACACTGTGGCTGGATGGCTACAGTGGTAGTTACTCACGGTCCTCATGCTACCTGGGCTAGCATGCAGTTATGGGAAGAATGCATCTTTTCTTCCCTTTGGGGCACACTCTTGTTCTGGAGTTCTCCTGTCTGATGATCGTATAGGTGCCCTTGATGTTACAGGTTTTGAGGGGCAGTGCAGGGTTCTGGTTATTGTGATGCCAACAATTTTCAGTATGCAACGTGCCACCCCCCAGAGCCGATTGTGTCCCAGGTTTTTTGGAATGCCAAGTGGTGTGGTGCGGCCTTAATAGTTTCTGTGTGTGTCACGGTGCTCCAAACTGGATACCGTCACTCCCCAGGATTAGGCTCTGAAGCAATAAAGGGGAGAGTTGTAGAAGGTAGAGAATAAGTCGAGTCCAGACATGATGGAAGTTCAGTCTTCCTCTTAGTTCTAGCAGGTTTTGGGGTAGACTGGCAGGCAAACCTGAATACCTTGCTCTATCTTTCTGCTGTACTAAACTCGGCTTCAGCCTGATTACTGGACTTGCTAACTGGTCTGGTACCTTTGGAGTGGGGTGCCTTTGCTTGTTGACCCCCTCGCAATACTCTGTCTCTTAATCTGTAAGGAGTCCTGGTGCTCTAGGAGCTGCTTCCCTGGAAAGACTCCTGCTGTAGGAGGGGGCTATTCTCCTCACTGCTCCATCTTTCCTGTCTTCTTAGCTCCACTATCGAATCTAAAACTAACTATAGCTTCATGCAACCCCTCCAGTACTAGCCCACTTCAGCCCAAAAGACGGGATAATGGAATGGTAAGTTTCATTCTATCTAAAGATCTCTCTCTGCCGGATACACTGCCACCTGCTGGATAACCAGGCACATTACATGAACATAACAGTTTCATAGCAATATTATGAATGCACGTGTAGAAGGACCTGGAATAAATACACAGCATTGTTGGTTAGCTATTAGATACAGTAGCAGGGTGAAGGAATGGTATTGCCACTCTGGGTTACTGCAAGTGTTGTAGTGCAGGAAGTAAAGATGAGGCAGTTCTTTAATAAAAAATTCAAATGAAAACATATGAGGAGATTTCTTATCTTGCAATGGCCCGGCAGTTGATACACAATGCACTTTCATAAATGTTACAGGTTTCACAGCTGCACAGGTAGATAATAGGACCTCAGCAGCAATCAAATAAATGGCTTCAAAACCATTGTAGCGGAGTGTGTATGCTTTATGGTAGCTGCAATCAATCATTAATTGACAGAGGAATCTCCCTTTAAGAACAAGTTATAATCTTTTGAATTGTGACAAAAGATGCATTTTCAAATTTAGATTTTCTGGGGCTTAAATGCTGTACAGACGAGTTACCTCCAATACTTGTGCATGCAGCTGGTTGTTGTGTCCTTACTCTTAGATGTCTTCTACTTCTATTAAGCTCTACTGATTCTTTTGTTGCTACAGATTGCAAGAACTTTACCATTATTATTTTAACTTTGAAAAATGAGCAGTGGGACAGATTTTAATGAAGACAAATAAGGACTATTTTCATTTGGGAGATCCTTTAATATGGCGTTCATGTGGTGTGAATTATCGAGTCAAGTAGCAACCAGAAATAACACGTGGAGATCTAGTTATTTCGCTACCACAAATTAGAGAGTTTTTGCAACAGACTTAGCAGCTCAAAACCATATGCATTTCTGAAAGCAGCAGTGCCCTTGTGAAAATCAGACTTTTACATCATGCCTTCAGCTTTATTGTCTTCTATTATATAAGTAAGACTTTTGGCTTAGCTGAATTTTAGCTTAATATACCGTACTTTTGTTTTTGTGTCTGTATGAAATGTCACTCCATTGTCTGCCACTTTTGTCCATGCGATGGAGCAATATCAACGCTTTTGCTTTTTAAAGGATGTAGCCTCCGCCAGCTAACAAGTGCTAACTGTCTAGAGTAAGTGACACCCAAATGACATACATAGACAGCATAATTTAAAAAAACACTCCAGTCAAACGTTGTACACTGTATTATACTTAGTGTAGTCCTGGGAAGGTACTGCATTAAACTGAGATTTCAAAAAGTACCATAAAATGTACTGCCTACTAAAGTCCTGCACTGATTTTAACCATTAAGGCGGTACAGGAGGCACCTCTAAAAGAAAGAGCAATACACTATGGGGCACATTTATTAAGACCGGCGTTTTAGACGCCGGTCTTAACAAAGCTTCTAGCCAGCGGTAGTTCCGCAGAAGTTATGAAGAGGTACTGGCCTGTCCATAACTTTGGCGCATCCAGCACCAGTTCTAAATGTAAGACAGCTTTAGAGCTGTCTTATATTTAGACCTTTTCCTACGCCTAAAACAGGTGTAAAAAATGGTCCCCTTCCCCACCCACACCACAACCACAATTTTAGACCTGGCGTGAACGGGGCAAAACCGAAATTCATAATTCAAAATTAGATTCGTGCAATGGACTGACTAGTGAATCCACAGATAGATTATCCATGTAGAATACACTCTAACAGTAAACCTGCTGTAGACTTCATAAGTAGATTTGAAATACATATAGTATATATTTAAATATACTTGATGTAACTTTTCAACAGTTATTCTGAATAAAACCATGTGTGAAATGTAAAATTCCCCACTAAAAATAGCCCTATTCACCAACCAATTGCAATATGCATGCATTCCATTTCTACACATATCACACATACATGTTTCTACAATCTTCAAATCCTTCAGAACTTTGAATTTCTGTAAAAAATAAATAAAAATAATAATAATACAAAATTATACTTACCGTGGGAAAAAAATGTCACTGCGTCTTATGGGGCAAATACTAGTGATGAGCGAGCATGCTCGGTCAAATAGCTGTTCGGCTCGAGCATCGCTATGCTCGGCACATGGCGGCACTCAACTGAGTACCGCATGTGCTCGAGCGCAATGCTCGAGTCTTCGCCCCGCACGCTTTGCAGGTTTTAAGCAGTCAATAAAGGTGCAGGTGTGTAGTGCCCTCACTGTAATGCCAGTAGCCATGGTGGCTGCTGGCATTACAGTGATGGGCTGGCCAGAACGCGTCATCTGAGGTTATATAGCACCCGATGACACGTGCTCGGATCAGTCATAGTCAGGGAGAGCAGAGCGTAGGAAGGGAAAGACAGTGTAGGGAGCAATTTTCACAGTTTTTATTCAGAGAAAGCTTTTCCAAGACCCAAAAATCCTTTTAAGACTACTGTGTGTGTGTGTTTTAGAGCAGCAATCTATTTACCTCCTGCAGTCTCAGGGACAGTGCTTCAGAAGGGACAGATAGTGCAGGGAGAGACATTTGCTGTTTTTACTACCAAAAGCTTTTCAAAGACCCCAAAGTCCTTTTAAGGACTACTGTGTGTGTTTGACAGCAGCAAGATACTTTTATTTTAAACCTATTAGTGACATATACTGTACATAAATACTCAATTTAGTCAGTGGACTGACAAAGATCCCTGTAGGGGTCCTAAACTAAATATCTTTATTGTTGCAAATCTAAAATCACAAGACCTACAGGGATAGGTTAAAACCAACAGGAATGAGGAGGGGATGACGGTTCCTCACTTGCAATTGGTGCCACCTCACACTACATAGACCATTTGTTTATTCCATTGGCGCAGGGCCTGTCATAAACTTGAGGATAGCTAGACTACATTAAGGATCAGGTGTAGTTTGCATGTATGGTACTGCTGTGCAAAACTAGGAGTTCATTGGTGCACAATTAGGTGCAACCTAGGTTGCTACCATTGAGTGTTATCTTGCTGAGAGTGCTGGCAATGTTATTAATTTTATTTGAGCTGACACAACTATTATTAAGTCTCTGCTGGCCACTCTGTGGTACAGTTTGGAGTGGGAATTTATTTCTCATTCACACTCTTAATGGTGTCTATTGCTGTTTGAGTTATGACATTAGAATTGGTAAGTATCGCACTTAAACTCGTGGCACTTATTGCCAATGGTAATAGGATTGTATCATTGGTGAAAATCACATACAGTCGATTCACATTTAGACCAAGAGCACTACTCAGTTCCGTTGTGTAGGAACTGCGGCTCAGTACCAGCACACTACATTTAATTCCTGTCCCTGAGAGCTATCTCTCTGTTAGGTGTCTCACAGACCTAAGATATCTGCCCCTAAACAAACAGTGGTGGTTACACACATTCATAGGCCGTATTAGCCCTCCATTCCTGCCTAAAATGCCACCCCTAACACTCCTCCACCCGACATGTTTCGCCACGATGCGGCTTTGTCAGGGGCTTGGAGCAATTGCAATCTGCTAGATACCTAACAGAGAGATTGCTCTCAGGGACAGGAATTAAATGTAGTGTGCTGGTACTGAGCCGCAGTTTCACAACGGAACTGAGTAGTGCTCTTGGTCTGAATGTGAATCGACTGTATGTGATTTTCACCAATCATACAATCCCATTACCATTGGCAATAAGTGCCAAGCGTTTGTGCGAGATTGAGTGCGATACTTACCAATTCTAGTGTCATAATTCCAATGGCAATAGACACCATTAAGAGTGTGAATGAGAAATAAATTCCCACTCAAAAATGTACCACAGAGTGGCCAGCAGAGACTTAATAATAGTTGTGGAAAAACAAAGGGCAAGAGCAGCACACAATAGGCCTCGCAGAGCTGTAGTGATAGAATGCAGCAGCCGAGCCAAAAGACCCCAGATCCAAGGCGGTCAAAACGAAGACAATAGAAAAAGTGGGCTACAGCAGCATGTCCAAGCATGCTTGACAAAGGCTATACCTAGCCGAAACATTGCATTTTCTGTACACTTTGGTATGGAGTTTTGAATAAAAGAAGATTCGTTTTGGACATGCTGCTGTAGCCCACTTTTTCCATTGTCTTAATAATAGTTGTGTCAGCTCAAATAAAATTAATAACATTGCCAGCAATTGTGCACCAATGAACTCCTAGTTTTGCACAGCAGTACCACACATGCAAAGTACACCTGATCCTTAATGTAGTCTAGCTATCCTCAGGTTTATGACAGGCCCTGCGCCCATGGAATAAACAAATAGTCTATGTAGTGTTAGGTGGCACCAATTGCAAGTGAGGAACTGTCACCCCCTCCTCATTCCTGATAGTTTTGACCTATCCCTGTAGGTCTTGTGATTTTAGATCTGCAACAATAAAGATATTTAGTTTAGGACCCCTACAGGGATCTTTGCCGGTCCACTGACCGAATTAAGTATTTGTGAAATTATCCTCAGGGCCCAAAAATTGGGCCTATTCTGTTTGTCATATACTGTACATCATCTGCAGACTGTGTGTTTAATAATCTGGGCCACATCTAGTGTCCATAAACTGTGGTGTTCTGTAACCAATAGTGTAAAACATCTGCAAACAGTGTCTGCATTACAAATTCCAATAATCTGGGCCTCATATAGTGTCCATAATCTGTGGTGTTCTGTAACCAATAGTGTAGAACATCTGCAAACAGTGTCTGTATTACAAATTCCAATAATCTGGGCCTCATATAGTGTCCATAATCTGTGGTGTTCTGTAACCAATAGTGTAGAACATCTGCAAACAGTGTCTGTATTACAAATTCCAATAATCTGGGCCTAATATAGTGTCCATAATCTTTGGTGTTCTGTAACCAATAGTGTACAACATCTTCTAACAAGGTCTGTATTACAAATTCCAATAATCTAGGACACATCTAGTGTCCATAATCTGTGGTGTTATGTAACTAATAGTGTAGAACATTTGCAAACAGTGTCTGTATTACAAATTCCAATAATCTGGGACACATCTAGTGTCCATAGTGTGTAGCTTTGTGCAAAAAATACTGAACAACATCTGCAAACAGTGTCTGTATTACAAATTGCAATAATTTGGGCCTAATATAGTGTCCATGATCTTTGGTGTTCTGTAACCAATAGTGTACAACATCTTCTAACAGGGTCTGTATTACAAATTCCAATAATCTAGGACACATCTAGTGTCCATAATCTGTGGTGTTCTGTAACTAATAGTGTAGAACATTTGCAAACAGTGTCTGTATTACAAATTCCAATAATCTGGGACACATCTAGTGTCCATAGTGTGTAGCTTTGTGCAAAAAATACTGAACAACATCTGCAAACAGTGTCTGTATTACAAATTGCAATAATTTGGGCCACTTCTAGTGTCCATAATCTGTGGTGTTCTGTAACCAATAGTGTAGAACATTTGAGAACAGTGTCTGTATTACAAATTCCAATAATCTGGGCCTAATATAGTGTCCATAATCTGTGGTGTTCTGTAACCAATAGTGTAGAACATCTGCAAACAGTGTCTGTATTACAAACTCCAATAATCTGGGCCTAATATAGAGTCCATATTATGTGGGTTTCTGTGACATATACTGTCCTGCATCCGAAAACTGTGTCTTTAGCGGACAGTAAAACAATCTGCGCCATATCCAGGGGCGTAGCTATAGGGGGTGCAGGGGTAGCAGTCGCTACAGGGCCCAGGAGCCTAAAGGGGCTCAAAGACACTTGTGCTGCATAAGAAGAAACACAAAGCACTGAGG
The DNA here is from genome assembly GCA_033119425.1 of Bufotes viridis. Taxonomy (NCBI): domain Eukaryota; kingdom Metazoa; phylum Chordata; class Amphibia; order Anura; family Bufonidae; genus Bufotes; species Bufotes viridis. The sequence goes on along the minus strand of CM065589.1, from coordinate 280,988,285 downwards.
GAAGGGGGGCCGAGGCTGAACTCATGCACCAGGTCCCATGAGCCTTTAGCTACGCCCCTGGCCACATCTAGTGACAAAACCATTAATATGAAGAAGGTGAGCACTAAGGGACGGGGAAGTGCACGTGATGCTGATGGTGCACACAGAGGCCGTTGCCCTGTGCACAATGACAATGTGCCTGCTGCCAGTGCACCAGAAAAAAAAAAAACATCCAACGTACCCAGCTTCATGTCCAACTTAGCTGGGTGGCGCAGGACAACTTTTTCCAAGTCGGACCAGTGCGAAGAGTTGGTCGGTTGGATTGCTGAAGATAATGCTTCCAATCGGTTAAGCACCACCCTCTCGTCCAGTCTCTGTAGCCAAGAGTCTGGTCAACTGAATCCTCACTCTGATCATCTTCCTCCCACCATGGAGAGGCTTGCCAAATGAATGATCCCTCACTCGGATATTCCGAGGAGCTCTTTCGAGCACCACTATCAGATTTGGCCCTCGCGCCGAGCACGCTTGAAGAGGTACCTGAGATATTGTACCCTGATTGCCAACCTCTTAAGCCTTCACAGTCTCAAGAAGATGATGGTGGTAAACGGCAATCATTCGTTTACGAGGTGGATGATGATAATGAGACACAGTTGTCAAACACTGAGGTTGTGGTTAGGTCAAGGAAGGAGGATTAGCAGAGTGAGGAAGTGGAAGAGGAAGCGGTGGACGATGAGGTCACTGACCCAACATGGGAAGGTGAAAAGCCGAGCGAGGATAGCAGTACAGAGGGAGAGGGATCCGCAGCACCGCAACAGTCTGGAAGAGGCAGTGGGGTTGCAAAAGGGAGAAGTCGGCCCACACCAAACGGGCCCGCAACCGTTACACCGAGCACCTCCATGCGTAAATCTACCTTGCCAAGGGGTAGGTGTTCCGCAGTATGGTGCTTTTTTGAGGAAAGTGCCGACGACAAAAGAGTGGTAGTTTGCAACCTGTGCCATACCAAAATGAGCCGGGTGTGAACACTAGCAACCTCACCACCACCAGCATGATCCGCCATATGGCATCCAAGCACCCTAATAAGTGGGCCGAATGCCTGGGTCCACAATCTGGGTCTGCGGGTCACACCAGTGCCTCCTCTTCCCCTGTGTTACGCACTGCTGGCCAATCCCCTGTCGAAGGCGCAGGCCCGGATGCACCTTGCCCTGCACCTAGACCTTTGCATGAACCTTCAGCAACAACATCCACTTCCCTGTCCCAGCGGGGCGTCCAAATGTCGATAACAGTCATTTGAACGCAAGCACAAATAACCACCCACCCGCAGGCCATAGCACTAAATGCGCAAGTTTTGAAATTACTGGCCCTTGAAATGTTGCCATTCAGGCTTCTGAACTCTGAGGCCTTCGGCAGCCTGATCTTGGCGGCCGTCCCTCGGTACACAATCCCCAGCCGCCACTATTTTTCATGGTGTGCCGTGCCCGCCTTACACCAGCATGTGTCCCAGAACATCACCCGTGCCCTGACCAACGCACTTACTGGGAAGGTCTACTTCACCACAGACACATGAACAAGTGCTGCTGGCCAGGGACGCTACATTTCCCTGACCGCACACTGGGTGAATGTTGTGGAGGCCGGGAGTGAGTCGTACCCTGGGATTGCACAGGTGCTACCCACGCCCGGGATTGCGGGCCCTACGTCCATCAGGGTCTCCGCTAGCAGCTATGTTACTTGCACCAACCCCCACTTCTCATCATCTGCCGCCTCCTCCCCCACTACAGCAACAGTCAGCTATCAGTTGCTAGCTGGAAGCAGTGTAGCACTGCTGTGGGTAAGCGTCAACAGGCCGTGCTGAAGCTGATCTGCTTAGGGGACAAACAGCACCCCGCCGCAGAGCGGTGGCAGGGTATAAGGGACCAGACTGAGCTGTGGCTCTCACCACTAAACCTACAACCAGGCCTGGTTGTGTCTGATGGCCGTAACTTGGTGGCAGCTTTGGGGCTCGGCAACCTGACACACATCCCATGCTTAGCCCACGTCTTAAACTTAGTGGTTCAGCTTTTTATCAAAACCTCCCCCAATTTGCAAGAGCTACTAGTGAAAGCGCGCCGCGTGTCTGCCCATTTCCAGTCGTCCACAGCTTCAGCCAGTCTTTCAACGCTGCAGCAGCGCTTGCGGCTTCCAGCTCACCGACTGTTGTGCGATGTGAGCACGCACTGGATCTCTATGTTCTACATGTTGGCCAAGCTTTGTGAGCAGCAGAGGGCAGTTGTGGAATACCAGCTGCAACATGGTCTGCCACTATGGGCTGCAACATGGAACTGCCACTATTCACAAGCGAGGAGTGGGCATTGATGTCAGACCTCTGTGAGGTTTTAAAAACCTTTGATGAATCTACACAGATGGTTAGTGGCGATAACGCTATTATCAGCGTAACTATCCCACTGCTGTGTCTACTCAAACGATCGCTGCTCACAATTAAGGAGGACGCCCTGATTGTGGCAAATGGGGAAATGAGGGAGGACATTACACCGGGTGATAGCCAGACTACCCACAGTTCGTCTTCTTAGCGCAAATTGGACCATTAAGAGGAGGAGGAGGAGCTGGAGATAGTTGCCTCTGCTACAGAGGGTAGTACCCATGGGACTTTAATTCCATCTGTTCAGTGTGGATGGGCAGAAGAGGAGGAGGAGGAGATGGAGGGTCATCCTGATGTTGACATCGACGTCTTGCCTGTTGGTACTCTGGCATTCATGGCTGACTTCTTGTTAGGCTGCCTTTCCCACCCTCGCGTTATACGCATTTTAGATAACACGGATTATCGGCAGAGTCCGTACTTCCTTAGCCAACCAAGGAAGGGAGACAAGGGGAACAAACAGCAGTTTCAACAAATGCAATGCAACACTCTCTAAGGCATTGAACACATTCATGTTACCCCGCCAGCAACCTCACCCTGAAGCGCGGCCTAGTGGTACAAGGAGGGAAATGTTTTGGAAGATGGTGAAGGAATACATAACAGACCGTATCAGCGTCCTAAATGATCTATCAGTGTCTTACAACTGCTGGGTGTCCAAGCTGGACACGTGACACGAACTTGTGCTCTACGCCTTGGAGGTGCTGGCCTGCCCTGCCACCAGCGTTTTGTCTCAGCGTGTATTTAGTGCTGCTGGTGGCATTATAACAGATAAGCGTATCCGCTTGTCCACTGGCAATGCTGACAGGTTGACAGATAAAAATGAACAAAGACTGGATTGCCCCTCCACCAGAGGAGAGCTGAGCTGATGATGAACATAAAGACAATTTCAATCCATCGTTTATAATGTACTCAATCTACTGTAGTGTATTCCCATGCACCTTTTCCACCACAAAAAAGAGTAAATGGTTGAATCTTGTTTTCTCCTCCTCCTCCTCCTCCTCATCCAGATTGTATATATTCCCTCCAGTCTAATTTTTTTATAGGGCCAGCTCAACTGCAGGCCCTCAACTCAACTTTTTTTATAGGGTCAGCTGAACAGCATGCGCTCGCATATAATGTTTTAGAATGTCAGCTGTACAGCATGCTCTCATATACAATGTTTTAGAACTTCAGCTCAACTGCAGGCACTAGCATATAATGTTTTAGAGCGTCAGCTCACCAGCAGGCCCTCTCCCCTAATGTTTTAGAGGGTCAGCTCAGCAGCAGGCCCTTGCCCGTAATGTTTTAGAGGGTCACCATCAGGCCCTTGTTCCAAATGTTTTTGAGGGTAACCAGCAGGCCACCAATAATAATTTTTCAAGGGTGTGTATGATACCCACCTTTATGTGTAATAAAGGGTGTATTGTGTAGTGCTGGTTCTTTGTAATTTTTGGCAGCCCTTTTACTTGGTGAATATGCTTTATGAATGTAGGAGTTCCCCTACCTGAACAATTGTACCACAATGTGAATGAGGCCCTCCTTTATGTGATATACAGGCAGTTTCGGAGTTCCTCTTGCTTGTAATTTTTGGCCGCACTTGCACTTTATATACAATTTACTATACAGGAAAGAATGTTTCCTAACAATTTTTCCTGTGAAATTGATTTTTTTTTTGGGGGGGGTTCACATATTTTTGTCAGTCTGTAAGTGGCATACAACTCAGACAACATGGTTCCTAGCAGTGACCTGGGAGTCCAAGATGCATCCAGACATCGTCCCCATGCTGTTCCTGATCAATTTCGGTGGTGTTTCTGTCACTTTCTGACCTTTTGAAATGGACCAGGCACCCTCCCCTCTTCAGAGCAGGGGGTGTCTGGTTGTCTCCCGTTGACTTCCATAATATTCGGGTGCTCGGCCGAGAACACGAATATAGCAATGTTAAATTGTACAAAATATATAGCAATGTGTTCGGGCCGAACACCCCAACACCCGAATACTTTCGTGCTCGATCATCAGTAGCGAATACTAATGAGTGCTTCCTTTATGGAAGCTCTTATTAGTACCAGATCACCGGGAAGCAGTGAATGCAGATCTCCCTAGGCTCTGTACTTAACGCTTCCTGGTCCTCTGCCATCGGCTTTGCTGTGGCTGCGCACAGAGGGAGGGCACTCTGTGACCTCACGCTGTGTACATCGGGTCACAGCACAGCCGACGGCAGGAAGAAGAAGAGAGAGTGCTGCAGGTGAGGATTGGTGTCGTCTGGAGCAAGAGAGGTAAGTTGATTTTTTTATTTTATTTGCTTTGAAGTTTGGGGCTGATCTGTTGAATGGGGGCTGATCTGTGGCATGGGGGGTGATCTTAAGCATTGGGGGCTGATCTGTGGCATGGGGGCTGATCTGTGGCATGGGGGCTGATCTGAGGCATAGATGTCTGACCTGTTGAATGGGGGCTGATCTGTGCCATGGGGGGGCTGATCTGAGGCATTGGGGGCTGATCTGTGACATGGGGGGCTGATCTGTGACATGGGGCCTGATCTGAGGCATGGAGGGCTGATCTGAGGTCTCATTGGGGGTCATTCACATTGGGGTCTGAGCTGAGGTCTGATTGTAGGTCTGATCTGAGGTCTTATTAGGGTCTTATTAACATTGGGGGTCTGATCTGAGGTCTGATTGAGGGTCTTATTAACATTGGGGATCTGATTGGTGGTCTGATCTGAGGTCTAATGAAAAATATTTTCATTGTGCTATTCTAAAACCTACAGAAAACAAATGTATAAAGCAGCTCTCACCCTTTGCGTCCTCCACAAGCACAGAAGCCAGCCCTGGATGCCGTAGTGAAATTGAAGAAAAATGTAACTCCAGCTCAATAGAAAACTCTGTCATGAGTAAGGACCCTGAAATTTGTGTGGTACGAAACGTGTAGACATTACGGCATGTAATGCATGACTTTTTTTTTTAAGTTTTATGGTCAATAAAGTATCCATCGTTTTCTACTGAGCTGGAGTTACATTGTTCTTCTACTCTAAAACCTAGGTGCGTATATATATATTGTAACAACTTTTAGTCACTTAGCTCTCCAGGATCACCATCTTCTTAGCTTAGACAGTTGACACACTTCAAGAAGCTACTCCAACACTGAAGATTTTGGTGCAAAGTGGCCGCAATCAGCTTTATTATGTCTTTACAGCAGACAATGTACTTACAAAATACAAAGTCCTAGGTCGTCTGACCACTAACTACACAGTATTTCTCCCTCTCTATCGGGATCTGGGTCTACCACCCAGCAACCCAAAACACAATTCAGTGCCTACTGCACATAGGGTTTGAGGGTCCTGGCTCCCAGAGGACTTGGCACAGACTTCTTCTTCCCCAGACTGGGAGCCCTATTTGAGGAGCTCAGCCCATACTTCATTGAGCTCCTCAGCTTGCTGCTAATTATCTCCATTACCAGCCTAGCTGATGCACACAGAGGGAAAACCCTATTTACTCAGCCTTTCTTGTTCTCACCCAGCTTCCATTTACAGTACTGTGCAAACGTTTTAGGCAAGTGTGAAAAAATATGCTGCAATGTAAATTAGGAAAGCTTTAAAAAATGTGTTAATAGTTTAAGTTTTACATACAGCCAATTTAATTCAGCGTAAAAAAGAGTCCTAGAAGTGATGGCCCCCAAAGGGTCTGTCTGGTATTACCTGAAGAGACAGAAGGATTTGAGCAAGCCTACACACACAGAAAATCTGTGATTAGTTTTCCAAGATGTTTGGAACAAGCTCCTTCCCGAGTTCCTTCAAAATGTGTGTGCAAGTGTACCTAGAATGACTGATGTCATTGACTGGCGAACGTGGTCACATCAAATATTTATTTCATGTAAGTTTCTCTTGTTCATTCACTTTGCATTTTGTTAAATGATAAAAATAAACTATTAACACTTCTATTTTTATAAGCATTACTTACTTTGCAGCATTTTTCCCACACCTGCCTAACACTTTTTTACAACGTTGTTGAGATGGTGTCAACTGCTGCCTCCTCTGTCCTCTTCTGTAGGCTGTGATCATATGACGCAGCAGCGTCATCTCCCTCCATCTCCGCTTCTACCCTATTCTCTGTGTCTTTCTGAACACTTACATAGAGACCATTGGAAAGTAGGATTTTGAATTCTGTATTGGAAAAACAGACTGCTAACTGCTATAAAGAAATATTATGAAAGTAGTTCAGAATTTTGAACCCAAAAAAATGATGTTTTAGGTATACTTTAAGAATCACTATAAAAAAATAGGCTACAAAAATATCAAAGCACATTTTTATAGAACATCTGCATTTTCTCTGTATCATAAATGGTTGTGATAGCTACTCCCTTGATGCATGCAACCATATCCATAAAAAAACCTATTGCACACACAAATGTAAATTCCAAAAATGTAGGTAGAAGAATGAAATATGCTTTTAACCCTATTATTCATAAAGTTCACTATAAGAGTACTTTTAATAACCAGGTAAAAATAGATTGTTCTGTACAAGTGCATGGTAATCTGACCACTAATGAGCACTACAAATTGTCATTTCTCAGTGTTTAAAACCAAAATATATCTTGTTTCCTCTATCTTAGGGCTTATGACAAATTGATCTAGTAAATACTGATTTTTAATGTATGCCATACCTCGTTTAAAGCTAATTATATCTGAATAAGTAAAGTAGAAAGGAAATATTTTTCCTGTCCTCTTTGTAAGTGTGGACTGTAAATTATATCCACGTGAAGCAGCTGGAATAGTTCTAAACATCAGATAATGATTAAAGTAAAGGAAACTGGAAGCCTGGCTAGATTGTAAAGTCAGCATGTCTACAGCCTTGTGGTTGGGTGCAACATGTCTGGATTGATCCTGGCTCTTGGCATTCCTCTCCCATGCCAAATGGATGATTACCATGGTTGGATTATCACGGCCCAAGCAAACAGGACATAGTGGCGACAGAGTAAATGATTGCATATAAAATGTACTGAATGTGTTTCTCATGTGCCTTCTAGTAACAGCCTGTTAATAAGTATATGACATTTGTGAAGAGGGTGTTGGAATGCAGCAGATGTGGAGTTAGTTTACAAACATAAATATTTCGCTAAATAATTGTTTCCATATATTGTCAAAGGTTGTTTTATGCACATTTTTTTGTTTACTTGTTGTATTGCCTTCTATTTTCCTGGGTCTGTCACAGTAATGGATTTTGAACAATACCAGGAATAAAACAGCTCCTGGAATGATGATACAGGATATACACAAAGTTTGGTAGGATCTTATAATACTGTTACAAAGAAGCTTTAAATAAAACAAACAATGACATCAATACATTTCAGAGGACACTGTTAAAATAAAAGTACGAAAAAGATAACAGCCTCTGATATTGTAATGCTCTGAAGCAAAGGTACTTTGGAGTGTGGACTTTGTGGACATTTGTCCCTATTGCTGCTATGCACAGGAATCAACTCACTAGTGCACTTTAACATGCACTGTGATTTGTAATGTTATTTGCACTTATACTGTTTTGTACTGTTGAATTACTTTTAGGGTCCATTCACACGTCCGATTTTGCAATCCGATTCCGTTCCGGAAAAAAACGGAACTTTTAATCAGATCCATTCATTGCTATGGCCTCCGCAAAAATGCGTATAGCACTCATAGTGCTGTCCGCATCCGTGACTCCGTTCCGTTCCTCGGGATCCTTGCATGCGGATCCTGAAAAAAGAAACACCTTGTCCTACTTTCTGTCCAACTTTCCGTTCCGTTTTCCCATTGTAGTCAATGGATCCGCAAAATAAACGGAAGACATGCAGTTTAGCATCCGAATGTCATCCGATTTTGCGGATCCGTTTTTTTTGGTACCCTAGCAACATGTATTCCTCCTCCTCTTTTTTTTATTTTGAAAAAAAAAAAAAAAAACGGAAACACGGAACGGATTCGGATGCATTTTAGTACAAAAACGGAAGGTTGTACAGAAAAACAGATCCGCAAAAAAACTGAACGTTTATCTGGAAAGGTAAAAATACTGACGTGTGAATGGACCCTTAATATGATGTATCCTGTTCATTCGCACTGTTATTGCACTGAGTTGTAAAAGGGTTAATGCACAGCCAGTTCCCACTAAAAGACTTTGAGAATTTCCATCCTATGCACTGAGGAGCTAGTAATTTTGCAAAGGTGAATTTTGAAGAGAAAAAACAGACAATCTAGTAGCTCAGTCTGGCTGTTGTTTAAGACTGAACACTGCTTCGTCATTCCTATTGACGTTTAATGAAACCCTTTACAAGTTTAAGACAGTCTTGAGTCTTGAACTACAATATTGTTTTTTTTATTAGGCTGTGCTTCTTCAGCTTTACCAGAAGGTTCTAAATCAGTTACAAACTATATAAAAGTAGAGCAGTCAGAAACCCTAATGGTCTGCAGGTAGGGGCAAGGAGGACTCTTCCAGACTGCACGAGTGACCAGATAAAGATGCTGAGATGGGGGATACTCTGCCACAGACCCTGAGTCATCAGCCCTTTGACCAGGGAGCTAGCCGGAAGACTGAACCCCAAACCCTGGGCCACCAGCCCTTTGGCCAGGGTCCCAGCCTTCTAAGAAAGAGAGGGACAGCTAGCTTAGTCCTTTCTTTACCACAGCATTTTCTGCTACCTTAAGGGGAGACTATAGAAGTTGACTCAGTGCATTGCCTGTATTGTTTTGCACTTGAGTTCCTCCAGTAAAGAAGTACACTGGTTTACTGCAAACCCTTACTCTCAGTTGTTATTTCCCATTTGGGTGCACCACTCCTTACTATCCCCTGGGGAGAGCAGCAACATGTGCTCATACTTCAAGGGTGTTTAGGGGACCCACTGAGGGCCATCTTAAACCTTGGGGTCCCCTTCATAGCTGGGGTAAGTGGAAGATGCAGACTGGAGGCGTCAGAGGAGGTTGACAGGTGGAGGTGATGGTGCAGAAACTCAAGCTTGTAGTGGTGGTACAAGAAAATTAGTGTTCAAGGTGTCCAGATGGGCTGCAGTGGTATTAAGATAATTCAGGAGTTGCTCCTTGTGACCATGCTGACTGGTTGTTTCCTTATACATCTCAGGCAGACCCAGCTTAGGTGGGCCAGCAGACTCCATGACCTGAGAAAACGGTGGCAGTAGTTGTGGAACCATTGTGTCAACCAACAGATTTGACTTTGGGTGTTATCATGGGAGTCCATTGGTTTTCATGTTTCAACCCCTTGCTGCTACCTTCAGAAGTAGCCTCAGTGTAATTGACAGATGACCCACAAGGGTCAAGAAACACTGGTGAGAGAACAGAAAAAACCGTGGTCCTGTATGGGAAGATCAGTCAGGTGACTCTGGCAGCTGGGCCAACTGTGAGAAGAAAGTCAGCGGGTTCGGGCTGCTAAAGCAGGAGGAAGAAGGTGAGCAAACTGGTGTTCATGCCTGCCTGGGAAAGTGGAGCAGCGGCAGGCACAGGCTGTGGATATAACAGTATAACTGTCTCACCATCTCAAAAGTACCAATAAAGCGGAGTGTCAACTTGCATGAGGGTACCTTGGATCTGATATTTTTTTGAGGAAAGCCAGACTTTGTCCCCAGTAGAAAATTGAGGTGGAGTTACGTGCTTGCCATCAGTGGACCTCTTTATGCGAGCAGAGGTCTTTAGTTTTGCCACGGGGCATTAGGAACTGGCAAAGGAAGAAAAGTCTTGCAGGTCTTTGGCCCCTTTCACACGGGCGAGTTTTCCGCGCGGGTGCAATGCGTGAAGTGAACGCATTGCACCCGCACTGAATCCGGACCCATTCACTTCTATGGTGCAGTGCACATGAGCGGTGATTTTCACGCATCACTTTTGCGTTGCGTGAAAATCGCAGCATGTTCTATATTCTGCGATTTTCACGCAACGCAGGCCCCATAGAAGTGAATGGGGATGCGGGAAAATCGCAATCATCCGCAATCATGTGTGGATGCGTTGCGATTTTCCCGCATGGTTGCTAGGATACGATCGGGATGGGGACCCAATCATTATTATTTTCCTTTATAACATAGTTATAAGGGAAAATAATCGCATTCTAATTACAGAATGCAATGTTCCCTGGACTATAGAGGGTTAAAAATAATAAAGAGTTAACTTACCTTCTCCCATTGTACGCGCAGAGCCCCAGAACGTCTTCTCTCTTGATGATTGTTTGCTTCAGGACCTGTGGTGACGTCACAGGGTCACATGGTCCAATCATAGAAGCATTTGAGTGGACCATGTGACCCATGTGATCCTGTGACGTCACCAAAGGTCCTTCATCCAACAGATGTTGGATGAAGGACCTGCCGTGATGTCACAGGATCACATGGGTCACATGGTCCACTCAAATGCTTCTATGATTGGACCATGTGACCCTGTGACGTCACCACAGGTCCTGAAGCAAACAATCATCAAGAGAGAAGACGTTCTGGGGCTCTGCGCGTACAATGGGAGAAGGTAAGTTAACTCTTTATTATTTTTAACCCTCTATAGCCCGGGGAACAATGCATTCTGTAATTAGAATGCGATTATTTTCCCTTATAACTATGTTATAAAGGAAAATAATTACATATACAGAATACTCATCCCGAAACCAGACTTGATGAAGTCTGACTTCGGGTCTGGGTACCAAGCATGCAGATTTTTTCACGCGCGTGCTAAACGCACTACAAACGTTAGCACACGCGCGGAAAATTCGTGGCGATTCCCGCAACGCACCCGCCTCTTATGCGGGCGTCAAACATGACGCCCGTGTGCAAGAGGCCTTTGTTTTGGGGTCTTGTTCTGGGCACAAGTAGAAAAGTGTTACTGACTGACAAGAAATACACAAAAGTAGTCAGATACTGTGGAAGGTAAGACCCTAGGTGCACGGCAGCACTCAACAGTAATAAACCAGAGTCCTACCACCATTTATTGGACCGGTTCCCAGACGACTCCATAGTTCCACAAGGCTGAAATGATGAGCCGTCCTAAGCCTTCTTTTCAGTGCACAATTTGATGCTGTGTGCAAAGAAAGTATAAAATGACAATGGGTCTCTATAAAAGCCCTAGGGTTGCCCTGTGATGTAGATATAAAGCTGTCCCTGTCCACTAGAGAATCAGAGCAGCTTAGCCACAGGGCACTCGTCCTTAAAAGGGCGACCCGGTCAGGAACCTGGCCCTAAACAAGGTATTCTCGCCCTGACGAAGACCCTATCCTAGTCCCTACATGCATCGATAATCCCCTTCTGCAGCTCATAAGTGAAGGGGCAAAGTAATATGCTTGGGCCTTTGATGTGGATGCCTTTAATAGTAGCCAGACAATACTGCTTTTTATTCATACCTGGCCATGTGTATCCCCGGCATCCAGCTCCTGCACTCTGGTGACGTCATCACGCCGGCCGCGGCCGCACGCTGAACACACCGTGCGCATGCATCCGCCTCTGTCTTCGCCACGTGCTTCCACTTCTCTCCCTGTGTCAGTTGGGAATGCCCTCAGGAGCATGTCTACCAGCGTGCGCTTGTAGTAGCGCATCTTCCTATCACGCTCCAGTGCGGAAATTAAGGTGGGCACGTTGTCCTTGTACCGGGGATCCAGCAGGGTGGCAACCCAGTAGTCAGCACAATTTAAAATGTGGGCAACTCTGCTGTCGTTGCGCAGGCACTGCAGCATGTAGTCGTTCATGTGTGCCAGGCTGCCCAGAGTTAACAATAAGCTGTCCTCTGTAGTGGTGTATCTTCTGTGTCCTCCGTATCCCCCCAGCCACGCTCCAGTGATGGCCCTTAGCTGCGTAGGGTGCCACCCTGCAGTAAAACTGGTTCCTCCTCCTCTACCTCATCCTCCTCCTCCTTGTCCTCCATAAGTATGCCCTGGCTGTCCACATGTGTACCTGGCCTCTGCTGGTGCAGGAACCCACCCTCTGAGCCACTTCTGTATAATCTGCCTGAAACCCTGTGAAATGCCCCCTCTTCCTCCTCCTCCTGTGCCGCATCCTCTTCCATCATCGCATCGACGGAATATTTTTTAAAGGAGACATAGAAGGGGTATTGTAATGCTAACAACGGCGTCATCAGCACTGGCCATGTTGGTTGAGTACTCCAAAGACCGCAACAAGGTACACAGGTCCCGCATGCGGGCCCAGTCACTGCTGATCCGCAGAGCGACTGACCCATGCATACTGAATCTGAAACTCCACTATCGCCCGCTACTGCTCGCACAGTCTCTCCAGCATATATAAGGTTGAGTTCCACCTGGTGGGCATGTCGCATATGAGGCAGTGAGCAGGAAGGCCGAAGTTACGCTGCAGCGCAGACAGGCGAGCAGCAGCAGGGTAAGAAGGCCGTAAGCGCGCACATACGGACCACACTTTCAGCAGCAGCTCTGACATGTCTGGGTAGTTTTTAAAAAACTTCTGCACCACCAGATTAAGCACATCGGCCAGGCAAGGGATTTGCGTCAAACCGGCTAGTCCCAGAGCTGCAACTAGATTTCGCCCATTATCGCACACCACCAGGCCGGGCTTGAGGTTCACCGGCAGCAACCACTCATCAGTCTGCTGTTCTATGCCCCTCCAAAGCTCCTGTGCGGTGTGGGGTTTGTCACCCAAACACATGAGTTTTAAAATCGCCTAATGACGTTTACCCCGGGCTGTGCTGAAGTTGGGGGTGAGGTTCTTTCAATGACCGGATCTGGGGGTGGTAGAAGATGAGTAGTAGGAGGAAGAGGATGATGTGGAGTAGGAGGCGGAAGCAACAGGAGGCAACGAATAATGCTCTGCGATCCTCGGTGGTGAAAGGACATGCGCCAAATCGCTATCCGCCCCGGGCCCAGCCGCCACTACATTTACCCAGTTGTCACCACCAGTTCTGGGAGACGGTCGGTCAGAGGTTCCTCCCGGTCTTGTGTATGACGTTCTTTGTTTTGGTTTTACTTTGCTCAGTTCCTTTCTCTCCCTCAGCTGCCTCTTATCTTGATTAATTGGCTTGCTTTATATTCCCTCCCATACTGCTCCTCCTTGCGGTTTATATTACTTCCTGGATGAAGTGTGTGCTGCTGGAGGCTGCAGTTGTTTTGCTCTAAGATAAGTGCATTCCGTTTACTTTGTGTTTTGTTTGCTGGCTTGATTCTAGGTGACCCTGACTCCCTCCGTATTCTGTGCAGGGAGCCGGTGGCCGTTCTCCTCACTACTATAGGGAATTCAGGTGTCACTCAGTTATAGGTACGATGGCATGTATTTGTCTACCACCGGGACTTGTACATGTGCATAGCAGTTTGGGAGAGTTCTTAGGGATTTAAAGGGCCCTCCTATATTTTCCTTAGTTTGTGATCAAGCCAGTCTATTGTTATTTATCAGTTCCTGCTAACTGTTCTCCATCTTTGACACCAGTGTGCAGTTAGAGAGATATAGCGACCCTGGCCGTGCTTACTGGTCCATGTATCTGTGGTTATGTGGACCTTGCCACAGATGGCATTGCGCAGCGCACACTTGATTTTATCCTCCACTTGGTTGTGCAGGGAAGGGATGGCTCGCCTGGAAAAGTAGTAGCGGCTAGGAACAACGTACTGGGGGACAGCCACCGCCATCAGCTGTTTGAAACAGTCCGTCTCCACCAGACGGAATGACAGCATTTCAAAGGCCAGTCATTTTGAAATCCTGGCATTCAGGGCCAGGACTCGAGGGTGGGTAGGTGGGTATTTCCTCCTTCTCTCCAATGTTTGGGAGATGGACAGCTGAATGCTGCCATGTGACATGGCGGAGATGTTTGGTGATGGTGTCGTATGTTGTGGTGTTGGTGGAACATCCTCTGTTTGCTGGTCGCCAGGTGCCACGGTGATGCCAGAGGTTGAGGGAGAGGCCGAGCCAGCAGCAGAAGAGGGAGCAGGAGGAGCATGAGAGAGTTCCTTGTTTTTAAGGTGTTTACTCCAATGCAGTTCATGCTTTGCATGTAGATGCCTGGTCATGCAGGTTGTGCTCAGGTTAAGAACGTTTATGCCTCGCTTCAGGCTCTGATGGCACAACATGAAAACCACTCGTGTCTTGTCGTCAGAACATTGCGTGAAGAACTGCCACACCAATAAACTCCTTGGAGCAGGCCTTGGTGTGCTTGGTGCCTGGGTACGGTGGACAGTAGCAGGCGTACTGTTTCCTCCACATCATCTTCCACCCATTCATGACCCCTGCCCTCCTTGTCGATCTGCACATTGCAGAAAGCCACAGCAGTTGGCATCGGTGTTTTGTCATCCTCATAGACTTTTTGTGGCGGTATTCCCATGTTCTCATCCTGCAACAAAAGTGGTTGAGCATCAGTGCATTCAAGGTCTTCCTCTTCTGGGGCAGGGCTAGGTGGATGGGCCGGTGAAACCCTGCCAACAGAGTCATCAAAAAGCATGAGACTTTCCTGCATGATTTGGGGCTCTGCTTGGCTGATTTGCAAGGGGGTGAGGTGGAAGACTGATGGGCATGGGCTGCAGGTGCCAACTCTGAGTTTTCTGCAAAGGACTGGGTGTTAGATACTGTGAAGGAACTGGAGACACTGTCAGCCACTCAAATTACTATCGCCTGTACATGTTCTGGCTTCACCATCCGTAGAGCGGCATTTGGGCCTATCAAATAACGCTGCAGATTCTGTCGCCTACTCGCACCAGAGGAAGGTGTTTGACTTGGAGCGGTTGTTGGCGCTGAACGGCCACGTCCTCTCCCAGCAACAGGAGCTCCACCAACACCACTACGACCATGCCCACGTCTCTTATTTGATTTTCTCCTCATTATTTGCGTTCACCCACCAAGCTGAAAGATTGGTCTCTCTCCGGTGTCAATTTACCTTTACATTAAAAGTAGATATTTATACTATGTATGGACACCAGATTTGGGAACCCAGAATACGGATGTGGTCACCAAAATTCACAAATGCAGTATTAGACTATAAACTGTTATAAGTTGGAAAGAATTATTTAACCAATGGATGCACAACCGTTTTTTCAGCCTAAAACACAGCTTTTTTCAATAAAACCCCAAAATGCAGTTTTTAACTGCTGTACATTAAAAGTAGATATTTATACAATGTATGGCCACAGATTTGGGGACCCAGAACACGGATTTGGTCACCAAAATTCACAAATGCAGTATTTAACTGCTGAAGGTGCCCAGGGGCGGTGTCATAACGGCCGCGCGCTCATCTTCCTAACTGTCCATGACCCCTTTCACCCAAATGGCCCGCCCAGTGTCTTCTGCTTGTCCTCCTCCACAAGTGGCCAAATTTCGCGCCTGCGCCATTAGTAGGCATGGCTGTGATGGCTTCTTAGGGCAAGAAGCAAAAAGCTTGCTGATTGGCTGCTGTGCAGCTCTTCAGAAAGCGGGGGGAAATCGACGAACAACGGACCCGAACCCGAACTTTTTTGAAAATGTTCGGGTTCGGGTCCGGGGCCCGAACACCCCAAAATTCGGTACGAACCCGAACTATACAGTTCGGGTTCGCTCAACTCTATTTACCAATATTCGTTAGAATATTCGTCATATATTTCCGAATATTCGTATTCGAGATTATTCTCTTTATTGCGAATTTGCAAAAAATCTGATATGTAAAAATCGCATAATGCAAATTCGTAACGCGAAATACAAGCGTGGGTCCTTTTGGCTACATTTTTCAAGCTGCTAGAAGTTTCCTGAGGCTTCAGTCTGTATTTAATTTATTTTCGCTTACGCAAAAAAATCTGCAATATAATATGTGCATTAATCAAGTAAGGGAGGGTTATAGGCCACTTTCCTATTGGGTTTGCTTGCTAGAATTCACGAATATGTAGAATTCTAGCAAGCCAACACAATAGGAAAGTTGCCTATAACCCGCCCTTACTTGATTAACACGCATATTGCATTGCCAATTTTTCGTGTAAGCGGTGTGGGGAGTCGCTCTGGTAGACAGCGGTGCGGGTGCAGTTTAGAGGCAAAACAAGGAGTCCAGATTGTGCAACAAACAGTGTTTTATTCACACTTGCACACCATAAATGAAAAACAGTCTCTTTGGTGACAGTTCACACACAACGGAAATAACGTGGCAAAACAAAAACAGGCCAACACAGGTTCAGTCACCTGGGAGGTGTAGGTGCAGGTTCGCACCACGCTGTCGGCCCAGCCGCAGGAGAATCCAGCTTCAGGTAGCCAGGAACAAAGCACCTCCTTGCTGAGCTCTTTCCTCCAGGACAGAGAACTCCTCAGCCCTGTTAGCAGCTCCAGGATAATCACAGCCTCCAGCTGCTGAGCTTTTAAACCCAGCCCAAAACCAGGACTGGGTCGTGGGAGCAGCCACCCACCCTACACTTTAGCTGCTCCCGGTAAGAGCCGGCCCGGATCGGCTTTGCAGCCATGCTATTTAAACTCTGTCAGTAGCACTAGCTGCTGCTGACATCAACAAAACGGGCTCTTACCTCACCGAGGCTATGAACCTCGGTGACACATACCTGCCATCCACGACGGCACCCTGCACCTTACCACACACCCCCTTTGTTCAACCCTGAGGGGTGGACACATGTGAGGCAGTGGACGCGGGAAAGGGCATCTGCATTTCCCTGCAAGCGACCTGCCCTATGTTCCACGGAGAACTTGAAATTTTGAAGGGATAGGAACCACCTGGTGACCCGAGCATTCCTCTCCTTGGCCTGACTCATCCATTTGAGGGGGAATGGTCGGTCACCAGACGGAACCTCCTCCCTAACAGGTAGTAGCGGAGAGATTCGAGTGCCCACTTGATAGCCAGGCACTCCTCTCCACTATACTATATCTGGACTCGGCGGGACTGAGCTTACGGCTCAGGAAGACAACGGGATGTTCTTCCCGTTGACCTCCTGCGACAGTACCGCACCGAGGCTACCTCCGAGCGTCGGTCTGTACGACAAACTCCTTGTTGAAGTCGGGTGTCACCAAAACCGGGGACCCACACAGGGCCGACTTCAACGCGGAGAAAGCCTCCTCCGCCTTCTCACTCCAGCTAACCCTCCCAGACTTTCGTCCCTTCAACAGGTCTGTCAATGGCGCTGCTATTGTGGCAAAGTGGGGCACAAACCTCATGTAGTATCCTACAATCCCCAGGAACGACTTTACCTGCCTGGTGGTGACCGGTCGGGGCCAGCTACGAATGGCCTCTACCTTAGTTACCTGAGGTTTGATGACTCCCGCCCAATTACATATCCCAGATATTTGGTCTCTTCCAACCCAATCGCACACTTTTTGGATTGGCGGTTAGTCCAGCTTTCCTCAGGGCATCCACTACCGCCTGCACCTTGGGTAAATGGCTTTCCCAGTCGGTGCTGTGGATGACTACATCATCTAAGTAGGCCGAGGCGTACCGACGATGTGGTCGCAGCACTATGTCCATTAACCTCTGGAAAGTGGCGGGGCGCCATGCAGGCCAAAGGGTAACACCTTGTAGTGATACAGGCCCTGCGGGTAACAAACGCGGTTTTTCCTTAGCCGACTCCGTTAAGGGTACCTGCCAGTACCCTTTAGTGAGGTCCAGCACAGAAAAATAACGGGCTTGTCCTAAATTTTCAACAAGCTCGTCTACTCGGGGCATGGGATATGCGTCAAACTTGGATACTTCATTTAACTTGCGAAAGTCGTTGCAGAACCGCAACGTCCCATCCGGCTTGGGTATTAGGACTATGGGACTGGCCCATTCACTTTTCGACTCCTCAATGACATCGAGCTTCAACATTAACTGCACTTCCTCCGCGATGGCCCGCCGCCGAGCCTCGGGTACCCGGTATGGTTTTAACCGGACCTTGGCCTGAGGCTCAGTGACGATGTCATGTCGGATGAGAGACGTGCGGCCAGGGAGGTCCGAGAACACATCCGTGTTCCGACTGAGGAACTCCCTGACTTCCTGAACTTGTGTGGAAGACAGGCTGTCTGCAATTTTTACCGTGGTTACGGCTTCACAGGCCTCGAACTGTGGGGCTGGACCCTTTCACCTAGAAGCCCTGGCCGGGGCTGTGGTCGTCGGCCGTGTCCCTATCTTTCCACGGCTTTAGCAAATTCACATGGTACACCTGCTCCGGCTTGCGCCGCCTGGCTGGTGTACTTTGCAATTTACTTCCCTACCTTCTCGACCACCTCATAGGGGCCCTGCCACCTAGCTAGGAATTTGCTGTCAAGGGTGGGTACCAGAACCAACACTCGATCTCCCGGATTGAAGCCCTGCACCCGAGCCTGACGATTATACACCCTACTCTGGGCTTGTTGCGCTGCCTCCATATGCTCCCGGACCAAAGGCAACACCCTTTCCATCCGTTCCTGCATCTGGGCGACATACTCAATGACACTTTTGTGGGGGACAGGCTGTTGTTCCCATGCTTCCTTGGCGATATCCAACAGGCCCCGAGGGTGTCTGCCATAAAGCAGTTCGAAGGGCGAGAACCCAGTAGAGGCCTGGGGCACCTCTCGCACTGCGAACATGAGATAGGGCAGAAGCAGGTCCCAGTCCTTCCCATCTCTAGACACCACCCTTTTAACATATTCTTTAGAGTTTGGTTAAACCTCTCAACAAGACCGTCTGTTTGCGGATGGTAAACGGACGTCCGTAACTGCTTTATACGCAACAATTTACACAGTTCCTTCATTACTTTGGACATAAAAGGGGTCCCTTGGTCTGTCAGAACCTCTTTTGGCAGGCCCACACGGGAAAACATCTCCATTAACTCTTTGGCAATGAGCTTAGCTGAGGTATGTCGCAGAGGCACCGCCTCCGGATACCGAGTGGCATAGTCGAGAACTACCAGAATGTGTTGGTGGCCCCTAGCAGACTTTGGTACAGGCCCAATTAAATCCATAGCAATTTGCTCAAACGGTACTTCAATAATTGGCAGAGGTACCAGAGGACTACGGAAATGTGGCTGGGGGCTAGTTACCTGACAGGTTGGACAGGACTTACAATAATTTTCTACTTCCCTGAACACACTGGGCCAATAAAACCGCTGCAGTATGCGGTCCTGGGTTTTCTGCCACCCCAGGTGTCCCCCAAGAACATGTTGGTGGGCAAGCTCCATGACAAGCTTGCGATACGCTGTGGGCACCACCAACTGTTCAACAGGTTCACCTCGGATTTGGTTCACCCGATACAACATATCCTGCAGAACAATAAATCGTGGGAACATTAATTCAGCCCCTGGTTTCTGGGGTTTACCATCAATTTCCAGCACATTCTCCCAGGCCCTGGTTAGGGTTTGGTCCCGGTGTTGTGCGGTCCCAAAATTTTCCCCGGAGCCATTGAGGTCTGCCAACTCAGGTCCCGGTGGCAAGTCCTCCGTGTCTCCCACCATTACACTCAGTGGGGTTGTCTCCCCCACTACCGCTGCAGCAGTGGTCACCCCTACCGCTGGCCCTTCAGACTCGGGCTCCCAGGGTTCTGGCCTTCCAGGGGTATCAGGCCACTCTGCTAGGGTTACCCCTGTCTCAGGGCTATTAGTCACTTTCATCTCAGGCCACAGCGACGGAAAACCAGGGAAGTCTCTCCCAATTATTAGTTCATAGGGCAGCTTTGTGGAGATCGCCACTTCACAAGTCCAGGTGCCGACCGCCGTGGACAGAGACATTACAGCAGTGGGATAGTCCTTTAAGTCTCCGTGTATGCACACCACACCCACTGTCCGGCCCGTATACTGGGTGGGCTGTACCAGGGCAGCACTTACCAGGGTTACCAGGCTCCCTGAGTCCAACAGCGCCACTGCCAGGTTATCCCCGACTTGCACCTGGCACAGATGACGATTGTCTATTGTCCTGGGGATGCCGGTTGCACACAGTCTCCGGGCATACATGGAAGCCCGGTACCCATAATTAGTCTCCATGGGTTCCCCCCACTGTGGACAGTTGGCCCTTATGTGTCCAGGCTCCCGACACTGCCAGCAGACCACTGGGGACGGATCTGCAAGAGGTACATCCCGGGCGGGTTTGGCCGGCCGCCGGGACTGGGGTGGAGATTTCCGGGGTTTGACTGGCCCCCTCCCAAAAGAACCCCCCTGCAGGTTTCTGGTGGCCTCATATAGCTCCACCAGGTCGACCATCTCAAGGGCATTGGTGGGGGATACCTGGCCGATCCAGTGTTGAAGGGGGTAAGGCAAGGCCCTCCAAAACATGTCAGCCAGCAGCCGGTCCAGCATAGCAGTCGGACTTAGAACCTCAGGCTGCAGCCATTTTTGCAACCTGTGCAGCAACTCATAGTACTGCGGCCTGGCGGGTTCAGCCACTTTGAAGTCCCACTGGTGGACCCGCTGAGCCCGGACCAACACGTTTACCCCCAGTCTTGCCAGGATCTCCCCCTTCACCGTGGAATAGTCAGCAGCCTGGTCGTCTGCCAAATCAAAAAAAACTTGCTGGGGTCCGGATGCCAGGAACGGAGCAACCACTTCGGCCCACTGGTCACGGGGTAACTTTTCCCTCATGGCGACCTTCTCAAAAACCGCCAGGTACGTCCAGGGGCGGATTAAGTGCATGATAGGCCCGGGGCTGTCTACCCAACTCGGGCCCCTCCCTCCATTTTAAGTTTACGTTTTCTGTATGAAGAGGCTGCGGTGCTTCGTGAGCGCTACAGTCTCTTCCTATGCCATAGGACATCACATTCATTGTTCATATGGCCTAGCTGCAGGCGCAGCTCTGTCTCATCTGAGTGATTGGGGCTGAGCTGCAATACCAAGCGCAGTGCTATCAAATGGACAGCGCTGAGCAAAGAGGCTGCGGTGCTCACTGGGACATCGCGGTCTCCTCAAACAGCGGATTGGCAGGGGTGCCAGGAGTCGGAGCCACACCATCTCATAACTCTCTGAGTACAGATGTTATAGATGTTACCTGCAGTCCTATGTACCACCCCACATAACACAATAGTTCACTGTGTTATGTGGGGTGTTACATAGGGAACATCTACTACATTATCTGCACACAGAAAGTTATCACTGTTATCTGGGCTGTTACATAGGACTGCAGGTGACAAATTACAATATGATTATAATAAAAAAGACTTAGGGGAGAGGATGAGATGTAGGTCACAGCAGTGAGAATACAGCACCACATACCTCTTACATCCAGGGATATCTCCTGTCATGTAGAACTTCTCTTTCCTCTTGTTCTCTGTCTGACCCAGACCGCCATGACAAATTCTTTCAGCCGCATCTCGTCTCTACAGGGTTTGTTACACAGACATGTTAGGTTTCTCATAATTGGGGTCATTTATCAAACTGCTGTGAAGTAGAACTGGCTTAGTTGCCCATAGCAACCAATCAGATTCCACCTTTCATTTTTCAGAGGAGATGTAAAAAATGAAAGGTGGAATCTGTTTCTATGGACAACTAAGCCAGTTCTACTACAACAGTTTGATAAATTATCCTGAAAGGTCCCTATAGTGTCTACAGCAGTTTTAATGTCCCCTAGAGTGCCCTTCAGTAATAATAACACCCTATATTGTGCTCCAGGTAATAATCCCTGTATAGTGTCCCCAAAAATAATGTCCCCTAATAGCAACACCCCCACACTGCCCCCATATAGTAATTTTCCCCACACTGATCCCATATAGTAATTTCCCCCACACTGCCCCCATATAGTAATTTCCCCACACTGCCCCCATACAGTAATTTCCCTCACACTGCCCCATATAGTAATTTCCCCACACTGCCCCCATATAGTAATTTCCCCACACTGCCCCCATACAGTAATTTCCCCACACTGCCCCCATATAATAATTTCCCCACACTGCCCCCATACAGTAATTTCCCTCACACTGCCTCATATAGTAATTTCCCCACACTGCCCCCATATAGTAATTTCCCCACACTGCCCCATACAGTAATTTCCCCACACTGCCCCATATAGTAATTCCCCCACACTGCCCCATATAGTAATTTCCCCACACTGCCCCCATATAGTAATTTCCCCACACTGCCCCATATAGTAATTTCCCCCGAACTGCCCCATACAGCAATTTCCCCTACACTGCCCCCATACAGTAATTTCCCCACACTGCCCCCATACAGTAATTTCCCCCACACTGCTGCCATACAGTACTTTCCCCCACACTGCTGCCATACAGTACTTTCCCCCACACTGCCCCCATATAGTAATTTCCCTCACACTGCCCCCATATAGTAATTTTCCCCACACTGCTCCATATAGTAATTTCCCCCACACTGCCCCCATATAGTAACTTCCCCCACACTGCCCCATATAGTAATTTCCCCCGAACTGCCCTCATACAGCAATTTCCCCTACACTGCCCCCATACAGTAATTTCCCCCACACTGCCCCCATACAGTAATTTCCCCCACACTGCCCCCATATAATAATTTCCCCCACACAGCCCCCATACAGTAATTTCCCTCACACTGCCTCATATAGTAATTTCCCCACACTGCCCCCATATAGCAATTTCCCCACACTGCCCCATACAGTAATTTCCCCACACTGCCCCATATAGTAATTCCCCACACTGCCCCATATAGTAATTTCCCCACACTGCCCCCATATAGTAATTTCCCCACACTGCCCCATATAGTAATTTCCCGAACTGCCCCATACAGCAATTTCCCTACACTGCCCCCATACAGTAATTTCCCCACACTGCCCCCATACAGTAATTTCCCCACACTGCTGCCATACAGTACTTTCCCCACACTGCTGCCATACAGTACTTTCCCCACACTGCCCCCATATAGTAATTTCCCTCACACTGCCCCCATATAGTAATTTTCCCCACACTGCTCCATATAGTAATTTCCCCACACTGCCCCCATATAGTAATTTCCCACACTGCCCCATATAGTAATTTCCCAACTGCCCTCATACAGCAATTTCCCTACACTGCCCCCATACAGTAATTTCCCACACTGCCCCCATACAGTAATTTCCCTCACACTGCCGCCATACAGTACTTTCCCCCACACTGCCGCCATACAGTACTTTCCCCACACTGCCCCATATAGTAATTTCCCCACACTGCCCCCATATAGTAATTTTCCCACACTGCCCCCATATAGTAATTTCCCCACACTGCCCCCATACAGTAATTTCTCCCACACTGCCCCCATATAGTAATTTCCCCACACTGCCGCCATACAGTACTTTCCCCACACTGCCCCATATAGCAATTTCCTCACACTGCCCCCATATAGTAATTTCCTCACACTGCCCCCATATAGTAATTTTCCCCACATTGCCCCCATATAGTAATTTCCCCACACTGTCCCATATAGTAATTTCCCACACACTGTCCCCATATAGTAATTTCCCCACACTGCCCCCATATAGTAATTTCCCTCACACTGCCCCCATATAGTAATTTCCCCACACTGCCCCCATATAGTAATTTCCCCACACTGTCCCATATAGTAATTTCCCACACACTGTCCCCATATAGTAATTTCCGCACACTGCCCCATATAGTAATTTCCCCACACTGCCCCATATAGTAATTTCCCTACACTGCCCCATATAGTAATTTCCTCCACACTGCTCCATATAGTAATTTCCTCCACACTGCTCCCATAAAGTAATTCGCCTCCACACTGCTCCATATAGTAATTTCCTCCACACTGCTCCCATAAAGTAATTCGCCTCCACACTGCCCTCCCATGTAAATATTTGCCCCCACACTGCCCCCATGAAGTAATTTTCCCCACACTGCCCCATGAAGTAATTTGTCGTCACACTGCCCCCATAAAGTAATTTTCCCCACACTGCCCCCATGAAGTAATTTGCCCCCACACTGCACCACTATGAAGTAATTTGCCCCCATGTAATAATCTGCTCCCAATGAAATTATTTGCCCCCATGTAATAATCTGCACCTATACTGCGCCCCACACTGCCCCCATGTCCTCCTCTGGCCCCCAAAGGCACACACAGAAAAAAAAACAACAACTAAAAGCTAATACTTACCTGGGTTCGGGATGGTGAGGCAGGCCGCAGGCGCGCAATCCTCATTGTCCTGCGTCCCGGCACAGGCACGTGATGATGTCATCACGCACGCCTGCACCGGGAATATACTACCAGATAGGCCTCAGGCCTACTAGGCCTGAAGCCTATGGTGTTGATCGGCGGCGGGGCAGGGAACTATGCGCTCCTGTGCCCCGCCGCAGTATGTGGGCGCTCGGGTCGGCATTGGGCCCCCCAGTGATGCCGGGCCCGGGGCTGCCGACCTGAAAGCCCCTATGTTAATCCGCCACTGGGTACGTCTCAACGTCGTCTGCGGGGGTCATTTTTGGGATCGCCGCACGGACCGCTTTCCGGGCATCATGGACGTGGTGGGACGCTCCTGCCGCCTGTAACGCCATCACATGTTGTAGCAGTAGTTGGTTGGTCTCCCGCTGCTGCACGTTAGCCTCTATGAGAGCCTTCACAGCAGCCTCCATGTTGCCAGAAACTCCTGCTTGCAGCTTTGCTGGCTTAATATATTCCATGCACTTTAGAAAAACAAAACTTCGGCGTTCACGCCAGCCTCACTGCGCATGCCCGCATCCGACACCAAATGTGGGGAGTCGCTCTGGTAGACAGCGGTGCGGGTGCAGTTTAGAGGCAAAACAAGGAGTCCAGATTGTGCAACAAACAGTGTTTTATTCACACTTGCACACCATAAATGAAAAACAGTCTCTTTGGTGACAGTTCACACACAACGGAAATAACGTGGCAAAACAAAAACAGGCCAACACAGGTTCAGTCACCTGGGAGGTGTAGGTGCAGGTTCGCACCACGCTGTCGGCCCAGCCGCAGGAGAATCCAGCTTCAGGTAGCCAGGAACAAAGCACCTCCTTGCTGAGCTCTTTCCTCCAGGACAGAGAACTCCTCAGCCCTGTTAGCAGCTCCAGGATAATCACAGCCTCCAGCTGCTGAGCTGGCTGAGCTTTTAAACCCAGCCCAAAACCAGGACTGGGTCGTGGGGAGCAGCCACCCACCCTACACTTTAGCTGCTCCCGGTAAGAGCCGGCCCGGATCGGCTTTGCAGCCATGCTATTTAAACTCTGTCAGTAGCACTAGCTGCTGCTGACATCAACAAAAACGGGCTCTTACCTCACCGAGGCTATGAACCTCGGTGACACATACCTGCCATCCACGACGGCACCCTGCACCTTACCACAGCGGAAATAAATTAAATAATCAAGAATATTCTAATTCACTACAGACTGGACCATATTTGCGAATTCTAGCAAGCCAACCCAATTGGAAAGTTGCCCATACTTAATTAAATCGCATATTACATTGCCGACTTTTCGCTATTCGAATATTCGCGCTCAACACTACTAAGTACCTCCCAATATTTCAGAATGACCTTTTTTATTAGTTTAGAATGTCGATCATATTTGGAAACATACACAAATTGTTTCTTTTGCTTCTTCCTCTTTTTAAACAGTTTGATGTCCTGTCTTGTTTTTTTTGTTGCCAACCTCTATTACCAACCTCTACTCCAATTTCAGTCACCTCTTTCTTATTATAACCCCTCTGTATGAATTTATTAACCATCAATAAGCGATTTTTTTCATATTCTTTATCTCTGCTAGATATCCTTCTGGCCTGTGTGAACTGGCTCCTACGGATACTAGAAAAAATGTGGGGAGCATCTTAACAGTTCATCTGAACAAGTGTCTGAATCAGGCACCTCTGAAGCAGGGGAGGAGCAAGCCTCTGGAACTAATTACATGAGGTTAAGACCTGGTGGTTCCTCTGCACGTTTTTTAGGAAAGGAAACCAAACAGAAAAATCTATCAAAAGAGACTTCAGGGGAGTCAATGGCGAGCACTCAGTCTGAGAAAAAGGAATAAAGTGTCAACAAGAAAATAAAACATTATTTAGAATTTATATATTCTGTAACCAAATAAAATGCACTGCAAGGAACCTGGCATAAAATAATAGATCTACACATATTGTAAATAAATATTTGCCAGGTTTTTATATTCTGATTACTGTATATTTTAGATATACTGTATATTTTCAGGTTAATCCCACTTTTTATGCTTGTCCTTTTATCCATGTATAATCATCAGAACATTTTTCAGAGACAAGCAATATGTTGATTTCTGTTTAAAAACAAGCTAAGGTTATAGCATGTACTGTATGTCTGGTATGAGCATAACAAAACCATAGTGCATCCTGGGTAATTCCTCTTGGCTGTGTTATCTTGCAGGAAAATGTTGATGTCCTGTTCTCCGACCTCAGTGAAGTTAATGAAGAAAGGAACAATTCTCCTGTGACAACCTACCTTTATTAAATCCAGCGACTTTCGTCCACATCACACTATCATTAAAAGGTGCCGATATTCATCTTATTTCAAAAGGAATTTGCACGTGAATAATTCAACACCATTAATTATTGCTTGCCTACATGTCGGCTTGATGCAGCTTCTGTGGACACATAAATGTGACTGAAGCCTGTACAAAGTCTCTAAGCTCCACTTTCCATACAGGACATGCTAATGCTACCAGCAAGCCTTAGCCACAGGGACCTAATTAAAGGAAAATAAATTAATCTTACTGATGAGGCAATTCAAAGGATGTAGTCATTTACACTAATAAACCAACTCTTTAACTTGGCATAAAGCAGAAACAAGACGCAGTGACTCAATGAGCATCAACCTGGGGAATAAAATATATATATAAAGTCTGGAGAGATTTTAAATGTCAAAATAAAGTTTTGCTTTTCGTGGACTTCTGAGAAAAATTAAAGACGCATTAACTCCTCCTGTGCTGCAATTTTAAGACTTGTGTGGACTGTGAATCTACATCTGTGTTGGATTTACTCGGGATAATGACTTGATTTAGTTATTGATTTGTTTGCTGTTATTTATTAAGTCCCTGCCACCCTTAAATCATATGATCCTCTTTGAACACAATTTTATAGTTTACAAATCATTTTTATAACTCTGCAGTGTAGTAACTGTGTACCAAATTTTATACCATTTACTTATATGGTCACAGTATGGCACCAACTGGCTAGCCTGCTTGCTGGCTTACATTTAGACCATTTTCTATGCCTACAAAAAGCATAGAAAATGATGAAGCAGATGGGTCTGCCGGCCCATCCCCTTCACTGCCCACTTTTTTAGACCTGGCTTGAGTGGGACAAAGTAGCATATTGTAATGCTATAACACATATAACCTTTGCACGGCAATCTGTGCCATAAATATGCCTAATATAGGAGTATGTCTGGATAGTAAATGACCCCCATATGTTTACTTTATGGAACTATGTGGGCACAGTATTGTACTCTCTATGCACTGCACTATGTGGAAATTTTTGTCTCTATGTTGGCGAATTATTAGACTTGAAGGGCACAGTATTCCCTGGTATGTGGCTAATGTGTGAAATTATTTTGGTACTGTTAGGATTTATTAAACATGGGCAAAAATGTATTTTCACGTTTAGCCTAGAACTACAGTGGTTTCTCCCTGTTCATATTCCCACTGTACCAAAAGATACAATAACATAGACTTGTCTCTGACATTGATCGTACTAAACCTACATAATATTAATAACACCATTGTGAATTACTACATTTTATTATAATGGCAATGGATTACAATAATTTATATTCATGCAAACTTCAATGAGTTAAACAAAATCATCAAAAAAAGGGGACACAAAGATGGGCATAACTACTGTGAATGGGCCACAAGGAGAATATAACTACTGTGAAGGGGCACAAAGATGGGCTTTACTACTGTGAAGGGGCGCAAAGGTAGGCATAAATACTGTGAAGGGGCCAAGAGGTGGGCATAACTACTGTGAAAAGGCTATAAGGAGGACATAACTCCTGCAATGAGGCACAATTTAGGCATTTGTACTGCAAAGGGGGCACAATGTGGGCATTAGTATTGTGATGGGACATAATGTCGGTATAACTACTGTGAAGAAGGCATAATGTGGGCATAACTACTGTTAGGGGGCACAATGTGGGTATTAGTACTGCTGGCTGTGTAGGAAGAGTAGAGAAGGCCCAGGAACCAGCCTCCTACACAGCCAGCAGCACAATGTGTGTGTGTCAGTTAGTCGTGCTGCTGCTGGGAATGTTGGATGTGCCCGATCATCAGGGTAAAAGTGGGCATAACCACTGTGAAGGGGCAAAAAGGTGGGGATAACTACTGTAAGGGGGAACAGAGGTGGACACAACTACTGTGAAGGGACCCAAAGGTGGGCATAACTACTGTGAAAGGGCTATAAGGAGGACATAACTACTATGAGGGGGCACAATGTGGGCATTTCTGCTGTAAAGGAGGCACAATAGGGGCATTAGTACTGTGAGGGGACATAATATGGGCATAACTACTGTGAAGGAGGCATAATGTGGTCATAACTACTGTAAGGGTGCACAATATGGGCATTAGTACTGTGTGGTAGCACTAAAGGGAAATGCCCTAGACTGCCCTCTTATACATTGTGATGGCTCAGTCTTACAGGGCCAGCACAGCATCCCCTGCTGGGGATTTCAAAGGCGGAGTTACCATCCCTTCCTTATGTGATTATTATTTTTTCTCTATCACCACAGGGGCCTTGTACCGGATCCAGTGGACATCACACCCACATGCCAGCTACACCCTGGATGCGGTAGGACCAGTTAGTTCTTTCATTTATAGCAAGGTGTATTGGTGCCGCCGTATACCCTATGATAGATTTTATTAGGTAAGTTGGACTGGGTGAGTAAAGTTATGCATTGGGCGGACCTAGACCTATAAGCCGGCATAGTTTCAGTATCCTTCTTATCATAAACATTCGCTTAACTGTTGTATGCAAAAGGTAGTCCCCGGAGGTTTGGAGGAATTTGAGGCCTCAGGACAGGATGGACTGTAGACAGACGAATGGCATAGCCAGTGCAAATGGTATTGGGACTCTAAGGTGCTGGAGTTTCCTGACTTGAGAAGGCAATTGCATGTATAATGAGCCCCACCACCGCAGTACAGACACAAATTATTGTTGTGTGTAGAAACTTCTCCTCGGACCACTTACTTGGAGAGTAATGAACTTTGGAACAATGGTGTCATTATGAAATTTTTTTCTCATGAATAAAGTCTCTCAGGTCTTCTATGTAGTGCAAATCTTTTCAAGTAGCCTGAGTAATTAACTTATTCGGAGTAAATAGTAATATTCTTGAAGCATGTCTTTCATTTGACCTCATTATTCCAGGACAACTCTGAAGACAGAATGAGGAACCGGATGGCATACTGCACAAAGTAGTAGTAGGGGGCACACTTTGCAGATGGAAGCTGATTACAATAATGAAAACAATTTAATAGGTGCACTAATAAAATCAATGGATGAGGACATAGACAATAATATAACGTAAGTCCATATAGCAAATAAACGGCATTGGATTAAAAAACTTGCATGGGCAAATTTAGGAGTATCGGTACTCCTAAAGTTGCCCATGCAAGTTTTTTAAGGCAGCGTTATCTGCACTCTGGATCCAATGCCGTTTATTTGCTATATGGACTTACATTATATTATTGTCTATGTGCTCATCCATTGATTTTATTAGTGCACCTATTAAATTGTTTTCATTATTGTATTCAGCTTCCATCTGCTAAGTGTGCCCCCTACTAATACTTTGTGCTTTTTGTTTTTTTGGGCTTTGGGTGAAGCCATTAGGGTGAGCACCTTTGTTCCATTTTGACATTATTGGGTGTAGCCGCCGATATTATCTATTTTGTATCGGATGGCATACTGGCCCACAGTCAAGTTGCTCTGGTTGAGACATGGCAAAGAAGATGTATCTGAAGCAGTCCAGACTCTTTTAAGACCCTATGAAAAGTATTCAAAAACCTCGACAGTTTGGTAGTCAGGGAATCTCCACATTCCCAGAGAGGTGTGGCCCAAGCCAATGCTTCACCAGATACAGTAGTCACAAAGATGGCAACTTTGGCACCATTTCTACGTAACTGGTGGGCTTGGAGTTTAAGAGTCTCTCTCATTAGATGACAACAATGGCAGATGCAAAGCCAAGAAGAGTGTGTACGCTCTATGGGAGCATGCACCAGCCGGAGCAGGAGGGTAGAGGTGGGAAAGGCTGTATGTGGCCTGCAGAGGGGAGCAGCAAGGGGGCTGAGAAGTTCTGTGGCCATGACCGCCAGGAGATGTCGGCTGACACGGACTGCCAACATTACATTCTGAGTAAAGGTACTGCTGTTTACCTGACAAACAAGCATTTAGGTATTTTGGGTGATCAGATCTTTCATGCAGCACCAGAAATGCTTGTTTGTTGGGCGCATTTTGCCCCACGTAAACAGGGATGTTTGCCAACAAACAAGGAAATTGTATGGATACAAAAAATCAAACAGTTTTTCATCCCTATACAGTATGAATCGTTGCTGCATTTATAGGGAGTCTGGCACCAGGAAATTCACTGATAAATCAGGTAAAATGCCTTGAAGTGCTAGCTCAGCTCAATGTAATGGTACTTTTCGATTCATTGTCCAGTGGCAGTCCTCGTTATGTTGCTTCCTGCAGTGATGAGAAGGATGCACCTTTCTTCCCTTCTGGGCACTCCCTTGCTTTGAGAATTCTCCAGCCTGATGCTAGTTTGGGGTGCCTATGGTGGTGTTAGGTTTTGAGATGCAAGTCAGGGTTCCCTAAAGTGCAAGTCAATGATGAAGCTGGGTTTAGGGCAACAAACCCACTGTACTTTACTGAAACAGTTCAATAGATGGTTCTCACAGGCACTGTACACATGAAATAATACAGTCTTTATAGTTGGCATATGCAGTTCCCAAGGCTGTATGGGAAGCTGGTCACTCTCTCTTTTCAACTAGACTGTACAATCTCTTCTTTCCCAGTCTAATGGGTGCATTTTCTCTATCTCCAGATATATATCCCCAGTATATCCCTAGTATCCTAAGTAGAATATTGTCTCTGAACAGAAAGCTCTTTTGTCCTTTTAATATGATGGTGAACCTGAAGCTTATTTGCTCCCACCACATGCAGAGAAGCCTATAGCAAGGGTGAAGGCATTAACCTTTTCTGACAGATTTATAGCAATTCTCCTTGTATGGCCTCTGAACTTTCTGCTGCCTTCACCGTAACTTTTTCCCTGAAAGACCGCTACATATGTAGTCATTTTTTTGTTTTTTAACAGACTGAGAGGTTTTCCCTGTCAACTCTGCTCTATGATGCTTATGCAGTGAGACCCTGAGGATCTGGTGCAGAGGATTGGAGTGGTAGTGGTCCTGATGAGATGTTGTGACACGGTATACTTCCTTAGGCTATTATTCCTTGGGGTTCGGTCGAGTGAAATGGTGGTATGAAAGAATCAGGTAGACATAGAAGAACAACAAACTTTTGTTTTTCTGAGTGCAAAGGATGAATACAGTACATCCAGCTGTCCTCTGTTCAAGGTGCAATGTCTCTATCCCTAGCTGATGAGGTATAGTGGCAGACAAAATGGCATAAAATAGCACTCTAGGATTCTGATATCCCTTTGCTATGGCTATAAACTGGCTCCTGTGGCTATAACTGTCCACTTGATATATAGAGGCTTTGGGGTTTTCCTGAGCTGGGCTATTGCGATTGGTGTCTTAACATGTTCTCCCTCAGTAACTGCAGGGTCTAAGAAGCTATAGTTGCTGTTCACATCACTGTCTGTAGTCCTGTAGGTCTGAAGAATATCCAGTCTTGGACCCTCAGTCTCCTTGGAGCAATATTCCTCACATTTGAGCTGACTGAGAGCATCGTGATTCCTCACTCCTCACTAGCCTAGCTAACTCTGCCCCCTCCTGGCAGGAAGGCAAACCAGCCCACTGCTACTGAGAAAGGGAGGAATAGGATAGTTCCATGAAAACCAATACAGCACAACAACCAGTGTATAAATAAATACCAAAGTCGAATGTAAAATACACGTATCAAAATGTATTAAATAATTAGACATAAACAGGGGACAGAGTAACCACTGAAGGCCCAGTAGTAACCTGGGCGACTACCCGGAGACTGGTGCCACAAGAAACTGTCCCACTATCCAGAGAGGGCATAGGAGCATAAGTAACTGTAGCCAAAAAATGCCCAATATATATAGATGGTAAATGACAGACAATAGTAAGTCAAAAAAGCAGATAGCATGAACCAGGGCCAGCAGACCATTGGAAAATCATAATAGTTGCGGTGAAAAATGGCTTCGTCGGGCGAAACGCGCGTCAAGGTGGTTAGTGGTGCCGTGATCCAGGTCCGCTCCAGTCATGGGTAATTGCAATATACATTTTATTTTGCCTTCTTATGCTCAGGATTGATTTGTTTGCTTATTACATACCACATGGCCAGCTCCATCATTGTTATTATACTTGTTTACATCTTCTTTACTATCCCAGTAATGTCGGTGCTTATGGGTATTTTCCCACACTCACCACACCTATTATGATTTTCCAATGGTCTGCTGGCCTTGGTTCATGCTATCTGCTTTTTTGACTTACTATTGTCTGTCATTTACCATCTATATATATTGGGCATTTTTTGGCTACAGTTACTTATGCTCCTATGCCCTCTCTGGATAGTGGGACAGTTTCTTGTGGCACCAGTCTTTGGGTAGTCGCCCAGGTTACTACTGGGCCTTCAGTGGTTACTCTGTCCCCTGTTTATGTCTAATTATTTAATAAATTTTGATACGTGTATTTTACATTTGACTTTGGTATTTATTTATACACTGGTTGTTGTGGTATATTGGGGTTCAGATGCTTATCCAGTGTTAACTGATTACTCCTATGTATTTTTGAGGTAAACTGTAGGCATTATAGGATAGTTCCATTCCTGGTGCCAACCATACCTTATTGCTGAGCATAACATAACAACATATAAAACATGCCATAACATAATATGACATTACAATTGCAGATACTCCGAGGTCTGGGGTACTGCAATTACTCATCCACAGCTTATACTAGACTGAACTTACTTCCTCCTGGAGAGGTAGGGGTAGTGCCAGTCCTGGTTAGCAACAGTAGCTAGGAAAACTCCCACTCTCTCTATAAACTGCCTATCAGAAATATA
This sequence comes from Bufotes viridis, assembly GCA_033119425.1. Taxonomy (NCBI): domain Eukaryota; kingdom Metazoa; phylum Chordata; class Amphibia; order Anura; family Bufonidae; genus Bufotes; species Bufotes viridis. The sequence goes on along the minus strand of CM065589.1, from coordinate 280,954,940 downwards.
ATGCACAAAATATAGTGACATTAACACTTGTAGTGGGACATTGTTGCTAGTGGCAATCACCTGTCATGCTGACTGGCAACCGCCTGTGAGGTTTAGAGACTGTCCTGCTGTCTGCGGTAACTGCTTATGGTGTATAAAGACTGTCTTTTCACTTTTGAGAACCACCTGTGGATTATAAAGGTCTGGGGGGAATTTATCATGATGGTAATATTTGAAGTCAGGTTTCTTTGCGCCTGTGTTGGTATACTTTGCTCCAAATTTGGTGGATCTTTAAACCGAACATTTTTGTCTAGAAATGAACTCCAGCTTTCTGCACCACAACCCTACAGGTGTGGCTTTGGAACTTATTTGTGACTTTTTTTTTAAAAGTTCCAGTTATAAATGTGGAGTGAAACTCATTAACATAGTTAACAATGCTCACTTTTCACCCACTTTATAAAACTGGAATGAGTGATGTAAAAATGAAAAAATTCACAAAAAGTTTGAGCAAGTGATCTAAAAAAGTTGCAAAAGCCCTATGTTGTGACTTTTTGAAGACAGAATTCTGGAGTGCAGGGCTTGATAAATCCCCCTCCTCTTTGTTCTTTGACTGTTGGGATCCTGCATCCTGCTTATGAATACTGTACCGTTGCTATACATAACTGCCAAGCCCGATGTCTCAAAATCATGAGGCTCATTTATTAACTGATTTTGTGGTGTACATCAGTCGCAGATTTTTTCACATGCCATTTTCCAATAAAATCTGTGACTTTTCCCTGCTTGTGCCACTTTTTCGACAGATCAAGAAAAGGGGGCGTGGCATAGGCAGGGCAGGCACGTCTCATTCATCATTTTCTATGCCAGTTTTTTTAAGCCAGAAAATGGCTTAAATCTACGCCAGCAATGGAACAGGTGTAGATTTAAAGCGGTTCTGCAGTTTGGTTCAGCATCTGAAGCGGTGGGAGTCCGACCCCCGGGACCCAGTTAAAGCACATCTTGTTTGTTTCATTTCAATTCCATTGTGGTGGTGTATAGAGCCAAAAATGTTAGAATTGTGTCGATGTCCCAATATTTATGGACCTGACTGTATGTGTAGGCACAGGCCTCTACATATTTTGGCACTTCTTCCAGCAGGCCATGCAGCAAAATTAAATGGGTTCTGCAGTTTGTTTAAACTGATGATCTATCCTCTGGATAGATCATCAGCATCTGATCGGTGGGAGTCCGACCCCCGGGACCCAGTTAAAGCACATCTTGTTTGTTTCATTTCAATTCCATTGTGGTGGTGTATAGAGCCAAAAATGTTAGAATTGTGTCCATGTCCCAATATTTATGGACATGGCTGTATGTGTAGGCACAGGCCTCTACATATTTTGGCACTTCTTCCAGCAGGCAATGCAGCAAAATTAAAGGGGTTCTGCAGTTTGTTTAAACTGATGATCTATCCTCTGAATAGATCATCAGCATCTGATCGGCACGACCACCGCCGATCAGCTGTTTGAGAAGGCAGCGGCACTCCTGGAGCGCCGCGGCCTTCTCACTGTTTACTGCAGGCCCAGTGATGTCACGACTAGTATCAACTGGCCTGGGCACGGCTAAGCTCTGTTCACTTCAATGGAGCTTAGCCCCGCCAAGGCCAGTGATACTAGTCGTGACGTCACTGGGCTGGCGGTAAACAGTGAGAAGGCCGCAGCGCTCCAGGAGCGCTGCTGCCTTCTCAAACAGCTGATCGGCAGGGGGTCCCGGGTGTCAGACTCCCGCCGATCAGATGCTGATGATCTATCCAGAGGATAGATCATCAGTTTAAACAAACTGCAGAACCCTTTTAATTTTGCTGCATGGCCTGCTGGAAGAAGTGCCAAAATATGTAGAGGCCTGTGCCGACACATACAGTAATTTCGGTGCTTCCTCTAGCAGTACAAAGACACTTAAGACCAGTGTATAAATTGTTGGCCTAAATGAGCCCCTATGTCCGTATAACTGCCAAGTCCTATGCCACAATCTTGTGTTAGCAACTAGTTTGTGATCTGAGAGACTGTAACTGTATGCTTGAATGGCGCAGGGCAGGCAACACATGGAAAACGTTTTTTATTTTTACCAAAGTGATAAAGGTTCTGTGGCAAGGAGCACAAGATCTTGATAGCACAGAAGCCAGCATCAAGGTGTTGTGTTTGGGTTGCATCCAATGTATTAGCTAGCTGAAGCTTTCCCTTGAACTGCCACAAGATGAATACAACCAATACCAACAGAATGGCCACATCATGGGGCAGCAGAATGAAGAGAGGCAGCAGAGGAGAAGGACAAGAAGCCTTGGGACTGGGGGATTGACAAAGGAGAACAAACCTTACTGGGGATAAGCAGCAACATGTGACAGCCACAATACACTGGTTATTCACAGGGGGATCATCCAGCAGCTACCTCTTGAAGTAGTCTCTGTAGTATACAGGCAATAAGTCAAGGGAGGTGGCACAGGGTCAATACAGGAGTCAGGCAGTACAGGGTCAAATCCAGTAAACAGGCAGAGTTCAAGTACAGGAAATTAGAACGTAGTAATAGAGCACCTTTGCAGAACAAGCTAAGGCCTATTGATCAGGTACTGTCCCACAGGGGAAAGTACCTAAAATAGCACAGGGCATGTAATTGTTGGCTGCAGACAGATTTGGCTGTGAGCTGGTCCTATAAGAGCCATAGAGACAGCATGTTCCCTTAACATGTTCATTTAAAGCTAACATTCAGGTGTCAAGTTATTGCTGTCTCCATCGCTTATCCAGTGGAGATGGATCCTAATGGCCTATTTTCTTGGCAATGATTGGAAACCTTTCATTCCCAATAATTGTTAACTTTTTTAAGCTGCATTTACATGCAACAATCATGCCTGCAATAAGTGGATGAATGATCACCACTACAATCATTTGTCCCCATAAAGATTTATTGTTTGTCAGCAGCACATCTTTGTTGTCACAGGACGATCTGTTGCGGACAAAGGCTGATTTTTTGTGGTCCATAATCAACGGATCACCCAACAAAGAAATCATGTTTTATTGTTCACATTTTAGAGGTTCCCTGTAAGTGAGTGGTACCAAAAGTTTCCCCCCCTCCATAATGATACAATTCTTCTAAGAGTGTGCTTTATGGTGTCTATTAAGTATCTGTCTGTAACCATTTAATGTAAAAAAAAAAAAGTTTCTATGACACCACCTCCTGTACTGTAATCAGAAAGATCTGTTTGTAACATATGTCTCGTCTTGTCAGTACGGTCTCTTTTGTGTAGACCAGTGCTGTCTGACAGAAAGTTTCCAGATCTTGGCTAGACCATCATCATGTCCTTATGGAACTGGAACAGGAACAATTGTTTTGCATAGTTTTCTCATATGGGGGAGTAATAAACAGCTTGGCTGGCTATAGTTCAAAACCAGGCAAGTTTGCTTGCAATTGATCATTTTGGCACTTTTGAACAGTCCAGTCCCTATGGATGCAAAGGAAAGTTCCATACAGTTGTGTACAAACTGGGGCAACTGAGGTCACCTACAGATTCTGAAGACCTATCGTATATGAAAACTCATATAATCGCGGTGATTCCATTCCATTATTGGAATAAAAGAAGATGCTCCATTGTGTGCTAACATTTTAGACAGCTACACTAAAATGACTTGGTCATAACATTAGAACCTAATACCTAATATGCCTAATATTACATAGGTCCTGTTTGTACCATCAAGACAGCTAAGGCAGCTCTGACCTATCAATGTATAGACTCCACAAGGTCTCTAAAATTATTGTGGTATTTAGCTCCTACATATTAGCCCCATAATAACTCTATCCACCGATTTCCCATAGTGCATCTTGGTACCATGTCTTCCTAAGTGATGCACATGCACCTGGTTGTTCACCTGTTGTAAAAGAAAACATTGTAGGCAGTTTCACTTTCGGTAGTTATCACAAGTCTGTATGGCTACTCTTGCTGGTCTGCAACTTTTCTATCCTCATGCTTCAGTGATGCTGATGCTATGGTCAACTAAATTCCCAAAGACCTAACCCGGGTAAGGTTGTATTTACTAAACAATGCTATGATGCTATGGTCCCCACTGATCTCCACATCCTGGTTGACATGCAGGAAATACCAGAAAAGGTGACCCAATCAGTGTCTGGGGTGGGTCATAGTGATTAGCAGAAATTTTTTAAAAATCGCCTGTTCCATTGGTGGGAGATATGAACCCCGTTTTGCCGGTGAAAAACCCCTGCTGTGCATTTCTGACAGGGAACCAAATTTGGTAAAAACGTCTGTTAATGATCGAAAGATGCGTGACTACAAATGCACGCTGGTAGATGCGCTGCTGATGGCATTCCCACCTGACGCCTCCTTAACCTCCTACTCCACATCCATTTCCTCCTCCTAGATCAAGATTTTAAATTTAAATTTTTATTTATTTTATGTTAAGTCATTTCCCTATCCACACTTGTTTGCAGTGCACTTACCCACATTTTGCTGCCTTTTGCAGCCCTCTAGCCCTTTCTAGGACTTTTTTACAGCCATTTTAGTGCCCAAAAGTTTGGGTTCCCATTGACTTCAATGGGGTTCGGGTTTGGGGTCAAGTTCAGGTTAAGTTCGGATCCCGAACCTGAACTTTTTTGTGAAGTTCGGCCGAACCCGTCGAACCCAAACTTCCAGGTGTCCGCTCAACTCTAACTCTACTCATCTCTACTCATAATATATACAATATAATGCAATATAGGGCATTACTGTAGTCATAACTAGTTAGAATATCTACATCAAAAGAAAAAAAATGCTTTTCTTTATCTTTTCTGCACCACTGTGTTCATATCTGTCAAAACTCCAGAACTTTTGTAAATCATTCATTATGCATAAGTATAGATTCTGAAAGTTACATAGTAATATAGCATAGTAATTGAGAAAAATAATACTTATGACACTGGAAATCTGAATAATAAAATAAAAAAATAAAAAAAATTGGAAACATTTCACCATAAAAGTGGCTAGTAAATACTGTAAAATGTATTTCTGTGAGTATAAATGGCTAAAATTAAACCTCACATGGATTAAAGCTACGGTAAAAAAGGCAATGACAAAAAAGACATTTAAAATACAAATCTGAGAGGTCAGCTGTAGTCTTGTAAATTTACAAAGGGCTTAATAAAATCTGTAATAAAAAAGAGATCAAATCTGAAAAAATACTAAATGAATAGCAAGTGGCAAAAGAAAGGGGAAAAAGTCCAATTTTTTAAATATATGAATGCTAAAAAGGCAGAACAGTATGTTTAACTTCTGTTGTGAGAAAATGTTTGAAGAACTCATAAGGGACTGCATACAGGAATATGTGACTGTTCATATTCTCATAAGTGATATCCAGCACTGGTTTACCAAAGACAGAAGTTGTCAGACTAAACTGATTTGCGTTTATGCAGAGGTAAGTAGAAGCCTGAACAGAGGGTGGTCTGTGGATGTAGTGTTCTTGGATTTTGCAAAGACTTTTGATACTGTCCCTCATAGACAGTTAATGGGTAAAATGAAGTCTATAGGCTTAAAAGTACAGTATTGTTGATAATTGGATTGAAAACTGTCTGAAAGACTGTGTCCAGAGAGTTGTGGTCAATGATTTCTATTCAGAATGGTCCTGGGTTATGTGGTGTACCCCAAGGTTCAGTATGGGGTCCCCTAATTATTTAACATTTATTAATGATATATTGGATGGGATTATTAGATTGTTTCTATTTTTGCAAATTACGCTAGGCTATGTAGTACTATGCAGTCTATAGAAGATGTCCATAAAATACAAGCTGACTTGGATTGGGTATTAATTTGACAAATGAGGTTCAATGTGGATAAATTAAAAGTTATGCATCTGGGTAGTAATAATCTATGTGCACCATATGTCCTAGGAAAGGGATCAGCAACCTCTGGTACCTCAGAAACTACAACTCCCAGAATGCTTAATTCCCTTATGTGGGATTTAAAAGAACAGCCAAGCATGTTTGTATGCTGGCAGCTGTCGTTTCACAGCAGCTGGAGTGCCGAAGGTTGCTGATCCCTGTCCTAGGGAAAGTAACTGTGGGAGAGTCATTTTTAGAGAATGATTTGGGTGTACTTGTAGATCATAGATTTAATAACAGCATGCAATGTCAATCTGTTGCTTCTAAGGCTAGCAGGATATGTCATGTATTTAAAGAGGCACGGACTTGCGGGACAAGTCAAGAATTTAATATTACCACTTTAAAAAGCGTTGATGCAGCCTCATCTGGAATAGGCAGTTCAGTTCTAGGCACCAGTCCATAGAAAGGATGCCCGGGATCTGGAAAAAGTCCAAAGAAGAGCAACTAAACTGATAAAAGGCATGGAAGGTTATGATAGATTACAAAATGTAATCTATTTAGTCTTGAGAAGAGGGGTCTACTGGGGGAAATGATTCACCTATAAAAATATATAAATGGGGCATACAAAAATGTGGTGAAAAGATGTTCCATGTAAAATCCCCTCAAAAGACAAGAGGGCACTGCCTCCACATGGAGAGGAAAAATTTTAGTCTCCAGAGGCATTAAGGCTTTTTTATGATAAAGACTGTAAAACTATGGAGTAGTCTGTTTCAGGATGTGGTCACAATAGGAACAGTAGACAGTTTTAAAAAGGCTTAGATAAATTCTTTAATAATATTAATGCTTATGAAAATCTGTAGAAGTCTGGGTCTCACTCCCCGTTTCTAAAATTCACATCCCCACCTACTCCTTGGTTGAACTTTTTTCAACTGTATTAACTATGTAACTGTGTAACTATGACACAACCAGTCTTTTCTTCCTTCTGCTAGACTTAACTTTAGTAGCCTATAGCCCCATATTCTGATTCATATAAAATTATCCTTGATAGATACACATGAACAATAAAGTGTTTTTCCAAGATTGTAATCAGTAGATCACCTATCCTCAGGATAGGTCACCAGTATCTGATCGGTCAGAGTCCGACACCCCTGACCCCCACAGATCAGATGCTCATAGTAGCGCTACAGCCTTCTTTCAGCCTTGACTAGACCAGTGATGAGGATGACACGTTCATCTGTCACGGGGCCTAGGCGCAGCTCAGCCCCTTTAGAAATGAATGAGGCTGAGCTTCAATACCAAGCAACGCCGTTATACAATGTACTTGGGGATCACAGAAAAGGCCGAGGTGGCCAAATTAGTACCCATGCCTTCTCAAACAACTTATCTGCTGGGGTCCCAGGTGTTGGACCCCCACCAATCAGATACTAATAACCTATTCAGAGGATAGGTCATTAGTATTTAAATCTCGGAAAAACATTTTAACTATGATGTGATATGCAAAGCTCAGTATCTGGTGGCTTGTATTAGTGTTGTTGGCACCAGCTGTAACAATCTAGTACCTGAGATGTGCAGGGAGAGAATAATGTGGGCAGTACAGTTCACCATGTGGTCCTAATGTAATAACTTTTCCATGTGGATTATGCAAGAATGAGTAGCACGTTACTTATTTTTTTTTTCTTTCCCCAGTGCAGTTAACAACCCACAAAGATAATATCTAAGGCATGTCGATAGGGGTTACAAAAGCCCCATTTACATGGATGGTAGGCAGATTGTCATTGAATTAGATGTAGATGTGCGGCCGGCGAAGTATCAGTGTTCGTTTTATAAGACGCACTGCCATTTCCCTCCACTTTTTTTTTGGGGGGGGGGGGGGGGCCCAGTGCATCTTATAAAGCAAAAAAAAAGTTATGTCCTTTTTTTTCTGCTCAAAGATAGGCAAAAAGACCTGAACTTGGGAACCTGGCCTAAGATTAAGATGCCATGGGCAATGCTGCTTCTTATTTGCACAAGTTTTTATAATCTGCCTCCATCTTCTTGTTCATTTTTCCACTTTAGCCAGAAATAATGTGTGAAGTGATCTCTCTATACAAGAGATCTCTTTTTCTTCTCATGGCCACCGATTCTGTCCCATGTATAATTTGTTTTTAAGAACAAGGCTTATGTGATGAGGGTTCAGCAACAGTACCATGAAGACTCACTCAACAAGCTGGCCGAGCAGATGAAAGTACAGGAAAGTGGCTGGCAGAAACAGAGGAGAGATTTGGACTAGCATTACACTGTTCTCCTTGGGGAGGTTCACACAAGGGCACAGGTACAGAACAGCAGCCAAAAAGCTGAAAACTTTCTTATTTCTTTTTTGCTTTAAATATGTCAGTATATTATTTCAAAACCTGTAAAGTGGTTCCAGAGATTCAATAAAATAGTAAATTGCATAAGAGTTGATCTGAAAAAGAAATCATGTATGTGGTTGTCCCAGCAGCTCTTCTGCTGGTCTCTCACGTCTCTACTTGGTGTATTGCATTTATACTCTGTTTTTCTCTCCAGAAAGGTGTTACCTAATCAAGTCCTGCTGCTCTACTCCCCACGTGAACCTGCAAAGATTTGTTCATAGATTAACATTTTCTGGTGAACTTTGCATATCTTTCTCTACTGGGATCAGAGTCACGACACTAAACAATTTTTATTATTATTATTTGTCTCTGATGTATTTTTAACACAGATATTCTAAAATAAACAAATGTTTATCCACATTATTACAAAACTTTATGTAAGCTCTTTCTAATTGTACACTTGTTTTTATACAGGGTCTCAAGCCATAGACTCTTGAGAAAGGATCGGGTGTATGTTAGCAGACATGCAAAAACTTTTGATGAGGAATGTTACAGGGATTAAAAAAAAAAAAATTGCCATTTTTTTTTAAGAAACAGTACCATTCGTCCACAGTGTGTGTGGTTTTGTAGCCAAGTTCCTATGAGCTGCAGCACCAGAACAGCCTATAGGTGTGGTACTGTTTTGTGAACAAAAAAAAGTAAAAAAATAAAAATGTTTTTGGCTCAATACTTTCTAATTTGTTGCTTCATTTAAAAAAAAAAGGGGGTCATGGATGTCTTTTATAAAGGAACTGCACTTTATTTCAAGTTTTCTCACTGCTGAAGATAGAAATAAGGACAACCTCATTGACTTTTAATTGAGGCTGACCTTCAAAGATCAAACCTTTTTATCTGTTGCTGTGACGTGTCAGAGGTTTTGAGTTTGCTCTCGTTTACACAGCCTGATGATCATTGCTGAGGAAACACACCTGTAAGGGCTTCAGTGTGCTGCCAGGTTCATACGGCCACTCCATAAAAGATATGACATGTCCTATTTTTGTCCTCAACATGCGGATTACAGACCCATTTAAGTCAATGGGTATGCACCGCGATGCAGGGTGCACATGGCCGGTGTCTGTTGCGGATCCAAAGTTTGCAGTCTGTGAAACAGACACGGTCGTATAAATGTACCCTCACTCAATAAACTTGTTATATTTTATTATAACGCCAAGTGTTATGAATTGCCATGCACATGGTGGAAATGTAAGGGAATGGGATATAATTAATATAAGGCTACTTTAACACCAGCGTTTTTTCTGGATCTGTCATGGATCAGCAAAAATGCTTCCATCATAATAATACAATCGTCTGCATCCGCTCTGAACGGATCCTGTTGTATTATCTCTAAAATGGCCAAGACTGATCCATCTCTAAAACCATTGTAAGTCAATGGGGGACAGATCAGTTTTCTTTTGTGTCCGAGAAAACGGATCCGCCCCCATTGACTTGCATTGTGTGTCATGACGGATCTGTCTTTCAGCGTTATTCTGTCCGTGATGGGAATGGAATGCATTCTGGTGCACTCTGTTCCCTTCAGTTCAGTTTTGTACCGATTGACAATGAATGGGAACAAAACTGAAGTGTTTTATCACACTATTGACATCCCACAAATTTTTGGCTACAAATCATTTTTTTAGTTGGTTTTTCATAAAAAAAATTCAGCAGTTTTCGTGATACATGTGGTTAAACATAAGTCTATTTGTGGACTGTCCCTCCAGAGTTCCATCAGCTGATAACTCATGTGCAGCCTTTTCTCTTATCTCCTGATCTCATAAGCACTCATTTAAGCAACATTATTATCAGTTAAATAAGAGCTTAGCTATAATCCATGTTTATGAGATCAGGAGATGAGCTATAAGGATTCACATGAGCCGTCAGCTGACTGAACTCGGAAGGGACAGTCTGCAAATTAGACTGATTTTTAACAGCATGTATCAAAAAAATGCAGAAAATAAAAATAAAAAAATTTGAGAAAATTATTTTAGCCCAAAATAAGTAAAACGCAATTGTAAAAAAAAAAAAAAAAAATGCCCAGAAGGTGTCTATAGCCTTTAAGCTAAATTCCTATCAGTTTGATAAGAATTTAGCTTCAATTTGTGTCAGTGAGGAAACTAGATATAAAGGCTACACAGCGAGCAATCAGAGCAGCTCCCTGATGGGTTTCACTGAGAAGAAGAAGCAACTGTCTGCAGATGTGGGGAAACTTAAAGGCTATGTATGCCTTCAATTTGCCTTTATTAAAAATATTGAGCTGTTTGTCGCAAAAGGTTAACTGTTTTTCTAGCTGTGTGACTGGTACTTTCACTTTGTGCCGCTCATCTAATAAACCTCATCTCTAAAAACTTATTTAAGCCACTTTCTTATCAGTAAGATAATAACTGAGATATAATGAGTGTTTATAATGTCAGAGATCAGAGATAAGGAGGCGGTCTGCTCCTGGTCTAATGGAAAAGACAGAAAATCCAAAGAGTGCTACTAGAGCATGTCAGCTTTGTACAAAAAAAGGATGCAGTACAGAAAATTATTTTTAGCTCAAAATAAGTACAATGCAATAATAAAATATTGCCCCCAAAGGTGTACATAGCCTTTACGGCTTTAAAAGTTTTAGTTGATGATTAATTGCAAAAATTACTTTTAGCCCAAGATAAGTAATAAAAAAAATTATTAATAAAAAAATTTCTCATAGCTTTTTAACTGTGCTTTGATTTTCCTATGTTTTCAGAGAGCATCTAGATTCCTTCTAATTGTACTTTGGCCTATCTGTCGGGTCTCTTCACTACAATTGTAGAATAGGAAATTATGAAGTTTCTATACACAGTATGTATCATTTATTATGTTTAGAGTTGAGCAAACCCGAACTGTATAGCTCGGGTTCGTACCGAACTTTACAGTTTTCCGCACCCGGACCCGAACCCAAACATTTCCGTAAAAGTTTGGGTTCGTTGTTCGGAGATTTCTTCCCGCTGTTTGAAAGGCTGCAGGGCAGCTAATCAACAAGTGTTTCACTACTTTGCAATAAGAAGCCATCACAGCCATGCCTACTATTGGCATGGCTGTGATTGGCTAAGTGCAGCATGTGACCCAGCCTCTATATAAGCTGGAGTCACGTAGCGCCGCACATCACTCTGCTCTGATTAGTGTAGGGGCAGGTTGCTGCTGGTGCTCTCAGGGAGAGATTAGGGAAGAAATCTGTTGAACTTGGTCGTGTTAAATCTTCAAACTACAGCAATTATTGAGGGTGCTATGCTACAGATTTGTACCCAGCACTGAGCTCAGTGATACTGCAAAATAATTTTTAATCCATCTGTTACTGAGATGGGGGTCGGTGGCCATTTTAGCAACTGCAGTGTCCTTGGAACTGCATGTGACCTGCATGTGTGCTGCTGAAAAACCTATTTTAAAATTTTGCGGTGACATAGTGTATTTCTGTAGTTGGTGGAATAAACCCGTACTGTAGTACCACAGATCACGCTTGCATACACCGCTGAAAAACCGATTTTAAAATTTTGCGATGACACTGCATTTCTGTAGTTACTGTAATAAACCAGTACTGTCATACCACAGAGCACGTTTGCATACACTGCTGAAAAACCTATTTGAAAATTTTGTGGTGACATAGAGCATTTCTGGAGTTGGTGGAATAAACCCGTACTGTCGTACCACAGATCACGTTTGCATACACCACTGAAAAACCTATTTTAAAATTTTGCAGTGACATAGTGCATTTCTGTAGATGGGGGAATAAACCCGTACTGTTGTGCCACAGAGCACTTTTGCATACAATGCTGAAAAAAATAGTTTTTTTTGCCAGTTTTGCTGTATACAAACCCCTGCTCTGCATAGGTGACAGGGAGGTCAATTTAAAAAAATCATCTGTTACATTGGTGGGTGACATTTTGTCAGTTTTACCATATACAAACCCCTGCTCTGCATAAGTGACAGGGAGGTAAATCTCTAAAACAACTAACTTCTTGCAGGGGGTGAGTCAGGATTATTAACCCTGTCTGATCCCTATAGAGATATGCTGATACATTACAAGGCATTAATGTAATAAAGGGCATTAATAGATCAGCATATTTGTATTTGGCTGACCTGTTGCATTTGATCTTGGCGGCTGAAAGTATCTGTTTTGGTCCCATGTTCATATTTAATCACATTTCTGTTAAAATTTATGTTTAACTATATGCAAATTAGCTTTTTGGAACAATGGGCTTTGCCCTTACTACCAGAGGCTCTGTTATCTCTGCGACTGCCACGCCCTCTCCACTTTGATTGACAGGGTAGGGTGATGTTTTTCATTGCCTGGCCCTGCCAATCAAACTGTAGAGGGCACTGCATTTGCTGAGAGAGCAGAGCCTTCAGGAGTAAGGGCAATGCCCCCATTACTCCCAGTGGGCCATTCGCATATATATTAAAACATAATTTTTCTCAGCAATGCAGGCACATATGAACATGGGACCAACACAGATGCCTTCAGCTGCCAAGTCCACATGTAAGAGGTCAGCCAGTGTCATAGGAACAAATCTGTTGACAGATGAGCTTTAAAAAAACATTAAATAACATTATATAACAAAAATTAGTTTGCACGTACCATGTTCTGAGGTACTGCCCACTCCATATAGACATTTCCCATAAAACATATTAAAATAATGCCCCCCTCCTTATCAATGTCCTTATCCTCTTACATCCTAACAGATGTATCAGCACATGTAGGCGAAATATGCCCCATGTTATACAATTTTATTTTATGACTACTATAACGGTTTGTCCTCATAATGTTCCATTGTTTGTCTGCAGCACATTTCTGTTTACACAGGAAGGTTGCTCCTCAGCCCCTGTAAATGGATCCTTAGAATAAAAAGAAAACGAACCATGCATTACAATTTACCTTGCTCCCTAAATATGGCAAAATTACAATGTTTTGAGAAATATTAATTAACATTGGGGTTAATTAACATTAGTTAACATATTAATTAACATTGGGGTTTATTGAAGGTGGACACTGTTTTGGGTATGGTCATTTCTAAAAATCCAGTATTTTTATACAAAATAGCTGCTAACATTATGGTACAATTATGTTTCTGCTAATCAGCAAATGGGTTATTATAGGTACCAACTCACAAGATGTAGTTTTTGTTAAGCGATGCCACAACTTTGTTGTAGAGTCACAAAGAATATTGTCACCTATTTTAAGACTTTAATTCACTTAGAATTTTAAATTCGAAGAGAATTTACATGTGAAAACACTGGTTTGGTTTGCGTAATGGAGTGCTTGTGGCCTCCAGGACATTAGATAAACCCTCCATTAACTTAAAAACAAGATTAACGAGGATTCTATAAAATTTGTGTAAGTTTAGGAACAGCATCTCTCAGCAATTTAAGGAATGCCATGGCTCTTCACCAGAAGTGAAATACTGGGGTATGGAACTGATTAAGTATTCTTGGAGGGGGGATAACTGACATAAAGAAATTGGTATAAAAAATAAAATAGAGTATATTTTCAATTTGGACACCTTAGACAGGGGCTATACAGCGATCTTGGCCATGGCACCCTAAAGATTGCTGTGTGGCAGCAAGACTCACAAGTTGCCATGACTGCAACCCCAGAATATGATGATGGTTACTTATGACTCTATTCAGTTCAATTAATGCACTGCTACACAGCAATATTTGGTCGTGCCATGGTTGCTGCAGCCAAGATCACTGTGTATTAAATGGGTTTTCCGAGATTTTTGGAATAGGTCATCAGTATCTTATCTGTGGGGGAGCGAAACCCGGGACCCCCGCTGATCAGCAATTTAAGAAGGCACTGGTGCTTCTGTGAGTGCCCCTGCCTTCTTGCAGTTTACCAAACACAGCACCATACATGTATAGCGGCTGTGCTTGGTATTGCAGCTCAACCCCATTCACTTTTATGGGGCTGAACTGCTCCTAGGCCATGTGACTGATGAATGTGTCTTCACTGGCCTAGGAAAAGGTGAGAGAGGGCCACAGCGTTCACAGGAGCACCGGTGCCTTATCAAACAGTTTATTGGCAGAGGTCCGGGTGTTGGACCCCCACTAATCAGATACTGATGATGACCTATTTAGAGGATAGGTCATCACTATAAAAATTTTGGGGGCATTTTTTTTATTGCAATGTACTAATTTTGAGCTAAAATAATTTTTTTTATTGGTCTTTATAAAATATATGGAGTCCTTTTTTTCTGTACATAGCTGAGGTGCTCTAGTAGCACCCTTTGGATTTTCTGTCTTTTCCGTTAGTTGCGGAGCTGACAGACTCCTTATCTGTGCTCACTGACCTCCTAAACACTTATTATAGCTCAGTTCTTATCTTCTTAGCTAAGTTTATGACCTGTCAGTAATTTAGAAATATGGTTTATTAGATCACAGGCACAAAGTGAAAGTACCAGTCACACAGCTAGAAAGACAGTTAACCCTTTTTGACAAAACGACTCAATAGTTTTAATAAGGGCCAATTGAAAAAAATATTTTTAGCCAAAAATGTTCAAAATGCAATCATAAAAAAAGTGTTTTTCCAAGATTTTTATACTGATGACCTATCCTCTGAATAGGTCATCAGTATCTGATTAGTGGTGGTCCAACACCTGGAACCCCTGCCTAAAGGCTGTCTTGACTTTAGGTCTGAATATAGACTTTAAAATTTTAGACTAATTCTTTTTGGTGGGCACTAATTCATTTACTTTTTAAGACAACTTTGCATGCACAAAAAATTACTATTACATTTATGGCCATTATAAATGTTGGATCATTTCTATTTTATATTGATCTTTGAAATACCACTTTTTTTTGGACTTTAAGAATGAAAATACTTGCTAAAAAGTGCTTATATAAGTCTTATATTCTGCAGTCAGGATGGTGCAGCAGTGCCAGACCTTCCTGACTACTTCCTTAACCCCTTTAAGCGACGGCCAGTTTGGACCAAATGCTGAAACCCCATTTTTCAAATCTGACATGTCAGTTTATCTGGTAATAACTTTGGAACACTTTTACTTATCCAAGCTATTCTGAGATGGTTTTCTTGTGACATATTATTCTTCATGTTAGTGGTAAAGTTGAGTTTATACATTTTACCTTTATGCATAAAAAAATAAAGTATTTGCAAAAAATTTTGAAAAATTCGCTATTTTCAAAATCGGAATTTCCCTGGTTTTAAGACAAATAGTGATACTTCATAAAATAGTTATTACTTTACATTCCCCATATGTCTTCTTTATGTTGGCATCATTTTGTAAATGTAATTTTTACCATTTTTAAGAAAATTTCCAAAACCCACTTTTTTAAGGACCAGTTACTAGAAACCATCCATAAATGACCCCATTTGATAAACTATACCCCTCAAGTTATTCAAAACTGATTTTACAAACTTTATTACCCTGTAGGTGTTCCACAAGAATTAAAGCAAAATGGAAGGGAAATTTTTAAATTTCTTTTTTTGTGTGCAGATTTTCCATTTAAATCCATTTTCTCCGTAACACGGCAAGGGTTAACAACCAAACAAATCTAAATATTTATTACTCTGATTCTTCAGTTTACAGAAACACCTCACGAGTCTCCGTAAACTGCTGTATGTGCACACGGCAGTGTGCAGAAAGAAAGAACTGTCATATTGTTAACAGAGGGCAGATTTAGCTGAATTGTTTTCAGGTGCCATGTCACATTAGAAGAAACCCTATGGTACCTCTAGAAAGAAAACCCCCAAAAATAACGCCATTTTGATAATTACCCCTCTCAAGGAATAAATCTAGTGGTGAAGTGAATGCTTGTACCCAACAAGCATTTAATAGAATTTAGAAACACATGGCTGTGAAAATTAAAAATTTACTTTTATTCCCCATATAAAGTTGCTTTAGCCCCAACACCATATATGTGGTCATAAACCACTGTTTGGGGGTACAGCAGCATTCAGAAGGGAAGGAGCAGCATTAGGATTCTCAAAAGAATTGTTTTATGGTTCATAACATTTAGATTTTTTCAGCAATGTAGCTGTATGGGGACTTGTTTTTTTGCAGGACTGGCTGTACTTTTTATTGGTATCCTTCTTGGGTACATTTGTCTTTTTGATCACTTAATACCATTTTTGGTGGAGGTAAAGTGGGCAAAAATGGCAATTCTGTCAGTGTTTTTTATTATTTATGGGGTTCCTCTCGCGGTAAATACTATATGATTATTTTATTCTGTGGGTTTAACAAATTTATATATTTATGTTTTACTACTTTTTCAGCATAAAATCCCTTTTGTGTTAAAAATAAATGATATTTTGCATCGCCATATACCAGGGATTGGCAAACTGTGGCTCTCCAGCTGTTGCAAAACTAAAACTCCCAGCATGCAAAGACTGCTTACAGCTATCAGCCTACAGCAGGGCTTGGTGGGAATGGTAGTTTTATAACAGCTAAAGAGCCGCAGTTTGCTCATCCCTGCCATATACTAAAGTCCATAACATTTTTATTTTTTCACCAATGTAACTGTGTGTGTGTGTGTGGGCTTGTTTTTTGTGGGATGGGCAGTAGTTTTTTTTGGGTATATATGTCTTTTTGATCACTTTTTATACCATTTTTTGTAGAGGTGAATTTGGCAAACATGGCAACTATGTCAGTGCTTTTAATTTTTTATGGGTTTCTCTTGTGGTAAATTTTTTATTATTGATTATTTTATTCAGCTGGTTGATACAGTTATGGAGATACCAAATTTATATAGTTTTGTTATGATTTACTACTTTTTCAGCATAAAATCACACTGAGAGTGGCTGCATGGGGCATATGAGGGACAATGGCTGCATCTGGGGCATTTGTGGGGCAGTAAAATCATCAGGGGCACCGGGGGAACTGTGGAGGTCATGGCTAATTTCAGGCTGTGATCTCCAAAGTAGAGATCACAACCTTAAACCAGCATTTGCTTACTGACGTGCTACGATTGGTTAGTCTGTAGAGACTAACCAATCGAAGCGCTTGCCGGCAAGGTAGCACTCTGATTGTTCCCTTGCTGGCTTCTCCAGTCTGATTGGTCCCTTGCCGGCTTCTCTAGTGTCTCTGCTCTCGAGGAGAGCGGAGACTCTGGGGCTGTGAGACTCTATAGTGTCACAGCCCCGGTAAGCAGTTTGGATATGACTGTATGTCCAAATGCACTAATTTACTGGTGAGTCAGTTATTTCTCTATCCCCACCTGGCAGCGATCTGTATGATCAGGACAGGCAAAACAGGAGGCTGAACAATCATGTAGAGGTTGTCATATGTGGTGGCACAACCTTTCTGATCCTGTGCTTAGATGCTTGATTAATGATCTTATCAGCCTTCCTATTTAGCTGTGCTGCTTACTTCACTTCCTTTTCTGTGCAATTGGTCTCTCTCTACAGATCTTGCTAGGTCTGGACTTTATTAAGAGCTATCATCATTTGTCTTCCTGTGTACTGACATCAGCCTGGGATCTTGATCATCTGCTATCTGACCTGACCTGTGTCTGTTCACTGTACTGATCCTGTGCCATCTGCCCTGGCCTTTGGATTATTCCGTGGATTTACACAAACTCAGCTTACCCTAACCTTGGCCTGTCATTGACTACGAGTTTGCCTGTTACCTTAGTGTCTTACACTGGTGTCTTTGATCCCTCTGGGTCAGAAGCTAACCACACCGGGACTATTCCAAAAGGAAGTTACCTGGTGGCGCTTCTGCAGCGAAGGCCATATCCTGTATAGGGAATAAAGGATAAAAACCAGAGAATGGTCAGAAGACAAACCGAGATCAGAACCAGACGGAGAACGCGGTACCAAACAAGAGACAGCGAGTGGTCAGAAGACAAGCCGGCTCAGAGGAACAAGCAATCCAATAAGCACATGAACAAGGAGGCAGGAACACTGCCATACACTGGCACTGGGGTATGGCCAGAAAGGGGTTTAAATAGAACACGAGCCCCTGGATTAGAATCTGATAGGTTCATGACTTTGCGCTCCATTTGAACAGCTGATCAATCGGCCCGTTGCTAATCTCCCCAGCACACGCCTGCTGCAGCAAAGCAGAGAATCGCACCTCTGGAGTCTGGACAGGTATGTTTATTACAAATAGGTGAAAGAATCAAGACTAGAATTTTTTTCTTGAAGATATCTTGCTAGTCATCCAACTGGCTTTCTCAATCAGAACAACTTATACATCATTATATAGTGGTCACTCATGCGTCAGTCAGCATAATCTGTTTATCATAATCAGTACAAAGTCAAGGACCTCATTGAGGTAAGATGTTGATTGCATTTGCATAACTGAAGCTATGATGTGTGATTAAACTGTCTCAGGAGATGTTATAGAACACTATTGTAAGTGTTCGGCAGATTTTAAAATAGTAAATTTGTCACATAATTTAATAAAACATATGGTGAGTCATAAATAAAACCTGACAATGGACAGTGTTATTGAATCATTATGTGCAGCAATTGTATTCAGGCTCTTGGTATTCAGAGGACATTATCTACCTGACAGAAAGCAGCTACCTAACAAGTATCATTGTCTGACATTTTATTGTAGCTATCATAGATCTTAGATCCCAGTTATCCAGTGACTCCTTTGCTCTTTAAGTATTTCTAATATTCATGGCATTCAATCACAGCAAGAGACTCATACCACTCAAATCCCTCTTATTGCACAGTGTATCATTTTTGAATGTACCATACTAGTAGAGTAATAAACTCTACCTGATCTGGTATCAGCAGCAAAATGTTTGTTTGAGGAAAGTCCCAGTAAGAGGACTGAACCGTTTCGGTTTCTGGTGAATAAAGGACTACACATTTGAACTACTCCTGGGAGTGCTGCAGTATTTTCCTATGTTTATTGTTTTTGGACATTGGTCACGTCTAGAAATGAGCGAATTTTTTAAAAATTCCATTCGACCAGTTCGCCGAATTTTCCGAAACAATTATCCTCGATCCAAATTTATTTGCGACAAATAACGTTTAAAAACTGCTATTTCATGGCTGTAGAGAGCCTTTATAGTGGTGTAGAATACTGTGCCTTGTAGAAACGAGCATAGGGAGCCTGCTGTGGTAGTGAGATAATACTGTGAGTCAGTATGACATGCAGATGACAAGCGTCACTCTTAGAATCACTGCACACTTCACTTATTTGGGCAGTCACGGGGCCAAAACTGACCAAATAACTAAAGTATGAACTCAGCCTTACAGGTCGATGTTAGCGCCAAGAAGAAGCACACTCCTTTTTCACCGTTGTCAGCTGATTCCACATAGATGTCTACAGGATCTGTTCTAGTAAGCACATATACAAGTTGAGCCCCTGACAGAGTGGAGAGGGTGTCAGCAGTAAGTTTGTGTTAACGTCACTGATTATTTTGCCCTTCCTCTGATTTGTCAGAACAATAACCCCCAAAAAACAGATCCTGTCTGTGGAGCATACTCATTCACTCGGTCAGCATTTGCCCAGTAATCCATCAGTATTGCTAATGCACAAAATAATAATGTAATATTATAAAATACGGTGAATCCATGATAAATCTGCAGCATGGGGTTCCCATGTCAGAAGCCAATACTGATGGGACCGTACAGGCATTATAACTGCTACACAGACCGGATCCGTTGTGTGTCTCATTTTTCCTTCCTTTTGACAGATCAGAAGAAAGGTCAAATAAATGATGATGTCAGCCAGGCCGAAAGCCAAAAAAGTGGCCCAGTCATGAAGTAGGGAGGGTGGGAACAGCATGACAAGTCAACAGAGTGTCCCTATGGCAGAGTGGTGAGGTGGAAGCAGCATGAAGAGACAACAGAGTGGCCCAATGACAAATTTTGGAGGTGGCAGCAGCATCAGGAGGCCACAGAGTGGCACAATGACAGTGTGGAGGTGGCAGCAGTATGAGGAGGCCACCGAGTGGCACAATCACAGAGTATGTAGTTGGCAGTAGTATGAGGAGGCCAGCGAGTTGCCAGGTTACATAGTGTGGAGATGGCAGCATCAGGAGGCCACAGAGTGTCAAGGTGACATAGTGTGTACTTGGCAGCATCAGGAGGCCACAGAGTGGCAAGGTGATGTGGTGTGGAGATGGCAGTTGGAGCATGATACTACGGAGTGGAAAGGTGACATAGTGTGGACATGGCAGAAGTAGGAGGGCACAGAGTGCCAAGGTGACATAGTGCGGACTTGGCAGCATCAGAAGGCCATAGAGTGGCAAGGTGACATAGTGTGGAGATGGCAGCAGCAGCATGATACATCAGAGTGGCACGGTGACATCATGTGGACATGGCAGCATCAGGAGGCCACAGAGTGGCAAGGTGACATAGTGTGTACATGGCAGCAGCAGCATGATACATCAGAGTGGCACAGTGACATCATGTGGACATGGCAGCATCAGTAGGCCACAGAGTGGCAAGGTGACATAGTGTGTATATGGCAGCATCAGGAGGCCACAGAGTGGCAACGTGACATAATGTGGACATGGCAGCATAGGTAGACCACAGAGTGTCAAGGTGACACAGTTTGGACATAGCAGCATCAGTAGGCCACAGAGTGGCAAGGTGACATAGTCTGGACTTGGCAGCATCAGGATGCCACAGAGTGGCAAAGTGACATTGTGTGGAGATGGCAGCAGAGGCATGATACATCAGAGTGGCACGTTGACATAGGGCAGACATGGCAGCATCAGGAGGCCACAGAGTGGCAAGGTCACATATTGTGGACATGGCAGCATCGGTAGGCCACAGAGTGGCAAGGTGACATGGAGTGGACATGGCAGCATCAGTAGGCTTGTGGACTTGGCAGCAGAAGCATGATACATCAGAGTGGCACGGTGACAGTGTAGACATGGCAGCATGAGGAGACCACAGAGCGGCACAATGACAAAGTCTGGAGGTGGCAGCAGCAGCATGAGTAGGCCACAGAGTGTGGAGGTGTCGGCAGCATCAGCATCAGGAGAAGACAACAGAGTAGCACACTGACAGAGTCTGGAGGTGGCAGCAGCATGAGCAGGCCACAAAGTGGCACAATGACAGAGTCTGGAGGTGTCGGCAACAGCAGCATCAGGAGGAGGGCACAGAGTGGGACAATGACAGAGTCTGGAGGTGGTAGCAGCAAGAGTAGGCCAAAGAGTGGCACAATGACAGAGTCCGGAGGTGGCCGTAGCAGCAGCAGCTTCAGAAGGAGGCCACTGAGTGGCACAATGACAAAGTTTGGAGGTGGCAGCAGCATGAGTATGCCACAAAGTGGCACAATGACAGAGTCTGGAGGTGGCGGCAGCAGCAGCAGCAGCTTCAGAAGGAGGCCACAAAGTGGAACAATGACAGAGTGTGGAGGTGGCAGCAGCATGAGTAGGCCACAGAGTGGCACAATGACAGAGTCTGGAGCTGACGGCAGCATCAGTAGGCCTCAGAGTGGCAAGGTGATATACTGTGGAGGTGAATGGCAATACCAGTACCCACTAAAAATGGTGGGTGAAAGAAGGAGCACTTGGAATCAGATTTGTGGCATCAGACAGGTAACAGCATCAAGCAACAACTGTGAATCAACACAATATTTGTCCGCGTACACACAGGAGAGAGAGCGGCGGTAACCTGAAGGAACGGGCTCTGTCCCTTCCGTATATATTGAAAGATAAAGAAGATGGTACCGCGCTAGAGAGGAACAGCAATCCGCAGCAATCAGAATCCTTATCTTGGAGTAGTCCTAGAGACGAAGTTCACATTCAGTCTCTGGTCTCAGAGTGATCGTGGACACAATTTCTTATCCCGACATGGACCGCATAGGAGATCTCACACACCGTGCAGATTGTCCGGCGTCGATTCAGCCACCAACATCCGGTTCGGGTAGGAGTACTGGACAATATTATGTTCTTGGATACCCCAAAATATTATTTCAAAAAATATGTTTAAATCTAAACTCCAATCAGCGGATACCGCTCATACATCACAGCAAGATGTGGGATACGTCCTCTTGCTGTGATGTATGAGCGTATCCGCTGATTGAGTTTAGATTTAAACATATTTTTGAAATAATATTTTGGGGTATCCAAGAACATAATATTGTCCAGTACTCCTACCCGAACCGGATGTTGGTGGCTGAATCGACGCCGCACAATCTGCACGGTGTGTGAGATCTCCTATGCGGTCCATGTCGGGATAAGAAATTGTGTCCACGATCACTCTGAGACCAGAGACTGAATGTGAACTTCGTCTCTAGGACTACTCCAAGATAAGGATTCTGATTGCTGCGGATTGCTGTTCCTCTCTAGCGCGGTACCATCTTCTTTATCTTTCAAGGTAACAGCATCAGAATAGTAGCTGAGGCAGGTAGCCATAAGAAACCGGTCTCTTTTGTCAAAATGTTGTTGTGGCACCATGGATGATATAGTCTGATGCATCAAGCATTGGTGTGTTGAAATCCTGGCTGATCCACACCTGATTCATCTTGATGCAGTGTCCCACTATGTGCTATATGTAGGCACTTTAAACTCTTGCTAAATGTCTTATCAAATGTATTGTGGTATCATGTTGTAGTTCCCTTTAACAGGCTGGCAGTATAATTTACCTATATACTCTCCTAGGTGGTGCTGGCACCACTTATATAAATAGCTGTGTGTGTGTGTGTGTTTGTGTAAAGTTAGTGTGTCCGATGTTAATGAAGAGATGAGGAAGTTAATGGAGGAGGTGGAAATTTGTATTTCCACCGAAATAATTCACAAAAGATTTTAACTCATATAAGTGCAGCTCTTCATGCTGAATACAAGATTTTTTTCTACCAAAATATTTCCAAAAATATTTTACCACATAAGTGTAGCGCTTAACGCAGAATACAAGATTTTTTTCCAATGAAATATTTTTTTTTTTTACCGCATATAACTGCAGCGCTGATCGCCGACTATCTTTTTCTATTTCTACTGATAATTGCCTCTAAAGGCTTTACCACACACAACTGAAACAGTGAATGCCGAGTATATTTTTCTTTTTCCACGTATGTACGCCACTAAAGGCTTTTCAACAGAGCGTAATAGGCTGTCAGTTTCAAAAAACCAACACAACAGCACCTGAGGAGGTCCGCGCTGGAAAAGCAAGACGCGGTCCTCGTGTGGTTCATGTGCTGCAGAAAAGTCCCCGTAGTGTCCAGTAAGCAATACCGCAGATAGATGCGGGCTGGTGTGAATTAGTTAGCATTTTTGTGCAGGGTTAGTGCAGTGTATTCACCTCTATTGTTGCACCGCTCTTATGGACGTCGTCACATAAGCGCGCAGTGTGTGAAACTTAAACACGAAATTTCACCTCAACATAATTCGGTCCATACCGCAAAAATGGAATTTCACACATATAACTACAGCGCTGAATGCTGAATATATCTTAATTTTTCGACAGGAATACAACACTAAAGGCTTTACAGCATATAACTGCAACCGTGAATGCTGAATATATTTTTCTTTTTCTTTTGCTATACGTCAATAAAGGTCTTTCAAGATTTAAGTGCAGCAGCGAATGGCGAATGTATATTTCTTTTTCTACTGATATCTGTCCCTAAAGGTTGTCAAGATATAACTGCAGGAGCCAATGGCGAATGTATATTTATTTTTCTAATGCTATACGTCAATAAAGGCTTTACGAGATATAACTGCAACAGTGAACTGAGAATATATTTTTCTTGTAGTACTGAAATACGCTTTCACCAGAAATAACTGCAGAAGTGCCCGAGAATATATTTTTCTTGTTGGACGGAAATAATCCACTATACGCTTTCACCAGAAATAACTGCAGAAGTGACCTGAGAATATATTTTTCTTGTTGGACTGAAATACGCTCCTATTCGCTTTCAACAGAAATAACTGCAACAGTGCAGTGTGTATATAGTTTTCATTTTATACTGAAATACGCCCCTATACTCTTTTACCAGAATACAAAATACAAATGAACTGCACGTTTGCAGTCATTTCTGGAGAAACAGTATAGGGCCGTATTTCAGTACTACACAAAAAATATAAACGCACAGCACGTTTTCAATCATCTATTATTAGACTATCTGGATCCCCAAGTAATGTTTTCCTTCACTAGTAATTCGCTCTTTTCCATTTTTTTTTAACAATTATTTTTTCTTTTACACTCCCTAGAGCCTGCATACACGTCTGTCCCTGAACAAAGTACGATTCTGAATTGCAGAATCTAAGATGGCTGCCGTATTTATTGGGCTGTGTCATCACCGGGCTGGGTGGCTGCTGATTGGCTGCATGCTTGGCTCTATGGGTCATCCCGCCTTCCAAGAGTTCCTTGCCCTATGTCCTTACACGTGTAGCCGCCCATTTTGACGCCATTGTAGCTACCATGTTAGGAAAAATTACTATTCGTTACCACGAAGCGCAAGGAAATTCACATCTGTTGTGAATCAAATTTTTCCTGAAATTCTAAACAAATTCAACTTTGTCAGCTTCGATTCGCTCATCTCTAGTCCTATTCTTGGCTGCTGGCACACTGTTACTTTAATTTTTGCTTGTACTGCTTAAATTTCTGACTATGTTTGCAGTGTAGTTATTAGGCACTTGTTACACTGTTCTGAAACCATATTCTAATTAAGCTTTGTTCACATCTCCGTTAGGTAACTCTGGTGGTTTGTTCTGGCAGAGGAAGAGACTACTGGATTTACAGTACCAGTACCAATAACTGGACACTGCCGGGCACAGCCGGATCCCCATTCCCTATAATGGGATTTGGCTAATTTGCAGCATAGATGTCGGCTTTCTTCTAGAAAATGAGTGAAGCCTTACTTATGCACACTATAACCCTGGGTTCAGACCTGAGCGTTCTAAAAACGCGCGTCTTACGCGCGTTTTTGTCGCGCGTATTTCAGCGCGTTTTTGCAAATAGGAAACGCGCGTAAAACGCGCGTTCTTGTGATTGACTACTGTGGTGTCAATCACAAAACGCGCGTCAAACGCCCCAAAAGAAGCTCAAGTACTTGTTTATGCGTTGGGCGTTTTACAGCGCGTTCAAACGCGCTGTAAAACGCTCAAGTGTGAACCACTCCCATAGGGATGCATTGGTTTTAATCTGTTGAGCGTTTTACAGCGCGTTTGAACGCGCTGTAAAACGCTCAGGTGTGAACCCAGGGTAAAGAAAAGAGGCTCTACCTAAATTATGGCATACAGGTTAATGACGTATAGTAGGAAAGCTTGCCACTTCTAAAAGGTAAAATATAACTAATTCAGCAAAGCACAGAAGTTTAGTGAAATGCTACAAATTTGCTAGAGATTGGAAATAAAGTCATGAATACAAAGACAAGGGGTTATGACCAACAAAAGTCAAGAATGGAATGAATACTGGCAGTCACAATTCCAATATATCACACCCAGTTATACACATAATAAATGTTTTAATAAGCTGGGAACTTAACCTAGATACTTCTATTCACATTGTTTTATGACAACACCATTTTAAAATATGTAAGCTTCAATATTAATAACTATACAAAATCATCTTCTTGACCCCGGGACTAGACTCAATCAGACATATCTCTGCAGTAGGAGGAATCAGCTATACATGTCTAACAGTAATTATGCACTGCAGTATGCTATTTTTAAAGATTAACCTTGGAATTCCAATATTTAAAGGGGTTGTCCCGGCTTTTAATACTGATAACCTATCCCGGCACCCCCGCTGATCAGCTTAAGGAGGAGGTGGCAAGCGTAGTGTGCATGTGCCGTCTCCTGTCTCTCTTCCTTCTCTGTTACTGCTTTGCCATAGACAGCAGACGTAAGCAGGAAGAGAGAAGGGAGACGGCACGTGCACACTGTACGCGCCATTTCCTCATATAGCTGATCGGTGGGGGGTGCCGGGTGACACCCCCCCATATTTGATATTGGTGACTAGAGTTGAGTGAACACCTGAAAGTTTGGGTTCGCAGGGTTCAGCCAAACTTTGTTGCAAAATTTGAGTTCGGGACCCAAACTTGACCCCGAACTCCATTGAAGTCAATAGGGACCTAAATTTTGGGGCACTAAAATGGCTCTAAAAGAGTCATGGAAAAGGCTAGAGGGCAGCAAAAGGCAGCAATATGTGGGTAAGAGCATGACAAGTGCCCTTCAAAAAATGTGGATAGGGAAATTACTTAAAATAAAATAAATAAAAATTAAAAATAATAATCTTTAACTAGGAGAAAGTGGTCCATATGGAATAGGGGGTTGAGGAGACAGTGGACGTGGCGGTGTAGCTGGACATGGCGGTGTAGGTGGAAGCGGCGGTGAAGGAGGAAAAGGTAGCCAAAACATTGTGGAATATATAAAATAAAACAAAGAGAAAGTGCGCTGGAGTATAACAATGGCTGTGTGAGGCCGGTATACATGTCTATACTGCACAAGGTACGGACAAGTCCTGTGGAATCCATGGCTGGTTCATTTTATTGAATGTGAGCTTGTCCACATTGGCTGTGGACAGGCGGCTGCGCCTGTCTGTGATAACGCCTCCTGCCGTGCTAAACACACGTTCAGACAATACACTGGCAGCAGGGTAGGCCAGCATCTCCAATGCTTAAAGGGCAAGCTCAGGCCATGTGCCCAATTTGGAGACCCAGAAGTTGAATGGGGCAGACCAATCAGTCAGTACTTGTAGGAGTGTGCACACATACTGTTCCACCATGTTGCTGGAATGCTGCCTCCTGCTAAGACGTTCCATATCAGCTGGTGGTGCTGGTTCTTGTGGCGTGCTAACAAAGCTTTTTCACATTTCGGCCATGCTAACCCTGCCTTCTTGTGCCCTAGCTGCGTTGGCGACTTCTTCCTCCTCCTCTGCCTTCGCCTTGTGCTTCCACTGAGGCCCCAGTGTCAGGTGGAAATGCCATCAGCAGCGCGTCTACCAGCGTGCGCTTGTAATGGGTATAGATCACCCAACAATCTAAACGCCGCCGAATTTACAGAACATATTTCCCAGTCAGGTATGCAGTGCAGGGGTAGTTTGAAAGAAAAAATGGGTACAGAGCACCCAGCAATCTAAACAACGCCGAATTTACAGAATATATTTCCCTGTCAGGTATGCAGGGCACGGGTAGGTTGAAAGAAAAAAGGGGTCATGGAGCGTCCCCGTAATCCAGCATCTATTCGCCCCGCTAAAGGATTTTTTTGAAAGTGTGTAGAAGCCACAAGGCGACCCCACGCTGCAGATTTATCATGGAAACATCATTGAGATTTTACAGCATATAACTACAGCACCCAACAGGCTAAATGCCGCCAAATTTACAGAATATATTTCCCAGTCAGGTATGCAGTGCAGCAGGAACAGACCCTCCAAGCCACTTGTGAATGACTAGTCTGATAATCATGGAAATGTCCACCCAAAATCTAAGAGCTGGATTTACTGATTACATTTCACCCTCAGAAAGTAGTGCAGACCGCAAATGTACTTTAACAAACATTTTTACTAAATTTAGTTCCCTGTCAGCAATGCAGAGCAGGGGTTTGTATACGGCACAAATGGTAAATTGTCACCCAAGAATGTAACAAATGATTTTTAGAAATATACTGTAGGTCCCTGTCACCTATGCAGAGCAGCGGTTTGTATACGGCAAAAATGTTAAAATGTCACCCACCAATGTAACAGAGGATTTTTATAAATATAGGTCCCTGTCACCTATGCAGAGAAGGGGTTTGTATACGGCAAAAATTGGTAAAATGTCACCCACCAATGTAACAGAGGATTTTTATGAATATAGGTCCCTGTCACCTATGCAGAGCAGGGGTTTGTATACGGCAAAAATGGGTTAATGTCACCCACCAATGTAACAGAGGATTTTTAGAAATATAGGTCCCTGTCACCTATGTAATGCAGGGGTTTGTATACGGCAAAACTGGGTAATGTCACCCAACAATGGAACAGACGAATCTTTGAAATTATTACCTTGTCTTCTATATGCATAAATGGAGTGCAGGTGCACTTAAAAAATGGGTATATGTTGCTCACTAAACTAAAAGAACAGGATTAAAATATTGTCTCTGGCACATATGCAGGTACAAGTGCACTACACTTGCACAAAATGGCCGCCGACACCCACCTAACTAACAGACGGATAAAAATTATTTTTCTGTGTCACTGGGCTCATGGGTAAAAAAATGTAGCAGATCACCCACAAAAATAATCACTGTAGTTTGCAGATTTAACATCAAGTACATCAGACCAGAATTGTTTCCTATTCTCTCCCTCACAGCAGCAGCATCCTATCCCTACACTAGTAAGAGCAGACTGACGTGCAGCACTACGTGATTCCAGCTTATATAGAGGTTTGGTCACATGCTGCACTTGCCAATCACAGCCATGCCATTAGTAGGCATGGCTGTGATGGCTTCTAAGGGCACACTAATTAAACGCTTATTAATTGGCTGCCCTGCAGCCTTTCAACAATCGCCATTAAATTGCCGAACACCGAACTCAAACCCGATTCACTATTTTCTAAAAAGCAGGTGCAATGTAGTATAATAGCAGTAGTATAATATGGTCTAGTACAGGGATGCCCAACCTGCGGCCCTCCAGCTGTTGCAAAACTACAACTCCCAGCATCCTTGGACAGCCTACAACTATTAGGGTATGCTGGGAGTTGTAGTTTTGCAACAGCTGGAGGGCCGCAGGTTGAGCATCCCTGGTCTAGTATAGTGTCCTTGTGTCACTGTGGTCCTACTTCAGGCTGTCGCTCCCTGGGGGTGGTTCGCTGCAATAATTGAGTTGAAGTAGACAATAAAGTCCAGACTGGGAAACTTGAACGTAGTTTACTGAATGAAGTTGGTAATACAAAAATGTTTCTTGACTTGGTTGTAATTCATTCCACTTGGAACCAGAAGGGTTTAAAGTGGCGGCAGTTGGTCCAAATGCTTCTCTTGGTTGCTATCCTGCTTAAATTTGTTATCTGTTCAATGAGTAGGGTGTCTCTTGTCTATTTTCCCTCTTATGTCAATAAAGTCTATAGTTCAGTCAATAGCAAGGAGCGGGGTACTCTGGGAGCTGCTTCCCGGGCTACTGCAGCAGGAGAGGGGGGAAACGCATTCACTTGCAGCACTATTTCTTGTCCCTTAGGATTCCAACTTCACCTAACTACAGCTTCCTGAAAAAAAAGCACCCCCACCAAAGGGAGGGAAAAATAATTGATTGATGAGTTCCATTCTTGTCTCAAGGACTCTGCCAGACCTATGCATCAAAACGGACAGTGTTCCTTTTAGTTTCCGTTATTGCAATTCCATTATTTTCCATTATTAGTATGGTGTAACAGAATGATATAACGGAAATCAAAACGCTTATGTGAGCCCCGCCTAAAAGTATAAATACACAGCCGCAGGCTTTCTGTTAACACTGAGTCCTATCATCTGATGATTCATGTGAAGTCCTTATCTCTGAACTCTTGACAGCTCATATACATTTATTCTAGCTCAATTCTTATCAAACAGATCAATATGGCTTAAATTAGTGTTTAGCTGTCAGGAGTTCAGAGATAAGTGCTTCAGATAGTCTGCGCTCTGCAAAATACGCAGAAGCTATGTACAATATGTATACTGGCAAATGCAATATAAATTAACAGTTGCATAAAACATACTTAGTAAGAAGGACATTTATTAAATTGGAACATGGAAAGCTAGCCATAAGAAACAATGACAAGGTGTTAATTTGTAGTTCCCCCTATCCGGGGTATACCTCTGGAGCTTAGACCAAATTTCTCCCGAACAAAGAGAAAACGAGCAAGATGTTTATTATATATAAGTTTAGGAAATTATATCCTCGCCATGCGAATCAAAACATCTGGTGATGGGGGTGGGCAGTGGCGACTCTAGGAACAATATATATGGGGGCACATATAATTTTTACCACTTAATCATACTAATGAAAAAAACAAAATAAGTATATATACCGTAAATAAGATTACAAAATATAAGCTTTCTAGAGTTTTCATTTCTTTCTCGGTATTGCTTCAGACCCGAAAAAGAGAGAAACACTCTCGAAAACTTTTCTTTACAGTTTAAAGCAGTTTCAGCAAACACCAGGGCTGTGTAAATAATCCCATATGTTAAACATATCACTAAAGAAGACCAACAAACAGACGCTCACAGGCTTATTCACAAAAGGGTGAAGAGTTTGGAGAAAGGGAACAATCTAGGACAACCAGCGGCCGTAACTAGAGTTGTATGGGCACCAGGGCAAACCTTGAATTGGGCCCAGCACCCCCAACCCCAAATACATCCCCGCCCTCCCGGCTCCACCCCCCAGTCACACCCTCTGCGACCGCGATCGTACTCCCCTGCTCCCATCACTATAGAAATACAGGGTAATACAGCCCCACATACCTCTGGATGTACGATGACGTCTCCTTTGATATAGATGTTCTCTTTCCTCATCTTCTCCTTTCAGACCTTCAGATCAGACCACCATTTTTTGTCTCTGCAGTTTGACAAAAAATAAAATAAAAATCTTAGTTTACTACTTTTCCATCATCCCGCTGTGCTCCCCAATATTATACTGCAGAGACTGATAAACCGCCTGAAAATACTAGGACCACACAGAACCCCCCATATAAAATACCCCTTCTTTGTGGCCTCAGTAGAAGCCCCCATAGTGCCCCCCAAAAATGTGCCAGTAAGAAGTGCCCCCATAGATGCCCCCCAAAAATGTGCCATTAAAAAGAGACGTGGTTGCAAAACATTAGGAAATCACAACTCAACTTTTACTCAAGTTTATTTTACTACTTTCCAAGAGCATGCCTTCATTGTTGCATATCTATAGGTAATGGAAGTGTGAAATCTTTGTGAGACATGTCGACTATCCTAGACTCCTTGTTTCATCTTATCAAAACACCAAGTATGATAGCAATCATCAGAAAGGGTATCAAGCGAAAATGAAAAATAAAATAAAATAAAGCCCATAATTCACTTGGTTTCATATTCTACAACTACAATTGAGTTTATATTGATTGAGACCTTGAAAAGTAATGTTAATAATGACTTGGTGACTTAGCTTTTAAGTCAAAATGTGGAAAAAAATAAAGGATTGAATTACTGTGGACAATTTCCTGGTTATTTTACCATGTCTTTAAAACATTAGCCTTAATTTATAATTTTTTTAAACCATGTGTTAAATTCTCTTATGCAGGAATCTGAAAGCTGTAACACTCAATTCAAGAAATGCCTATTTGTCAAAATGATATAAATATATTAAATAAGTTAAATCTAGTGTTTTGCTATCATGTGAAAAAATAAAAACACCACTCTTTTGGACTGCCCATAGACTTTGAAAGTATGGATTGTTTATCTAAGCAAGGACATTCCTGAACATTCCTTATCATGCTGCTGCCAGAATGAGATGCCTGCTGTAGTGAGAGTAAGAGTCAGGCTCGCCATAGAGAATACAGACTTGTTTTTTTCACCATTCCTGCCTCATCCATTGTTGCATAGACAGTGTTCAAAGAGTGCAGTATATAGAGATCAGGAAGCAGGAATGCCATCTTTTTCTCCAGTCCCATGTGATTGATATTGCGTGGACGCCTAAACACTCACCATACCAGCGTTCTGGTTGCCAGCATCCTATGCAAGTTGTGGCCTCTGTGCTCCTACCTAGTCCTCCAGCATCCGTCTCCTTATGGTGCACATGCTCATGTTCGGCCTCTAAAAGGAACATCGCAGGCATTGCCAAATCCTTCGCTGTCCAATGGCTAAGGGTCCCTGAGTATTTAAGGCAGAGGATGCTTTAACTTACATTCCCTGGTGACTAAAAAAGGTGTTTGTTAGTTTTGTGCTTTAGCAATTTGCAGTATTTATCCTGCGTTATTCCTGTCTGTGTTTCTGCCGTGTTCCAGTCCTGTACTTATCCTGTCTGTACTCATCCCAGTATGTTTGCCTTGCCTGTGCCTCTACCACTACCCCACCCGCAAGTCTATTCTGTGTCTAAACTCATCCACATTAACTGTACTGCCTGGATCTTCAGAAGCCAGTTTCAAATCCTGATGCCTGGTCAGACTTCCCTTGTGGTTTTGGTGTGTTTTTTCTGTGTCTTTGCAGTTTGAGCTCCTGGTGCTTGCACCAGAGTCCATGACAACTACACTGGGACTAACCCAGGAGATAATGGCCTGGTTGCTTCCCTGCAGCGAAAACTAGATCTCTGTATAGGGGTTAAAGGGTTAAAGGGTAAATACCAAAGAAGCAATGGAATAACGCCCTTGGGATTAGCACAAAGCAAAACTAGTTAGTTGGCACAGTGGGTGCGCCCTCACTGATGCGTACAAGTGAATAAATTAGACATATTTTACTGGATCTTTTCAATTACTGTAGCATTCATTTTTTCTTTTGCATGGGAATGTGGATCAAGATATAAAGGAGTTATCTGGGAAAAGATATTAATGACCTTTCCTCAGAAATAGGTCATCAATATAAAATCTGCAGGTGTCCCATCAGCTGTCAGAAGAGGCCGGGCGCTTCTTGTTCGCTGCAGCCTCTTCCTAGGCCAGTGACAGCACTGTGCATTTGTCACATGGCCTAGTTGCAGTTCAGAAACATTCAAGTGAATGTGGTTGAGATGTAATACCAAACACAGCTGCTTATATGATGTACAGCGCTGTGCTTGGAAAGCTGCCGGGAGCCTGCAGGACTCACCAGAGTATAGGTCATTATTATAATTTCCAGGATAACCCCTTTACGTTGCTGGAACCACCCCTATGGCTCCCGAAGTGCTGCTTCTAAAACTGGAAAACAAGAATACCAGATAAACTATGGCTTCTGTTCTGCCCAGCAGGGTTAGAAAATGATTCTAGTTCATTCTGCCAGAGTCTTGGTATTTCTCAAGTAGTCAATGTGGTTATAGCACCATCTAGCGGTGTTAAGTTGTATTACACCTTGTTTTTCTGTTACAAAGACTACTGCATTGTGGGTGGTGCACTGCATTGTGGGAGTGAAAAGCATCCTGAGAAAGAAAAGTCTCCAGTCTCTAAGACATATCAGCAGAGCTGTCCTTTTGCATATCTTCTTCTTAAACTCCACCATCCTTGTATATGCATATCTGGTGAGAGATTTACCTTTGTTTCAGGGACATAATGTTATGCAGAGCCGTTCAGCTAGTTGTTACTACTGTTAGCTAGACATACAATCCTATGTATAGGTGGCCATTTTACCATGTGCTTTCAGTGTTAATGCAAAAGTTATAGTACATGCTATCTATACTTTATACTTATACTTGCTATTTGTATTCTTGTAGTTTTACCAATCAAACATTCCTGTTTTACCAATAAACACGTTAGACTATAAAGAACAGCCCTCTTATTTGGAAGACATGAATGGTTTATGCTGAATGTCAGACTGCACACTGTGTGAACATGTATGAAGACAGAACAGCTTCAAAGGTGCTTCCAGTGCAAAAACAAAAAATTCATTTAAAAGCTCTAAAATACTCAGCTAGTTATACAAAGCACAAACATAAAACAATTGCATGGTTACTGGGGTGCTTCCCTTTTAAACCAATTACAGCCTTTTCATACATGCTATAGTTGGTGATGCAATCCTGTGACTGTGTGATCAATGGCTTGAGATGACAAGCATGCGCTGAAGTCAGAAAGCTGTTCTTTGAGGCTTAGGGTCCTTTCACACTGGCGTTTTTGTTTTCTGGCATAGAGATCCGTCGTCGGGTCTCTATGCCGGAAGAATCCTGATCAGGATCATCCCCATGCATTCTGAATGGAGAGAAATCCATTCAGGATGCATCAGGATGTCTTCAGTTCAGGACCGGAACGTTTTTTGGATGCAGCAAATACCGCAGCATGCTGCGCTTTTTGTTCCGTCCAAAAATCCGGAACACTTGCCGCAAGGCCAGATCCGGAATTAATGCCCATTGAAAGGCATTAATCCAGATCCGGCCTTAAGCTAAACGTCGTTTCGGTGCATCGCCGGATCCGACGTTTAGCTTTTTCTCAATTGTTACCATGGCAGCCAGGACGCTAAAGTCCTGGTTGCCATGGTAAAATGTAGTGGGGAGCGGGCGAGCAGTATACTTACCATCCGTGCGGCTTCCGGGGCACCCTGACGTCACTCTGGAGCGCCCCACACGCATGGATCACGTGATCCATGGGCATGGGGCATTCTGACGTCATTCAGGAGCGCCCCGGGAGCCGCACGGACTGTAAATATACCGCTCCCCCGCTCCCCGCTCTTACTATGGCAACCAGGACTTTAATAGCGTCCTGGCTGCCATAGTAACCTGAAAGCATTTCGAAGACTGATCAGGATCCGGATCAGTCTTCTAATGCTTCAGGCGACTTTCGTTCTGACGGATCCGGCGGGAAGGAAGTGCGGGACGGCTGCAATGTGCATTCTGCATTTTGCGGACCGCACATTGCTGGCACTATATAGAGAATGCCTTTTCTTGTCCGCAATTGCGGACAAGAATAGGACATGTTCTATTTTTTTGCGGAAACGGAAACACGGATGCGGAAACACGGATGCGGAAACACGGATGCGGACATCACATAGTGTGCTGTCCACATCCACTGCTGCCCCTATGAAATGAATGGGTCTGCAACCCTTCCGCAAAATTGCGGATGGGATGCGGATCCATTTTGCGTTCGTGTGAATTAGGCCTTAGTCAGTACATGCACCTTTTCCTAGCAACTGATGTGAGTTCCTCTGAGACTTGCATGAACACATTTTTACAGGAATGCTGATCTTAGACTATAGAGGATGGGGTCATATACTTTATTCTGTGACAACATCACTTATGATGTCTGACCAACAGTCAGTATAAACA
The DNA here is from genome assembly GCA_033119425.1 of Bufotes viridis. Taxonomy (NCBI): domain Eukaryota; kingdom Metazoa; phylum Chordata; class Amphibia; order Anura; family Bufonidae; genus Bufotes; species Bufotes viridis. Next base: position 280,920,032 of record CM065589.1, on the reverse strand, counting down.
AGAATACTACAAGAACTTAACATTTTCTGATATTTTATACAATTGTAACAGTTGTAACCTCTTCAACCAATTATTTGTTTTTGTCTCATTCTCATTTATTATATGAACTTGATCTATAGTGTTAAGCGCGAATATTCGAATAGCGAATTTTTTTAGCGAATATCGCCACTTCGCTAATTCGCGAATATTTCGAATATAGCGCTATAAATTCGCTATTTCGAATATTCGTTTTTTTTTTGTTTTTTTTTTAATATATTTTATATTTTTTTCTTTCCCACTTCCCAACAGTAGTTCTTACCTGTCCTGAGGATTCCTGGCTTCCTGGCTGCTCTAGTCAGTGCCCATTGCCGCTTCTGCCGGCTTCCGTGCTCATGGAGCGTCCCCATCACCATGGGAACGTCTCCATATACTAAAATGTACTGTCGGATTTGAGGAATTACGTTGAAATCGCAATGCGATTAATTCAAGTTATATTAATCGCATTGCTGGGTTTATAATGGGTCAGCTTGCTAGAATGAACGAAGTTAACGAATATGGAATATAGCGGCACTGCTAAGTTGAATTCGCAATGCGATTAATTTAACTTGAAGTAATCGCATTGTGATTTCAACTTAGCACTGCTATCTTACATAGGCTAGAATTAACGAATATGGAATATAGCACTAGCAGTGCTAAGTTGAAATCACAATGCGATTACTTCAAGTTAAATTAATCGCATTGCGAATTCAACTTAGCAGTGCTGCTATATTCCATATTCGTTAACTTCGCTCATTCTAGCAAGCTGACCCATTATAAACCCAGCTCTAAGTTGAAATCGCAATGCGATTAATATAACTTGAATTAATCGCATTGCGATTTCAACGTAATTCCTCAAATCCGACAGTACATTTTAGTATATGGAGATGTTCCCATGGTGATGGGGACGCTCCATGAGCAAGGAACTTTATGGTTGGCTTGGTAGAATTAGCGAATAGCGAATATGACGAATGAATTCGTCATATTCCTCAAAACGAAGATAACTAAGTATTCTACATCTTCGTTTTAGCAACCTGTTCGTCAACCTCGCTAATTCTAGCAATCAAATAGGAAGGTTGACTATAGAGACAGCTGTGTTAAATTCGCTATGCGATTTTTTTTTTTTTAATAGAATAATTATATTACTTACTTGATATAATTATTATAATTATTCTATTTATTAAAAAAAATATATAAATAATCGCATAGCGAATTAAACACAGTTGTCTCTATAGTCAACCCTCCTATTTGATTGCTAGAATTAGCGAAGTTGACGAATAGGTAGCTAAAACGAAGATGTAGAATACTTCGTTATCTTCGTTTTGAGGAATATGACGAATACATTCGTCATATCCGTCATCTTCGCTATAATTCTAGATATGAAACCAATAGGAAAGTAGCCTTAAGTTAAAATCGCAATACGCAATTACTTAAATCGCATATTAATCGCGGTAACTAGAATAATGACGAATATTCGATTTCGACGAATATGAAACGAATATTCATTCGAATATTCGAGAATTTCGTCGAAATCGAATATGGCACCTGCCGCTCATCACTATTGATCTATTAAGAGTCTAAATAAAATGAAAATGAGCATTCTAAAATAAAAGCTTTCAACTGGCAATATGTGCAAGCATGCTGCGAAAACCTTAAACATTAGTTTTATAACAGATGTATAATAAAATGTTGTTTGTTCGCTCAGAATAATTCTTTGTCTTCCTTAACATTACCGTCAGTGCATTTTAATCTTGATACAGTGTAACATGCTTTTGGCAACTCTTAGAGATTTCCTTCAGGATCAAATAAACACCTACAGCATGTGAAAGTTCAGAGAGAAATCATTCCACATATCCAGGCTTTTTGGAACCATAAGAATAAATAGGCCAAAATAAATAGAACAAAAACAACATCTAAAGCGTGGAATGTGCATTCTGGGAGCATGTCATTGCTGCACCGGCTGTTCAAGTTTAATGTCGGAGCTTTGTATCAGGTGGCAGAGAACTTCAGCAAGAATATAGGAAGTGAGCAAAGTTTCCTAAATTAGAATGATTTTATTCTCCACAACGGCAATAAAAATATTTTAAGAAAAAAACTTTGCTATTACTATAGGTGAGCAGATATACAATTAAGTGCTTGTATTCAGGAGAAACTATGCTTTTGGCTGAACTTTGCAATTGTTATATATTTTTTGCTTTTTAAATACAAAATCATGCAAGTATTCTTAAAAGGTTCCTACTATTGTACTGCTGTAAAGCCTTTGCAGCTTCTTTAGGCTACATTCACACGACGACAATTGTCGCGCGACAAAAAGTTGCGCGACAATTTGGGAACCACTACACTGCAACATTTGTAGCGCGACATTGATGTCACATTAATGTCGCGCGACAATTTTTATAATGGGAGTCTATGGAGGTGCCGCACGTGCAACATGCGACATGTTGCGACTGCGACACAACAGTCGCAAAAAATCCGTCCCGGATGGATTTTTTCCAACTCTCGTGTCGCAGTCGCAGCATGTCGCATGTCGCACTGCGACACCATAGACTCCCATTATAAAAATTGTCGCGCGACAATAGTGCGACTTTTTGTCGCGCGACAATTGTCGTCGTGTGAACGTAGCCTTAGAGAGCATCGATGTGGCCAGGTTTTTCTGCTTCCAGGGCAAAGATTAAGTCGGCACCTCTCACCTGAACTTTAACTCCATAAGCCATACCCTTTCCCCGCACCAATGAATGAATGAATACATTTTTTACCTTCACATTAAAGAGTCAGGATCTGGGTGTCAGAGGGTAATGACAAACAGAGTAACTTCCAGGTGACAGCAATGCAAGCAAAAAACAATCTCAGCAGTATATTAGCATGGTTTGTCAATTGTTATTGGCCTTGCAGTTTTAGGGTACGTTCACACGACGACAATTGTCGTGCGACAAAAAGTCGCACTATTGTCGCGCGACAATTTTTATAATGGGAGTCTATGGTGTCGCAGTGCGACATGCGACATGCTGCGACTGCGACACGAAAGTCGGAGAAAATCCATTCAAGATGGGTTTTTCTGCGACTGTCGCGTCGCAGTCGCAGCATGTCGCATGTCGCAATGCGACACCATAGACTCCCATTATAAAAATTGTCGCGCGACAATAGTGCGACAAAATGTCGCGCGACAAATGTTGCAGTGAAGTTGTGCCCTATTTGTCGCGCGACTTTTTGTCGCGCGACAATTGTCGTCGTGTGAACGTACCCTTACAGGTAAAACTGCTGTTTACCTGAAAAATCATGTGGTCATTAATGGATATATCTTTAAGTAACAACTTTACCAACAGAACCATGCAGGAAGTAGCACTTAGTTTGCAAAGCATTCCATGCTATTCAGTGTGTTAGGTGGAGGAGCCGCTTCACCTGATCTGATGAGCGTACTGCCACTGGGGGGATGTGAGCTTTGAACACCAATGACAGTGCTCTTTGCCTCTCAGAGAGGCAGAGCAGAAATTAACAATGTCCAGCGTATCACTGCTCAGAAAAGAGAGAGGAGAGGTCCAATATAAAATGCCTGATGAGTGTCATTACAGTAAATGCAACTGTGAGCCAAGTGTTGCACAGGTAAGGAACATTCACTCTGTGCAGGGCAAAAAGGTGACCTACAGAATTCCCAGGAATATGCCTTGCAAGGTGAGGAAGGGGAGGTGCAGGAGTGCCACAATGGGTCAAAGACAGGGTTACAGAGTGCAGACCAACACCTTAAGCAGGTCCATGATTGAAAGGTGGAGCAGTGGTTACCACATCTGCCATAACCTGAAGATGACAATGGCTGCAGATACTATGGTTTCCCCCACTACATGCAGCAGTGTTACCTTAACTGCTAGATGTGAGCTGAGTCCCTTTAAGACAAGGCAGTAAGGTTTAGTGCCACTAGGCTGAAGAGGAGCCAATGTCCTAGTCCATTCATCAGCGCGTGGGATAGCAGAGGCTAATGAGGACAATTCCACTGCGAGTGTGGAATCCTCCTCATGATAGAAGTCCAGGATATTGTGGAACATACTGCAAGTGTGGGGAGACCACAAGCTAGTAGGCATCTAGGCATTGAGATGGCAGTGAGGTGGGCCCATAGACTTTCTACTGACTTTTTATTTCTATTGTCTTGCTTCTTGTTCCACAGCCAGGAAAGAGAGAGAAAGAGATCACTAAGTTATTGCTTCTCTCTCCTAATTCTAGAGATTGGTGGGGGTCTCAACACGCAGACCCACACTGATCTAAACTGTTGATATGTCCCTATGACATATCAAAAGTTTAGTGAAAGTACTGTTTCATTTTATGGTGTTAAACAGTTGGGACCTGCAGTTTCTCTGATCCCAGCCATTAAAGTAACTCTCACTGTTGATGGCCTATACTGTTTGTAAATACACTAAGTAATTGTTTTATTTTACAAAAACTCAGGAGTTTTTTTTTTAGATATAATGTTTTGAAGCCACTCTATGTATTCTACTTCCTGTCTTGTCTTTATCATCTTCCTTTATTTGGACTTTCGCACAGGAACAGCTTTACTTGACTTTTTACTCAGACCATTAACTGTGGTCAGAGAGGAAAGAGGATGAATGACTCTATTACAGAATCACACATTACATTGATAAGTGTAATGCTCATCTGTGAACATCTTTGTCTAGGCCTATCAAGAAAACAGTAGAACTGTCATGATAATGTTATCTAAATTCTATAATTTATTATTATACTAACAGATAACATCTCCCCTCACAGCAGCAGTAAACTGATAATGGTTTGCCTATCTATGTGGGAGCTTTATCTCTGCATGCTGAATGCTACACAGGAACAATAGCTTTTATTTAATTTTCAATGCTATAGTACTGCCGAAATGAAATAAGAATAACAGCCGAAAATTCTAAAAAAAATAGTTTTCTATGAATATTGAGCTTAAAAATAACACTTTCTCATGGAAGTGTTCCTTTCATTGATATCACAGTAAAGAAGTATTATTTCGAAAAAAAATTTTTTTTTCACATTAACGTATCACAGATATTTGTATCACTGATACAAAATCAATGAGACTTTGCCTGGGTAAAACACATAGTGATGAATATTCTTTCTTTCCAACCTGGGTTAATTTTCATATTGTAGATTTTTTAAATTTGGCTTTCTGTTAATGATTATGTGGGGCAACTATATTGCTATATTCTGCTCTGTTAAAAATGTTTTCCCACAATTGACATTTATCACATATCACTGGGACCCCACTGTCAGTATTATGGGGTTTATGAGCACCCATTCCTTCTCAAAGTATTACTGTAGTGAGAAGTTTGAATGACATAGTGACCGAGCATTCATACTGCTGCTCCACTCAATGGGACTTATGCAGACAGCAAAGATGGAGCTATCTCCATCAATCACACAGACTTTGAACAGAATGGTGGTGGTCCCATTGGTGGGGTCCCCATGATCAGTCATGTATTACCTGTCCTTTGAATAGGTGATAAATGTTGATTTACAGATACCGCATGGACATAGGAAACTCATGTCTGGAGATAACTCATTGACTTCTATGAAAGACTGTGCTGGGCATGCTTCATGACCTGTTAGGAGGTCACCGTGATGCAAGGGGAGGAGGAAGTGAGCTGTAACCATTACTTATTGCTAATGGCTTGATCCTGTGTTATCTATATATAAGTGTTAACTTTCATTGTAATCCCTATGATAATGGTATACCTGCTGAGAAGTCATTGTTACAGAATATGAATTTATATGAAAAATGCATTTCCTTCTTTTTCTGCAGCATTTGCATTGTATATCCAGTTGTTTATTACTTGGTGTAACTCACATAATGTGTAGACCCCTATGTTACAATGTGCTTCAGAAATCAGTTGGTATCTATGGAAAAACAATTTAATAAATTGGTACATTGTAAAATATGGTGCAAATTTGAAATTTTCAAACTGTTTTAATTATTTAGACAGACTGATACAGGAGCTTTACTTCACATGATGTATCAGGATTACTTGAGTTCAACTAACAGTGGATGAGCAGCATAGTACTGTAATTACTTCAGTAGGTCACCCTTTTCCCTTTAGCCTGCAGCTGAAATAACAAAACCTGTAATGGTAACTTTATTTAATCTATGTCCTGCTGTTTTACATATGTAATGCATATTAAATGACATAGATAATATATTACAGTCACATCATATTCCATATTTGTAGGTATTTACGACAATCACAAGAGCAAAGTAGTGTTTTTGTATATGCTAATCTAAAACTACCAAACTCATGTTATTATTAGCATTTGTCTTCTTTATATCCCCGACAGCGCCCCCACCTCATTTTACTCTTTTTAATCTCTTTATTTGCTTTTTTTTTTATTGAGAAATTAATCAAAATTGTGTGATTGATGTATTACTGTTACTTTTACAAATGGTTAATTAGGAGCTCAGGGGTTGATTACTGATAACATCCCCAGGGGTTGGTCGGAATAATTAAAAATTGTCAGAACAATAAAGAGAGACAATATTTTTTATGTTAGCTTTCTTAGGTAATTGTTTGTTTGTTTGCTTATTTGCACACATCAATTTACTGGAATAGTTCTGAGAGAGGAGCATTATCGGAATATTAAACTCAGCTTAACAAATTTGGGAATTACTTTACTATGATGACCTATTTACATAAAGAAGCTTTCACTGTCCACAGTTGATCTCTTAGTGAAAAAGACTGAAAATAAAGAAAAAATGCAAGGCCTAAAGAATACCAAAAGTAGGTGAAATAAAAATATCTAACAAAGTTTGATTTGTTAGAATCAAAGTTCAACCCTAATAAAAGAAAAAAATCAGATTTCGTAGAATCAGAATTTCTTCAGATTCATTTGAGAGACTTTCCAGGCATTTAACACACTTTCGATTCAGGTAAAGTCCATTCAGACCCCAATTTCCAGTGCACCAGAGGGAGCACGTGCCCTAAGGGCAGCCTGCAAGAAGGAACAAAACGAGTCTGGTGGCTGGACCCCCTTAGGAAGAGAAGAGCAGAAGGCAAATCCCTACTACTGGGAAGCTGAGACCAGGGATTGATAAATGAAGCAGATGTTGCTGCTGGTTTTTCTACAACTCTATAAAATCACATGCAGCTCTATTTTTTTGCATGTACATGACATTCTTTGCTACTGAAACTGTTTTAAATGTAAAAAACTGCTATTAGACAGCCAAAATATCAGATCCTTTTAGCATCTTTATTACTGTATGAATGCAAAACCAACACCTCTGAGGGTCCTACGGACTGAGATCACCATAGAATATTCAAGTCTCACTGCAAAATGAATTACCACATTGTAAAGTGGGATGTCCCAAAAGTCTTCCAGTTCTGTGAGATTTCTGGACCATCTTGTATGCACTGCTCTTTGAAGTTTTATCGAAAGATTTTCAATGATATTCAGATCATGGGACTGTGAGCCATGGTAAAACCTTCAGCTTGCACTTTTTGAGGTAGTCTAATCTGTGATACTTGCCAAAGGGGGTGCTACTAGGTACTACTAACAATGCAAGGTACCAAAACATGTGATTCAGGCCCGCTTTCTTTTTTGTTATTTTGAAAATGTAAAAGATGAAAATAAAAATGTATTTTTCTGTGAAAATACAAAGAGAATGTGTCATTTTAAATTTTATGCCTTTTGGAGATCATTTCATCTTCAATAGTGATAAGCGGCATAGGCAATATTTGTTTTCATGGTATTTCACGAATTTTTCGCATAATATTCGCAATAAATTCACAAATTCTAGAATTCGTGCTCCCTAGTCATTATTTTTGCGATTGTGCAAATTGGCACTAATGATGAACATATTTTTTGCGCAATACGTGCAACTTCACATTTTATCAGGTCTGAACCGATATTACTGATTGGTGCACTAAGTATTGTTGTGACATCACAACACTGTGTCTGTAGCATGCGTGCATTGACAGCAGAGAAACAGTAATTCCTATCACACCTCCAGCGGGACGCAGCTACACTATATCACTATCTAACCTACACTGACTATCCCCCACTAACTATCTGTAGAATATATATATATATATATATATATATATATATATGCTAACTAACTATCTAATGTAATTAAATAGGGATCCAGATGAGTCTGCAAAGCACAGAGCACAGCAATGACACTGCTGTCTCTCTCAGAACTGCAAAAAACAGCAGAAAATGGCTGCTGTGGAGGTTCTTATATAGTAAGGGGTAGGCAGCTTTCCTATTGGTTGCTAGGGATGTTGCTAAGCTCTGACAAATATATTGCAGCCTTCTCATTCGCCCAGAAGCAATAAGTGAGGTTACTGATAAAAAAAAATATCTAGAATATTCTAGATATAACAAAATAGAGCAGGCAGCACTACGGACTTGTGAAGATAATGTGGGATTTATTAACACCCGAACAACTGCAACGTTTCAGCTCGCCTCAATGGAGCCTTTGTCAAGCAAAGTGTAGTGCTCAAGTTAACATTATATAGTGGAAGCTCATAGTTAATTACATCACAATCAATCAATAATCAAAGTGGTAAAAAAGTACAAAAACAGTGTACAATTTTAACATGATCCTGTGATACATTGAATATAATACGTGATCGGTTTAAAAATCAAGTTCATTGTGTAAAAGATAGACTTTCCAAAACGAAAAGTTGATAATACAATCAATCAATTCAATCATGTGCAGGTATGTGAGTGAATCAATAGAATAAGGACATACGCTAGTCACGGAAACTTCCAAGGATCGCAGGCTTGTCGTGATACCCAATGCGCCTGGTCAAACATCACGAGAGTATGACGCTGCCTGCACACTAGTGCGCAGGATCCTATTCTCGCCCATCTCAAAGATGGAGTCACTTGTCTCTATACCACACTGCGCATGACCAAATCGGACCGCAATGTAGCTAATAACAATCACCAACATTGTATAACCTTATCGTATATGGACATAATATATATTGTAAAGGGAGAATCATGAGTATTCAGGTTCCGATATACTTAAATGGGTGACAATCGCACAGCATATTTATGACATACGTGTCCTCCCTAAAGGTAAGCAGGGATCAAATCAGCTCCATGCCTATTAACCCCTACCTTGAATAAATCGCTACCTGTCTCATGGATTCCTTAGGACATCATTCTATGTATACATCCCATTGGGTCCGGTTTTGGTGCATGTTACACAATACACCTTATCCAAATCCATTGCAACGGAGGAGGGGGTAGGTATCACCCGATCCACTCCTACCATGAGATGGTATAAAGAAGGATGACTCACATATATACAAAAGCTACTCAGATTAAACTGGGAGGAATACTATTGCGGTCCATTTGGATCTCACAGTAGAAAAAGAAAAAATATTTGTACCACGGATCTAGTTATTATATCTATTCATATGGAAGTCTCATGCTGCATCTTGTCCTTAAAATGGCTGTAGAAATCCATTTCAGATATGACTGAAAAAAAAAAGAAAAAGGAAAAACTAACATAATGTAATTTGCACTACTGAATTCAAACACTCAGGAGGTCAGAGGAGCGAAGCCCTACCAAATAATGGAGGATCATGTCACCTTAAACTCAATATTTAACCCTTTGGGCTTTAATGTTTGCAAGCTGAATATCCAGTAGAGTTCCCTACGTTTCAATAGAGTCACTCTATCACCTTCGTGTCTAGGCATCTGTACTTGATCAATAATGCGGAATCTCAAATCCCTTTCTTTATGTTTGGCCTCCACAAAATGTCTGGAGAATAGAATATTCGTATATATAGCACTATATTCTACATCTTTGCGAATTCTCGAAGTGCTGATATTAGCGATAAAAATTTGCGATTACAATATTCGCGATCAACATTAATCTTCATCTTGTTTGTTCACAGTGACAGTAATTTTGACCAGGGGTGCCCAAACCCATACCACTGTAAATGCATATGTCAATTTCATGTGATTTTCCCTTCTAGCTTCATCTCTTCCAACAACTCTATATTGAGTTAATAGCTGGAGACAACCAGATACTGCAACTAGTAGTAAAAACTCTGTAGCTTGTGGGTAGGAGTTAACAAGTCAAGTTAAAACTAAGTTTTGCAACAAATCGACTTTGGATCTTGGATCAGAAGTTCAATTCGCTCACCTCTACTTGTGGGACTCAAGTGAATATTGTTTCAGAACACATAAAGCCTAGGCTCTATACTTCCTTACTGAAATTCATCCACAAATTGAGCAATTTTTCCTTACCTATTTTACCTATTATACTTAGAGCTTATTTTTCATGAATTATAACAATTGCCCATTGTAACACATATTTTGACATACAATACTTAACTGCTAAAATATCTGATAGCCATTGCTTAAGGTTTTGCTGTGGCAAATTCTGCTGTGTTTGCTTCTTCTAACTTCATGCTGAATAGTAACTTGTGATACATTCTTTAATTACCTTTATGCCTCTAGTGAGTTTGAGATAACATTAATTTGTGACTTAGTAAAATGACAGTAGTCATTACATGCAAGATGTATCATACAAACGACTCCACGGAGTGAATTTAAACATGTCTTTGATAATAACTCATCTGGATTCCTTACAGCAGAGTCAATATTTTAGTCTATGGTGTGTGAAAGTCCTCTCCAAGAAAGCATAACAGATTTATTTCCTCTTATTCAGCTTGCAACTATCGAGTTTAGCTTGTCATTCCTAGTTATACATGCTATTGATCTAAAATTGGCAAATATGAATATTGTATTCTAAATGGGTATTTCTATATGATTTATTTCAGACTAGTGTCTCTACTAAATTTATACTTTTGTCATATCAGAAAAATGTCTAAAAATTACTGCACAAAAACATAGCCTCATTGGTATTCAAATGCAAAACCCCTTTGGATCTTTCTTTTACTTTACTTGCTCTAACTACAATAGGGTCAGTGGTGACATCTGATCTGTGCTTGGTGTAGCTAAAGCTGGGCATACACTAAAGTTTTGAGCCATTTAATAAATTATTGATTGGCATGTTTCAGCACCGGTGGTCCATACCTGCTGATATCTCCATGGTCCCAGCGGATATACCTGCCAAAGCACTGGCAGTTCGCTACCTGCATTGACACTCTGTGTTTGCTGACATCCTCCTACTGCATGCTAGGCCTGGTCTCTCATTTCTTAAAGGAGTATTCCGGTAAAGTAACTTCATTTTTAAAAAAACTGCATTAAGGCTGCAAGCTGTGACCCAACCAGAACCCATACCTATACATATAACCAGAGCTTCAAGTTACCTTGCAATCCATTTGTCTAGCTCCTGTGTGAGCCTGCTCCTGTGTGAGCCTGCTGAGAGTATCATAGCACCTGATCTTCCCTCACAAACCTACAATCCCCACAATTCCTAGCTTTCCCGCTGTGAGTTTTTGCTTGTTCATGAGTGTTGATGTTTATTGATTGAGTGTTGATGTTTATTCCAGCCCAGTCACGCCCCCCTCTACTCAGTAATCACCAGCATACTAACACGCTCTTTGTTTTACAAGACATTTTGCTAGAGAACTGAACACACTGAGCATGCTCGACCTAACAAAGGCTCAGAACTACAGGTCGATGCCATGGTAATTTATGAGGAAACACAGTGGGTAGTAGAGGAAGAAAACTACTTTTATAACTACTGAATAGTGAATATTTCAAGATTACATTATATTAGGTAATTATTGATGATGAATTAGTCTAAAACATGTTATATTTATGGTAACCGGAATATCCCTTTAAAGGGTTCTTAAAAGGGTTATCTGGTAATTAATTCTCTGGATAGATCATCAATATCAGATCAGCGGGAGTTCCAGAGACCAGCTGTTAGAAGAGGCTGGTGCTCAGCGAGCACAGCAACCTCTTCTTAGGCCATGTGTTGTCACTGTACATCTGTCACATGGTCTAGTTGCAGTTCAGCCCCATTATTCAAGTCAATGCGGCTGAGCTGCAATGCTAAGCACAGCCTCTATACAATGTACGGCACTGTGCTTGGAAAGCTGCTTGGAGCCATCTATGGTCACCTGAAACAGCTGATCTGCGGGGGTTCCAGGACATTGACCTCTGCTGATGCGATAATGATGACCTATCCTGAGGATAGGTCATTATTATAAATTCCTGGATAACCCCTTTAAAGGGCCAGTGTGCATGTCATAATTAATCCCTAACCAATAGCTGCTTTTCTTGGGTTATTTATTAAGTACAAGCTTACTAGTCCTTGCAAAGGTTTGTGCTAAAGTCTGATCTTCCGTGACTGCCCTCTGCCCATTTACAGTTTTGAACCAGTTCTGACTTCCCTTACATCTGCCTGTTTATCATATTGACCATGTGCTGCCTGCCCTGACCTATGGCCTGTTTACTGTAGTGAATAAACTATGTCCTCCTCGATCTTAGCTGACTAAAATGTTGCCTGTCCTTTAGGGGCCACTCACTGGTGTCTCTTAAATGGGTTGTCCAGGTTCAGAGCTGAACCCGGACATACCTCCATTTTCACCCAGGCAGCCCCTCTGACTTGAGCATCAGAGCAGTTCATGCTCCAATGCTCTCCTTTGCCTTGCACTAAATCGCGCAGGTCAAAGGCATTTTCCTGAGTTCCGGTAACGAACCGGTCTCTCCATGGGGCTGCCAGGAAGCCCGGTGACATCACTGTCTCTGATGGGCGGGCTTTAGCACTGCTTTAGCCTGTAAAACGGCTAAGCTAGGCCAGCACTAAAGCCCGCCCATCAGTGCCGGTGACATCACCGAACACATTGCCGGGCGGAAGCTTCCACCTGGCAGTGTGTTATTGTAAGGGATGAGATGGGGCTGCCTGGGTGAAATTATGGGTATGTCCGGGTTCAGGTTTCTATTATGTAAGCCTCACAAAGTGACTTCAAATTTTCTGAAATAAAATGGCATTCACAAAATGATCCAAACATAAAGTAGACATATGGGAAATGTAAACATCAGGGGGGCTGCCGAGGTGAAATTATGGGTATGTCCGGGTTCAGCTCTGAACCTGGACAACCCATTTAACCTGCCTGGGTCAGCTGTCACTGAACAGAGGCCACTTCAAGAGGTGGTTTCCATGCAGTGGAGACCAGATTCTAGTATGGGTATGAAAAGGTAAAAATCAGTGGGGCCACTTAAATAATGTCCTTAGGAGAAGTCCTAAGCCAAGTCCGTCCATGACACAGTAGGTACACACCCACTCCCTTACACATGTGAAGATTGTTTTTTTAGATGATAATGCCATAAATTAAAACACCTAGGCATCAATAAATCTATGATTTCCTGTGGCCTGGGATTGACATTGGCTTGACCTGTATCCTTCTATTTAAGGGGTGCCTGTCTGTCATTTAAATAACTTTTCAAGTTTTGCAAAGACTGGTCCTGACAATGAAGGAAGAAATTCAATAAAGAAATCTTCAGTTATCTTGGAATTAAGAGGAAATAATAATTGCCCCCTATGCTCTTCTGTTCTGACTCATAACTGGGGCTCCATGGTTATTTTGCATATTACCATTTCCCAGGGAGCTTTGTACTTTGGATTGCTGTGTTGAGACTCTTAAATGAGGCTCCACAGTATTTGTTTTGTAGCTGGTCTCCTCAAGATCAGCTGTTGTTTTGCTTGAGTAGTTTCCTAGGCATTGCTCCCGCTTAGCCAGAATCCTACTCCACACTGATGAGGGGCAACACCCCAAAACAGCTGTCTGAGGATGGATACCTGGCTTAGGTTGTCAAATTCTTAAGGTTTGTAACAGAGCTGGATCTTGACATAGGGGCCACTTAATATGGTGAATCTGGTGATCTATTAAATGGAGATACCCCTTAGCTTGGTTTTCTTTCTCTGGAGGGATATCTGTATTTCACTGTGTTGAAGACCCATAACTGGGGTTCCATGATTATTTTTCATATTACTGTTTAAAAATCACGTGCCTTCATCTGGCATTTAACATTCTTTTGCACCTGGTAGCCTCCATCACACGGTCTGATATGGGTGTGGCTTACAGTCTTGCTTTATTCACATTGCATTAGTTGTCCTGCTATGCGGTTGTGTGGAAGCTTGGCTGTGAGCAGTATTCCATCACCTTCAGACCGTGTTCACACCATAGTTAGCGTAGTGGTAGGACCCCATGCCATGCTGAGTGACCGTGACGTGGTGCATGAGGGGCTCCGATGTGTTCCTGACAGGAATATATTGGCAAACAGTCTCAGCTTTTAATATCTGCTTGTTTGACTAGCTATTATAGTCAGTGGCATATCCGTTTGGTGCATTTTTTTCTATGATTTTTATATTTATATATTTCATCCGCTCAGTGCTCCGTTTTGTGTAGGATGCCTTTGTAGTGCATGTTGTCCGCGCCTGCATCCTCCATTGTACGCAATTTTTGCTGGGGATGGCCGTTTGCTGAGGTCCACATGTGGTGGGACTGCTCCCCCAATGAGAAACATGCTACAGTGTTTGGGGTCTGAGTAGTTCCCCCATATTGGCCATCATATTACTGTTTCCCAAGGAGCTTTGCACTTTGGACTGTGTTGAGACTCTTAAATGAGGCTCCACAGTATTTTTCTCCCCAAGATCAGCTATTGTTCTGTTTGCCTTCTGTCCCGTGACAGATTTCTGTCCTCCCTGAGCTGGCCTTAGGACAAACGCATTGCAGTACCACCCCATTTAAACTCTTGTCAAGTAAAAAGTCCAATCCATGGCAATAAGTGATAGAAAACTATATTCCCAACCAAATTTCCATTGCAATTTAGAGCAAATGTACTTAGCTAGCAGCATATTACACTAAACAAAATCGAAATAATGCCAATTCATACATAAAACCAAACTGTCAAAAGGTTGAAATGCATTTTCTCATTCACCTTCAATCCATATAAAGAGTTTCAGTTTCATAAAAAAAGACAGAAACTAATGATTTAGTACATACTTATATTTCAGAATTAAGGCACATTATACGGTGGCATTGTGCTACTAAAACTTTACAGTTATGACTTGAGTGTGGAATAGACCTAGCTAGCGAATACTACAGTTTGTGGTGCAGGTCACAGAATCAGCTGGGGAGATTAAAAACACTGTAGAATTACTGTATGGCTGTTTACTCAGCTTGAGTCTTTAATGCAAGCAAAATCACATATTTACAATTTGTTGGGTTTTAAATGTTTAACACTCCGGGGTTATTCACTAAATAGTAAGGAAAATAGCACAATTCTGTCCTCTGTTGTGTGTTTTAGTCTAGTGTAAACTGCAATTAATGGCTGGGAGTTGGGTGTTTCTTACATGGTGTTTTAAACAAGCCTTATTCAAGGATTACCAAAATGTTAAGTCTTTAAGGGTACTCCAAATGACCTTTTCAGGTCCACGTTATAGTAGCTTGTATTTATCTATTAGAATATTAGTATATATATATATATATATATATATTAATCTAAGTAGGCTATGTTTGCTTCTATGTCAAAGACTCATTTCGTGGCCTTCATTACAATTTCCATCATCTGAGTAATCCTTTGCCTCCATTATTTGCATTGTACTACTCATATTCCACAGAAACAAGAATGGACATATACTTGGTTTGTCATTCCTGAATATTCTGAGATAACTCATATTTTCCAGTTTTCTCATGGCAGGTTACATAGAAAGTAAAACGTTATTAACTGTTGTCCAGTGCGTTTGTTCATATTCAGCAGTAGTAAAATGAACAGATCATCACTAACCAGCGTTACTAGCAACGCTGGTTAAAGATGATCTTGTGGTGTAAATTCACCACTGATTACCCAATGAATGAGTAAAACACTGGTTCATCTGGTAATTGGATATTTTGTGCAGCACAAAAGATCATCATTTCCCATTGGTGGATGGTGCTATGTAAACACAATCTACTGCCGGAAATCAATGAGACAGTATGGGGAAGAGCAATGTCATTAGCGGAGGAGATAGATGCGATTTCCTCTGCTAGCAAGCAGTAGAATGTCAGGAAGAAAGGCTTCCTTCCCGACAATCTTCTAGATCGTTGGCCCATGTAAAGGGACCATAAGGCATCAAAATGGTTTATAGAGGGATTTGGCTCCTCCCTCTATTTCCTCATTTCCCTGGAATGCAATCCAATGGTTGCCATGGAAGAAGGAGGCCTTGCAACTGGGTCTATCAACTACGAAAACCTAAGAGAAGGTCTAATAGGTGAACTGTCAGTGTAAAGCTGACAAGTGTAATACACTGCAGTAAATAAATGCAGATACTAGTAATGACACATCAGAAGTTTAAAAAAAATAATAATAATAAATAATAAAAATATAAAAGTTATCAATTTTTAAAAAGCTATACATAATTGGTATTGCCACATTCATAATGACCTTAAAGTTGTATTCCGGTTTTGCAATTTTTGGCACCTTGTCTACAAATCAAACATAATAAAAACAATCAAAATATTTTATGTACCCAAAATGATAACATTAACTTATCTCAAGATCTCCTACAACTCAATCAACAGGAAAAAAGTTATGGCTAGAAAATGGCAACAAAAAAACTATATAATATTGGCATAGCCCAATCCTGTTGAACAGGATAATACAGCTACCATGGCCTGTGAATGGCATAAAATCTAAAAAAATCCTGCTTACAAAAAAAATACAATTAATACAGCTATCAAAAGGCCTTATGTACCCCAATATAGAACCACTGAAAGCAACAACTGCCAAAAATAAACCTGCCTAAGACATCAAGAAAAAAAATGCAAAACTTTTGGTTCTCAGAAAATGGTGCGACACAAACTTTTGCCTAGATTTACTACTGTCTCTGCAAGTAGATTCTGTCTCAAAAGTGGGGTTTACTAGGAAGCAGAGGCTTCACAAAATATCTAGTACTGGACTCTGGTGGAGTTTACTCCATCTACAGCAGTGTTTCCCAACCAGTGTGCCTCCAGCTGTTGCAAAACTACAACTCCCAGCATGCATGAACAGCCAAAGGCTGTCCGGGCATGCTGGGAGTTATAGTTTTGCAACATCTGGAGGCACACTGGTTGGGAAACACTGATCTACAGGATTAGTCAATCTGCCCCATTATTCTTTAATCCTTTCACTTTATTTTAAAGATGGGGCCCGCTCAAGAGGAAAGAATGCAAATTTCTGCTTGCACCGTTTGCCATGCAGTAATTTTGTGAAAGCATCTTTTGGGTTAAAATGCTCACTACAATCCTTGATAAATGCCTTGTTGTGTAGTTTACAAATTAGTGTCACCTTTTGAGGGTTTCCACTATACTGGTACCACAGGGTGTCTACAAAGTTGACAATCAGCTCAAAAACTATTACAACAACATCTGCCAAATGGTGCTCCTTCATTTCTGAGCCTTGCCGTGTGCCTAGACCAGTGATGGCAAATCTCTTAGAGAGTGCCCAAACTGCAACACAAAACCCACTTATTTATCGCAAAGTGCCAACACGGCAATTTAACCTGAATACCAATATACTATATCTTCCATGTATATCTTCCATACTTTATCTTTTAGCTATAATAGCCTGCCTACATTCAATGCGCTGCTCATGGCGTTCATAGCGTGCCCTGTGCTCATGAATGGCAGGAAAGGTCTAAAGCATATTGGTACTTTTTTCAGGGAGTGGGTGCCCACAGAAAGGGCTCTGAGTACAGCCTCTGGCACCCGTGCCATAGGTTCGCCATCACTGGCCTAGACTGTAGTTCAAACTACATGTGGGGTATTTTTGTACTTGAGACAAATTGCACAAATAATAGTGTGATTTATCTCTTAGATTTAATCTCAACATAAAAATGAGTTAAAACTGCATATTTTGTAGAAAAAAAAACCTTGAAAAAAACTTCTATTGAGCACCTGTGTTTTTGGTACCTCAAGGCCTCTGCAAACCTGAAATAGTGCCTGAGTTTTCAACTTGCCTTTTGTTAGAGTCAAGTTGAACACTAGGTCCAGATATGGGATATTTGTAAGAATTAGGCCTAATTCAGATTTTCATCAGTTTTGTAGGGGCAAATACTTGGACTGTGTTGCAACCAAGTTTTCTGTCTGCAAAGGTTCAACTTCTGAAAGTCCCCTTTTTTTCTCCAAGGTTGAGCTGTATTTTTTGTGTCCACAAGAAACAGCAATCTTTTTTTATACATTTAAAACTTTTTTGTTTTTTACTATGCAGTGGATCAGTGAAATAAGTACAGAACTTCTATGATCAGTGGAAAAGTGAATGATCCCTTACGGTATTAAATATTTAGTTGTATTATTTCTTTGTTATCACTTGCTGTTTTATCGAAAAAATAGGATAGAACTTAAAATCTGCAAAAAAAAAAAAAAAATCTAATTTCACCTCCAATTTGCTATAAAGATGTTTTCTCGTACCACAGGATAGTTCATCAAAATCTGACAACCTGCAACCCCACTGATAACCTTCATATTTTTTGCTGAGTTTTATTCCATTTTATTCTGTAAAACTACAGGTGATAACTGATAAGGAAGCAAAAATACAACTCATGACTATTTGTGTGGGATGATTTCAAGCAGAAAAAAAATAACATTTTCTGTATATTTTAAATTTTTATTAAAACCATGAATTAAGTTAATAAAAATTTGTGTCACAAAAACAATTTCACTTTCACTTGTGTACGTGATGGCATTTTTACATTATTACCACATAAAGTAGCATATCAGATCTGAAAAATGTGCGGCCTGCTGGGAAGCGTCGCAACTGAGCTGAAAAGGTGACCATGCAGATGAAAAATAATAGTCAAAAAGGGTATCAACAATCAACTATTGTTATAGTATGTATGTATGTATGTATGCATGTATTCTTCACCTACCACATTGTAAAGGTTTGTGCTACTGATTGGTTTTGTATACTGCAGCAGCTTGTGTTTGTTCTTCGCCCTGGTTAACGAGAAGCCTTTTTGCCATATAAGAAGGCATAGGTATTATATATAGCACATGGTGGGTCAGGGGAGACCTGTTACAAATTTTGTACTGGGGCCAATGAGCTTGAAGTTCTGCCTCTGCTTTCTACACACACTGTATGTCTGGTCATCATTTTCATCCTATGGTGGGGTCATCAAGGTAAAATGTATATGTGGAATTCACTCTTATAGGTTACTTACAAAATCAAAATGCCTATTAATGGTTTCTCTCTCAAAAAACCAACCCCTATACATATAACCTTTGCTTTAAAAAAAGATACATAGCATCACTCTTATTAAAAAAAATAATAATTCCGATTTCCTCCTGCCTGCAGTAAATTTTTTAATTTTTTAATTGTAGCACAGATATATAGATATTTGCAAAGATTGAATGCTTTTGCGTTCCCTTTTTATATTTCTGTTAACAGTGCATATGATTAATTAGCAAATTGAAGAAATGATGTGCAATAATGGACTTCCAGGGGAAGACCATACTAGAGAACAATTTAATGAATAAGCTTTACTTTGGCTTGTCATATTGTACTGCTGGCATTGTCAGACAAGTAATGGCAGATTAAGACTTGTCTAGTAGGAGAAAACTAAATAACAAGGACTTTTATTAAGGCGTAAATAAACCTATTAAATATTATCTGGATTAGCAATTAGTAGAAGGAGCACTGACAATTTTATTTATCAACATTAAACACAATTATTAATTACAGACCTGACAAATCTAGCAGTAAGTAGGACACGTTGGGTGTTCTGGGGCCGTAAGTCTATTATATGAAGGATGATTAGGGAAATCCTGCTGGGATATAAGTAATTGTAGTTGTAGAATTTTAATTGCCTCGGAATAGGGTAAATTATATTCTCTTGTCTTGGAGTATAAACAGTGGCATTGTGCTACCGAGGCTCAGCGGTTTTGACTGGAAGGTGCGGGAGACATTATGTAGCTAGCAATCGCTGCTGCTTGTGTAACAGGTCAAGGAATTAACATGGGAGTTCAGAAATGCCGTACTTAATTGTGTTTGTTTGTTCAGCTTGATACTGCAGTTTTTAATGTGAATTAACGCTTGTATTACAATTTGTAGAGTCTTAAAATATTTACTGTTCAACATGCTGGAGTTATATAAACTAAATAGGAAGCTCTGCACAACACTGAGTAAATAGTGCTAACCCGTGACCTGAGGTGTATTAAAGCTGGTCAGTCCAGTGCAAGACAGAAAGAATTACTGTACTTGTTCATGGTCGCAGTTTGGTGATTTTTCAGCAAGAAATTATTTCCTATTAAATGATACTTAATTAGATACACATTGAGGGAGAGTTATAAATAATGGCGTAATTTGTGCCAAAAAGTACTAACAATACAAATCCAAAGTGGTGATTTATTTCCCCTCATATATCAAAAGGTGCACACCATTTTTAAAATGTGACTTTTTAAAATATAAACCTGATTATCCGTCTATTTCTCTCTATTTGCAACATTTTAATACCAATGGCACTAAAATGTGACTTTTTTAAACCAAAATGCGCCATTTTAGCCACCCCTGCCAGACCACACTTAAGACTTTTGAAACATATTTGCGACTTGTGAAGCATATTTACAATACTTCAACTGGTAAATTGTGACTTTTGTCTCAGACTCGGGACGTTTTTGTTACTGTTTTTGTTGAATGTCAATCACTGACAGAACCCTGGTATTTAGCTAATTTATATTAGATAAAACTAAATGCGTCCTGTTATAATACTCACCTATCACTTGTTCCTACGACAAGTTGATTTTCTTTTCATAAATGAGACTTTTTGATAAAAAAGTCACATTTTTCTGCCATAAATGCGACTTTTCACACAAAACGGCATCACATAAGCTGACTTAATTTTCTGCAACAATTTGAGCCATTTCTATAAGAGGGTCGATAAGAGGGTGTCAAATGAATTATAATATGCTCAAATTTGATAGCCCCGCCCACTTTGACATTTATAACTAATTTCTGGCATGATGCATTCTTTATGGTAAAAATTCTGGAGAAAACTGTTGTTATTTTTGGCACAAATCAAAACGCCATTCGTTTTGGCGCATTTTATACCATAATTATGGTTCAACATGCTTATTAAAAGTTCCCCATTGTTCTTATTAGATAATTATAAATGCCCACTACTACCAGATAACTGGAATACAAATAAAGAAGTTAGATATCCAATCCAGTATATGTGAATTGCAGCGAAAGCTATAAAGAGTAATCCCGAAACTGCACTTGTAAAACCACAGAAAAAAAGAGTAGTTCCGTGCAGTCTCTACTCTTGTAAGTACAATAAAAACCTGTTTTAATACCATAAACACGGTGAGTACTATGCGTAGATCCTTTCATAGATCCTCTTGCTGAAGTGAAGAAAGGTACTAGACACCTAGAGGATCACTCGGCATTGAGGAAAGGCTATAACATTTGGATCTGAAGAACCCTGAGGGCTAAAGAAAATACATATATAAGGAAGGATTTTTGTGAGATTGCACATCACGTGCAATGACTGACTAACCATAAGTAGAGACTGCGCGGAACTACTCTTTTTTCTGCCAGATAACTGGGATGTACAGTACTGTGCTAAAGTTTTAGGCAGGTTTGGAAAAAATTCTGCAAAGTAAGAATGCTTTCAAAAATAGAAGTGTTAATAATTTAAAGGGGTTGGTCGCTTTTACATAATTTTCTGTTCATCATCATATATTATTTTATGTTTCTGGTGTATAAATTACCTTTGTTCTTGATTCCTGTGTTGATGCTTTTTTGTGTGGTGCATCCCCAGGTGTAAATACGGCTGTGCTAGTTTTCATTCTTATGACGTCATACAGTGTGTGGCTGGACTCACCAACCCATCCATTCGGCATTGTGTGCTATTGAAGTTTTATCATCACTTGCACTGCCAGACGAAGTGTCCTGTGTTTGCCTAGTCTACCCCTGCTCTGCATATTCATATGTAGGCTTCCGTCATATGTTCTATTGTGCTGACCCCATAGGAAGCATCTGCCGCATGTGCAGTGGAAATTATGACGTGAGACTGCATATAAATAAGCAGAGCAGGAGTAGACTGGAAAAGCGCAGGATGCTTCCTCCGATGTATGCATTGTGCAAGTGATGACGCTAGACCGGATTACACTGAGCATGCACAGCATGCTTCCATACACTCTGCACAGAAGAATGAAGTATGAGAGCACACAGTGCCAAATGGATGGGGTGGGTGAGGCCAGTCATCCATGGTATGACATCATGACAACGAGCAGTGTCGGAGACCAGCACAACAGGGACTGCGGCAATCAAACAAAACAAGAATCAAGAACAAAGGTAATATATACATCAGAATCATTAAATGACATACAGCGAGGAACATAAAATTATATAAAAATGGCTCACCCTTTTAAATTTAAAGGAGTTGTGTCACTTCAGCAAATAGCATTTATTATGTAGAGGAAGGTAATAGAAGCCACATACTAATGCATTGTTATTATCCATTTTGCCTCCTTTGCTGGCTTGATTAATTTTTCCATCACATTATACACTGCTCATTTCCATGGTTATGACTAGAGATGAGCGAATCAAAGCTGACAAAGTGGAATTTGATCCGAATTTCAGGAAGAATTTGATTCGCACCGAAGCCGAATTTCCTCATGCTTCGTGGTATTGAATCACATTTTTTCCTAAAATGGCTGCTGCATGTGTGAGGACATGGAGAAAGAAACTTTGGTAAGGTGGGATCACCCATAATGCCATGCATGCAGCCAATCAGCAACCAGCCATCCCTGTGATGTCACAGCCCTATAAATAGCGTCAGCCATCTTAGATTCTGCCATTTACCAGTGTACTTAGTGCAGGGAGAGACGTCTGCAGATGCTAGGGACAGTGATAAGAAAAACTTGATTGTGGTGAAAAAAATATTTATAAGTGCAGGGAAAAGATAGGGAGGAATCGCTCCACAGCATTTTTATAGAACATGGTTCAGTAGGGGAGGTTACAGACTGGGTAACAGGAACAATCCTATTACACCTTGCTGCATTGACTGGGGATCCGAATAGCCATTATACAGCTCTGTCATTCCAGCAAACCGTTCATGTTATCGGGGTGCAAGTGTTATTTGATACAGCCATTAACAGGGTTTATTACAAGGAAATATTTCTACAGTACGTCTTAATTGCCCTTGTGCGGTGCAGTTATATGTTGTAAAGCCCTTTTTTCCGTGTATTAGTGGCAAAAGAAAAATATATTTGCCCTTGTGCAGTGCAGTGATATATTCTAAAGCCCTCTTGCCGTGTATTAGTGGCGAAATAAAAATATTTTCACCGTTCAGCATTGAACTTATCTGTTGAAAAGTTTTTTGTGTAAAAGTAGGGCCTAAATGCCGTTCAGCGATGCAGTGATATATTCTAAACCCTGTTTGCTTTGTATTAGTGGTGAAAGAAAAAATATTTGTTCTAACATTTAATTATTGGATCTAACACTAAGTCAGACAGAGAAGTGCCAGTCCCTGCAAAGGGGAGAGGCAGAGGTCTAAATGTTTCTGAGATCAGAGGTCGCAGCAGAGTAAAGGGGGGGGGGGCAGCAGGGGTTGCAGCGAGAGGCCTGAGCTCCCGGTTTCATCTAGCGGTCGTGTCTTGACCAGCAACCCAGTGGTTCTTGAATGGTTGACTCGGTCATCCACTTCGTCCAAAGTGACATCAGACACCGGTGGGATCCTCTTTCGGTGAGTTCCTCTGACTCGACGCTTAGTTGGCATGGCCCGGGAGCAGGCCCTGTACCCCCACCTGTCCTGAATCTTCCTCTGTCATTTTCAGTTACTCAGCGCGAGAAGTATTATATTCCCTTGGCTCGGCTCCACTTTTCAGCTAGGATGAGCTACTAAAGAACAGTCAGCAGCTGCTGCCCAACCAAGATCTGGAGGAGACATCCGCCGCTTCCTCCACTAGGCGGGCAAGTAGTGATGAGGAGAGTGGCATGGGAGCTGGTGTTGCAAGTGGTCAGGCTCCTGACCCAGAGACGCTTGAGGAGGACATCAGTGACATGCAGACAGTACTCGATGATGATGATGTAGCTAATCGCACTTGGTAGCCGGGTGACGAAGGGGCTTTATCATCTGAAGAAGAGGGTGGCAGCTTGCCCGTGAGCCAGCAGCAGAGCCAGCAAGTTGCTAGCGTAGTGGGAAGTTAGCAGGGTGACAGCAATGGTGGGTCGGGAGCCAAACATGCACTGGGTAGACCACACACTTCGCAGGAGCCTACCTGCCCTGGAAGTAGCGGTACACGGGTTCATGGAGGCAGCGGCGGTAGCAGTCAGTCAGTGCATAGTGTTGGGGGTAAAATCACCTACTCGGCGGTGTGGCAGTTTTTTGTTAAGCCGCCGGAGAAGGTGAACATGGCCATATGTAGAATATGTGGGCAGAAGGTGAAGCGTGGCCAGGGTGCCAATGTTGGCAGCACGGCCTTGGGTAACATATGCAGCGTCACCATAAAGTGACTTGGGAGAACCGTAGCTCCGATCTGGTGGTCCAGCCTGCCGCAGCAACCACTGCATCACCCAGTGGCACGCACCCGGTTTAAGGCAGTCAAGGCTCCACCACCTCAGCCGAAGGGAGCTATCTGTCCTTCCATCATCTACTGGTCCTGATGCTCCTGCTCCTCCTACTTCTCATCAGTCATTCCATCAGCAATCGATCACCGATTGCTAAGAGACAACAGTATGTGTGCATTCATCCAACGGCGTAAAAGCTGAATGTGCTCCTTCCCAAGTTGCTGGCACACCCTCCTTGAGCTGAAGCGGCAGAACGGCATCCCCCAACATAGGCTGATATGCAACGTTTTTCGTTGGAATTCCACCCTCCATATGTTGAACCGACTATACGAACAGAGAAAGGCCATAAACAATTTCTTGATAATTCAAGCGGACAGGAGTACTCAGCTCTGTAACCTTGATGTCAGCCAGTGGCAGCTCATACGTGACACCTGCCGTTTGCTCAGGCCCTTTGAGAAGGCCACATTATTTGTCAGACGCCAGGACTACAGGATGAACAACGTCATTCCACTGCTTCATGTCCTGGAACAGATGCTGCTAAATCTGGCTGATCAGGGGACAGGAGACGTGGCGCCTAGATCTCACGGCCACATGAGCCCTATGGGGGCTGAACTTGAGGAGAAGGAGGAGGACATTGGAGAACAAGCAATGTGCAGCAAAATGGGTGGTTTTTCTACACAGGTGACAGGAAAGGAGGAGCAGGAGCCACCAGAGGAGCTACAGGGCGATGAGTAAGAGGACCCAGACACCGTGGCAGTATGCAGTGGAGATGGAGACAGGGAGTCCCTCCCTGATGAATGCTTACTTGTTTGCGTAGTGACAGCTGAATTTTCACCATTCGGCAGAGGGATGACCTCTGGCTCTCCACCTTGTTGGACGCTCGCTACCGGTCCAAAATGGGGGCCTTTTTTTTACACCTGCTGAGAGGGAGGACAAACTGAACTACTATAGAGATATCCTATGTAGTCAGTTGGCCGCTGTCTATCTGCACCATCGTCTATCCTCTCACCGGTCAGACCGGGGGGCCCTCTGCACTCACTTTCCACTGCCATGGCTGCTGGGGAGGGGTGGGGTAGCAAGGAGCAGTACCAGCTATATCAGCAGCAGCCTATTCGCTGATGAGCAGCTTTCTTTACCCGCATAGTGAAGAAACTACTCACCAGCAGTAGTAATGAGATGCATAGGCAATATTCGTTTTCGCTATATTTTGCGAATTTTTCACATAATATTCGAAATAATATTGCGAATTCTAGAATTCATGACCTCCAGTCATTATTTTTGCGATTGCGCAAATAGGAACTAATGATTCGCATATCTTTTGCACAATACGTGCAACTTCACATTTGATCAGGTCTGAGTAGATATTACTGATTGGTGCACTAAGTATTGTTGTGACATCAAAGCACTATGTCTGTAGAATGTATGTATGGACTGCAGTGAAACAGTAATTCCTATCACACTACCTAACACCCTACACTGGAACCTATCAGCTACACTATATCATTATCTAACCTACACTGACTATCTCCCACTAACTATCTGTATTATATATATGAGGTAACTAACTATCTAATGCAATTGAATAAGGGATAGGATCCAGATGAAAGCACAGAGCACAGCAATGTCATTGCTCTCTCTCTCAGAACTGCAAAAAAACAGCAGAAAATGGCTGCTGGGGAGTTTCCTATATAGTAAGGGGTAGGCAACATTCCTTTTCGATGCTAGGGATGTTGCTAAGCTCTGACAAAGATATTGCAGCCTTCTCATTGGCCCACAAGCAAGAAGGGAGGTTACGGATGAAAAAAAAATCTAGAATATTCTCAATTACGAATACATGGCACTATATTCTACATCTTTGCGAATTCATGAAGTGCCGATATTAATAATAAAAATTTGCGATTAGAATATTCGTGATCAACTCTAACCAGCAGCTAGACATAGAGCAGAACCTGAACCACCAGGTGGTAGCATACTTGGAGAGCATCCTGCCACCCCAAGTTGAAGATCCGCTGGACTACTGGGCACTACTGGATTTGTGGCCCCAACTGGCAGAGTTTGCCCTGGAAAAGCTGTCCTGCCTGTCCAGTAGTGTGGCATCAGAGTGGGTGTTTAGTGCAGCTGGGGCCATACAATGTCACCTTGCCACTCTGTGGTCTCCTGATGCTCTCGGCACCTCAACAATGTCATTGTGTCTCTCTGTGACCTCCTCCTGATGCTGCTGCTGCCACCTCCACACTGTCATTGTGCCACTCCGTAGCCTCCTCATGCTGCTTCCACCTCACCACTATGTCATAGGGCCACTCTGTGGACTTGATGATGTTCCCACTATCCCCACTAAATGACTGGGCCTCTATTTTGCCTTTCGGCCTGGCTGACATCACCATTTATTTGACCTTTCTTCTGATTTGTCAGAAGGAAGGAAAAATGAGAGGCACAATGAATCCTATCTGTGTAGCAGCTGTAAGGCCTGTATGGTCCCATCAGAATTGGCTTGTGATTTGGTAGCTAAAAGAAGGAGTGGGTACAAAACACAGAAGACATGCAAATATTCCATTCACATGTCATCTCTGTTTTAGATCAACTCCAGTTTTTTTGGCATTAGCAATACTAATGGATTACTGACCAAATGCTGACTGAGTGAAGTCTCAACAGACAGGATCAGTTTTTTGTGGGTTATTGTTCTGATGGATCAGAGTAAGGTAAAAATAATCAGTGACATCAACACAAACTTACTGCTGATATTCTCTCCACTCTGTCGGGGGGCTCTACTTGTATAAGTGTTTAATAGAACAGTTCTGTAGACATCTATGTGGAATAAGCTGACAACGGTGTAAAAGGATGTCGCTGGTGTGTCTGCGTAATGTCCGCTGAATCCGAAACAAGGTCTCTGTTGTCATAAAGCAAAAAGAATAATCACCTAAGAAAGGGATGGTAACTGCCCCTGTGAAATCCCCAGCAGGGGGTGCCATGCTGGCCCCATAACACTGAGCCATCCCAATGTATCCAAGGCCGGCGTCAGCACCTGGCATACCCAGGCAAGTGCTCACCGCTCAGCTCCCTGCGCTCCCCCCCTTCTTCAGGCCGGCGGCGCTCTGAATAGTGAAGCAGGAAGACTTCTCCCTGCTCCAACATTCAGCCTGCAGGCACGGATCGTGCTGCCGGCATGTGTGGGCAGAGCCTGCAGCCCGGTAATCTCCATAGGCTCCGCCCACAGTGCTGCAGAGCGATCTTTGTCTGCAGGGAAGAGAGGACTGTGAGCTTCAGGAATGGGACAAGGTAGGTAGTTTCTGTGTTTTCTTGTTTTTAATACATAGTGGAGGGGGCACAGAGGACTTTATTACTATGGAGGGGGCACAGAGGTCTTTATTACTATGGAGGGGGAGCAGGGGACTTTGTTACTATGGGGGGCACAGAGGTCTTTATTACTATGGAGGCGGCACAGAGGTCATTATTACTATGGAGAGGGCACAGAGGACTTTATTACTATGGAGGGGGCACTGAGGACCCGCCTCGGGTGTCAAACACCGTAGGCACGCCACTGAAGTATTTGCTCCCCGCTCCACCATTGAGCCGGCAACGCTCTACAGCAGCAGCAGCACTATGTGCTCCACACTTCGTCCTGCTGTTCTGTGTAGCAGCACAATGTGTCACAGTATCCTGCTGCTGCTGATGGGGAATGCAGATCATGGGAGGAACCAGGTGATTGAGGCGAGGAGGATTTATTGTTTGTTTTTTTCACTTCCTGTGAAGGGGGCACATCTGGACATAACCACTGTGAAGGGGGCACTGGGCACATATCTTGGCATATCCACCGTAAAAGGGCAAATATCTTGGCATATCTACTGTGAAGGGGGCACACATGTTGGCACATCTACTGTGAGGTGGCACATATCTTGGCTTATCTACTGAGAGGGGGCACATATCTTGGCATATATACCGTGAGCGGGCACATATCTTGGCATATCAGCTGTGAGGAGGCACATATCTTGGCATATCTACCGTGAGGGGGCACATATCTTGGCATATCAACTGTGAGGGGGCACATATTTTGGGAGATCTACTGTGAAGGGGGCACATATCTTGGCATATCTACTGTTTGGGGGGATATATCTTGGCATATCTACTGTTAGGGGGCACATATCTTGGCATATCTACTGTAAGGGGGCACATATCTTGGCATATCTCTACTATGAAGGGAATATCTTGGCATATTTATTGTGAGGGGGCACATATCTATGAGTAGACCTGAGGGACTGAAACACTGGGTAGAAAATAAAAGTAGGCACATAAGGACTGATTCACATATATCTGCTCTATAGCATGCTCTGTGTAAGGTATTTAATCTATAATACATGCAGTTTCATTGCTGTAAGCGCCGTGCAAAATGCCACAAGGGGGCCAACTCAGACTTTATCGCCCAAGGGCCCACATGAACCTGGAGCCAGCCCTGAATGTGTCAGAGGGTTATCTAGGGCATTGGTTTCCCCTTAGTGGCACCACACAGTACTAATGCCCACAGTGTGCCTCCTTCACAAAAGTTATGCCCACACTTTGCCCCTCACAGTAGTAATATCCACATTGTGCCTCTCACAGTAGTAATATCCACATTGTACCCCTCACAGTACCCTCAAAGTAGTTATGCTTACATTGTGCCCCTCACTGTAGTTATGCCCACACTGTGCACCCTAAGAGTAGTTATGCCCACACTATGCAAATTACAGTAGTTATGCCCATACTGTGCCCCTCACAGTAGTTATGCCGACATTGTGCCCATTACAGTAGTTATGTCCATATTCTGGCCCCTTCACAGTAGTTATGTCCTCCTTGCGCACCTTCACTGTAGTTATGTGCTCCTTGTGACCCCTTCACAGAAATACTCATCTGTTTCCTTGAGGATCGGCACAACAGACATTCTCAGCAGCAGTAGATTCAGGCACACACACATCATCCTGCTGGCTGTGAAGGGGCCTGCTTCCTGGGTTTTAACCTCTCCTCCCACACAGCCATCAGCACGATGTGTGGCTGCTGGGGAGTGCAGAAGTTCAGCTGAATGGTGAAGCACTTCACCATGTAAATTAACTGCCCAGCAGGTGCGCTCTCAGCCCTCTGCGCCTGGGTCACTAGCCACTTTAATCTCCCCCTGTTGGCCGTTATACCCTTTGAACTTATGTCCCATGTATATTTCCGTACTGCTATACTGTTATTTTGTACCTGAGGACTTGGTTAGATTCACATCACGTATGCTGTATGCTATTGTCCACTGTTAGATATTGCTGACTTTTTAATATAGGGGAGGTTTTGCCTCAGTGCCTTAGTTGTGCATCTTCTTTTATCTCTTTTTGTGTTCACATTAACTGTACAATTAAAAGTGATTTTATATTATGCATTATGTTGGTATATTGGTTGGTGATACAGGCACAGTAGGGGTACTTTTGCACGCTGCAGGTTTTGATGCATACATTTCCACAACTGCAAATCAGTTCCATCCATTTGAATGGGAAAGCAAGCACATGACTTTCTGAAAGCCCCAGTCATGGTAATCTCTACAGTAAAATCTGCAACGTGTGAAGGCAAGTTAAGAGCACAAACTACTAAACCCTCAATTAAGTGCATGAATTATTACTTATTAAGTTAAACATTTTAGATTTGTCGTTTTGTATTCTTTTTCAGTCTTTGAACAACAGAGAATGAAAATGAAGATCAAAAAAGGCTTTACTTTTTTTTATTTACTGTGACCCCTAAGTTTTAGGAAATGACTCTAGAACAAGCTAATGTGGATCAATGTTAATTAATAATTTCACAGCATACCGGTACATACTTATAAGAACACTAGATCTTCAAACAGCATATCTTCTAATCCACCTCCCCCTATTTGTTATCATATTGAACTTAATTTTATGCTTAGTAGAAAAATCACTCAGTAAAATACATTAGATAAAGACTATCGGTCTTTGAAATTTTTCACTTTTTGTGAATAAAAAGACCAAGGGAACGTAATATGGCCAATGCGATGGATTAAGAGAAATATCTCAAGGCTGTGCTGTTGTGATAACTGAACCCGATGTGACCTCTCTCAGACACAATTACAGAGCTATGTGTGTGTGTTTTTTAATTTCATCAGGGGTTTAATTAGTATACAAATAAAACTTCCCTTATCTCGCTTCCACGTAATTGGCTTGTCTTTAGCTGCTACGTGAAGTATGTGAGAGCCGTCTGTAATTAGGCTGACTTACCTTAACCTCTATTTTTTCATCTTTCCCCAACTGGTCGAAAACCCACAGTTGACTTAAGGCCTAAAGACAAATATACAGATTGCATTTGTACAATTAGAGTGACGGTCCCTCTGGTAGCTGTTACATTAATGTGGCTCTGGGTCCTGCAATTCTTAAAAGAGTCTTGAATCTTGTCCCCAATACATGTTTATTGATTAGCTCACTGCGCTCTGCTCAGGCTCCACAGCTTAATATTTAGTGACAGGCTAGTTCTTCGAGTAATTAGAGCAGAGCATTGGGAAAACAATTACAAGTGGAGTTATTAAACTTGATTTATCCAACTCTCTCTTCTTCTGTTTTCTAGACCGGAGCCCATCGGAAACCTCCCAATGTAAAGAGCCAGCTGGCAGCTTGACACTTATTATTGCTGCCTGGTCGAACTCCATCTTGGCTGCTGTCACCTGAATGAAAATATTAATAGCTGTTTGGTACCTCAAGAATTAATTGAGATCAGGCATAATAAGGTCATGGCTGTGAAGCTGCTTAGGCCATTTAAGGCAGTCATAACGCGAATATGAATACTTGTATCATTGCAGTTATGCAGCACACACGAGATGGAAATAGGCAGGTAATTTATTTTGTAAATCCATATTTGTTGCCATGTACTGTATATTATAATGTCATAATTTCATCATCTGATTCAATTACATCCACGTCAGCCATTCTGTAAATTTTTGGGATCCTTAGACTAGCCAAGAATACCTGAAATCCAAAATGTGATTTACAATTAAGAATTAAATGAAATGCTAAATGTTTTTTATTATTATTAAGCAGGCAAAATATTATACACTTGTGCTCTAGGTTAAAGGGAATCTGTAATCTCGGTTTTGGGACTAATATCTACAGCAATGCGTAGTACTGCAGATAAGGAGTTCAGATCACCTTTTTTTATTTACCTACCCCTCATACCCCTGCTGTCAGAACTCAAATCTGCACTAAAATACACAGTCCGGACAGCTACCGGGCTACATAATAGAGAGGACTCATGTGTCCTGACAATGTATTTTAATCGATCTTTAACCCCCTACTGACTAGCGCCGTACTAGTACTGCACTTACAGATGGCGCCTGCTCCTGAGTGGAGTGGACGCCATAGCTCCGGGATCCCTGCTGTTTCATACGGCAGACACCCATGGTGAATGTCCTCTACCCACGGTAATACTGGTTCCCCTATGTATTTCTACCTTTGAATGATTTGCACCTGGAGTACAATTTGTTGCTGGATGTACATTTACTTTCCACTACTGTTGTTCATATGAAGTGCTCCTGTTTTGTCTCCTATTTATGATTCTATACAGCACTGCAATAAAGATAAATGTGCAGTTTAGGGAAGATTTTAAAACATGCTCCAGCTTTTTGTAGTGTTTTACGCAGTATTCATTTCATTTTTTCCTAGTAAAATTTGCATGTGGTACTTCAATATCATCACAATCCCATAATCTTTAGATTGGAAACATATTAAATAACTTAAGTCTAAAAAGATCACTGAAAAAAAAAAAATATCACAAGATGCTTCAATAAATAAATAATAAAAAAAGTAAAATGTTTGAAAGATGTATACACTTTATGCCAAGAAAATGACTCCTCAGTCAGTATATATTACTATTTATTACTATTGCTCTTTCTTCTGTAGCTTATGGCATATATTGCAGTCATGCTGGATCCTTGACAAGTAACAGCGCTTTCGTCTTCTTCCCTCTCCTGCATCTACCGTCTCTCTAAGGCAAATATGGAGCTGCGGAGAAAAGATCAATCTTTGCGTCAGTAGAGCAGACAGCCGACCCAGCTGGAGAAGGACGAGCATCGACTGGAAGGGAGCGTCAACAATGCTGAAAGTGCCCTGAAAACAGCAGCCAAGTATACTTAGGCACCTCAGGGAGACTCTCACAACAAACAAGAGATCAATTTGTACTTTCATGCTGAGCCTTTTTGTTACTTATGATAAAAATTCTTAGAAAACAAATGATATTCTTTGAAACCACTGTTCAAGCTTTGGATTTCAATTCCCAAGCCAATATAGACCCCAGGTAAATGTCAGGCATAATGCTCTGCTTGAATATTCAGGTTCATTACTTTTATTTAATCTACAGATAGGGGTGCAGTTAATATCATTCAATATTTATGATTAGGGTTGAGCGAATTGAAGTATTCGAAGCGGACTTCGATCCGAATTTCAGGGAAAATTCGATTTGCTGTGAAGCCGAATTTCCTTGTGCTTTGTGGTAACAAATCAATTTGATGAAATGGCAGTAAAATTTTTTTTTAAATCATACTCACCTCATCCATTTGAGCATAATGAGGCTGCCACGGCCATCTTGCTTGAAGATCCATCGCAAAATCTCGTGCGCGGCGATGCATGACGTCACCATGTCGGCCAGCATAATAACGTCATCACGCACCGTGCGAGATTTCATGCTGGATCTACAAGCAAGATGGCCACGGCAGCCTCTTCTCATATAAATGGATATGGTAAGTACAATTTAATTTTTTTAAATGATAAACCCCTTAGAGGTCTTAATATTAATCTGAGATGCAGCGATCAGCGATGAGCGCGTTGTCTGAGGGCTTCAATGACAGGGGGTGGCACAATCACCGTTCCCCCGTCATTGCGCCTGGTACTTACAAAACAAATGTGCTTTGTGACAAAGTAATTACACTCATTATGTTTACAACTGTTTGGTGGTGTTCCCTTCAGGACAGTCATCTTTTGTGATAAACCTTCATATTTACTGATTCTAGAGGTATTTTCCACTGGTTTCTTTTCACAACACTTCAAACTAATGCTCTATCCTGTTACTCTATAATCTCCACAGTTGGTATGGTCATATCTAAACACAATTACCATAGACCAGGACAGTTCCAGTCACACAGATGTACTTATCAGACCAAAAACAAGTATCCTATTTGTCATCTGTCTTACAGTCCACTATACTGAAAAGTCAACTTAGTTATTCCTGACTCATCTTGTAAATATAACACGGTTGGAATTTGATTTGACTGTGATTTCCCCCTTTGTACAAAATGAACCAAACAATATGACATGCAAAAACATTATGGCTCTTATAGTCCTGGCACTTGATTGCAACATGACACATAGATCCAATCAGGCTCTCCTTCCAACTCGACAGCAGTGGCGGTGGTTATCAGGACTTGATATAGATCTTCAAACCATAGCTCTAGGACTTTCCACACATGTCTGGTTTCATCAAAACAACTAAAACTTGGAAATACACATTAGACAATCAATTTGTGCAACAGACAACATAATTTGGAAAACTACATTGCTGCATCTGGAGCTGTTGGGGAAAATAGAGACCTATTCTAGGGGTATTCCTAAAGAGAACTTCATAAGTACTTAGGCCTATCTTCTGGTTAGGGGTATGCCGGATGGAGAAAAGCCCCAGAAGGTACACCTCAGTCAGTACCTTTTATCTTTTGCCTTTGCTACAGGTCAAATCTCTGAATATCCTGGAAAGAGATCTATATTGACACATTCACACTGTTCCACCTTTGTTCTAAATGTAGTCAATCCGCAGTCTCTGAAATGGTAAGATGACCTTGGCCTATGCCTTCCTTGAACTCCCACAGTTCTCCAATCATTATTACAGCATTCACCTTCAACTAAGCTAGTGGAAGCATTGTTGAATCCAGGAGCAGGGACGAGTGAACCCGAACTGTATAGTTTGGCATCGTACCGAATTTTGGGGTGTTCATGAGACGGACCCGAACATTTACGTAAAAGTTCGAGTTTTGGTTCGTTGTTCGGCGATTTCTAAGGCGCATTTTGAAAGCCTGCAAAGCAGCCAATCAACAAGCATCATACTACTTGCCCCAAAAGGCCATCACAGCCATGCCTACTATTGGCAAGGCTGTGATTGGCCAAGTGCAGCATGTGACCCAGCCTCTATTTAAGCTGGAGTCACGTCGCGTCGCACGTCACTCTGCTATGATTAGTGTAGGGATAGGATGCAACTGCTGTTAGGGCGAGATTAGGCAGGGATTAACTCAGCAAAAACACTTAATGAAGTCATCGATCTACAGCTGTGAATCATTCAACTTCTGCTATTAATTGCTCACTGTTTTCAGGCTGCCCAGAGCGTTTTTCTGTCACTTTTTTCTGGGGTGATCGGCGGCCATTTTGTGTCTTGTGGTGCGCCAGCACAAGCTGCCACCAAGTCCATTAATCCATCAATAGTAGTTTTTTTTTGTTTGCTATATCCTACATCAGGGGATTGGCTGTGCTTATTGTCACCCCTAGAAACTCTGGATAGAATTTTCTACATTTTATTGAGAGGTGAAATTCACTTAAAAAAATAGCAATCCCCTAAATCTGGTGTTCCAGCTGTGGCTAGCCAAGTTTATTACTGTCTGGCAAAGAATATATATATTTTTTTCTGGGGTAAAGTTTAATTTCCAAAATAGCAATACCCTAAATCAGTGGTTTCAGCTGTGGCTGGACAAGTTTCATAGTGTCCGTAAAAGTATAGCCTTTGTTCTGGGTTAAAATTCAATTACCAAAATAGCAATACCGTAAATCTGGTGTTCCAGCTGTGACTGGACAAGTTTCATAGTGTCCGTCAAAGGATATAATTTTTTCTGGGGTGAAATTCAGTTGCAAAAATAGAAATACCGTAAATCTGGTGTTTCAGCTGTGACTGGACAAGTTTCATAGTGTCCGTCAAAGGATATATTATTTTCTAGGGTGAAATTCAGTTGCAAAAATAGATGTACCGTAAATCTGGTGTTCTAGCTGTGGCTGGACAAGTAGTTTAATAGAATCCGTCAAAGGATATATTTTGTTCTGGGGTGAAATTCAATTGCCAAAATAGCACTACCCAAAATCTGGTGTTCCAGCTGTTGCAGGCCAAGTGCATATCTGTCCGTAAAAGGGTATATTACACTCAGCATGCATCTCCAAGTGTATTTCTTTCCGTTAAAGGGTATATTACATTAAGTGTTAAAATACAGCATAATACTCTACATTTGCACACACTGTTTTGCATCTCCCAAGTGTAAATCTGTCCGTAAAAGGATACCTTTCATCCAGGGCCTAAATACTAGGCCTACAATTGATATTCCCCTAAATCTGTGGTTACTGCTGTGCCTGGATTAGTGTAATACGGTACATAACTAGATAGCCAGAAAGTGTTAGGTGCCAGTAAAAAAAGGCCTGAATTTGAATTCAATACACTGGGCCAAATAATTTTTTTCCTATTGTGGTTAATGGTAACAATGAGGAAAACATCTAGTAAGGGACGCAGACGCGGACATGGTCATGGTGTTGTTAGTGGACCCTCTGGTGCTGGGAGAGGACGTGGCCCTTCTGCCACAACCACAAGTCCTAGTGAACCAACTACCTCAGGTTCCAGTACCTGCCAGAATTTACAGCGATATTTGGTGGGGCCCAATGCCGTTCTAAGGATGGTAAGGCCTGAGCAGGTACAGGCGCTAGTCAATTGGGTGGCCGACAGTGGATCCAGCACGTTCACAACATTATCTCCCACCCAGTCTTCTGCAGAAAAGGCAAAGGGGGCGCCTGAAAACCAAGCCCACCAGTCAGTGGTGAAAGACATAGAATGCACTGACGCACAACCACTTATGTTTCCTGATGATGAGGACATGGGAATACCACCTGATCAGAGTCCGCCCGTCTCTGATGATGACGAAACACAGGTGCCAACTGCTGCGTCTTTTTGCAGTGTGCAGACCGAACAGGAGGTCAGGGAGGAAGACTGCGTGGAAGACGATGCAGGGGACGATGAGGTCCTAGACCCCACATGGAATGAAGGTTGTGCCACTGACTTTCATAGTTCAGAGGAAGAGGCAGTGGTGAGACCGAGCCAACAGCGTAGCAAAATAGGGAGCAGGGGGCAAAAGCAGAACAGCCGCCGCCAAGAGAGTTCGCCTGCTACTGGCCACCACCACCAGGGACCGAGCACCCCAAAGGCAGCTTCAAGGAGTTCCCTGGCATGGCACTTCTTCAAACAATGTGCTAACGACAAGACCTGAGTGGTTTGCATACTGTGCCATCAGAGCCTGAAGTGAGGCATTAACGTTCTGAACCTTAGCACAACCTGCATGACCAGGCATCTACATGCAAATCATGAACTGCAGTGGAGTAAACACTTTAAAAACAAGGAACTCACTCAGGTTCCCCCTGCTCACTCTTCTGCTGCTGCCTCGGCCTCTTCCTCCATCTCGGGAGGAATGTTGGCACCTGCCGCCCACCAAACAGAGGATGTGCCACCAACACCACCACCTCCGTCACCAAGCATCTCCACCATGTCACACGGCAGCGTTCAGCTCTCTATCTCACAAACATTGGAGAAAAAGCGTAAATTCCCACCTACCCACCCTCGAGCCCTGGGCCTGATAGCCCGCATTTCTAAACCACTGGCCTTTGAAATGCTGTCATTCAGGCTGGTGGACACAGACAGCTTTAAACAGCTGATGGCGATGGCTGTCCCACAGTATGTTGTTCCCAGCCGCCACTACTTCTCCAAGAGAGCCATGCCTTCCTGCACAACCAAGTATCCGATAAAATCAAGTGTGCACTGCGCAACGCCATCTTTGGCAAGGTCCACCTAACCACAGATACGTGGACCAGTAAGCACGGCCAGGGACACTATATCTCCCTAACTGCACACTGGGTAAATGTAGTGGCAGCTGTGCCACAAGCGGAGAGGTCTTTGGCGCACGTCCTTCTGTCGCCACGGATCATAGTGCATCATTCTTTGCCTCCTGTAGCCTCCTCCTCCTACTCGGCTTCCTCCTCCTCTTCTTCCACCTGCTCATCCAGTCAGCCACACACCTTCATTACCAACTTCAGCACAACCCAGGGTCAACGTCAGCAGGCCGTTCTAAAACTCATATGTTGGGGGACAGGCCCCACACCATGCAGGAGTTGTGGTGGGGTATTGAAGAACAGACCGAAGAGTGGTTGCTGCCGGTGGGCCTCAAGCCCGGCTTGGTGGTGTGCGATAATGGGCGAAATCTCGGCGCACATCCCTTGCCTGGCGCATGTGCTGAATTTGGTGATGCAGAAGTTCATCGCAACTACCCCGAGATGTCAGAGCTGCTGCATAAAGTGCGGGCCATCTGTGCGCGCTTCCGGCGTTTACATCCTGCCGCTGCTCGCCTGTCTGCGCTACAGCGCAACTTCGGCATTCCCGCTCACCGCCTCATATGCGACGTGCCCACCAGGTGAAACTCCACCTTGCACATGCTGTGCGAGCAGAAGCAGGCCATAGTGGAGTTTCAGCTGCAGCACGCACGTGTCAGTCGCACTGCGGAACAACACCTTTTCACCACCAATGACTGGGTCTCCATGCGAGACCTGTGTGCCCTGTTGCACTGTTTCGAGTACACCACCAACATGGCCTGTGGCGATGACGCCATTATCATCGTTACAATACCACTTCTATGTCTCCTTGAGAAAACGCTTAGGGCGATGATGGAAGAGGAGGTGACCCAGGAGGAGGAGGAGGAGCACTTTCAGGCTAGTCTCTTAGAAGTGGCTCAGAGGGAGGTTTTTTGCAAAAGCAGAGGCCAGGTACAAATATAGCCAGCCAGGGCCTACGACTGGAGGACGAGGAGGACGAGGATGAGGTGGAGGAGGATGAGGATGAAGCATGTTCACAGCGGGGTGGCCACCAACGCAGCTCAGGCCTATCACTGGTGCATGGCTGGGGGGAAACGGAGGACGATGACAATACGCCTCCCACAGAGGACAGCTTGTCCTTACCTCTGGGCACCCTGGCACACATGACCGACTACATGGTGCAGTGCCAGCGCAACGACAGCAGAGTTGCCCACATTTTAACGTGTGCGGACTACTGGGTTGCCACCCTGCTGGATCCCCGGTACAAAGACAATGTGCCTACCTTACTTCCTGCACTGGAGCGTGATAGGAAGATGCGCGAGTACAAGCGCACGTTGGTAGATGCGCTACTGAGAGCATTCTCAAATGTCACAGGGGAACAAGTGGAAGCCCAAGGAGAAGGCAGAGGAGGAGCGAGAGGTCGCCAACGCAGCTGTGTCATGGCCAGCTCCTCTGAGGGCAGGGTTAGCATGGCAGAGATGTGGAAAAGTTTTGTCACCATGCCACAGTTAACTGCTCCACTACCTGATACGGAACATGTTAGCAGGAGGCAGCATTTCACTAACATGGTGGAACAGTACGTGTGCACATCCCTCTACTTACTGACTGATGGTTCGGCCTCAATTAACTTCTGGGTCTCCAAATTGTCCACGTGGCCAGAGCTAGCCTTTTATGCCTTGGAGGTGCTGGCCTGCCTGGCGGCCAGCGTTTTGTCTGAACGTGTATTCAGCACGGCAGGTGGCGT
Source organism: Bufotes viridis (assembly GCA_033119425.1). Classification (NCBI taxonomy): domain Eukaryota; kingdom Metazoa; phylum Chordata; class Amphibia; order Anura; family Bufonidae; genus Bufotes; species Bufotes viridis. The sequence continues at coordinate 280,880,960 of CM065589.1, read as the reverse complement.
CATTACCGACAAACTCAGCTGCCTGTCCACAACCAACGTGGACAAGCTGACGTTCATAAAAATGAACCAGGCATGGATCCCACAGGACCTGTCCATCCCTTGTGCAGAATAGACATTTATAACTACTTCCCCTTAACCATATATTCTTGTACTCCCGGGCACTTCTTTATTGAATCCTCTTTTTTTAATTTTACCATTATTTTGCGGGGCAACCCAAAGTTGAATGAACCTCTCCTTCGTCTGGGTGCCAGGGGCCTAAATATCGGAAAGTGGCCTTCTCCATTGGTGGGTGACATGATGCCTCTTTTGCTGCTATGGGACCTCTCTCCTCTGTCTGGGTGCTGGGGCCTAAATAACTAATAGTGGCCTTCTCCGTTGGTGGGTGACATGATGCCTCTTTTGCTGCTATGGGACCTCTCTCCTCTGTCTGGGTGTCAGGGGCCTAACTTTCACATACTTGCTTGATGTCTTGGTGGCAGACATTTAACACTTTTTACTGTCTAATGACTGCCCCATTTTCTGGGTGTCAGGGGCCTATATGTCGTTATATCATTTGTTGTCTTGGTGGGAGATATTAAACTATTAAACTCTTTTTACTGTCTAATGACCGCCACATTGTCTGGGTGTCAGGGGCCTAAATTTCACGTACTTGCTTGCTGTCTTGGTGGCAGACATTTAACTTTTTTTTACTGTCTAATGACCGCCCCATTGTCTGGGGCCTATATTTCGTTTACTTGCTTGCTGTCTTGGTGGGAGACATTTAACTCCTTTTACTGTCAAATGACTGCCCCATTGTGTGGGTGTCAGGGGCCTATATGTCGTTTAATCATTTGTTGTCTTGGTGGGAGATATTAAACTCTTTTTACTGTCTAATGACCGCCCCATTGTATGGGTGTCAGTGGCCTATATTTTGTTTAATTGCTTGCTGTCTGGGTGAGAGACATTAAACTCTTTTTACTAACAAATGACCTCTCCTCTGTCTGGGTGTCAGGGGCCTACATAAATAATAATGGCCTGTTCCATTGCAGGCTGACCTGAGGCCTGTGTTGATGTTACAGGACCACTCTCCTCTTTGCGGGTGCCATGGCCCTGAGTCTGTGAATGAGGCCTGTTGCACTGCAGGTAGACATGAATCCTTTTTGGCTGTGATGAGAACTATAACTCCCATAGCATTCCCACCTGATGCCACCCAACCTCCTATTCCACCTCCTCCTCCTCCAAGTTGCCAATTGATGTTGGTTAATTTTTACCCACATTTTGCTGTCTTTTGCAGCCCTCTAGCACTTTCCTGGGCTATTTTACAGCCTTTTTAGTGCCCAAAAGTTCGGGTTCCCATTGACTTCAATGGGGTTCGGGGTGCAGTTCGGGTCGAGTTTGGATCCCGAACCCGAACATTTTCAGGAAGTTCGGCCGAACTTCTCGAACCCGAACATCCTGGTGTTTGCTCAACTCTATCAAGGAGCCATCCACCACAGAAACCAATCACACCTTCTCTCTCTTGATTTTCCTATGTTCTAAATCCATCCTCTTTAGTTAGAGTGCCCTCTGAAGGAAGAGTTTCTTACTAACCCTCCAGAGTCCATTCTTAATCATCACTTCTACCTTTATCATTTGATGTTTCCTTTCCTGTAGCCTGTATCTGAAAAAGACAAACATTTGGAAGTCTACTGGCCCTAGGCCATCCTTTATCACACAGACTTCCATGTAGCGTAGACTTCAGGTAATATTTTAGCCTCTACCTTCTCAGGCAGCATTAGGGCATCAAACATCTCTCATACATTCAGCATTCATTATTGATGGGCTTACACATAGATTAAAGAATCTCTGCTTCGCCAGATTAGACCATAATAATCAGTGATACCGAAGGCATACCTGGAATAATATTGATGTTAGCAGTCTTACCCTCAGCCATCTTACAAACCTCAGAGAGTGTCCTCAGCTCTGTCTCCTGCACTTACATTGCTGGAGGGAGTGGTTCTTTCTTGACAACATCAGATTAAGTTGGAATAGCATATCCTGTCCTAGATGATCCATCTTCCAAGAACCTGAAATTATCTATCAGAAACTCAAAAATGTTGGTTATTAATTGGAGACAATCATGTGAATTTGAATTTTTATTTTTAGAGGTACTACAGTACTACTCCTTCCCTCCTCCCCCAGCAGAGTAGTTGGATCCTAATTTGTGCACCTTTAAGGCAGTGAACAGCATTACTATCTATGTCGACACCTGTGATACTACCCTTAGCCATGAGGGATCATGGAACATGTTTGCTATGAGACAATAGAAACAAATCCGAAGGATTGTATAGATAATAGAGATCCAGAATTTGATTCTGGATTGTTAATTCCCTATGGGTGTTGCACTTGAAGGGCTGAACATTTGTAGCTCCTCCCATGGACAAGGAAGTGGGCAAGTACATAGAGAGTCTTCCTTCCCCCTTCTTGTGGGGAGGACTGATGGGCAGCCACGTCCGCTTTAGGCCTTTGTTCAATTATATAAGTATATAAGACCGAAAAAAAGACATTTGTCCAACCAGTTCGGCCTGTTTCTTACAAGTTGATCCAGAGGAAGGCAAAAAAACCCTGTGAGGCAGAAGCCAATTTTCCCCACTTAAGGAGAAGAAAATTCCTTACTGACTCCAATCAGGCAATCAGAATAACTCCCTGGATCAACGACCCCTCTCTAGTAGCTATAGCCTGTAATATTATTACACTCTAGAAATACATCCAGTCCCCTCTTGAATTCCTTTATTGTACTCACCATCACCACCTCCTCAGGCAGAGAGTTCCATAGTCTCACTGCTCTTACCGTGAAGAATCCTTTTCTATGTTTGTGTACAAACCTTCTTTCCTCCAGACGCAGAGGATGTCCCCTCATCACAGTCACAGTCCTGGGGATAAATAGATGATGGGAGAGATCTCTGTACTGACCCCTGATATATTTATACATAGTTATTAGATCTCCCCTCAGTCGTCTTTTTTCTAAAGTGAATAACCCTAATTTTGATAACCTTTGAGGGTACTGTAGTTGCCCCATTACAGTTATTACTTTAGTTGCCCTCCTCTGAACCCTCTCCAGATCTATTATGTCTGCCTTGTTCACAGGAGCCCAGAACTGTACACAGTACTCCATGAGTGGTCTGACTAGTGATTTGTAAAGTGGTAGGACTATGTTCTCATCACGGCCATCTATGCTCCTTTTGATGCAACCCATGATCTTATTGGCCTTGGCAGTAGCTGCCTGACACTGGTTTTTGCAGCTTAATTTGCTGTTTATTAAAATTCCTAGATCATTTTCCATGTCAGTGTTACCGAGTGTTTTACCATTTAATATGTATGGGTGAATTGCATTATTCCTTCCCATATGCATTACTTTACATTTGTCAGTGTTAAACCTCATCTGCCATTTCTCTGCCCAAGCCTCCAATCTATCCAGATCCCTCTGTAGCAGAAAACTGTCCTTTTCAGTGTTAATTACTTTACAAAGTTTAGTGTTATCTGCAAAAATAGATATTTTACTGTGCAAGCCTTCTACAAGATCATTAATAAATATATTGAAGAGAATAGGGCCCAATACTGACCCCTGATGTATCCCACTAGTGACAGTGACCCATTCTGAGTATCTACCGTTAATAACCACCCTTTGTTTTCTGTCACTCTGCCAGTTACTTACCCACATACAGACATTTTATCCCAGTCCGAGCATCCTCATTTTATATACTAACCTTTTATGAGGTACAGTGTCAAATGCTTTGGAGAAGTCCAGATATACGACATCCATTGATTCGCCGCTGTCAAGTCTAGAACTTCCCTCCTCATAAATTGATTAAATTAGTTTGGCATGACCAATCCCTCATGAAGCCATGCTGATATGGCGTTATTCGCTTATTTTCATTGAGATACTTCAAAATAGCATCTCTTAGAAACCCCTCAAACAGTTTACCAACAACAGATGTTAAACTTACCGGCCTATAATTTCCAGGTTCTGTTTTTGGACTTCTACAACATGGAGGACTATAGTGAACTGTACTCAGGCCTAGCTAATACTAGACCTTTCCAGATGATACTCAACATAGGTAAGTCCTCTGAATTGGGAGTTCTTCTCATCGTTAAAACTGATGTTACTACTGGGGATACTGGATAAAATAATGCAGATATCCCTAGACTTTTCTCTGACTGCAGACCAAAATAAGGACTGAGAGTCCCTATATTGATAGTATTGGACACTTCCAATTGGTATCATAGGAATAATCTCTGCAGGCACATTTCAAACTAGTGGAACATTCAATTGGGACTGGTTCTTTGCAGACATCATTAAATCTAATCCAATACTGGAGCCCTGTCTGAAACATCTATAGAAATAACACACACATGTTACGATCTTCACAGTCTACAGATCCATGCCCAATTACTAGCCCCCAACATAAGGGGGGGAATCGAATTCCTTAGGGGGGAGTTTCACTAGAGCACAATTGGGGGATGGAAAGGAAGGAGCAGAAACACACGATGGGAGGAGTGACTCTGGAGGAGTACATTCCAAAGAAACTTAGGAGTTTTTGTAGAACTACAAGGCCCACTACAGCTTGTGTGTGTTACAGCAGATGTGGTGGGGGAAGGGATGCCACATGGCAGACTTTTTGTTCTCTATAGGATTTAAAATCCTCCATCTTGCATAGACATGCTGATAATTTTATTTCTTCACTTTCTTCAATTTATATCAAACACTTCTATAGACAATTTTCACCATAACTCAACTTGCACCAGTCTATTACCTTTAATCAACTTTCCATTACCTTCATTACACTTATCTACTGGTTTCCTTCATTTAGTCTGCTGCCTACTGCACTTTCCTTCTTATACAGTTTCGATATACAATCTCTAGGGGGAACTATTACACAATACTATGTATTTCCGGACAATACCGGATGTGTCTACTACATAGTATCACTAAATGCTTTTAAACTTTTTAACTGGAACATTTTCCTCTCTTGCATTACATTAGCTGAGCCGCTGTTAACATATCCTCATTATATCCTGCAACATTAGAATTACCTAATATTGTGGGGCTCCACAGCTTAAAAATATGTGGCTATTATTGATCCCACAATCTTACACTAAAATAAGAAAATGGTAATACACAATTCAAACAATATATAACCGCTACTGATCCCACACTACCTTTGATGAAGACCCCAGGACTAATTCACCTCTTGTTAGGGATACACAATCTTAATAACTTTCAATCGCCTATATAATACGAGATTGGTGTTAATCCTAATCTCTGTAGGAATACACAATCTTAATAACTGCCAATCAAATTGGTGTTAATCCTACTAGTCACTCTCTAAGACTCTCGTCAGAGCTTGGCTGTTATCCAATTCTATGTCACAGAATATTCGACTCAGCTTTCTAACAACTTCCACTTTGTTCCAGTATGTCATGTTCTACCACACAAAGAAGGAATATTCAATCGGCTTCTTTCGTTCTAAAGGACAGATCAGCTATAATTTGAACCCTTCTATCGCGATAACGCCAATTCAACTCTTGGAAATCTACTTGGCCAAGCTTTCTTACCTTGCTTTAAACGGCATGACCTCGTCTGATGGTTTTATGCAAGTCCTTCTCGTGGTGTTTGAATCGAAAGCAACGCAAGCTGATCCACCACACATTGGGTGCCATTTTTTTAGCGCAGTTAATGCGCTTCTCATCTTCTTTGTGTCAAATTAAAAAAAGTTATAAGTATGTGTACACCATACTGCTTTCTTAATGAGACCAGACACAAGTTGGTTCCATTCAAAGCACTTCTCATCCCCCAAGCCAAGAGAGCTTTATTTAAAACTATATTCACTTAAATAGTAGACATGACATCACATAAGGGGTGTTGCTTAAGAAAAGGTAATTGGCTCCTTAACTTCATAGGAGTGGTTTCAGCAACTTCAACTCTGACTTCATAGGTAGATTTGAAAACTGCAACCTAATTCCCCCTCCCCTTCACAGTGACCTTACACACACATCTGGATTGCGGCCATCTTGTGGACAAAAATGTGTACTACATGATTTTCTCATTATATTCAAAAATGCTATCTCTCACATGGCCAGCCAACAAAGGAGGGCACAATGAAACCAAAAGGATATTAGGAGACACAAAAACCTAGACAAAAAGGGTACAAAAAGGTAGAAACAAAGGAATCCTACAGAAAAAAGAAAGTAGCATTCATAAATATACAACATCCAAAAATGGCAGTATTCTATCAGAATCCAAAAATTCACAAAGACACACAGAACCCACTAGGTAGGCCCATTGTATCTGGAATTGACTGCTTAACCAGTGCTCTCTCCAGACACGTTGACTAATTCTTACAACCCCATGCACAACAATTTTTTAAAGCATTAAATAAAAATGACTTTTATCTAGAATTCACACCAAACTACAGGAAAACGGAAATACATTTTTTGGACTTAACAATTGTGGGAATTAGCTCCTGATAGAGGCAAGTTTGGCCTGAGGGCGGACAGAGACAGTGACACACAGGGTTAGGTCCAACAAAGTTCCACTTTATTGTGGCATCTGCAGCAAAACAAAAGAAGGCCTTTACATCTCAGGCAAAATACAAAACAAAACCTGCTCGTCTGAGCGCTGACTAACGGTAGCTTACTCACTGTCCTAGATATGGTTTGGTCAGCTCAGTAGTTCACCACAGCTGCACACTCTCATGCACCAGCATGTCAGTTCCAGAACTCTCCCTGCTCACTGTGACCCTGCATCTTTATGCAAGCGCTACAGGTGCAGCTAATCAGGCAGCCAACACTTGTCAGAAGTGGACTGCGGATTGGGGAACCCGCCCAACTCTTCCCCAATCCAAAACTCCAGGCCCTATACTGGCTTTTCTACAAAGCCACCTCAGAAAAGCTTGAGCTTTTCACTACATACTGGGAAATCCCTGAAGCTGAGCAGCATATGACAGGATTCTGGGGGAAAAATATACCTGCCATCAATCACTTTTCCTGTCACTTTCTCACACAATATACGTAAAATAAAAACTTCACCAGATCATTCAGTAAACCTACAGATGCAAACAGCTTTATCTCTATGGAAAGATGTCACCTACCCCGCTGGCTAGAAAATATACCTAGGAGCCAATTCCTATGTATAAAGAGAAACTGTACAAAACCAGAAGATTACGAGAAAGAGGCAGAAGTAATGCAGACATTTTTTGAAACCAAGGGATATGACAAGGAGAAATTACAACAACATAAGACAGAAATAGGAAAACTGAATAGACAGACTCTGCTTGAAAATAGAATGGAATAAATGGGAAAATAGAAGAAGAGGCAATTCCCCCTATAATTATACAATATTATAGCCAGGCAGTATTTTTTAAAAGGATCATTAACAAATGGCGGGACACCCTAAGGGAAGCTAAAATATTAGGAGAACTTATCCCCCCAGTACCAAAATTTACATACCGAAAAGCGAAAAATATAGGGAACATAAGAGCACCCACTAATCTATGCATAACCGCAGGCAATAAGAAAGATATAAATCGTGATAAAAAGGAAGGACAATTAAAAAGATACTTTCCATGCAGAAAATGCGCAGGTTGCAAATAATCACAAATATTCAGCATTCAAAAAGAAATAAAAAACACAGAGGGATCGTATCAATGTCATATACACTATAACATGCCCCTGTGGGAAAATATACATTGGTTGAACCAAGAGACAACTGAAAAAAAGAATACGGGAACATGTGTACAATATAGAAAGGAGATTTAAGGGACACCCATTATCGCATCATAATAAGTACAAACATGAAGGAAAGTTCACAGGTTCCATGTTCTGGGGTAGAGATAGCAAAGAAAAATAAAAGGGGAGGAGATTTTATCAAAGAGATGTCCAGATTAGAAACTAAATAGAGATAGAGCTATTTGCGTTTGATTGATGAGAAAACAAAAAATAAATAAAAATAAAATGATAAGATTAGATAAAAATAAATGAATTACAATTTTATCAGTTCATTGCAGCAAGCAGAGACATGGCTATTTCGGGGAGTGCAGTGTAATAAATAGGGGCGCACAACAGGTTAATAGATCGGAAGCAGGAGCTAGCATATATAAAGCATATAGCAATGCCAACCTACCAGCATTCCTGAAGAAGAACAGCCATCTGCTGGAAAAGCATTGAGTGGTATTGTGGTGTCGGTAGCGATCCATAGCTACAGAGGTGACGTCACCGGATGCTTCGTGCGAGCGCCATCCATATAAGTGTACTCACAAAGTCGCGTCCCTGGCCGGGGTGTGACTCCTTAGTCCAGAACTATAACCTGTTCAGAATTATAACTTATATCGACGAACCCCTCCGTGACTGCAGCGGAAGAATAGTGGGACCCCACAGGGAGTGAAGACATCAGTAAGGTAACTACAGGCTGAGAATATACTTGTGGGCATTTTCCAGCAGAAGGAGGAGGGTAGCCGAGGTGACACTGTATAGGGAGAGTGCGGCATCACATAGATACGAGCTAGATTTGACTTGAGTATGAATAAATTCTACACAAATCAAAAGTACTAAGATTACACTGAAAAGTCATTTATGACATTTAGATCTTCTAGAACTGTCTCCAACCCCTTTCAAGCTCTTTAATGCCAAGACAGCATTGGTAATGTCAAAGTGACAGTTATATATATGGCTATGTGCAGGGGCGTACATAGAGATCACTGGGCCCAATGGTGGCAAGAATCTGAATTGGGTCCCCTTGTGAGTGACCCATAGCACCCCTTATCTTAGGGTATGTACACATCTGCTGCAGTGGTTCCAGTAGAAGCCTCCATTGCAGATTCTGACAAAAACAAAGGGCAAAATACTGCTGCATGCCGGATCTCGACTGACCCCAGTATTGTGAATTGGGGATCCAGCAGGTACCCGCAGTGTTCTGCATATTCTGGATCTGGCGATTCTGGTATCCTGATGATTGCAAGTGATTACCTAGCCTTACCCGATTAATTGTGCCCGCTGCTCCTAATTTTTATATAGTGTGCCATCCTTCCTCCATGGACTGTGCCTGCTCCTGCTTCACCTCCTCCCCAATGCTGACTTTCTGTTTGTGCTGCTGGCAGAGCGCAGTCAGGACTTGGCACAGATCTTAACGGTGCTGGACTGGAGTCTGGGCTGGTGACACTGCTGGATCAGGTCAGGTCTGGACTGGTCAGTCAGGTCACAGTGCAACGCTTGCTGGCAGAGGAACAGGACTGGGACGTTTTACAAAGTGTAGACACAGAAGACTAAAGAATTTAATCACAACTGAGGTTTCTCTGACTGCTGCAGAACCTCCCAATACACACCTCAGCTACTGCAGAACCTCATAATACATACCTCAGCTGCTGCAGAACATGCTAATACACACCTCAGCTGCTGCAGAACCTCCTAAAACACACCTCATCTGCTACAGAACCTCATAACATACACCTCAGCTGCTGCAGAACCTAATAACACACACCTCAGCCACTGCAGAACCTCCTAACACACACCTCAGCTGCTATAGAACCACATAATACACACCTCAGCTGCTGTAGAACCTCATAATACACATCTCAGCTGCTGCAGAACCTCCTAACACACACCTCAGCTGCTACAGAAATTCCTAATACACACCTCAGCTTCTGAAAAACCTCCTAATACACACCTCAACTGCAGCAGAACCTCCTAAAACACACCTCAGCTGCTGAAGAACCTCCTAACACACACCTCAGCTGCCATAGATCCTCTTAATATACACCTCAGCTGCTGCAGAACCTCATAATACACACCTTAACTGCTGCAGAACATCATAATACGCACCTCAGCTGATACAGAACTTCATAATACACACCTCAGCTGCTGCATAACCTCCTAACACACACCTCAGCTTTTGCAGAACTTCCAAATACACACCTCTGCTTCTTCAGAGCCTCCTAATACATACCTCAACTGCGGCAGAACCTCCTAAAACACACCTCAGCTGCTGCAGAACCTCCTGACACACACCTCAACTGCTATAGAACCTCCTAATATACACCTCAGCTGCTGCAGAACCTCCTAACACACACCTCAGCTGCTACAGAAATTCCTAATACTCACCTCAGCTTCTGAAGAACCTCCTAATACACCTCAACTGCAGCAGAACCTCCTAAAACACACCTCAGCTGCTGCAGAACCTCCTAAAACATACCTCAGCTGCCATAGAACCTCTTAATATAAACCTCAGCTGCTGCAGAACCTCATAATACACACCTCAGCTGCTACGGAACCTCATAATACACAGCTTAACTGCTGCAGAACATCATAATACGCACCTCAGCTGCTGCATAACCTCCTAACACACACCTCAGCTTTTGCAGAACTTCCTAATACAGACCTCAGCTTCTTCAGAGCCTCCTAATACATACCTCAACTGCGGCAGAACCTCCTAAAACACACCTCAGCTGCTGCAGAACCTCCTAACACACACCTCAACTGCTATAGAACCTCTTAATATACACCTCAGCTGCTAAAGAACCTCCTAACACATATCTTAGCTCAGGCATGCTCAACCTGGGCCCTCCAGCTGTTGTAAAACTACAATTCCCACAATGCCCTGCTGTAGGCTGATACATGTAGGCTGTTCGGGCATGCTGGTAGTTGTAGTTTTGCAACAGCTGGAGGGCCGCGGGTTGAGCAAGCCTGCCTTAGCTGCTACAGAACCTCATAATACATACTTCTGCTGCTGCAGAACCTCACAATACACATCTTAACTGCTGCAGAACATCATAATACGCACCTCAGTTGCTACAGAACTGTATAATACACAGCTCAGCTGCTGCAGAACATTATAATCTGATGCTAAAGAACACATAAGGCTTTGATCACATCTGTGAGGGGGCCTCATTCTCATTCAGGTCATAAATGCTGGACACAATTTTATAGCCTGGCAGATGAAAACCTGTCAGATCTCATCGTAGTCAGCGGGATCCGTTAGGTGTTGTCGTCCATGATGTGCGAGATTCGAAACTATGGTGATTTTCGTTGTTGTGCTCCTATGACAGAGCAGAACAGCGAATGTCACCCACACAGATGTGAACAAAGCCTAATATACACCTCAGAAACTGCAGAACATTATAATAGTGCCAAGGGAACTACAAGTTTTATCATCACCAGATTGTTATTATTGGAAATTAGGGGGCAACACAGGGAGAGGTAAAAGTGGAAAGAACTACAACTCCCAGTATGTCCAGACTGTTATTATTGGATACAAGTGGATATTACACAGAGAGTATAAGGCTGGGTTCACATCACTAGTTTTCTGTACTTCTGATCTGTCAGAAGAACAGAAAAATACAGAAAAAAACACATCTTGTATGTCAAGCATCAGTTCTGCATATTTGGCATCTGTTTAAGGCATTTCCATCTGAGATCCGTTATTTTAGATGGAAAAAAGTCCTGCACGCAAAACGATAAACTAAAGGGTGATGTGAACCCATCCAAAGAAGAGAGAACTACAATTCCCAGCGTGTCCAGATTATTATTGGACATCATCCAGTTTTACTAGGTGAGAGCTTTAAAAGGAAATAACTATGACCACCAGTATAGCCAGACTTATTATGGGGCATCAGTATACATTAAGGAGATTGGGTATAAGAGGAGAGAACTACAACACCCAGCACTACCAAACTGTAATAGTGCATAAGTTGAAATTCCATAGAAAGGGACATAATGAGACAGAACTACAACTCCCAGCTTTTCTAGGATGTTATGGGTTATCCCAGGACACCACTAACCTCTCCTCCAGGCACAACACAGAAGCTTCACCCCCTCACAGCGACGTCCTGCAAGTCTTTCACCAGTTTTCTGCACTGGTCACATGATGATGACATCACCAAAGGTCTTTCAGACTTCGCTGCTCTGCTATTCTTTGGCTTCCTGCATTGGTCACATGGTGATGATGACATCCCCAAAGGTCCTTCTTCACATCCTAAATTTTAAAGCCATATAAGTGTAATTAGTGGGCATGGCCTTTGCTCCACTGCGGCGCCCCTTTCCTGAGGGGTCCTATAGCAGCTGTGTGGTCTGCCTCTATTAGAGGTATGCCACTGGCTTTGTGTAAATGGATGATGGGCGGTGGTAACAAACAGTCAGCTTAGTAACACACTGCACTGTCAGATTTTGTATTTTATTTAAAAATAGTTGAAAATTATCCTCTTTTTTTGGCAGATGCCTTGTTTTTTGTTTTCTAACCTGTAAAATGGTAGCCACCATTTCGAGAGACTCGTCAAAATCGAAATGCAAACTGATTCGGCTGGAATAAAAAGAGCAAAACTAATTCGGATGAATTTGATTGGTTTTAAATCAATTCTATAGACATAATAATACTTTTTATTTATATAGTGCCAACATATTCCGCATCGCTTTACAATCAGAGGGTTCATGTACAAAGAGAGTCATAAATAACATAGCAGCAAACAGTTCAACAAGTAAAACAAGATCAATGAGGGCCCTACTCACAAGAGCTTACAATCTATGTGGAGATAGAGGTGAGACAAAAGGTAACAAGTGCTTGATTTTTTAAATTAATAAATACAAGAAGACGATCGGCACTCGCAGGATAGACGCGTTTTGACTTTACAATCGAGTCTTTCTCAAACAGCTGCTTATCACAAAGTGTGCTTTATTGTACAAGATAAGATGCTTGTCACCAGTCCAATACATAAAAATGCAGGTAAAATCACTGCCTACCCGACTCGGGTTTCGCTGATAGCTTCTTCTGGATTGAAAGCGCGGCCCCACCACCTTTATCTTTTATGCGTTGCTAAAAACGGTGATTAGGATCCACACTGACTTGTGCGGGACTGCTGCTAACTGACTATGTTGTCCCCTATAAGAGCCACATAGCATTTTTTCTGCATATTAACAATATGGGAGTAGAAATAAAGCTGCATGAGCCAATCCCCGGCCGATATCTGTGGTGCTTCTGAGTGCATGGGGTGTGGATATTTGATGATGGATCAATTTCAGAAGAATAATACTGAAGAGGGGTGCGGTGGGACAGTGAATGGAGAAGAGTTATATCAGGGGATCTGGTAGGCTAGCCTAAAAAGATGTGTTTTTAGGGAGTGCCTAAAACTGTGGAAAACTGTGGATGTTGTGAATGAACCTAATTTCTTGGGGTAGAGCATTCCACAGAATTGGTGCAGCTTGGAGGAAGTCTTGGAGATGGGAATGAAAGGTTCGGATTATGGCCTCATGCACACGATCATATGTGTGTTGCTGTCCGCAAATTGCGGATCCGCAAAAAAAACAGATCACGTTCTGTATGGCATCCATTTTTTTTGTGGATCCGTTATTTTTGGAGATCCATTGTAATAATGCCTATCCTTGTCCACAAACTAGAAAAAAAAAATAGGACATGCTCTATTTTTTTGCGGAACGGAAAAACTGACATACGGAAACGGAATGCACATGGAGTACCTTCTGCTTTTTTTGCAGACCCATTGAAATGAAGGGTTCCGCATATGGTCCGCAAAAAAAATACGTTCGTGTGCATGAGGCCTATGGTGGATGTCAGTCGTAAATCGTTTGCAGGGTGTAGAGCATGGGTAGGGTGGTAGACAGAGATGAGGTTAGAGATGTAGGGGGGAGCACTGTGGAGCAATTTGTGGGTGAGAACATTTAGTTTAAATTGGATTCTATACTGTATGAGCATCCAGTGCATTGACTGGCACAGGGCGGAGGCATTGGAGTAGTGGTTAGACAGATAAATGACCCTGGCTGCTGCATTCAGTATGGACTGGAGACAGGACAGTCCGGTGAGGGGGAGGCCAATTAATAGTGAGTTACAGTAATCGAGACGGGAATTGATCAGGACAACAATGAGAGTTTTTGTTGTTTCCACAGTAAGAAAGAAGCAGATTCTAGATATGGTTTTGAGGTGAGGAGCGGGCAAGTGTTCAAATATAGGGGGTGAAGTGAATGACAGTAGGCCTGCTGCCTATGTGTGATGATGGTGCCACACAGTGAGAGGGAGATATCAGGTTTAGGTAGGTTAGTAGATGGAGAAAACACCTGTAGTTCAGTTTTTGAAAGATTCAGATTTAGAGAGGACATGATGTTAGAGACAGAAGTTTTAAGTCTTAGGGGCAGATTTATCATAGACCATTGGTGTACGATCTCTGTTAAACAGGCATGTTGCCAGGGGCTGCACCTAATTCATGACAAGGCATATTGTAATAAATTCAGTGACAAAAAGAGGTCCATAGAGGGTGAAGCAAACTGCTCTCAATTCTGACGTGTTTTAAGCAGTCTTTGAGAACAAAACACCATATAATAAGGGTGTAAAACAAATTCAACCAGACAGATGTGAAAGCCCACCGTAGGATGAGTAATAAAAAAAAATGGACATAAAATAAAAAAGTGTTTGTGCTATATGCCGGGGAGGGTGTACAGGAAAGGAGCCAGCTCACTGCTACATAGAGGCTGTCCTTCTCCAGCCTGTCAAGGGTAGATTTCAGTTCAGTCTACACTGTGGTGAGGTGGTCATTTATGATAATTTTGTCAAAGTAGTGACCGTACTGAGCTTCCATGATTTGCGCCAACCTAATCATTTCATTACAATCTTCTTCTGTGAAGGGTTTTGATGATGCTAGCTCATCTTTGCTGGAGAAAACTTTGGCATTCTTCCTCGTCTCTAAGGTGTTCGATAGATGGCAGCTTGATGAATATGACAAAAGATTTAAATCCATATGTCCTTAAGTGTTTTATGCTGTGAGGCTGTATATTTAGCTGACACACTTTATTCTATGCAAGGACAGAATGCACAGTGTCGATGCTTATACTGTAGTAATTGTTTTTATATTCGCCGTACTCAATAAACTTGTGATTGTGTATGTCTGTTTCAAATAAGTGCTTAGATATGCCGGCTGGGAAAAACAAAAGGCGGGTGCAGGATTACAATAAAATGTGGCAGGTCCTTGACTTTCCCCTTAACACAACCCAAAATCCCCTGATGAAGCCTGTGTGCTTGTTAAACATGTAGGGAGGGTTTGTTCACAGGCATATTATTTTAGAGAGAGAACTGCTATTTTACCTCTGACATGGGATAGTGCTTGCTAACTAACAGACCTAGGAATCTACCTCTTGATAGAAGTGTGTGTATGAGCAACTTAAGTGTGCCCTCTCCCCCTTCTCCCTCCCCACTTAGGGGTCTAAGAAGACGCCAGCATTGGAAGAGGTCTCTCTCCACACATGTATGACTGCTGACTAAAGCGAGTATTCACAAACTCGAGTACTCCTCTGCTACTTATAAAGAATTTAAGAAGTAGCCTGCAGCCAGACTACACTGAGACCACACTGAGACCACTAGATCCGGGAAATATTGGGTAATCTAGATACCTATAGATTCAGTCCATGCGCCTTCTACCAATATCTAAATCAGCTAGAGGCTGGATTTCAGTGTTTTAGATTAAAAAATTGGCATAAAAGATGATAAATGTGGTGGGGGGTCCCTGCCCCTGCCCCCTCCCCATCCTTGTCAATGCCCTTTTTGGTAAAGTGGCTAAAGTGGCAGAGAAACATCACTTTAGAAAAAAAATTAGCGCAAGTGGTGTTGAAAAAGTCACAGTTTGTGACTTTTTCAAACTAGAATAACGGGCATATTATCATGATAAATCATATGTTACCCATATACAAGGTGTCAATTTTGCTGTTACACCATGACCACTACCAATACCACTACATATGGACTGTTACTGAATAAAAAAACAGTATACAAAGAACAGTATTACCACCACACAATGATCATATATTAGTAGATACAGTTCTGCACAGACTCTCTACATCCAAAATAAGTGGTTACAGTGCAATAAAATCCAGTGACTTACAGTCTTAATTAACAGTCTTAGGCCTAATTCACACGTCTGTCGTGTTTTGCGGATCCACGGATCCGCGGATCCGCAAAACACGGACATCGGCGATGTGCGTTCCGCAATTTGCGGACCGCACATCGCCGGCACTCTCATAGAAAATGCCTTTTCTTGTCCGCAATTGCGGACAAGAATAGGACATGCTCTATTTTTTTCGGGAACGCAATTGCGGACCCGGAAGTGCGGATCCGCAATTGCAGACCCGGCCGGGACATCGCCTGTCCCCATTGAAACGAATGGGTCCGCAATTCTGTTCCGCAAAATGCGGAACAGAATTGCGGACGTGTGAATAAGGCCTTAATTAACGTTTCCCATCTTTTCCATTCTCAGAGCCATGACTCGTTTCAGCAGAGTTTGCAGCACAGATGACTTTGGTGCTCAGTTTCTCCAGCATTCATCCTACCTTTGCCCAGTCCTGCTGATACCCCCATTTCTGTGCTGATACATGGGCTATACTATTTTTCTGCATATAATAGTCAACTGCCTGACATAAGAAAGGCATGTATGCAGAATTTTATATACTTGTATATTACAAAATTGTATGATTTCCTATTATGTAAACAAATAAATGAAAACATTTTAAAACAGAATACCCCTTAAACAGGATGAAATTGGAAATCGATTCAATAGCACCATTGTTTTACAGGTTGCATTTTTATGTCATTCAGTAGGTCAGTACAGTAATTTAAAATTTTATGTAGTTTTCAAATTAAATTTTTTTTTTTTATTAAATTTAAAAAAATAAAAAAATTAATAAAAAAAACTGTCTTTGCATCACCATATTCACCCATAACCTTTTTTATACTTGTATCCAGGGCCGGAACAAGGTATTTTGGTGCTCTAGGCAGAGCATTGCCCCAACACCCACACACACCTACCTACCTACCTCTGAATCAAACAGTGACTTTACTTTCTAATAAAGAGATTAAACACATTTTAAAAGAAGCAGTCACATGGTAACACATGTAAATCCAGTGATTTACAGAGGAGGTCTTAACAGATTTCAGTTGTTCACTTTATTTTTCCATTTGGTCCAGACTCTTATGTGCAGTGGACTTTGGTCAGGGGTGTGCAGCCCTCTCTGCCATATAAAAAGACATCACTAATAATAAATGGCACCTGGTGGATGGGGGCCATTACAGATTTTGCAGTAGGTCCCAGGAGATTAGGTTACACCTCTGACTGGCTCATTGCTTCTTTAGTCCACCCCCACCTTCTGCCTCCATCCAGCTGCCCCTTTAACACTGTCTTCCTGTAGCTTCCACCAATACTGTGCCTGTTGCTGCCCCATGTGCCTACATTAGTTTTTTTTTAAACTGCTTGGAATTTTATAAAATAATAAAAGTAGTGAAACTTTACTGATCCCACCTCTAGCTTCCTGAAGGGGTCTCATGTTCAAATGGAGGGGGACTTGGAAGTGCCAGCTAGAACACAGGAGAGTAGTTGAAAGAGTGCGGCAGGAACCAGAAGTATATCACTACTTTTATCGCATTCTAATCAGTTTTCAAAAATGGATTTTACATGGCAGGACAAACCCTTCTTACAGAGCCCAGATGAGACCCAAATTTATAGACTCGCACACCAGACGCACAGATTAATACGGACCTTCAGACCAGACTCCAGAATTAATACAAGCCTACAGACAAACCACAAAATGAAAACACGTTCATTTTGAGAACACGTTTGCAGGAACTCATTCGCAATATAAAAAAGGGACTATTAACGCATAGTGTGTCCGCTCACTATAAGAGATGCCATCAACAAAACCCGAAAGGGTTAAAATTTACTGGCGTTGAACTAGTTAATAGTGCGGTTAGAGGTGGTGACTTTAGTAGTAAAATCAATAAAAGGGAAGTCGCATGGATGTACCAATTAGAGACAGTACAACCTTCGGGTTTAAATGTGGAATGTGACATAAAATCGTGTTTATAGGATAAAAAGAGGTTTTGAATAGATGGTAAAATTTATGAATGAAAATGAGAAGGACCTGTGAGTAAGGAGGTGGTTCAGTGAGATCATGTGACCAGTAGGGAGTGTTTTAGCTATGACGCTGATTTGTATGTGTGTTTTTAATTAATATGGATTGCTTTGTAATATGGGAAATAGCGAGTTTGGGATATTGTAGTATTGTTTTATGGATGAATTGTCTTTGAGATGGTAGTTTTTAAATTGGTTTTTGTATATGTGTTTAATCATGACATATGGGGACACTGTGTATAAAAGCAGCAACTGCTTGTTAGTATGATAGACGCCGCTGAAGAAGCGAAAGCGAAACCTGGGTCGGGCAGTTTCTACCTTGATATGCTGTAATGCAAGATATTTGCTTGTGAGCACAATAAATCTTTTTAAATCTATACTGAGTTGACAGTACTTCACTACGGAGGTCCATCCATTTTCTATTAAATATAGGAAAAAGGACATCAGGAATGGTGGTCTAAAGTGAGATCAACTCTCCGTGTTTTCAACTGAGATTGAGAATTTCAGAGGAATCCAGACCTTTATATGAGAAACAGCAGCGCGACCATTTTATTGAACACTGACTGCAAGGTGTGAACTGAACCCACAGCACACCAGGAAACAGCGAAGCTGACAGCAGAGAGGCACAGTATTTTGGAACTTTTTATTTTTACTATAGACAAACCCCCCAGTTAATGCAGACCAGACTCCAAAATGAATCCAGATCCCAGATAAGCACCTAAATTCATACAGATCCCAAGTCAGACCCAAATTCATTCAGACCTTAAATGCGCCCGAAAATTTATGCAGACCCCCAAATCATCTCTCAAATTTATACAGATCAGCCGAAAAATGTATACAGACCCTCAGATCAGACCCCACGTTTATACAGATCAGCCCACAAATTTATACAGACCCCCAAATTATCCCTCAAATTTATACAGATCAACCCAAACATTTCTATAGACCGCCAGATAAGACCGCAAATTTACACAAACCCCAAATCAGACCCCTGTCACCCCCTGTAACCCCAAACTCACTCCTCTGTCCACTAAATGCAGACAAAAAAAAAAAAACAGCAGAAAAATAAATTATTCTTACCTCTCTGCTCCTCCTCTGGGCGCCACCGCTCTTGGTTTAGCACTGTCCTGGTGCCAGTGCTGCACTATGTCCTGACGTTGCACAGTGCCAGGTCATAGCGTGCTCCAATGCACAATATGTCCTAGAGCTGTGCACTGCCAGGATTTAGTGCAGCACTACTGCCACAGTACCTCCCCTCATACACTGAGCACCCCCATCCTCCACAGTATCTCCCCTCAGACAGTGAGCACCCCTATCCCCCACAGTATCAACCTCATACACAGGTCACCCTCATCCCCCACATTATCACCCCTCATATACTGAGCACCCCCATACCCCATAGTATCTCCCCTCATACACTGAGCACCTCCATCCTCTACAGTATCTCCCCTCATACGCTGAGCACCCCCATCCTCCACAGTATCACCCCTCATACACTGAACATCCCCATCCTCCACAGTATCACCCTTCATATACTGAGCACCCCCATCCCCCACAGTATCTCTCCTCATACACTGAGCCCCTCCATCCTCTACAGCATCTCCCCTCATACTTTGAGCACCCCCATCCTCCACAGTATCACCCCTCATACACTGAGCATCCCCATCCTCCACAGTATCACCCCTCATACACCAAGCACCCCCATCCCCCACCTTATCACCCCTCGTACATTGAGCACCCCCATCCCCCACATTATCACACCTCATACACTGAGCACCCCACAGTATCTCCCCAAATACCCTGAGCACCCCCATGATCCACAGTATCTCCCCTCATACACTAAACACCCCCATCCTCCACAGTATCTCACTTCATACACTGAGCAACCCCATCATCCACAGTATCACCCTCATACACTGAGCACCCTGATCACCAACAGTATCACCCCTTATGCACTGAGCACCCTCATCCACTACAGTATCACCCCTCATACACAGCACCAACATCCCACAAAGTATCTCCCCTCATACACTGAGCACCCCCATCCACCACAGTATCTCTCCTCATACACTGAGCACCCCCATCATCCACAGTATCACTCTCATACACTGAGCACCAGCATCTCACACATTATCACCCCTCATACACTGAGCATCCCCATCTCCCACAGTAGCACCCCTCATGCACTGAGTACCCTCATCCACCACAGTATTACCCCTCATATACTGAACACCCCCATCCCACACAGTATCTTTTCTCATACACTGAGCACCCCCATCCACCACAGTATCTCCCCTCATATATGCAGCGACTGGGCCACAGGGGCAAGAGGCTAAGGTGGGCCGATAGGGGTAGTAGTTGCTTGTACTCACAGTTATCAGTGCCTCCCTGGGCCGACGTGCAGTGAAGGGGAAGACAGCACTAAATCCTCCGGGGCACTCTCTATTGCAGGAAACACCAGCCAAATGGAAGTTGAGGTGCCCTTGATGGTATAGGTGTTTAAGGTGCTTTGGTGGCTGGACCCCTGTGTTCATGACGCCAGCCACGTAAGGTGAAAATGTTGAGGGTGTTAGAAAGGATGAGGAGTCAGTTGTAGTAAAACAGTTGAACATTTACTTAGGTCAAATGTCTCAGGACCGTTGGTACAGTTCATCAGTACAGTGCACTTATATGGCATAAAGGATGATTCAGAAATTACTTTAGTTGTAATCCTTACAACAGGTCTAGCAATTTGTCAGTTGAGGAGTTTTCCTAATGCTGTTACTTTACAGGCAAGGCAGTAGTTCTCTTCTTAGGTAGTTCAACTTTAAGTCCAATCTCTAGCAGTCAGGTACTGAATATAATGGTTTCCTTACTTTTAGGCTCCATTCAGACGTCTGCAAATGGGTCCGCATCCGTTCCGCAATTCTGCGGAACGGGTACGGAGCCATTCATTCTCTATGGGGCCGCACGTGATACGGAGAGCATAATATGTGCTCTCCGCTTCCGCATTTGTGGAGCGCGGCCCTGAACTTCCAGGCTTCGGCCCCGAACTTCCTGTCCACAGCTCTGCAAAGAATAGAACATGTCCTATTCTTGTCCGCAGCTGCCGACAAGAATAGGCAGTTCTATGATGGGTGCCGGCCGGGTGTGTTGCTGATCCGCAACACACCACGGACATGTGAATGGACCCTTATATTGAGAAATCCAATAAGGGCGTTCTCCCTTGTGTCAGGCAAACTCTCTGCTACATTATTTTATGTAGGATGCTCTCCTAAAATATTCAGGTTCACTATGTCCCAGAAGGCACTTAATAAAAATTGATAATTCTGCGCACTAATCATCCAGTTGTGTCCAGGTACCTTTAAGTTCCTCCTGGTCACTGGTGCTTGTGAAGTCCCTTGGCTAGACTCAACTCAAATCTTCACTAGACTTGCTTTATATTTGTACATAGACCCACTTGTCTGTTCTGGGCTGCTGTGACTACTTGGTCTGTCCTCTCCAGGCTTGATCAGGGCCCAGAGGAAAGAAAGGCAGCTACATCTTGGACTGAGCCTGCTGTGCTCCTCCATACACTTCCTTCATCTCTCCTCTCACTTACTACTACCTCCTCAACACCTCCTGAGCTAGCACACCCCAAGCTATATATAATATGTGGCGCCAGCAACACCTAGGGGCGAATAGATGTAATAACAATGCCAGCTTGAATTTAGGAAATTCACTAGGTTAAATACATATACAGAAATTTAATTGGACCACTTATACACACATAAGTAGGACACTGCATCTGCACTTGCATCCTCCATAGTATCTCTTCTCATACACTGAGCACCCCCATCATCCACAGTATTACCCTCATACACTGAGCACCCCCATTTCCCACAGTATCTCCCCTCATACACTGAGCACCCCCATCCCTTACAGTATCACCCCTCATACACTGAGCACCCCATCCTCCACAGTATCTCCCTTCATACACTGAGCATCCCATCCACCCCAGTATCTCCCCTCATACAATAAGCTCCCCCATCCTCCACAGTATCTCCCTTCAAACACTAAACATCCCCCACAGTATCTCCTCTCATATAATGAACATCCCCCACAGTATCTTCCTTCATAAACTGAGCACCTCCATCTTCCACAGTATCTCCCCTCATACACTGAGCACCCCCATCCTGCACAGTATCTCCCCTCATACACTGAGCACTGGCATCCACCACAGTATCTCCCTTCAAACACTAAACATCAAACATTAAATATCCCCCACACTATCTCCCTTCATAGACTGAACATCCCTCGTAGAATCTCACCTCATAGACTGAGCACCCCCATCCTCCACCGTATCTCCCGTCATACACTGAGCACTGGCATCCTCCACAGTATCTCCCCTCATACACTAAACATCCCCCACAGTATCTCCCCTCATACACTGAACATCCTCTACAGTCTCCCCTCATACACTGAGCATACCCAACATTATCAGCCCCTTATACATTACATTGAGCACTGCCCTGCCCTTAAAGTATCCCTCCCGCTGCCAGTATCAGCCCCTAATACAGAGAATCCAGTACAATTACATGATTATACTCACTCTGCCATCTTCTTCCTCTCTACTCCCAGGACAAGCCCCTTCTCTTTCCCACACAGAACTCCACACAATCCTTGCCTGCTCCCCTCACCTGTGTGCCATATGGGCCCTTCTTCCCCCCCTCACATCGATCTGCACAGGCTGCGCTGAGCCAGGAGATCACTGTGCAGCACTGAAGAGAGTGTACTAATAGAGCAAGAAGCGCTATATTCACCTTTTCCCCGAGCCACCTTTACTAAATAGCGCTTCCACAATGGAAGCTCTTATTCGTAATTGTGCCCTACCCTTGCCTACCCATCGCCTCGGCCCTGCTTGCGTCTATGTAAATGTGTTTTTTTTTTTTTTTTTTGCAGTGTGATGTGTAGTTTTTATTGATACCATGTTAGGATATGTGGGATTTTTTTTTATCACATTTTTGTTTAAATGTTTTGGAAGTCAAAATAATACAAAACAGTGATTTGGGCATTTTGATTTAGTTTTCCATTTTGGCTTTCACTGTATGGCTTTCTATTAATAATGTTTTTGTATTAGTAATAAACCAGTGATGTTTATTTTTAGTTTATTAATTTTTATATGCAAATGTTTAATTATTTTTTATATATATTTTTAAAAGTTTCTTTTTACTTTATTTTTACCCTAGGGGGTTTGAACAGTCAAAGTTGCTTATGCCATTGAATGCAATAGTATACTATTGCATTCTATTACAAAATCTCTGTGTGTCAGACATACAGGTCTTAATAGTAAAGGCTTAATAAAAACTTTGCTATGGCATTACATGAAAAGAGTTGTCTTCAATTAAGGGACACTGGCAGCAGTTGTCTGTTGTGTAAAGTAACTCGTGTTTAAAGACCATCTGCAATACATGCACAATGGATGTCAGGAATAGGTCATAAAGCTTGGATGAATACAGAGCAAAAATCTTTACCAAATTAATAAAATGTTTTCAAAGACGAGACATTGCGGTATGAGAGTGTATTGATCTCTTCTCCAAGCTCTGAAGTAAATATGTTGGTGTATATTGGGATGTACTGAAGAATTTACCCGAAATTATAGGGACATTGACAGAGACCATCAAGAAAAGCCCTATTGTAAACTGATTAAGGAGAAAGGTAAAGGGGCTTGGAGGTTGAAGGATGACTGCACAGTATTGGGCATTCATTTTTTAAAAGGACCTCATACAATTTAGTGTGTTGTTGTCCAAACCCACTGAGAACGTAGTGTGGTGTGTGGTGAGATCACAATGTTATGTTAGCTCAAGGATTAGGCAAAAAAGTTAAATTTTTTCACTAGATCTTTAGGTTCTCCCACAAGATAAGCCACATCCTGAAGTGTTTGGCAGTGGCTTTCTCCTCTGCCTTACTCATGACACATAGACTTCAAGAATTTTCTCCCATTTATCTGCATTGATTATCTGCCAGATCTCCAATTGTGTAAGTTTGGTGGGTTGTAGCTAATGTTGAGCAAATCAAAGTTCATAAAGTGGACTTTGATCTGAATTTTAGGAAAAAATCGATTCACCACAAAGCCGAATTTCCTCGTGTTTCTTGATTTCTTGGTAGCAAATTGATTTTCCCTGAAATGGCGGTAAAAAAAATCATATTTACCTCATCCATTTGAGCACGAAGAGACCACAGCGGCAATCCTGCTTTAAGATCCCTCGTGAAATCTTGGAAGGTAAGTAAAATTCAATTTTTTTTTTGGCAAACACTAAAATGCTATGGATCTCAGATGCCGCGATTAGCAATGAACGCAGCATCTGAGGGGTCCAATGACGGAGGTGTTATACCGTCATTGCCGTTCCCTGTCATTGCACCTGCTATTTTACAAAGAAATGCGTTTTGTGACAAAGTAATTTGTCACACAGAAAATGAACAATTCAGTGAAGCAGCAGAATCAAATTTTAGAGAAATTTGCCCATCTCTAGTTGTAGCAATGTTCCTAGCTCTCCAGAATTCTACACAACTCTACAGGATAAATAGTATAGCTATTTCCTTGAAGTACTTTTCCATTATTAAGTGATATTGCCTCATGGAATGCTCTGCCATTTTTCTTTTTAAGCCTTTTCACGCATGGGGTTTTCCATAAATCTGCGCTTATGCTGCAGAAACAACCTAGTTCAGATGTATGAAACAAAAGTTTGACTGCAGATATTGCTGAAAAAAATCTGCCAAGTGATGAAATACCATTACAAATCTTTTATTGGACGTATCTCTGTGCCTTTTAATTCTTTATATTATATTACTACCAAATATTTGTTGGCAGAGGCGTAGGTAAAGGCTCATGGGCCCTGGTAATGCCAGAAGCCTGACTAACAAAACTAGGGAACTGGAATTAGTGATGTGTGAGGAGGACTATGATATAGTGGGAATAACTGAGACATGGCTGGATGATAGCTATGACTGGGCAGTTAATATACAGGGTTACAGTCTGTTTAGAAAGGATCATCAAAACCGGAGAGGGGGAGGGGTCTGCCCTTATGTAAAGTCCTATCTAAAGCCCACAGTCCAAGAAGATATAAGTGAGGGACATGAACATGTGGAGTTACTGTGGGTAGAGATACATGGAGCCAAACACAATAATAAATTACTAATAGGAGTTTACTATAAACCACCTAATATACCAGAGTCCACAGCAAATCATAATGAGGTGGTTATTATGGGGGACTTCAACTACCCAGATATAGACTGGAAAACTGAAAGCTGTACATCGCATAAAGGAAACAGGTTCTTGGCAATAACCAAAGACAATTACCTTTCCCAACTGGTTCAGGACCCGACTAGAGGGACAGCCATACTGGACTTAATATTAACTAATAGACCTGACAGAACAACAGATTGGGGGACAGCTGAGAAATAGTGACCATAAAGTAATAATCTTCCAATTATCATCCAAAAGAGCATTTCTACAGGGAGGAACAAAAATACCAAACTTCAAAAAAGCTAAATTTAGCCAACCAAGCGAGGCCATAGGCCTAACTAACTGGGACAAAGTCCTCAAAAACAAAAATACAGCCACAAAATAGGATATCTTTAAAAGCATTCTAAATTCTTATTGTGAGAGGTACATACTGTATGGGAATAAAAGGTTAAGGAACAAAAAGAAACCAATGTGGATAAATAGAAATGTAAAAAAAGCAATAGATGACAAAAAGAAAGCATATAAATCACTAAAACAGGAGGGTAGCGAGGAAGCACTGAAAAACTATAGGAAAAAATAGAACATGTAAAAGACAAATAAAAGCGGCCAAACTAGAGACCGAGAGATTAATTGCCAAAGAGAGTAAAACTAACCCTAAATGTTAAAAAGTATAAATTTGAAGGTGTCGGCCCTTTAAAGAGTAATGAAGGGGGAGTTGCAGAGAGCGACGAGGAGAAAGCAAAGCTGTTAAATAATTTTTTCTCCAATGTATTCACTGAGGAAAATAAACTGTCAGATGAAATGCTGAATGTAAAAATAAATCCCCCATTAAAAGTGTCCTGTCAGACCCAAGAAGAAGTACAACAGAAACTTAAAAAGAATAAAATAGATAAATCGCCAGGAACGGATGGCATACACCCCCGTATCCTAAGGGAATTAAGTAATGTCATAGCCAGACCCTTAATTCTGATATTTGCGGACTCTATACTGACAGGGAATGTTCCACAGGATTGGCGCATAGCAAATGTGGTGCCAATATTCAAAAAGGGTCCAAAAACAGAGCCCGGAAACTATAGGCCGGTAAGTTTATCATCTGTTGTGGGGAAACTGTTTGAAGGTTTTCTGAGAGATGCTATCTTATAGGATCCCAACGGAAATAAACAAATAACGCCATATCAGCATGGCTTCATGAAGGATCGGTCATGCCAAACGAATTTAATCAGTTTCTATGAGGAGGTAAGTTTTAGACTTGAAAGCAGTGAATGAATGGATGTCGTATATCTGGACTTCTCCAAAGCATTTGATACTGTACCACATAAAAGGTTAGTATATAATATGAGGATGCTCGGACTGGGAAAAAATGTCTGTTAGTTGGTAAGTAACTGGCTGAGTGACAGAAAACAGAGGGTGGTTATTAACTGTACACACTCATATTGGGCAACTGTCAATAGTGGTGTACCTCAGGGGTCAGTACTGGGCCCTATTCTTTTCAATATATTTATTAATGATCTTGTAGAAGGCTTGCATAGTAAAATATCAATTTTTGCAGATGACACTAAACTGCATAAAGTAATTAACATTGAAGAGGACAATAAACTGCTACAGAGGGGTCTGGATAGATTGGAGGCTTGGGCAGATAAGTGGCAGATGAGGTTTAACACTGACAAATGTAAAGTTATGCACATGGGAAGGAATAATGCAAGTCACCCATACATACTAAATGGTAAAACACTCGGTAACGCTGACATGGAAAATGATCTAAGAATTTTAATAAACAGCAATCTAAGCTGCAAAAACCAGTGTTAGGCAGCTGCCGCCAAGGCAAATAAGATAATGGGTTGCATCAAAAGGGGCATAGACGCCCATGATGAGAACATAGTCCTACCACTTTACAAATCGCTAGTCAGACCACACATGGAGTACTGTATACAGTTCTGGGCTCCTGTGAACAAGGCAGACATAGCAGAGCTGGAGAGGGTTCAGAGGAGGGCAACTAAAGTAATCACTGGAATGGGGCAACTACAGTTCCCTGAAAGATTATCAAAATTAGGGTAAAATTTACTTTAGAAAAAAGATGACTGAGGGAAGATCTAATAACTATGTATAAATATATCAGGTATCAGTACAGAGATCTCTCCCATTATCTATTTATCCCCAGGACTGTCACTGTGACGAGGGGACATCCTCTGCGTCTGGAGGAAAGAAGGTTTGTACACAAACATAGAAGAGGATTCTTTACGGTAAGAGCAGTGAGACTATGGAACTCTCTGCCTGAGGAGGTGGTGATGGTGAGTATAATAAAGGAATTCAAGAGGGGTCTGGATGTATTTCTGGCGTGTAATAATATTGCAAGTTATGGGTCATTGATCCAGGGAGTACTTCTGATTGCCTGAATCAACTAGCAGGATGACAGGCCCAACTAGATGGACAGATGTCTTTTTTCAGCCTTATGTACTATGTTACTTTGTTACTATGTTACAAGAGTTCAGCTTGGGTCCCCACTTCCCTCAGTGCTTTGGAGGCAGCCGAAAGGCAGGGGTGCACCTAGCCTTTCGGCTGCCTGAGGTCAAAATTGAAACTGCAACCCCCCATGCCAAATTCTCAATCTAACTCCTTCCCTCCAGCCAGAGGAGTAGTTAAAGGCTCATGGACCCTGGTACAAGAGTTCAGCTTCCCCCCCCCCCCACTCCGTCCGTCAGTGCTTTGTGGAAAGGGGAAGGAGAGCACATAGCCTTCCTGCTGCCTGAGGCAAAAATTGAAACGGCACCCTTCCCCCCATTTTAAATTCTTGACCTAACCCTTCCAGCCAGAGGTGTAACTTGAAGATTCTGGGCCCCAGTGCAAAATCTATAACAGAGCCCTCCCAGTCCTCGTAGCTGCTGCTACCTCTGCACCCCTTTTGGCTATGCCCCTGTTTGTTGGTACATGTAAGTTGGAATCCACCGTGTATTGACTGGGCTCAGCGAGTGATCCCTCTCTGTACTCCTTACACTGCACCACAATGTAACTGTACCTTGTGGTGCACGTAAGGGTTCATAAACTTTGAAATATTTTTTTTAAATGGTCAGTTATAACTTGATGCAGCGCTATACGTCAGGTAGGCATGCTAGTCTATGATGAACTGAATATTCTTAGTAAACACAGATTTTTTTTTTAAATGAACAGTGCGCAGTACATTATAATTGTGATGCACATCAATATGTCAGGCACACTAGTATATGATCAACTGATTTTTTCAAAATGGTCAGTTGGACAGAGTCCACTACTATATATAGTAGGTAACTACATAGTGAGGCACAGTGAGGTAGGAAACTATTAGCACCAGTATTAACCCCTTCCAGCAAAAGCTAGCTCCATTTTTCTAATCTAGCATGTGTCACTTTATGTGGTAGTAACTTTGGACTGCTTTTACATGACACTTCCTTCATACTTCATGTTAGTGGTGAATTTCAGACGATATGCTTTTCCTTTATGTATAAAAATCATAAATTTACAGAAAATTTTGAAAACAATTAGCAATTTTTTACATTTGAATTTCTCTACTTTGAGATAGTGATGCCTTATAAAAAAAGTTAGTAATTAACATTTAACACATATGTAAATGTCATGTAATTTTTTTAGGATGTGAGAAGACTTAAAAATCTTCAACAAAATGTTCAAAACTGACTCTTTAAAGGACCAATTCAGTTCAGAAGTCACTATGTAGGGCTTACATAATAGAAACCAACCGTAAATGACCACATTTAAAAAAACACACCCCTCAAATTATTTAAAACTGATTTTTGAAACTTTGTTAAAATTTTAGGTGTTCCAAAGGAATTAAAGCAAAATGGAGGTGAGATTTAAAAAAAAGCATTTTTTGGTGCAGATGTTGCCACTTTAATCCATTTTTACTGTAACACAGCAAGGGTAAAATCAAAACAAACCTCAATTTTTATTACCCTGATTGTGCAGATTACACAAATACCCCACTTATAGTCATAAACTGCTTAATGGGCACACGGCAGGGCTTAGAAGGAAAAAAACGTAATATTGTTTTTGGAGAGCAGATTTTGCTTAAATAGGTTTCGCGCACCATGTCACAATTGAAGACACCTTGAGGTACACCTAGAAAGGAAACCCCCAAAAATGATCCCATTTTGAAAACGACACTCCTCAAGGAATGGATTAAGGGGTGCTACGAGTGCTTTGACCCAACAAGCATTTCAAAGAATTTAGAAACACTTGGCTGAGAAACTGAAAAATAAGTCCTAACTTTTGCATTTTCACAAGGCGTAACAGGAGAAAATGCACCCCACAATTTGTTAAGCATTTTTCCAAAATACAGCAACACCTCATGTGATCGTAAACAGCTGTTTGGATACAGCAGTATTTAGAAGGGAAGGACAGTCAATTTTCTAACATGTTATTTGCCTAAATAGTTTTTAGGGGCCATATCATCATACAGGCCAGCAACAGCCCTAGCAAACTCCTAGCTAAACCTGCGCCCCTGCAAGACCTTTTTCCAAATGACTTTTTAGTGGAACAAAAGAAGGACATGGAGGCAGGGCCAATATAGTAGGTTCTTTTAAGTATAATGTTGTGGCAGTGCAAATGTATGATTTTGAATCACTTTTGTAAGCTGTGCCTCCCTATTGGGCTCAGTTCACACCACTTATTTGGTCAGTTATGGGTCAAAAACACAGATCTTTTCATAATACCTTATCTGGGAGTAGAATTGGCTTCTGAGTAACTGCAGGAATCAACTGACCAAATACCTGAAGTGTGAACTTAATCTTACAGGTCAATGTTATCATCAGGTATAATGTACATAACCGTGTAGTGGGGAAAGATTCTACTACAGAGTGAAAGAGCTGTCTCATTTTACACCATCTGCTGTTTCCACATAGATTGATAGATAGCCTATTCTGTTAGCCACAGATTCTAATAAAGTGAGAAACAGCTGTCTCATTTCACTGTTTGTGGGGTATCCGCATTGATTGCTAGATAACATGTTCTGTTAGCCACTGATTCTACTAAAGTGGCAAAGAGCTGTCACATTATAAACCATCTGCAGCTTCCACATAGATTGATAAATAACCTATTTTGTTAGCCACTGATACAAGTAGTGGCCCAGGCACTGTGTGGGGAGGGTTTCTGCAGTAAGTTTGCGTTGATGTCACTGTTTATTTCAGCCCTTTTGTAATCCATCAAAAGAATTACTCAAAAAACAAACAATCCCGTTTTTTAAGCAACTGCCTTCACACGGTCAGTATTTGGACTGTAATTGATTTGGACTTGTAAGGCAAAAACAGGAGTGGGTCCAAAATGAAATGTGAAGGAAATATTTGCACGTCTTCTTTGTTTTGGACCCACTCCTGCTTTTGGCTTCCAAATTATGGTGAAATCCTGATGCAAACTACTGATCGTATGATCGAGGCCTTATGGATGCTCCAAAGACAGGATATGTTGTCTTTTTCATTTTTCGGTTCTTCTGACAGATCAGAAGAACGATAAAATAAACAGTGATGTCAAGGCTAAACAGGGACACTAGGGGCCCTAGATCAGATCAGACTGGTGAGGGTGGCAACAGCCTACGGATTCAACTTAGTAGCCCAGTCACAGAGTCGGGAAGGTGGCAACAGCATGAGGAGTCAACATAGTGGTCCAGTGACAGAGTGAGGGGTTACAACAGCATGATGAGTCAACACAGTGCCCAGTCACAGAGTGGGGAGGGTGGCAACTGCATAAGGAGTCAACATAGTGGCCCAGTCACAGAGTGGGGAGGGGGAGGGGAAGCAATAGCAGTTGCTGTAACAGCACAAGATGGTGGCAGCAGGAGAAGATGGCAGCAGAGGAAGCAGGTATGTGGCATCAGGTGGGTGGCAGCATCAGAATAGTGTCTAAAGCACATGGCTATAAATAACGAGCCATATTTCACAATTTTCTTTGTGGCAGCACACTGCAGTCAGAACACTACTGCCAGAATGATCGAGTCCAGAGGTGGGCATGCTTTTTGACTCGTGGGCCACAATGGGTTCATATATTGGACTCGGGGGCCGGACCAAGAGTAGATGGATGGGGCATTTGTGTGAATTAATATAGTATAATGAATGACTGTAAATACTTACAGTTCTGAAGACTCCAACAGGCTCAGGATTAGTGCTCTGGGCAATGGGCAGCTGGGCTCAGTGCTGGAATTGGGCACCGCTCTGCAGTTCAGGAAGGAGACCTATAAGACGCACCTAGGTTTTAGAGGGGGACAATAAGAAAAAAAAAATGTCATTACACCTCAGGTCAGACTACCAATCTTAATCAGACCTCGGCTGACAGCCCCAATCAGACCCCCGATGTTAATAAGAATCAAATCAGACCTCAGCTCAGACCCCAATGTAAATGACCCCCAATCAGTCCTGAGATGAGAGCCCCATGCCTCTCATTAGCCCCCATTATCAGCCCTTATGCCTCTCATCAGCCCCCATCATCAGCCCTTATGCCTCTCATCAGCCCCTATTATGCCTCTCAGCCAGCCCCCATTATGCGCCTCTCAGTCCCCATTATGCCGCTCTCAGGTTCCCATTATGTTGCTCTCAGGCCCCCCATTAGTAATAATTCTCTGCTAGGGCATACATGGTAGTAATAGTGCTCCTACAGTGCCCCCAACATGCCCCCACTGTGCCCCAGAAGTATTAATGCTCCCATAATGCCCATACTATGTATGTATGATCATGTTTCCCATAGTAGTAATAATTCTCCTTATATTGTGAAAAAAAATAAAAAATACCACCTTTTATTGCCCCCAGTTGAGCTATTGTCCCCATAGTGCCCCCATAATGTGCCAGTATAAAATACCCATATATAATGCCCCCAGTAAATGTCCCCATAGTGCTCCTCTCCCCCTTCCACCTAGTGCCCCCCATAATGTACTAGTATAAAATGCCCTATAGAGAGCCCCACAAATAAAATACCCCTTCTTTGTGGCCTCAGTGGATGCCCCCATAGATGTCCCCAATCATGTGCCAGTAAGAAGTGCTCCCATAGATGCCCCCCAATCAAGTGCCAGTAAGAAGTGCTCCCATAGATGCGCCCGCCAATCATGTGCTAGTAAAAGGTGCCCCCATAGATGCCCCCCATCCCAATCATGTGCCAGGAAAGTGCCCCCCACAGTGCTTCTCTCCTACTATATATATATATATATATATATATATATAAACACTTATACTTACCTCCATGTCAGCGATACTTACCTCCATGTCCCGCGTTGTACGGCTCAGGCGGCGCAATGACATTATTGCGCCGCCTGCACCGGCCTCTGATAGGCTGCTGAAACAAGGCCCATAGCCTATCAGAGAAACAGGGAATGGAGATGCCTCTCCTTCCCCTGCCCCCCCGTAGCAGCACAGCCATCTGTATCGCTGTCCTGACGACGGCGACACAGATGACTGTGGGGATGAGAAGTGCTCATCTCCCTGTGTCCTGCCGCTGCCAGCTCTGCCGGCCGGATTAAAAGGTCCACCGGGCCGTAGTTTTCCCATCACTGATCTAGTCTGATGGATCAGGCACTGGAGTGTGGAAATTTTGGCTGATCCATACCTTCTTCATCTTTAGAAAGGTTAATCTTTTAACATTTTGTGTTGAAAGGCAAGTTTTCTTTGGGGTAACTATGCCCCGTGCCACACTAAACACCTGCTCTGATGCCACACTACTGCAGGAAAGCTTGTCCAGAGCAAACCCGGCCAGTTGTGGCCACAATTCAAGTATGGCTGCCCAGAAATCCGGGAGATCTTGGATCTTGGTTGACAGGGTGCACTCCAAGTATGCCACTTCCTGCTGGTTCAGATTCTGCTCCATGTACTGCTGCTGCTACTGGCTGGTTTCTTCAGTAGGAAGGTGAAGAAAAGTGCTCATCAGAGACTCGAGACATAAGTTGCTGCTGGCGCTACTCCTGGCCCCATCCTTCCTCCAGCAGTAATGCGAGTGGAGAATGAGTGCAGAGGGTCCCTCCAGTCAGACCTTCATGAGGATGGGTGATGGCGCACATAGGCAGTAACCAACCGACATAGAATGTCTAAATAGTAGTTAAGTTTATCATCCTTCTCAGCGGGTGGAAAAAAGAGGCCCCCATTTTGGCCTGGTAGCGAGGGTCTAACATCTTGGAGAGCCAGTAGTCATCCCATTTCCGAATAGTGATATCATGCATCTGCCAATTTGCACAAGGGAATCGGAGGGACTCCCTGCCTCTGTCTCCACTGCATATGGTGTGTAGGGGTCATCTTTTTGGTGTTCCTCATTGCCCTCCAACTTCTCATGCTCCAGATAAACCACCTTTTTCTGTATGCATTTCTTGTGCATTGATGTTCTCCTCTTTGTCCCCATCCTCCTTCTCCACCAGTTCAGCCCCCACAGGGCTAAGGTGGCTGTGAGATGTAGGCGCCATGTCTAATTCAGAACATGAAGGAGCGGAATCACATCATTAATCCCATAGACCTGGCGACTGACAAATAAAGTGGCCTCCTAAAAGGGTATGAGCAAACTGCAGTTGTCACGCATGAGCTGCAACTGGCTAACGTTGAAGTGACACAGGGGAGTGCTTCTGTCCTCCTGCATCATCAAGAAATTGTTCACAGCCTCCCTCTGCTCATATAGTTAGTCCAACACAGTGGTGTAGGGATCGCTATAGCAGCCATAGCAATGGCTATGAAGCCCAACGCCACTGGGGGGCCCGGGCCGCTGGCTCCCCGCCCAGCGCTGCCTCCTAGCTAATTTATTTACTGCACTTGCCTCAGTAATTGAAGAGAAGCGCCATAATCTCACACAGGCGCACTGGCAGAGGCATCGAAGTGCGCATGCGCCATCTTCCTGGCCTCTGCCAGTGCACCTGTGTGAGATTACCGCACTTCTCTTCAATTACTGAGGCAAGTGCAGTGAATAAATTAGCTAGGAGGCGGCGGGGAGGAGATCTGTGGAAGGCACTGAAGGAGGGATCTGTGGATGGCACTGAGGTGGGATCTGTGGATGACATTTAAGGGGGGATCTGTGGAAAGGGGGAATCTGTGGATGGCACTTAAGGGGGATCTGTGGGTGGCACTTAAGGGGGATTCTGTGGATGGCACTTAAGAGGGAATCTGTGGTTGGCACTTAAGGGGGGATCTGTGGATGGCACTTAAGGGGGGATCTGTGGATGACACTTAAGGGGGATCTGTGGATGACACTCAGAGGGAATCTGTGGATGACACTCAGGGGGATCTAGGAAGGGGTGTGGGGATGTTGTGGTGAGAGGTCCTGGAGGGGTGTTTGGGTGGGAGCTCTGGAAGGTATTGGAGGTCTGATAGGTATGTGGGGGTGGTAGATCTGGAAGGGGGGGCATAAAATGTTTTGCTATGAGGCCCAGTCATTTCTAGCTATGCCCCTGGTCCAACATATGGAGGGTGGAGTTCCAACGTGTGGAAACATCGCATATGAGGCAATGTTGGGGAACACAATTCTCTCTTTTCAGCTCAAGGAGGGAATGTTTTGCAGAGTAAGAGTGGCTCAAGTGCATGCACAGTTCTCTGCCATTTTCAAGACTTTAGGAACCAGATTACAACCAGATTAAAGCCCTCCTTTATGCAGCGCTTACAGAATATTCTTCCTTTTATCAGTGACCATGATTCCAGTCTTCAGGAGCAGTTCCTGTCTGGTGTGACTCAATTCGGCCAGGCTGGCCAGGGGCAGAACAGCGTCACACTGCCATGCTCTGTATAATTGGAACGATGGAGGACCACTCAGAACTGTGTGTACAGTGGAGGCTGAGAACAAGGTGGAGGATGAGGTGAAAGGAGAACATTGGCGCTGGAATCACAGCATTAGAATGCAGAGGCGGCATAGCAATCACTTGGCCAAGTTGCTGATGTGCCTGGGCAGGAACCACATTTACCTAGTGGGCTATAAAGAACATATATTATCCTTGTACATAGTTACAGCTCCACATGTTGGTGCTGCCATGAACTGTACCAGACACCGACAAGCTCAAGGGCTGGCCCACCTTCTGCTGTAAATATGTATGCAGGGCTGGTACAGCTTTTTTAGAGAAGTAGTGATGGCATGGGACTTTCCACCTTGGGTTGGCCCAAGCCATCAGTTCTCTGAAATGGGCAGAGTCAACCACATGGAAAGGGAGGCACTGTAGTACCAGCAACTTGGCCAGGAGCTTCTGTGTAGTTGGATGAATGCACGCATACTGTTGTTTAATTGAAATTGTCTAAGTAATTGATTGCTGGCAAAACACATGACGAGGAGCAGGAGGAGGAGGACGAGCATCCGGACCAGTAGAGTATTGGAAGGAAACACAGCTTCCTTCTGCTGAGATGGTGGAGCCTTGACTGCTGAAGAAGCATAGCGGGCCACTGGGAGATGCGTCAGGTTATGCCACTACATTAGCATCACGGTTTTCCCAGGCCACTTTATGGTAAACCTCCGTGTGCTGATGCAGGGCCGTGGTCCCAACATTGGCACCCTGGCTGTGCTTCACCTTCTGCCTACATATGGCCACGCTGATGTCCTCCAGAGACTTGATGAAATATTCCCACACTGGCGAATATGGCATTTTACCTCCATGACTCCATGCTAACTGCTGTATGCTGCCTCTATGAAGCCATGCACTTCTAGTTGTTTCTAGACAGCTAGGCTCCTGAGTAGCAGATGGTCTACCCAGGCATGTTTGGCTCCAGATATCACACTTCTGCCACCCTGCTGGCTCAAGGCCATGCTTGCACCACACTGACCCTGCTCATGGGCAAGCTGCAATCCTGACTCCCCTGATTATGAAGATGAAGCCTTCTATTCACCTGGCTCCCACATGCGATCAATTATATTCTCATCCACTACTGTCTGCTCCCTACTTATGTCACTCTCATCAGTCTCATGGCCATGTCCCTGGCAACTGTCTGTTGGACATACTATACTGTAACACTAACTGTATATGTACAATAAGTTACTCAATGTCAATCTGGACACCACACAGTAGAAGAAGACAGCTTATTCCCCCCAATTTGAGAATCAAGGTCTGATAGAAGTGCTTATGTAGTAAACAATGTGGACACCCCAATAACAGTAAAATTAGAAAACGTATTCACCCCAGTTTAAGGATCAAGGGTTGAGCGAACCCAAACTGTAAAGTTCGGGTTCGTACCGAACTTTAGGGTTTTTGGTACCCGGACCAGAACCGGGATATTTCCGGAAAAGTTCAGGTTCGAGTTCGGTGTTTGGAGATTTCTTGGCGCTTTTTGAAAGGCTACAGGGCAGCCAATCAACAAGTGTTTCACTAGTCTGCCCTTAGAAGCCATCACAGCCATGCCTACTAATTAAATGGCTGTGATTGGCCAAGAGCAGCATGTGACCCAGCCTCTAAATAGGCTGGAGTCACATAGTGCCGCACGTCACTCTGCTCTTCTCAGTGTAGGGATAGGATGCTGCTGCTGTGAGGGAGAGATTAGGGAAGAATTCTGTTGAACTTGGTGGTGTGTTCAATCTTCAAACTACAGAGATTATTGAGGGTGCTGTGCTACATTTTTGTACCTAGCCCTGAGCCCAGTGACACTGAAAAATAAGTTTTAATCCATCTGCTAGTTTGGTGGGCGTCAGCGGCCATTTTTGCAAGTGCAGTGCCCTTGCAACTGCATGTGTGCCAGGGACATTACTTTAATTCTGTTCTGGTAGCACAGTGGAGGACAAATTCCCTTTTTTGGCCGTTCAAGTACCCCTGCGGCCTGCGGTGCTTACCTGGTAGTGAAAATTATTCAATTACATTAGTCATATTTTTTAGTGACCTAAAATGATTTTTTTATCTGTCGGCAACAGGCACTGCATATCTGACAGTCCAATAAAACCGATAAATACTGCAGTTGCATTGATGCTATATAAAAGCAAATTTTTTCGTACTGGATAGAAAATTTGCGTGCTAGGCTGCATTTCTGACAGTCCAATACAACCCTAACATACTGCATTTACATTGGTGCTATAAAAAAAACACACTTTTTGTGCTAGATAGGTGACAGGGACGTAAATTTGTAAACGTTGTCTGTTCCATTGGTGGGTGACATTTTACTATTTTTGCCATATACAAACCCCTGCTCTGCATCGGTGACAAGGAGGTAAATTTGTAAAACTCGTCTGTTACATTGATGCATAGCATTTTGCCAGTTTTGCCGTATACAAACCCCTGCTCTGCATAGGTGACAGGGAGGTAAATTTCTAAAAATCGTCTGTTACATATGTGGGTGACATTTTGCCAGTTTTGACGTATACAAACCTCTGCTCTGCAGAGGTGACAAGGAGGTACATTTCTAAAAATTGTCTGTTACATTCTTGGGTGACATTAACCCAGTTTTGTCATATACAAACCGCTGCTTTGCATAGGTGACAGGGACGAAAATTTCTAAAAATCCTCTGTTCCATTGGTGGGTGACATTAACCCAGTTTTGCTGGTTAAAACCCCTGCTCTGCATTGCTGACATGGAACTAAATTTAGTAAAAACATCTGTTACTTCGGTGGGTGACCGCAAAAAATGAAGAGAGCGTCAAATAAGACGTGGACCTGGTCGTGGTGCTGCTGGTGTTGGTGGAGCTCCTGTGCCAACTACACGCCCAAATGAAACACCTTCCTCAGGTGTGTGTAGCTGACAGAGCCTTCAGCGTTATTTAGTAGGCCCGAATGCCGCTCAACAAGTACAGTCGCTAGTAGATAGGGTGGCTGACAGTGCCTCCACTATCTTCACATTGTCTCCCACTGGGTCGACTGCTGAAAGCTTGGAGTTGGCACCTGCAGTCCATGGACATTTATCTAGCACCTCACCCCCTTGCAAATCAGCCAAGCAGTCTGAGCCACAAGCCATGCAGCAGTCTCTTATGCTTTTTGATGAGTCTGCCGGCAGGATTTCCAAGGGCCATCCACCTAGCCCTGCCCCAGAAGTGGAAGTGATTGAGTGCACCGATGCCCAACCACTTATGTTTGAAGATGAGGACATGGGAAGACCACTGCAGCACGTGTCTGATGATGACTAAACACAGGTGCCAACTGACAGTGTGCAAACAGACAAGGAGGGCAGAGGTGAAGACAGGGTGGAAGAATATATGGAGGACGATGAGGTCCTAGACCCCACACGGAATTAAGGACATTCGAGTGACCTGTGCAGTTCAGAGGGAGAGGCGATGGTCGTACACGAGTGGTTTGCACGCTGTGCAATCAGAGCCTGAAGCGAGGCATAAACGTTCTAAACCTGAGCACAACCTGCATGACCAGGCATCTAAGTGCCTCCAAAACCAAGAAAGGTCTGAGGCTCCTCCTGCTCCCTCTTCTGCTACAGTCTCGGCCTCTTCCTCCACCTCTGGAGTAAAAGTGGCACCGGCCACCCCCCAAACAGAGGATGTGTCAGTAAGGCCACCACGTCCGTCACCTTCAACAAGTAACACCACAATGTCCCATGGCAGCGTTAAGTTGTCCATCTTCCAAACAGTGGAGCGAAAGAGGAAGTACCCCCTACCAACTCATGATCCCTGGCCCTGTATGCCAGAATTTCAAAATTCCTGGCCTTTGAAATGCTGTCATTCCGTCTGGTGGAGACGGAGAGTTTTAAAAACCTTATGGCGGTGGCTGTCCCACAGTACGTAGTACCGAGCCACCACTACTTTTCCAGGCGAGCCATCCCTTACCTGCACAAACAAGTGGGGGACAAAATCAGATGTACACTGTGCAATGCCATCTGTGGCAAGGTTTACATAACTACCGATATGTGAACCAGTAAGCACGGGCAGGGATGTTATATCTCCCTA
Organism: Bufotes viridis; assembly: GCA_033119425.1. NCBI lineage: Eukaryota > Metazoa > Chordata > Amphibia > Anura > Bufonidae > Bufotes > Bufotes viridis. The sequence goes on along the minus strand of CM065589.1, from coordinate 280,842,065 downwards.
ACAGCACACTGGGTAAATGCAGTGGCGGCTGGGCCTGAGGCGGATTGCTGTTTGGCGCATATCCTTTCGTCACCGAGGATTGCAGGGCATTTCTCTTTGCCTTCTGTTGCCTCCTCCTCCTACTCCTCTTCCTCCTCTAACAACTCCTCATCCGGTCAGCGTAACACCTTCACCAGCAACTTTAGCACAGCCAGGGGAAAATGAAAGCAGGCAGTTTTGAAACTCATCTGTTTGGGGTACAAACCCCACACCGCGCAGGAGCTGTGGACTGTCATGGAACAACAGACCGATGAGTGGTTGGTGCCACTGAGCCTCAAGCCCAGCCTGGTGGTGTGCAATAATGGGCAAAATCTCATAGCAGCTCTGGGCCTAGCCGGTTTGACACACATCCCTTGCCTGGTGCATGTGCTGATTTTGGTGGTGCAGAAATTCTTGAAAAACGACCCTGATATGTCAGAGCTGCTGCAGAAAGTGCGGGCCGTCTGTGCGCGCTTTCGGCATTCTCACCCTGCTGCTGCTCGCCTGCCTGCGCTGCAGCGTAACTTCAGCCTTCCCACTCACCACCTTATATGCGAAGTTCCCACAAGGTGGAACTCCACCTTGCACATGCTGGAGAGACTGTGCGATAGACTGAACAGCAGGCGATAGTGGTGTTTCACGCATGGGTGAGTCGCTCTGCGGAACAGCACCACTTCATCGCCACTGAGTGGGCCTCCATATGAGACCTGTGTGCCTTGTTGCGCTGTTTTGACTACTCCACCAACATGGCAAGTGCCGATCATACTCAGCGTTACTATCCCACTTCTATGTCTCCTTGAAAAAACGCTTCGGGCGATGATGGAAGAGGATGTGGCACAGGAGGAAGAGGAGGAGGAAGAGGGATCATTTCCACGGTTATCAAGCAAGTCATTCACAAGTGGCTCAGAGGGTGGGTTCCTGCACCAACATAGGCCAGGTACAAAATTGTCCAGCCAGGGCACAGTTCTGGGGGATGAGGAGGATGAGGAGGAAGGGGAGGATGAGGAAGAACCGTGTTCACAGCAGGGTGGCACCCAAGGCAGCTCAGGGACATCACTGCAGTGTGGCTGGGGGGATACCAAGGACACAGTCGATACACCTCCCACAAGGGAAAACAGGTTGTCGTTGCCTCTAGGAAGCCTGGCACGCGTGAGCAACTACATGCTGCAGTGACTGCGCAACGACTGGCGAGTTGCCAACATTCTAACTTGTGCTGATTACTGGGTGGCCACTCTGCTGGATCCCTGTTACAAGGACAACGCGCCGTCCTTAATTCCCTTACAGGAGCGTGATCAGCAGCTGCGCTGCTGATGGCATTCCCGCCTGACACCGTGGCCTCAGTGGAAGCACAGGGTGAAGGCAGAGTAGGAGGAAGAGATCGACAACGCAGCCAGGGCACCGCCATCACCTCAGAAGGCAGCGTCAGCATGGCCGAAATGTGGAAAAGCTTTGTCACCACGCCACAACAACCAGCACCACAAGCTGATATGCAAAATCTTAGCATGAAGCAGCATTTCAGCAACATGGTGGAGCAGTATGTGTGAACACGTCTACACGTACTGACTGATTGGTCTGCCCCATTCAACTTCTGGGTCTCCAAATTGGGCACATGGCCTGAGCTTGCCCTTTATGCCTTGGAGGTGCTGGCCTGCCCTGCAGCCAGTGTATTGTCTGAACATGTATTTAGCATGGCAGGGGGCGTTATCACAGACAAGCGCAGCCGCCTGTCCAATGCTAACGTGGACAAGCTCACGTTCATTAAAATGAACCAGGCATGGATCCCACAGGACTTGTCTGTACCTTGTGCAGAATAGACAGTTATACCGGCCTCAACCATCCATTCTTGTACTCAAGTGCACTTATGCTTTGTTTTATTTTTTTATTTGTCCCAATATTTTGTAGGCTACCCCAATTAAAACAACAAATAAAAAAATTTGTTGGCTACCTCCTCCACCTCCACCCTCGCTTCCACCTACACTGCCAAGGTTACTGCCTCCTCAACCTCCTACTCCACATCCACTTCCTCCTGCTAGTTCAGGATTGTTTTTTTTGCTGAGCACTTGCCATGCTCTTAAGCACATTTTGCTGCCTTTTGCAGCCCTCTAGCCCTTTCCATGACATTTGTAGAGCCATTGTAGTGCCCAAAAGTTCGGGTCCCCATTGACTTTAATGGGGTTCGGGGTCAAGTTTGGGTTCCAAACGCAAACTTTTTTGCGAAGTTCGGCAGAACCCGCCGAACCCGAACTTCCAGGTGTTCGCTCAACTCTAATCAAGCCCTAATAGAATTGCTTATGTATTAAACAAGGTGGACACCCCAATAACAGTAGAAGTAGACATGTATTCTCCCTAAATTGAGTATTAATGCCTAATTGAATTGCTTATCTAGTAAACAAGGTGGACACCGCAATAACAGTAGAACTAGACAGCTTATTTAACCCTAATTTGGGTATCATGGCATAATAGACTTGCTTATCTGTTAAACAAGGTGGATGCTGTTTACTTAACCACCTCAGCCCCCCTAGCTTAAACACCCTTAATGACCAGGCCACTTTTTACAATTCTGCACTACACTACTTTCACCGTTTATTGCTCCGTCATGCAACTTACCACCCAAATGAATTTTACCTCCTTTTCTTCTCACTAATAGAGCTTTCATTTGGTGGTATTTCACTGTTGCAGACATTTTAACTTTTTTTGCTATTAATAAAAATTTTACGTCATTTTTGCAAAAAAATGACATTTTTCACTTTCTGTTGTAATTTTTTTTTAAAAAAAACTACATTTCTATATAAATTTTTCTCAAAATTTATTGTTCTACATGTCTTTGATAAAAAAAAAACAATAAGTGTATATTTATTGGTTTGGGTAAAAGTTATAGCGTTTACAAACTATGGTGCAAAAAAGTGAATTTCCGCATTTTGAAGCAGCTCTGACTTTCTGAGCACCCAGCATGTTTCTTCAGGTGCTGGAATGCCAGGATAGTATAAATACCCCCCAAATGACACCATTTTAGAAAGAAGACACCCCAAAGTATTCGCGGAGGGGCATGGTGAGTTCATGTATAATTTCATTTTTTTTCACAAGTTAGCGGAAAATGACACTTTCTGAGGAAAATGTAATAATAATAATGTTTCCATTTCACTTAACTCCTGGCAAAAAAAAAAAAAATCTCAGACGGACTCACTAAGCCCCTTGGTGAATACCTTGGGGTGTCTACTTTCCGAAATGGGGTCATTTGTGGGGTGTGTTTACTGTTCTGGCATTTTGGGCGGGGCTAAATTGTGAGCAGCCATGTAAAACCTAAAGGTACTCGTTGGAATTTGGGCCCCTTTGCGCACCCAGGATGCATAAAAGTGTTACTCATGTGGGATTGCCATACTCAGGAGAAGTAGGGCAATGAGTTTTGGGGTGTATTTTTACATATACCCATATCTCTGTAAATTGACAACTTTGTATAAAAAAATTAAAAAATTTGTCGTTTACAGAGATATTTCTCACACAAAGTATGGGTATATATAAAAATACACCCCAAAACTCATTACCCTACTTCTCCTGAGTATGGCGATACCACATGAGTGACACTTTTTTGCAGCCAGTGTGCGCAAAGGGGCCCTAATTCCAATAAGTACCTTTAGGATTTCACAGGGCATTTTTACGCATTTGGATTCCAGACTTCTTCTCACGCTTTAGGGGCCCCTAAAATGCCAGGACAGTATAAATACCCCACATGTGACCTAATTTTAGAAAAAAATCTATTTCTGCTAACTTGTGTCAAAAAAAAAAATCTGTGAACTCGACATACCCTTCACGGAATACCTTGGGGTGTCTTCTTTCCAAAATGGGGTCACTTGTGGGGTATTTATACTGCCCTGGCATTTTAGGGGCCCTAAAGCGTGAGCATCCAAATGCATAAAAATGCCCTGTGAAATCCTAAAGGTACTCATTGGTTTTAGGGCCCCTTTGCGCATCTTGGCTGCAAAAAAGTGTCACTCATGTGGTATCGCCATACTAAGGAGAAGTAGGGGAATGTGTTTTGGGGTGTATTTTTACATATACCCATACTTCGTGTGAGAAATATCGCTGTAAACGACAACTTTTTAATTTTTTTTATACAAAGTTGTCAATTTACAGAGATATTTCTCTCACCCAGCATGGGTATATGTAAAAATACACCCCAAAACACATTGCCCTACTTCTCCTGAGTACGACGATACCACATGTGTGACACTTTTTTGCAGCCAAGATGCGCAAAGGGGCTCAAATTCCAATGAGTACCTTTTAGGAGGGCATTTTTATGCATTTTTCTTCTCAAGCTTTAGGGCCCCTAAAATGCCAGGGCAGTATAATTACCCCACATGTGACCCCATTTTGGAAAGAAGACACCCCAAGGTATTCTGTGAGGGGCATGGCAAGTTCATAGAAGATTTTTTTTTGGCACAAGTTAGCGGAAATTGATTTTTTATTCTTTTTTCTCACAAAGTCCCCCTTTCCGCTAACTTTTGACAAAAAGTTCAATTTTTCATGGACTGAATATGCCCCTCAACGAATACCTTGGGGTGTCTTCTTTCCAAAATGGGGTCATTTGTGGGGTGTTTGTACTGTTCTGGCATTTTGGGTGGGGCTAAATTGTGAGCAGCCATGTAAAACCTAAAGGTACTCGTTGTAATTTGGGCCCCTTTGTGCACCCAGGCTGCAAAAAAGTGTCACACATGTGGTATCGCCGTACTCAGGAGAAGTAGGGCAATGTGTTTTGGGGGGTATTTTTACATATACCCATGTTGGGTGAGAGAAATATCTCTGTAAATTTACAACTTTGTATAAAAAAAAATTAAAATTTGTCGTTTACAGCGATATTTCTCACACAAAGTATGGGTATATATAAAAATACACCACAAAACTCATTGCCCTACTTCTCCTGAGTACGGTGATACCACATGTGTGCCACTTTTTTGCAGCCAATATGCGCAAAGGGGCCCAAATTCCCATGAGTACCTTTAGGATTTCACAGTGCATTTTTACGCATTTGGATTCTCACGCTTTAGGACCCCTAAAATGCCAGGGCAGTATAAATACCCCACAAGTGACCCCATTTTGGAAAGAAGACACCCCAAGGTATTCTGTGAGGGGCATGGCAAGTTCATAGGAAAAAAAAATTTTGGGCACAAGTTAGCGGAAAATGATATTTATATATATTTTTACAAAGTCTCATATTCCACTAATTTGTGACAAAAAATAAAATTTTACATGAATTCACCATACTTCTCACGGAATACCTTGGGGTGTCTTCTTTCTAAAATGGGGTCACATGTGAGGTTTTTGTTCTGCCCTGGCATTTGAGGGTCTCCTCAATCATTACACGTTTGGCCAGCATTAGGAGTTTCTGCGATTCTCCTTATATTGAGCATACGGGTAATGAGATTTTTTTTTTCCGTTCAGCCTCTGGGCTGAAAAAAAAAAAAAAATGAACGGCACAGATTTTTTCATTCGCATCAATCAATGTGGATAAAAAAATCTCTGCCAAAATCAGTGACTGCGGTGCGGTGGGCTGGGCGCTAACTACCTAACAAGTAGCTAACTAACTGGCGGTGATAAGGGACCCTTATGCCCCATTCACACGTCCGCAATTCTGTTTGCGGAACGGAATTGCGGACCCATTCATTTCTATGGGGACAAACTTTGTCCCGCTCGGATCCGGAATTACGGATCCGCGCTTCCGGGTCTGCACTTCCGTTCCACAAAAATATAGAACATGTCTTATTCTTGTCCGCAATTGCGGACAAGAAAAGGCATTTTCTATATAGTTCTGGCAATGTGCGGATCTGCAAAATGCGGAAAGCACATTGCCGGTGCCCGTGTTTTGAGGATTTGCGGATCCGCGGATCCGTGGATCAGATCCGCAGATCCGTGGATCCACGGATCCGCAAAACACATATGGACGTCTGAATGGAGCCTTACAAGGGGTGTGATCAATGACAGGGGGGTGATCAGTGACAGGGGGGTGATCAGGGAATCTAGATGGGGTGATCAAGGGGTTAACAAGGGGTTAATAAGTGAGGGGGGGGGTTAGTGTAGTGTTTGGTGCAACTTTACATAGCTACCTGGTCCTCTGGTGGTCGATCCCAGCAAATGGGACCACCAGAGGACCAGGTAGCAGGTATATCAGATGCTGTTAACAAAACAGCGTCTGATATAAATCTTTGATGCGATTTATTTTGCATCTACAGTCTGCCAGTGATTGATCATCGCTGGCAGGCTGTAGTACAACTCCTAAGACGTGCGGCACTGTGAACGTGCTCGCGTTCACAGGAAGTCTCGCGAGATGACGCGCCGATTCGTCAACCCAGAACTACAGGACTGCCCGCCGGACGCATCCATGCGTTAGGTGGTCCTGTAGTGGTTAAATATCTCTGTGCCTTATAGAGGGATGAATACAAACTGCTCTTTCTACTATGGATCCCTTCAGCTTCTGATTACAGTTATTGCACTGTCCCTACAGTCCCCCTATACTCTCCCTACAGTGTGTAAAAACTCCTCCTACAATCTCCCTAGACCGTCCCTGAACTCTCCCTATCCAATATTACACAATAAAATGCTTTTAGCAACACTGTCGCTAGTGCTTATCACGTCTCTCCCTATGCTCAGCTCACAGTGAAATGTGAAGTCTCAGTTCGACAGGAATTTTTTTTCCGTCATGTATAATGAAACAAAACGGAACAATTATTTGTGCCAATAGAAATGTATAAGGGCCAAGCAAAACGGAATGCCTCTTAAAGGGTTCTGTTTTGTATTCTGTCCTGAAATTCTGTTATATTCCATTATAACTCTGTTATAACAGAACACTAAAATTGAATTTCTAACACTAATGCAAATCTACCCTTATTTTTCTGTTGTTCTGAGCTGTCAGGAGCACAGAATATTATTTTTTTTTTAAATAAAAAACCGATCCGGTTAAAAAAAATTGATCCTGTGCATCAGTTTTACACATTTGGCATCCAATTGAGTCATTTCCTTCTAGTGCAATTGAGTGTGGGTTTTACTGTTGGATAACTGAGTTTGGTTCTGAAGAATGAAGGCTGGGAAGGGGGTGAGGTAAAAGGGGTAGATTTAGTTTAGGGAATATAATAAGATTGCCTTAAAAGATTTGTTTTTAAGGCACATTTAAAGCTAAAGGAGTTGGGAATTAACCTGATTGTTTGGGGAGGTGCATTCCAGAGATCTTGTGCACCTTGGGAAAAGTTTTGAAGATGGTAATGAGTAGATCAACATAGAGAGGATGTTACTCTTATATCATTGGCAGAACAGAGAGTGTGAGTAGGGTGGTAGACTGAAATGAGGGAGGATGTGTAGGAAGTTACAGTACTGTGGAGTACTTTGTGAGTGAGAAGTTTGAAGTGTATTCTGTGGTAGATGGCTAGGCTAGAGGTATCTGTGTAGTGGTGGGACAAATAAATGAGCCTGGCTGCAGCATATAGGACAGACTGAAGAAAGGAGAGTTTAGTGAGAGGAAGGCAAATTAATGAATTACAGTAGTCAAGATGAGAATGAATCAAAGCAACCACAAAAGTTTTGGCTATTTCCACTGTGATTAAAAATCTGATTCTGTAGATGTCCTTAAGGTGCAGACAACATGAGCGTGCCAGTGACTGAATACAGGAGGCAAAGGAAAGACATAGGTCAAACATAAACCCAAGACAGCGGAAACGCTGCCCAGGAGTTATGATAGTACCACAGACTGAAATTGAAATTGCTGGGGAAAGTTAGTAGATGGGGGAAAGACAAGAAATTCTGTTTTTAAAAGATTTACTTTCAGGTACAGAGAGGAAATTATATTAGAGACTGTTGCTGGACAATCACTGGTGGTTTGCAGTATTGCTTGAGTGATGTCACGGGAAGAAGTTTATAGTTGGATGTCATCAGCATGGAGATGATATTTAAAGTCAAATCTGCTGAAGATCTGTTCAAAAGGGGTAAGAGAGTAAAGAGTAGAGGACCTATAACTGAACCCTGAGGAACCCAATCAGCAAGAGGAAGAGGAGAAGTAGAACTAGCAAATGATACACTGAAAGATGAATAGAAAAATACCATCACTGCAACCCTAGAAGATTGTGCATTCTTTGGAAGATTGACCAATGTTCCAAGCTGTCTCCATTAGAGAGGAGCGAACCTTTTGAGATTTGGTCTGTTTCAGGTTTGCCAATTAAAAAAAAAGTTTGGTTTGGATCTGAATTGATTGTATCCAAACCAAAGTTGCTCCAATTGTCCTGAAAATTGGTATATAACACCCTCCAGTCTCTTAGGACTAGTTTAAGGAAAAGATGGTATCTTTTTTCATTAAGCTCTTTAACACAATGACAGCAATAACAAATAATGTCAAAGTGACACTGACATACATAGCTATAAGTAAACGCATGGTTGACAGCATTAACGAACGGTGTGTTTAAAAACACACTGCGTTGTGTGTTATGCTTTTTGATATTCCAAAGCTTACAAAAATTGTCTCTTATCAGAAGCAAAAGCTGTTTAAACACACATGGTGTTATGGGGGGGGAAAAACTGTGGCTTGTTGGGCAACTAAGTGTCCAAACATTATGCCTTAATGGGGGCAGAATGTCTGCCTATATGACACGCACAAGTGTTACTTGTCAGTAGGAAGAGTCGCTTGTTGGGACAAAACCTCCAAAACGTATGCATTAGCGTGGGCAGAATGCTTGCACATATCTATACATGCACAAGTGATAATTGTCAGAAGAAAAAGTGGCTCATTCTGAACAAGCCTAGATTTTTTTTTTTTTATTGAGAGCAGCAGGAGCACAGTCTGGAAAGGGTAAGCTACATGTGGCTGCAACAGTACTGACAGCAGTAGCAACATAGCATGGAGCATACAAGGTAGTATATTGGCTGTTTATGGGTAATAGTGGTAGTAGTAGTGGAGGAAGTGTAGCGTTAACAGTGGTGGGATTAGCAGAGAGGAGTACAGACCGGGTACATGGCAGGCAGACAGCAGCAGTGTCATGATGGCAGCAGCTGTACAGAAAATGATGGTAGTCAGGTAGGCAGACAGCAACAATGGCAAGATGGGGTACCATCAGCAAGATCAGATCGATTTATTGGCCTCAGCCAGAGAAGTGTCAAATGTCTCCCAGATCCATGCCTCGTTTATTTTGACAGTAGTGATGTTTTGGGTTTCAGCAGAGGACAACTTGGTCCGTTTGGGCGTCACCACGCCAAATGCTGCACTAAAAATTCTCTCTGAGGTGACACTGGAGCCTGGGCAAGAAAGAAGAAAAAGAGCATACTGTGAAAGTTCGGGCCACTGTTCTAGTCTGCCTGCCAGAAGTTCATGGGGCCAAGGAGCATGAAATGCTCCGGGGAAAGGCCAGAGTCCAAGTAGGACTGAACATGGGCATTGACGTGGTGGGTCTCTAGATGCTAATTTGCCTCAGCCTGGTGTGATATGTGGAAAAACTGTCACATCATGTTGAGGAGACTGAACTGGCTGCAGCTGCTGCGGTGGCGACGGCTTCTGCTGATTGTTGCAACGGAGATGCCCGGAGGAGCGGAAAGGAGCCTCCCTTTCAGACACAGGAGTCTGCTTGCTGAAAGCTGCTGCAAGCTGCTTACACAATGTTTCCTGGTAATAATGGAATTTGACTGCCTTTTCGGTGGGAGAAAAACATTCCACTATTGATTGACCACAAGACACGCAGAACATTCTTTTAAAGGTTTTGGTTAGAGATGAGCGAATCGAAGCTGACGAAGTGGAATTTGATTCGAATTTCGGGAAAAATTTGATTTGCACCGAAGCCGAATTTCCTCATGCTTAGTGGTAACAAAATACATTATTTTCCTAAAATGGCTGCTGCATGTGTGAGGACATGGAGAAAGGAACTCTGGGAATACGGGATCACCCATATTGACATGCATGCAGCAAATCAGCAGCCAGACAGCCCTGTGATGTCACAGCCCTATAAATAGCGGCAGCAATCTTAGATTCTGCCATTCAGCAGCATACTTAGTGCAGGAAGAGATGTCTGTAGGTGCTAGGGACAGTGATAGGAAATACTTGATTGTGGTGAAAAAACGATTTATCAGTGCAGGGAAAGGATAAGGAGGAATCGTTCCACAGCATTTATGTAGAACAGCGTTCAGTAGGGGAGGTTTCAAACTAGGTAATAGGAACAATCCTATTACATCTTGGTGCACTGACTGGGGATCCAAATTGGCATTATACAGCTCTGTCATTCCAGCAAACTGTTATTGTTATTAGGGTGCAAGCCCTGTTTGCTGTGTATTAGTGGCAAAATAAAAAAATATTCTCCGTTCACCGTTACACTTATCTGTTGAAAAGCCTTTTGTGTTGTGTAAAAGTATAAAAAAATTAGGGCCTAATTGCCATTATGCAGTGCAGTGATATATTCTAAATCCCAGTTTGCCGTGTATTAGTGGCAAAATAAAAATATATTCGCTGTTCATCATTGCACTTATTTGTTAAAAAGCCTTTTGTGTTCTGTAAAAGTAGAAAAAAATTTGGGCCTAATTGCCGGTCAGCAGTGCAGTGATATATTCTAAAGCCAAGATTTCTGTGTATTAGTGGCAAAATAAAAAATATTTTATCTATCATTTGATTGTTTGATCTAACAGTATGTATCTAACAGACAGAGAAGTGCGAGCCCTTGCATAGGGGAGTGGAAGAGGCCAAAATATTTCTGGAACAGGCAGAGGTCCCAGCAGAGTAAGGGGGTGTGGCAGCAGGGGTCACAGTGAAAGGCCTGAGCTCCCGGTGTCATCTAACAGTCGTGTCTTGACCAGCAACCCAGCGGTTCTTGAATGGTTGACTCGGTCATCCACTTTGTCCCATGTGACATCAGACACCCCCAGCCAAGAGTCGGTGGGTTCCTCTGACACGACGCTTAGTTGGCATGGCCGTGAGCAGGCCCTGTGCAGGCCCCACCAGTCCTGAACCTTCCTCTGTCATTTCCAGTTCCCTCAGAGCAAGAAGTATTATATTCCCTTGGCTCTGCTCCACTTTTCAATGAGGACGAGCTACTAGGGGGCAGTCAGCAGCTACTGCCCAGCCAACATCTGGAATAGACTTCCGCCGCTTCCTCCACTAGGCGGGCAAGTAGTGAGGAGGAGAGACGCATAGGTGCTGGTGTTGCCAGCAATGAGGCTCCTGACCCAGAGACAGTTGAGGAGAACATCAGTAACGTGCAGACAGTACTCAAGGATGATCATGTAGCTGATCGCACTTGGGAGGCGGGTGACAAGGGGGCTTCACCTCAATCTTCACAATCTCTCATCGTCATGCCACTCTGTGGCCTCCTCATGCTGCTTCCACCTCCAGACTCTGTCATCGTGTCACTCTATGGCCTCCTCCTGATGCTGCAGACTCTGTCGTCATGCCATTCTGTGGCCTCCTCATGCTGCCACCACCTCCACAATCTCTTGTCTTTGTGCAACTCTGTGGCCTCCTCATGCTGCTGCCACCTCCACAATCTCTCGTCGTCATGCCACTCTATGGCCTCCTTATGCTGCTGCCACATCCAGACTCTGTTATCGTGTCACTCTGTGACCTTCTCCTGATGCTGCCGCCACCTCCAGACTCGGTTGTTGTGCCACTCTGTGGCCTCCTCAAGCTTCTGCCACTTCCACAATATTTTATCGTCGTGTCATTCTGTGGCCTCGTCATGCTGCTGCCACCTCCACAATCTCTCATCATCGTTCCACTCTGTGGCCTCTTCATGCTGCTGCCACCTCCACACTCTGTCATTGTGCGACTCTGTGGCCTCGAACTGATGCTCCCACCACCTCCAAACCCTGTCATTGGGCCACTCTGTGGTCTCCTCATGCTTCTTCCACCTCACCACTATGTCAAAGGGCCACTATGTGGACTTCTCTTGCTGTTATTACCCTCCCCATTTCATGACTGTGCTACTATTTTGCCTTTTTGGCTTGGCTGACATCATTATTTATTTGACCTTTCTTCTGATCTGTCACAAGGAAGGAAAAATGAGATGCAAAACGGATCCTCTCTGTGTAGCAGCTGTAAGGCCTGTATGGTCCCATCAGAATTGGTTTGTGATTTGGTAGCCAAAAGCAGGAGTGAGTACAAAACACAGAAGACATGCAAATATTCAGTTCATGTGTCATCTCTGTTTTGGATCCACTCCTGTTTTTTTGGGGAATTAGCAATACTGATGGATTACTGACCAAATGCTGATGATTTTTTTGTGGTTTATTTTTCTTTTCTTTTCAAATTCTTTTTATTAATTTTATAATAAAATAACTTTTCCAAAAAGCAGTATAATGGTATACATTTTCGTACAATTTCAGAGGAAGTCAGCAAGTGGTCACAGCTGAAGCGATCAAAGATTAACAATACGTTTCAGTGGTATTCAAGTCTATGGAAAACAAAGAGGACGAACCTCCGAGCCGTGTTCGGCTATTAAATATAGTGTGCATACAGTAGTGGATGACAGAAACAGTAGGAGGGGAGGGAAGGCAGGGGAAGGGGGGTTAGTCAGAACCAGCTTCTAGTGCATAATATAATCAAGTAGAGAGCTGTCGAAAAGACGTCCAGGGAGCCCAAACCTGTTCAAAGGTTATGTGTGTTTTCGATTCCCAGCAAGCGAGTTCCTCTAATCGGTATAATGAGTCTACCTTGTCCAACCACATATGAAGCGTGGGCGGATGAGTTGCTTTCCACAACGTGGGTACCAGAATACGAGCAGCAGCTAAAAGATGTCTAATTAGTCTAGATGTAAATTTGGACATATTGATTGGGAGCAGATGGAATAAGCAAATCTCAGGGGTCATAGGTAAGCGTGTTTTAGTTATACTATTAATCTGAGTTATGACGGACGTCCAATATGGCACTATACGTGGACATGTCCACCATAGGTGATAGTAAGTTCCTATTTGTTGGCCGCATCTCCAACAGGCAGGGTTGTATCCGGGGTTATACTTGTGTAAAAGAACCGGGGTCAAATGCCACCTGGTTAATATCTTATAACCACTTTCCTGCATTCTTATACATCGTGATGTTTGCTTCGGCATCTCAAGGAGAGATCGGATTTCTGAATCCGAAAATTTCCTAGAGAGGTCCTCCTCCCATCTTTTATGAAGGAGTGTGTAATGGGTAATAGGGGGTGGATAACAGTTTGCAATAAGTTGAAAGAACTTTCTTAGGGGGCTTGGTTTGAGCCAAGGAAGTTTCAAAAGGGTCAGAACTCGTGAAGGGTCAATATTTTTGACAAGTATTTTAAGTGAGCACACTATTCTATTGTATATCAGGGGAGGTAATAAGGAGCAGTCTAGCAAATTGGACAAAGCCTCCCTAGAGGGTATCGTGCCATCTCCAATGACGGAGTCTACCGAGGTACTGTTAGATCGTATGTCTTTGGGGATCGAGGCGTTTGAAGTAGGGTCTGCGGTATAAAGCAGATCCCTAATTTGCAACAATGGAGAGGGATAAGGGGCGCATCTATGACGTATAGCAGTATCAGTCCATACTGCACAGGTTTCAGCGATTAGCGCGTTAGGGGCCCTGAGTTTTGTAGGGGTTGTGGGAGAGGAGAAAATAAGATATCTCAATGGGTATTGGAGGATATCTTCCTCTATATGTACCCATAACTTATGCGAGGGTTTCCGTACCCAGTCGATGATTCGATTTAAATGGACTGCCTGTACAAAGAGGCGGGGCGTCGGCACATCAATGCCACCATATTTTCGGGGCAGCTGAAGGGTCGAATATTTAATTCTGGGTTTTTTACCGTTCCAAATGTATTTAGATAAAATCCTATTTAGTTGAATATAGAAACTCCCAGGGATATGTATTGGGAGGGCCTGTAATAAGTAAGTCACTTTGGGCCAGATGAGGCATTTTGCAATGTTTTTCCTCCCAAACCACGAGATGTAAGGTGTAGGCCAGTTTTCGAGAATGTTTGAGATGTCTGCCAGGAGAGGGACAAAGTTATTTTTATATAATGCTCGTGTGTCAGGGGCGATTTTTATTCCGAGGAACTTAATGTGGGATTGCGTCCAGTCGAAAGGAGAGCTAGTCGCTAGACTAGAGGCTACCGAGGCAGGGAGGGATATGTTCAAAGCTTGGGACTTACTCATGTTAACTTTAAAATTGGAAATGGTACCAAACACATCAAAAATATTGGCCACTACCGGCAAAGCTGTGGTAGGATTTTGTGGTTTATTTTTCTGACGGATCAGAGGAAGGGCAAAATAATCAGTGATGTCAACACAAACTTACTGCGGACACCCTCTCCACTCTGTAGACATCGATGTGGAATCAACTTACAGTGGTGTAAAAGGAGTGCGCTTCTTCTTGGCGCTAACATCGACCTGTAAGGCTGAGTTCATACTTGAGTTATTTGATCAGTTTTGGCCCCGTGACTGCCCAAATAATTGAAGTGTGCAGTGATTCTAAGAGTGACGCCTGTCATCTGCATGTCATACGGACTCACAGTATTATTTCACTACCAAAGCAGTCTTCCTATGCGTGTTACTGCAAGGCACAGTGTTCTACAGCACTATAAAGACTCTCTGCAGCCAGGAAATAGCCATTTTTTAACATAATTCGCAGCGAACAAATTCGTATTGAACCAAATTTTTCCCCAAAAATTTGGTGAACCGGCAAATCAAAGTTTTGAAAAATTCGCTCATCTCTAGTTTAGGTCATACATTGCCTCCATTTTTTATTGCCACCACCCTTCTTCTCAGATATCTCCTCCTCAGCACCCTGATCTGGCTCCGAGGTCCTGTTCAACACACAATCGTCGTCATAGTCCGACTCCTCACCCTCCACGCCACTTTTAGCCGACTATGATATATCATCAATCATCCAGCCTGACGATTCTCTGCTTGGTATTTGCAACAACTGCCATTGTTGTTACCACTGCCCTAACCGCCACCACTGTGGCTACAGGTGCTACTTCTACTGGTCAGGTGGCTGGGGATGCTAATAAACTTATTCTACTTTTTGGATTACAAGGCATAGGTATTTTGTTTTGCACTGATAGCTTTTTCAGACATTTTTTTAATGAGATCTAATGAAAACTTACAATTTTCCTAAATTAAAAGAAATGGGTGTGGTACAAAGTTACACAAAGTATGGAATGGTTATAGAAAAATTGCTAGGGTGGTGTCTGTAACTTAACGACATGGGCGCAATTAAATGTCGCTCCCCATCTACAAACACAGTGAACACTGTAATTGACAATTTTCTTTGGGAATAATACAGTATTGGTGCCAAAATTTCTGACTATTAAGGTCTGTGTGTTTAAATATGCAGATTCTAAAAATAATTTTCTAGTGTAAAAAACACATTTTAAACCTGTTGCAAGATTATTCACCCCTTCCCCCTACAAAAGCAATAAAATGATGCAGTAAAGGCTGGTAAAATATTTCTGCCTACTGTGCCTACTTATGTCCATTTAAATACTTAGATTACAAAAAGACTTTTCTCCACTGTAAAATACAGATTGCAAACCTGGTATGAGATAATTCCCCCTTCCACCCAAAACAGCAAAATAACAATGCAGTAAAGGTGGTAATATTTCTGTTTATGGTGCAATTTGAACTTCATTTCGATGGTATGAAAATGGCATTATTGCTGTAAAATGTCTTTGCTATATTGCAATGCCAGAAAGACAGATATAATGCACTAAAACAAAGTACAATTGCTCAGCAGTGGAATGCTATTGGGGTGCAGAAACTTGACTTTTTAAAAAAGAAAAAAACACAACTATCTCTATTCAAATGAAAAAAAATAAATATTTTTTCTTGCAAGTGGATAATTTTTGATCAGGTTTGAGCAAACCCGAACTTTTTTATTCTCCTTCTTCTTGCATAGAAGGTTAGAAGGTTTTCTATCTTCATTCATGACATCACCAACGTTTTTTTTCCAGCCAGGTCCTGCAAGAAAAAGAAGACGAGCCCAGCTGCATGATAAAGTGGATGAGGTGAGTAAATTATTATTTTTTTTAACCACTCAAAGCACATTTTATTTAGCATTCTGTCTTAAGAATGCTATTATTTTCCGTTATAACCATGTCATAACGGAAAATAATAAAGTGAAGTTCGGGTCCCCATTGTTAAAATCATCCAGAAGGATGTTCCAGAGGACGAACAAAAAAAAATAATAATAATAATTTGGTCAAGTACTTTCCCTTTGCATTTTGGCATGGCATTTACTAACGATGAGTCAATGCCTGGAACAAATAAATTATGTTTCTGTGGCATGGTATTTCAATGTTTACAAGCCCACATTATCCATGACTTAGGCTTTGGTATTGGTGTTGACAGTTTCTCCCCTATTTATATCTTGTTAACAACACTTGATAGCTTAAAAATAAAAAATAAGAATAAACATACCCATTTACATAAACTAGTAGATCTGGAAGCCATTGGCACTATTACTAGCAAAATCTCAAAACCACGAGTTTTAGTAAATATACTTCAGCTATTCATCTATTTTTCCTTGTGAAAGTGGCAGTCTTGGAAACAATAGTCACAGCACTCTGTTCCCATGAGAACTTCAATGCCAGGTCCTTCTGCTTTAACAGTTAAATCACTGGGGGTTAGGTCAAATATATCTAGGTCCAACCCATACCCTAAAGGTCTCATATCTGACGTATATAAACTGTCTCTTCCAATAGGCCTATATCCTAACAAGATTGTATGCTATAACAAGAAAAATTCCTTGGCTGCACTTCCTCTTGTCACTTTTGCAGAGATGCCCACTCCAGCAAAATAATTTAATGCCAAGGTATCTGTAAATAAAAGAAACAAAATTAAGAAACCTTGACTGCGTCTCTGACTACTGATTTCATAATATAAATCCAGTTTTACATTTGATGTGTAAATTTTAAATATGTTGCATTTGTAGCAACTATGATTTGCATATGCTGTATAGAGATGTCGCGAACATAAAATGTTCAAGGGGACTAACACCTGGACTGTGGCATGCCGGAGGGAGATCCATGGCAAAACTCCCATGGAAAATAACGTAGTTGACGCACAGTGTGGTAAGTTAAATTCGCAATGCGATTAATATAACCTGCATTAATCGCATTGTGAATTCAACTTAAAGCTGGGTTCCTAATAGTTCTATTGCTAGAATATAACAAAGATTAAGAATATAGCGCTATATTCTCAATCTTCGTTATATTCTAGCAATACAACCATTAGAAACTCAGATCTAAGTTGTAATCGCAATGTGATTAATATAACCTGTATTAATCGCATTGCGATTACAACTTAGATCTGAGTTCCTAATGGTTGTATTTCTAGAATATAACGAAGATTGAGAATATAGCGCTATATTCTCAACCTTCATTATATTCTAGCAATACAACCAATAGGAACTCAGATCTAAGTTGTAATCGCAATGAGATTAATACAGGTTATATTAATCGCACTGCGATTACAACTACTAACACTGCAGCTTCAGAATGAATCTAAGATGGATGCCGTCCTTGCTTTTTGATAGGAGGGTCTGGGAGGCTGATGTACTAGCCCTAAAAAGGGCTTTTTGGTGTGCTGTCAGGACGCTGTCCTTACAGCAGAGATCAGATGAGTCTTTCAGGACTGGAGTGGACACTGAATACACTAGCCTAGCTATCAATTTCCCTATTAAATCAGCAGCAGCTACACTGTCCCTCCTCTCACTAAGACTGCAGCTTCCGAATGAATTTAAAATGGATGCTGTCCAGGAGATGGGAGGGTCTGGGAGGGAGGGTATGCTGCTGATTGGCTGGAATGCGTCTGCTGACTGTGAGGTACAGGGTCAAAGTTAACTCAATGATGACGAATAGGGGGTGGACCGAACATCGCATATGTCTGCCCGCAGCGGCGAACACGCACAAGCTGTTTTCACCAGGAACTGTTCGTTATATTCGTCAATTCTAGCAATATAGCCATTAGGAACCCAGCTCTAAGTTAAATTCACAATGCCATTAATACAGGTCATATTAATCGCATTGCCATTACAACTACTAACACTGCAGCTTCAGAATGAATCTAAGATGGATGCCGTCCTTACTTTTTGATAGGGGGTGGGAGGGTCTGGGAGGGAGGGTCTGCTGATTGGCTGGAATGTGTCTGATGACTGTGAGGTACAGGGTCAAAGTTTGCTCAATGATAAAGTATAGGGGCGAACGCGAACAACGCATATGTTCGCCTGCCGCGGCGGACGAGAACAAGCTATGTTCGCCGGCAAATAGTTCGGGACATCTCTAATGCTGTATTCTGCCTTATACTATACTATAAAGGTGCATTTGTGATATATGACAGACAACCCTAATAGAACTGACACTTCATAGGAAATACTTTTCATAAGAAGGTGGAGAGGGACCAAGGGTTACAATATATTTTTAACCAAAGAAGGCAATATAAGTATAATATGCACATGTTACTTAGGTTACATTTCCATATTTTGTGCTTAGGTGTGAAAAGTGAAGCACAATGCATAATTCACATGTAAACCCAAACTCCTTCTTATTTAGAACCATTCTTAAGATAAAAAAAAAAGCTTCATTGAAATGTTACTTAAAGTATTGAATAGCTTAGCATTATTTAAATTATTCATATGTGCCAGGGGTTAGCGGGAATATTTTTATTATATGTGACATATTTGTGTTTTTAATGTGCTCAGTATAAGTGGATGGATGTCCTCCTAGAAATGTGCTTTTCAGTCACAGTGTAAATTGTTTGGATATTACTATAGGGGTCCATGAACTACTGAGATGGTACAGTGTTTAGATTGTTATGCAAATGGTAAATCAGGGATCAAATGTAGAGATATGTGTTATCTACCTAAATTCCTCATTATCATTGCCAAATCATTACTGCTTGTAACATGACTACACACCCTATTAGGATCATTTCCCATTTATACTTTGAATTTACTGCTATCCATTCTTTATTAAATTATGTTTCTATATTATTTTTTGAACGGCGGATGCCCATAACTTAAACGGCACTATTACGCTAGTACTATGTTCGGTGCATGCACCTATGATACTGTTGACATTGATTCATATCTGCTCGGTGATTCTAGTGTATGTTTGCTTTTGCCACATGATGACACACTGAATTTGTCGCCAGTGTATTTGGACTTGCAAAGTTGTTATTTGAGAAAGCTAAAGCTTAGGACTAGAGATGAGCGAACATTTAAAAAAAGTCCGTTGTTCGGGGTTCGGGTGGTGGTTAATCGCGCATCCCGTTATGGATTCCACTATAGCGCATATGGAATCCATAAGGGGCGGCTGCCACCTACCCGAACTGTTGCACAGCCGAAGGACCTGGGGTGACGTCACTGTCATGTGATCAGTGCAGGGGACGTGGCTCAGCACGGGATATAGTGGAATCCATAACGGGATGCGCGATTAACCACCACCCGAACCCCGAACAACGGACTTTTTTTAAATGTTCGCTCATCTCTACTTAGGACAATACAGGCAACTTTTGAAGTTGGATGTAATTGGTGAGTAGCATCCTATCTCCTCCCCATGATGAATCGTTAATTTCTAACGATAATTTGTTTCCCCTTAGTCCTAACAGCAGCACAGATGGGGGTTAACAACCCCCCGTGGACTGGCAGGACCGGCGGAATGTTTAATGAGCCCAAGACTAATAACTCAATTTAACAATTAAGTATCTCTTTAAAAGGAGGAAGTCAACCCCCAGCCCACTGTGTTTATAGTAAGAAAAAAACTAGACTTACTAGGGTGGGAAATTTGTGTGCTGCTGTTAGGACTAAGGGAAAACAAATTATCGTTAGAAATTAACGATTCCCTTGCGTCCTACCAGCAGCACAGATGGGGAAATAGCAAGAAGAAACCCCTAGGGAGGGCCTTCCTGCCTGGCAGAACTAAGAATAGTCTGCCCAAAGGCCGAAAACTCAGCTAGACTGGCACCTAGTCTATAATGGGAGATGAATGTCAATTCAGAGCTCCAGGAAGAAGCTTTGCAAATCATGTTGAGAGGCAGAAGACTCCTCTCAGCAAAAAGAAGTAGTCACAGCTCTGGCAGAGTGGGCCTTGGAATCCTGGAGGGTCCAGAGATTGGGAAACAAAGGAATCCTCAATCCACCGACTGATGGAAGGTTTGGATGCCTTACAGCCTTTAAACTTACCGGCAACAGGATTAGCGGATTCTCATCTTTCCTGAACTCCTTGATCTATCCACATAGATCCGGAGACATCTCGAGACGTCCAGAGGATGTCTAGCAGGTTCCTAGGAGGAGGTGGTAGATGTCGAAAGAACCAGGAGGGATATCACCTGGTTGATGTTCTGGAAAGAAGGAACTTTAGGCCTAAATACGGGGGGAATCTAAGGAGGACCAGGTCATGTAAAAAAATGGTATAGGGCTCATGTGCTGAGAGAGCTTGAAACTCAGAGACCCTTTTGGCCAAAGTCACTGCAAGGAGAAACACAAACTTCCAAGTGACAAACTTGATGTCCACCTCCTCTAACGGTTCAAAGGGGGGAGATGCTAACCCCCTGAGAACTACTGATAAATCCCATTGAAAAAATGGGTCTCAGCACTGTAGGCTTTAATCTTTCAGCTCCTTTAAGGAACCATTTGATCAGTGGGTCCTGAGAAAAAAGCCTGTAAAGACAAGCTGAGACGGCTGAAACTTGAACCATCAGAGTAGAAGGGCAAGGCCCCTATCAAGGCCGTCTTGCAGGAACTGAAGGATAGCGGAGAGGGGCGGATCTGCAGACGCCACCTCAGTTGAGGTACAACAGGATGAGAATATCCTCATAATACAAGAGTAGGCTCTCTTGGTAGAGTCCGCTCTAGAATGAGACAGCGTTCTCAGGACTGACTCTGAAAGCCATTCTATTCTGGGAAGAGACTGATCAACCTCCAGGCTGTCAGGTTGAATCTGTGCAGATCTGAGCAGAGGTGAGTGTCCCACGACACCAGGGTCTGCTGTGAGGGGAGCCTCCAATATTGTCCTCGACTCTACTGGGTGAGCTAGGTAAACCAAGATCTCTTCGGCCAAAACAGTATGATGGCTATCACCGAGGCCTGATCCTGACGGATTTTCATCAATACCCTCGGAATCATGGAAAACGGAGGGAAGATGTATGCCAGCCTGAACCTCCAGGATATTGACAGAGCGTCTAACGCCAGGGGGTTGTCCTCCCTGTAAAGGGAGCAGAACCTCTCCACCTTGGCATTGAACCTTTTGCCATGAGATCCACCTCTGGCAAACCTCACTTGAGGACTATCTTCTTGAATATCTCCGGATGTAAAGACCACTCCACCGACGGAAGACCGCAGCTCAGCCGCTATCATATTGAGGGAGCCTTGGATGTGGATCGCAGATAAGTGGGAAAGGTATAACTCTGCCTAATCCAGAATCACCCTGATCTCTGACAGTAGGGGAAGTGATCTCCTGCCTCCCTGCTTGTTGATGTAAAGTACCGCAGTCATGTCTGACTGGACTTTCACCGCTTTTCCCCGGATCTGAGGGGCTAAGTGAAGGAAGGCATGCCGGATAGCTTGAATCTAAAAGATGGCACCACCATCTGAGGGAATACCGAGTTCGCCAAGACAGGGAGCAAAGGGAGTTTATCCCAGCAGGGCTGCCATTCCATTTGGAGAGGACCTCCGACTGTAGAGGGCGGAGGTGCATAGAGCCCAAGGGACTGCTTCCACAGACGCTGACATGAGCCCCAACATCTTCTTGAGAGTCCGGATTGGAACTCACCGGGGAAAGGAAAGGAACTTGCAGTGTTCGGAACCAGGGATCTTCTTTCTGGAGTCAACTGGAGCGACATCCCAGTGGAGTCGATTATGAAGCCTAGATATCTTACTGAAGTCGACGGGCTCATGTTCGACTTCTACCAGCTGATGATCCACCCTAGGTGGAACAGAAAGGAGATTGTTACCTGAAGAAGTTGGGTTAGGACCGCTAGAGCAGAGGTTATCAAAGCCAGTCATCCAGATAAGGAATGATGGTCAGTCCTTGAAGCCTCAAAGCCGCCACCACAGAAACCACCACCTTGGTAAAAGTGTGAGGGGCAGAAGAAATGCCAAAGGGAAGGGCAACAAACAGAAGATGCCTGACGACACCGGACACCTGGACCGTGATCCCGAGATACTTCCTGGAAACAGGATGGATCGGGATGTGCAGATATGCATCCTTGAGGTCCAGGGTTGCCATCACGTCTCCATGATTGAGGACGTGAACTACTGACCTGATGGTTTCTATACGAAACTTTACCTTCCTTATAAACCGATTGAAATATCTCAGATCGATAATCATCCAGAGATCTCCTGAAGCCTTGGGAACCATAAAAACTGGTGAATAGATCCCTAGGCCCATTCTCCTGCTGAAACCTCCTCCAGAGCCCTTTTTCAAATGTAGTCCTGAATGTAGGCCTCTAGGATCGCCTCCTTGGCAGCTTGTAGAAGGTTGATCTTGACAAACCTCTCCAGAGGAATAGAGGTGAGGTTGACTAAATAACCCTCGGAAATGATATTCAGGACCCAGGGATCCGAGATCTCTCGGATCCATTCTTCTCAAAAGTGGGAGAGACGACTCCCGACGGGTACATGAAGCATAAGAATAGGGAAGCTTATTGGCAGGACGGCAGGAGTAACGGGAATTAACCAAGAGCTTCGAGGAGGCCCATAGTCAGGAGGTGTATTTTCCATCTTTGGCTCCTCCCCGAGAGCACCTGAAACCCTTTCGCTGCGCTCTCCAGTCACTTCGAGAGCTTGTTTGCTGGCCAGACCTGCCACCGCGGTCTTGTCTGTCCTGCCCTCGAAAGGACTGCTGGGGAAGTCTCTTCACCTTCTAGTCTGAAAGGCCCTCCATGATCTTATCTAGCTCCGAGCCGAACAAACGGTTGGGCTCGAATGGAAGGCCACATAAGCTGTATTTTGAGGAATTGTCAGCGACCCAAGGCTTAAGCCAAAATAGAATATGGGCCGCCGATCCCAGGGCCATGCTAAATATAGGCCCCTGATGTCATTTGATAGTATTGTCACAGGGTGCCAAAGGCACACTTGGTCTCCCATGTGCCACAGACCTGCTGCTTAGCTGCGAGAGCAAGGATCTGTGTTTGGCCTCGTTCCCAGGGCTTGCTTTGCTAGCAGGGAAGCTCCCTCGCAAGCTTCAACTGGAGCTGTGCGGTATCGCACAAGAAGTCCGTAGCCAGGTTGATGGTCTTGAAGGCAGCCAGTATGTTGTCCTGGAAAAAACCTCTGGTTCATCTGCAAGGGGGTCCTGCAGCTAGACCCATCGTCTGCAGGAACCAGAGTGCGCTTGGACAACTTGGCAATAGCCATGTCCACCTTGGGAATGGATCCCCATGAATCCACCAAGGGTTAAGCCATCGGGAACATGGATTTAAACTTCTTTGTTAAAACCGGACCTTTTCCAGGTTTTTTCCACTCTATATCATGACAGAGAGGAGGGTCTCATCCGCTTTGAAGACACGATGTGCCCGAGTAGCGGGATCGGGAGGCTCCCCACGGTCAACATCATGGTCGCCCGACCTGATGGACTTGAGCAATTTCTGTGTCTTTCCAGGGGAGAAAACACAAAAAAGGGACAAATAAAACATTTGTAAACCACCTATTTACGCAGGAAAGGTAGAAAAACAGACCGGAGGCAGCTGAGGAAAAAAACACCACAAGTGGAACAACACCAATTTTAGGACTCTGGGAGCTAGCTGAAAAAGCATATGCAGCCAGAGACCGAACTGGAGCACACAGCTTCCTAAAATAGGGGAAGGGGAGGGATAGCCAATCCACCCTTCCCCCAGTAAATCTTCCACAGGAAGAAGCATAAGAAAAAAATACTTAAAATTTTCGCAGGAAAAAACGCAGAAAGATCGTATCCACGATAGAAATTCGCATCTATGAAAAAAATCGTGCCCGTGAAAAAATCACGGCCGGATTACCCGGAGGTGACGCAAAAGGAGAGTCCCCCCGAGTCCTCCGGAAGATGGCAGCGCACAGGGACCGAGAATCATGGACCGAGGACGCCGCCAAAATACCCAAGCCAGGCGCAACTGCGCAGGGCCGACAGCAGATAAGCTGCCGGCCAAACTGACAAGGTACCTAGGAAAAGGGCAACGCCGTTACCTAAACGAAAAGAATACTCCCCACACTTTCTATAAGAAAGGGGGAACAAACCGCCTAGTCCACCTGTCCGGCAGGACAGAAAAAAACACAGTGGGCTGGGGGTTGACTTCCTCCTTTTAAGGAGATACTTAATTGTTAAATTGAGTTATTAGTCTTGGGCTCATTAAACATCCCGCTGGTCCTGCCAGTCCACGGGGGGTGGTTAACCCCCATCTGTGCTGCTGGTAGGACGTAAGGGAATTGCATATTATCAATGAATGATTTCATCATTTATATTTTAAAGTGTTTTCCAGGATTTTTATACTAATGACCTATCAGCCCCATTCACTTGAATAGGGCTGAGCTGCATCTAGGTCACGTGACCAATTAATGTGTCATAACTGGCTTAGGACAAGTTGTGGGAAGGCCGCAGTGCTCATAGGAGCGCTGGTGCCTTCTCAAACAGCTGATTGCAGGGGTCCCTGCTGTTGGACCCGCACCAATCAAATACTGATGACCTATCCTGAGGATAGGTCAGCAGTAAGAATAAGCAAGCGAACCGGGTGAAGTTCGGGTTCGCCGGGTTCGGCTGAACTTCAGGTCAAAGTTCAGGTTCGGTACCCGAACTTGACCCGAACACCAAGCCTGGATCCCAGTAAATGGGGACACAAACTTCACTTTATTATTTTCCGTTATAACATGGTTATAACGGAAAATAATAGCATTCTTAAGATAGAATGCTAAATAAAATGACCATTGAGGGATTAAAAATATAAAAAAAACTCACCTCATCCACTTGATTGCGCAGTATTCTCTTCTTTCTTCAGGACCTGCAAAAGAACCTCTGAGATGATGTCACCGCACTCACCACGTAATCACAGGTCCTGCTGAATGAAGATAGAAGGATCACCTATCTTCATTCAGCAGGACCTGTGATGACGTCACGTCACATGGTGAGCGTGGTGTTGTTATCGCAGGTCCTTTTGCAGGTCCTGAAGAAAGAGGAGGACACTGGCTGCATGATCAAGTGGATGAGGTGAGTTTTTTTTATTGTTTTTAACCCCTCAATGGCCATTTTATTTAGCATTCTATCTTAAGAATGCTATTATTTTCCATTATAACCATGTTATAACGGAAAATAATAAAAGCACCCGAGCACCAAGCTCGAAAGCTAACATCAGTAAAAAAGTCTGGGTTCGAGTCCGGGTACCCGAACTCGCAAAGTTCAGTACGAACCCGAACTTTGCAGTTCAGGTTTGCTCAACCCTAGTCACCAGTATTAAAGACCGGGAAAACCCCTTTACTATTGATTCACTTTTCATATGTGATATATCATGTTTGCACATATATTGATATGATTTTTATTTATTTTGAAGAGAGATTATGTATATTGTATAAATCTTATTGTTAGTAACTATAATTAGTTTTGAACTAATCAAATTCACTGAGAAAGATCAACTAGGTAGGTGTCTCACTATGAGAAAAAGAATCACTGCCTATTGAGAATGCTAAAATGAAAATAACAAATACTTTATTTCACTAAATATATAATTTAAAAAAATCGGATCAATTCCTATATAGTACAAATGGCAGAAATCTCACATAGGGTGGAATGATATGACCACAGGCACTGTTATCTAGATAGTAGTTTGTCTATGTCCATCTGGCCAATGCATGCAACCTAGGAGTGCCTTCCACTGTCTGGGTCACAGTTCATATAAGACCCTATTGGCAGTATTTTCAAAAAACTCAGAGGCACCAAAAAATAGGACCTTATTTGCAATAGTGATAGGTATCGATTCATGCCAGGATAATAATATATAGTCCCACAGGTTAAGAATCACCTATGTATATATATAGTAATCCCTGCTCCTCAAACACATGGGGGCCCACAAACATCAAAATTACGCCAGAAGCTGCAATATCGGGTTTATTTGTATATCTGTGCCTCGGTTAGCGGGTCCTGATGAAGCAGTCTTCTCTGCAGAGACGCATTGAGAACTGAGCTATAATGAGTTATTATAATGTCAGAGAGCAGAGATAAGAAACTTGTCGGATTAGTTGGCTGACGGATC
The DNA here is from genome assembly GCA_033119425.1 of Bufotes viridis. NCBI lineage: Eukaryota > Metazoa > Chordata > Amphibia > Anura > Bufonidae > Bufotes > Bufotes viridis. The sequence goes on along the minus strand of CM065589.1, from coordinate 280,815,869 downwards.
AGAGAGAAAATTAAGATCTCTCTATTAGAGCATCTCAACCCTGTAAAGAAAAAGGGTTCCATATTTGTAATAAAGACCGATTTAAAAAAAAAAAATTGGCCCCCTAAAGGTGTACATGACCCTTAAATACAGCTTGTGACCCAGTGATGTAGTGTACGGATGACAATGATTGCCTCCAGTGATCACGTGATGCTCGTTAAAAGTATGCTGATGCATCACAGGTCCTGGCAGATGCAGATGCACCTTATCATTCTCTGTGCAGTTTCTTTACTAGATGCTACAGGACCTATTATAATGATGTTATTATAGGTCCCAACAGCTAAATTTCCTAATCTGGGATTGTAAGACACACTTTTCACACTATTATTGCTATATTTCGCAAAACAAAAAACCTTGTACTGTCTGGAGATGCCCCGACACAGATTTCGGATTTTCACTCAGAGATTTCAAATGCTACCCTCTGTATTGTAAGACACAGATTGCAGACTTATATTCTATATTGCTATATTTCGCTAAACAAAAAAAAAAAAACTTGAATTGTCTGGCGGTGCTCTGACACGGATTTCAGTATAGTATTTCACATTTTCACTCAGAAATTTCAAACACTACCCTCTGTATAGTAAAGCACACGTATATTGTTTTTTCCCCAAGCAAAAAATTTTTTTTAACTATCTGGGAATACTGTGATAAAGATCGCAGTCTAGTATTCCAGAGGTTTTCACTGAGGTTTCAAATGCTATCTATCCTCTGGATGGTAAAACATGTGTTGTACAGTTTTGAGCTCCCCCACACACACACACAAAATGCATTTCTGTTCAACTGGGAAAAAAGAAATGTTTTTAAAGATAGCTGTTTTTGAGTTTCTACAGCATTTGCGCTAGAAGGCACACGCAGCCTTAGCTCCTCACTTCTCCCTCTCTGGCTGAAAGCATTTCATATTCTACACAATTCTTCTTAGTATTGATCACGAATATTTGAATTGCGAATTTTAATCGCGAATATCGGCACTTTGAGATTTTGCGAATATTTAGAATATTGCGAAATATATTTGTAATTGCGAATATTCGTTATTTTTTAAATACCAGTTGATGCAAATTTTTATGCTAATTTTTATGCGATTTTTTAATGAGAATTTTCGCAATCAAGAAAATAATGACTGGAGATCACGAATTCTCGAATATTCGCCCAAATATTCGCAAAATATCGCAAATTCGAATATTGCCCCTGCCGCCCATCACTAATTCTTCTTCTTTCTAGCCTTTCCCTAGCATTTAAGCCAGAGTTCTCCAGATCTGGAGTAGCCTCATACTGCCTTTTACCGCCCATTGACTATAATGGGAACCAGTGGGGATTCGGCTGCTTCCCAGCATTTATGCCAGGATTTGGCTGGACAAACCAAGTATAAACGCATCCTGCCGGATTGCTTTAACTCTAGTGTGAAACTAGTCTTATGCATGTAGGGTTGTGTTGTCTTATAATAAAAGTACACTAGGGTATTGATCTATTTGCAGATTCTTAATCTATAGTACTAAAGTAAATTTGGCATTTGGCTCACCAATTACATATGGTATCATTCACTGAACAACCAGCATTAGCATTATAGGAAATTGCAGCAGGACCTGTTTTTTCTTTGCATGATATATAACTTTGTTGTGCATATAGTAAAATTAAATATGCTGCGAGAAGCCTGATTTTCCTGATTGCTTACATATGCTGCCTTACATCAAGCGACGTTCCCTGATCTGTAATATTAGAAAAGAACTGTCTGTTCTCTGCTGTGCACAGGCGTGTGTAGAGGTATTTTCTCTGGTCAGTGTTAGCATTCTTTCTTTGCACAGTACTTTGACATTAGAAATCCCCCAGTGATTTCTGTCACAGAATAAAGAGAATCATCAATATCACAGTAAAAGTTGACTTTTCAAAGCTAATAGTGTCTCATTTGGGGGCTGAAATTTAATACATTTTCTTTGATACGGGGTGAGTTTTTAAACATCAAACAATGAATTGGCCAGGGTGCAGTAAAATATTTAGATCTATTGACTGTGCCTCAGAAGGGCAGAATGTGAAACACTAGTGGTTTGATGTTGATAAATTCTCCCTACCTAAATCCAGAAAGTTTAATAGTGTATGTAATCTAGGTGCACTCAGCGCAGAGCTCTAGATATGCTAATTTCACAGGTCCTTTTCACAGCACATTTACTCATTTGGAAAGCTTACATTATATGGTTGGAGTGGTTTAAACACAGTTTTTGGCTTATTAACCAGTGCTAAGGAGTCTGGCGAGAAACGCAGGAATGTGGCTTTGTTCTTGCACAGTGTAGTCTCTTTAACAAAATATGTTCAGAACCCACAACATCATCAAAATTGCAGTGAATTTGTCTCTGGCAGCCACATCTATTGACAGAAATTCTTTAGGTCAGTGAGGGAATATAACGCTCTAATTACCATATGCTAGTGGAATAAAGTGTACCTAGCAGAAGACGTATGCAGGAGGTGAGAGGTCTTATAAGGAAACTATACATTCCTCTTGTAAAACAGATTCTAATATAGTGCTTATTGTGTTTGTGTGGTAACCTGTGTTGAATCAGCTTCAAATAACTGGAACGCAACCAATTTTCTTCTGAGCACGTATAAGAACATGTGTTATCTGCAGTTTCAACTATACCTTGTTTGCTGTGACCTATCAAAGAAAATATTATAGGCCATACACAGTGCTACTCTGAGAAAAAGAGTTTGGGTGTAAAATGTGTCCTTTTTGCACTAGGCAACTAGATTTCGTACAAATAACAAAGCTGAATAATATGATTGTATGGTTTTTGCTTTTTTAAATTGCTATTATTTCTTTGTGGACTGAAGTTTCAGGCAGTTGTAGAAAAATGCTGCAAAGTAAGAATGCTTTAAAAAACAGAAGTGTTAATGGTTTGTTTTTATCAAGTAACAAGATGGAAAGTGAATGAACAAAAGGGAAATCTAAATCAAATCAATGTTTGGTGTGATCACCTTTGTCTTCAAAACAGCATCAGTTCTTCTAGGTAAACTTGTACACAGCTTTAAAAGGAACTCAACAGGGAGATTGTTCCAAACATCTTGAAGAACTAACCACTAGTGTTGATCGAGCACCAAAGTGCTCATGTGCTTGAGTAGAACACTTTGCAATGCTCGAAGCACAGAGCACAATGAGTCAATGGGAGAACCCGAGCATTGAACCAGGCACCCCCTGCTCTGAAGAGGGGAGGGTGTCGGGACTCTAGTTTGGCTTAGGAGTCCCAGCTTTGTCCATATATGGGGTCAGTGCTATATAGAGTAGTGGTTAAAATTTTGGGCTATGATGCAGAAGCTGTGAGTTCAAATCCTGTCTCAAACTATTTCAGAAATAGATGCAAAACTTAATTTATATATATATATAAATTTAGTCATAATATATTTACACATATTATTATATATTTAGAATATACACTCACCTAAAGAATTATTAGAAACACCTGTTCTATTTCTCATAAATGCAATTATCTAGTCAACCAATCAAATGGCAGTTGCTTCAATGCATTTGTGGGTGTGGTCCTGGTCAAGACAATCTCCTGAACTCCAAACTGAATGTCAGAATGGGAAAGAAAGGTGATTTAAGCAATTTTGAGCGTGGCATGGTTGTTGGTGCCAGACGGGCCGGTCTGAGTATTTTACAGTCTGCTTAGTTACTGGGATTTTCATGCACAACCATTTCTAGGGTTTACAAAGAATGGTGTGAAAAGGTAAAAACATCCAGTATGCCGTAGTCCTGTGGCTGAAAATGCCTTGTTGATGCTAGAGGTCAGAGGAGAATGGGCTGACTGATTCAAGCTGATAGAGGAGCAACGTTGACTGAAATAACCACTCGTTACAACCGAGGTATGCAGCAAAGAATTTGTGAAGCCACAACACGCACAACCTTGGGGCGGATGGGCTACAACAGCAGAAGACCCCACCGGGTACCACTTATCTCCACTACAAATAGGAAAAAGAGGCTACAATTTGCACAAGCTCACCAAAATTGCACTTTTGAAGACTGGAAAAATGTTGCCTGGTCTGATGAGTCTCGATTTCTGTTGAGACATTCAAATGGTAGAGTCCGAATTTGGCGTAAACAGAATGAGAACATGTATCCATCATGCCTTGTTACCACTGTTCAGGCTGGTGGTGGTGGTGTAATGGTGTGGGGGATGTTTTCTGGGCACACTGTAGGCCCCTTAGTGTCAATTGGGCATCGTTTAAATGCCACGGGCTACCTGAGCATTGTTTCTGACCATGTCCATCCCTTCATGACCACCATGTACCCATCCTCTGATGGCTACTTCCAGCAGGATAATGCACCATGTCACAAAGCTCGAATCATTTCAAATTGGTTTCTTGAACATGACTGAGTTCACTGTACTAAAATGGCCCCCACAGTCACCAGATCTCAACCCAATAGAGCATCCCTCAAATCTCCATCAACTGCAAGATGCTATCCTATCAATATGGGCCAACATTTCTAAAGAATGCTATCAGCACCTTGTGGAATCAATGCCAAGTAGAATTAAGGCAGTTCTGAAGGCAAAAGGGGGTCCAACACCGTATTAGTATGGTGTTCCTAATAATTCTTTAGGTGAGTGTATATTATAATATATGTAAATATATTATAGCTAAAACATCAGTAGTAGTTTCCCACATATTATGCATTCATATATATCAGAAGTATGATTTTATTTTTATATATATATATATATATATATTTGTTTATTTATTTATATATTTTTTATTTATTTATTAGCAATTACACATTTATTTTGTGCCATATATTTTTTTATAATTACTAAAAATAATATAAAATATATAAATCTAATTTAACCCCTATTTCTTAAAAAGTTTGTGATGGGATTTGAACTCACAGCTTTTGCATCACAGCCAAGATCTTTAACCACTACAGTATAGATCTGCATAGCCTGGCTATGCATATCTATGCTGTAGTGGTAAAAGTTCTGGGTCGTGATGCAGAAGCTGTGAGTTCAAATCCTGCTCAACACTACTAATCACAGATTTTCTTTGGATGTAGACTTGCTCAAATCCTTCTGCCTTTTTATGTAATGCCAGACAGACTCAATGATGTTGAGATCAGGTCTTTGTGGAAGCCATATGATCACTTCCAGGACTCCTTGGGGAGATTTATCAAACTGGTGTAAAGTAGAACTTGCTTAGCTCTACAAAGCAAGCAACCAGAATACACCTTTCATTTTTTACAGCTTTGGAAAAAAGGTTTGAAAATTTCCTTTTGAAAGGTGGAATATTGGTTACTATGGGAAACTAAGCCAGTTCTACTTTACACCAGTTTGATAAATCTCCCCCAAGAAGTCCTGGAAGTGATCATATGGCTTCCACAAAGACCTGATCTCAACATCATTGACTCAGAAATCTCTGTGATGGTACAGCATGCTGGATAAATATCTGCCTGTATTTTTCAGGTGTGGGGACATTATATAAGACCTCTTAATAAGGAGTATATCATGACAGGACTCCTAGGGCAGACAGTGAGGATCCTGATAACCTCAAAATATAAAATTGGTTTTTCCAGTTTCAGAAATTTCTACTATGTGTGAACATAGGGACTCATTTTAAATGTGTCTGTACTGCTGGGGGAAGCACCAAAGTTATGCATAACTATGGCACTTCCTCCAGCAGGACGTGTGACTTAAATTTACACCAACCCCCTTGCTTGCTTAGATTTAAGCCATTTTCTATGGCATAAAACTGGAGTAGAAACGATGAATGAGATGGGCCTGCCAACTTGCCCTCTTCCCTGCCCATGTCACACCCTCTTTTCTTAATCTGGTATGGAACAATATCTGCAAGTGATATATGCCACAAAAGTGGTGTTTTTCAGTTCATAAAAGTGTTTGGGGACTTAATGAATGAAGAAAAGTGAGTGGGGGGCACTCAATAATATAGAGATCAAATGGACTAGAAGGCGATCCTATGTGTACACGTGATAATACAATCGTTTAATAAGATAATAAAAATAAAAACAAAGATAAATAAAACTGGTCTGATTAAAAGCATAATAAACAACGTATATAATACAAATCACGTTGTGGGCACAGTCCTTGTCCGAGGGCTAGGGGACTTAATGAATGGCATATTTTAACAAGTGGGTCTGCATTTATACAACCTATTTTTGTTGCATACACATCACAGTATCCTATTTGCATACACATTGCACATTGAACATTGTGAGTAAATACAGAGAAGAATTCATCTTTTTGTCCTCTGACAGGCAGGAGTCAGATATGCAGTTGGACGATTTTCTGAATAGTTTTTATGACACAGCCAAACACATTTGTTAGGGTACTTTTTCACACATAGGTTTTTTGTACCATTTTTCTGCACTTTTGTGTTTTTGGTGGTGATTTTTGTACCTGCATTTTTGGCAACAATTTATTTTTTTTTTACTTAAAAAATGCCAGCTTAGGATATTAGCTGAAGGTCTATGAGAAATATGAAATACAGGCCCTTCCTGGCATTTTTATTAATTAGGTGGTGTTTTTTGTTTTTATTAGTTTTCAAAAAATGTAGCATTGACATTTTTTCAAGTGCTTTTCGAACTGTATCTCCAGGCATGGGATTCAGCCAGTTCCATCCAGTTCTCTAGATCCGATTGTTAAAATTACAACTGTATCGGAGAACCGTGTTACCGGCTGAGTCCCGATCGGGTGCTCTGGTGGTGACAGGGCAGCTGGAGATGTTCACTTCCGTTGCTTCTCGTGCCGTTAATAGTTTAGCTGCTTAGTTGGGTGGTATGTGTGTGTAGTGTATATATAATGTATTTATGTATGTGTACCATGTATATAGTGGATTTATGTGTGTTGCATATATTTGATGTATGTATATGTAAATACGAGTCTGGACACTGTGTGTTTGCCGTTGAGTAGGGAACCTGTTGTTAAAAATTTGCATCCCACCCTTGTGTATGTCTATAAGGGAAAAAACACCATGAAGAAAATGTAAATGCTAAGACACACTGGCCCAGATGTCTGCACCAATTTGCACAGTTTGGTGCATCTATGGTTTCTACATTTTCTTCTGACCTGCTCGACCAGGGGTTGGGCTTATCTAAAAGGGGTGTAGCTTTGCAGGGAAGGGTATTGGTCTGAGATGTACCATTTTGTATCAAAATTGTGTCACAATTCTACTGTAAAAATCTGTCTCAAAGTAAACCAACTAATAGTTGGCATAGAATCAGAGAAAAGTGTCTGAGCCACTGTACTAAATCTGATGCAGGTGTACAAAGACTTTCTTTAAGATTAGTAAATCTGGGCCAATGTGTGGAAAAAATGCTCGAATATGGCCAAAAAATAAACTGTGGCTATCCTGGCATTTTCTTTTACTGAAAATTAAGAAAAAAAGTGCCAAATTTAAGCATGTAAGCAGTCTAAGGCAAGTAATCATTCCTTTCTTGGTTCCCCCTTATATTCATCTATTGCCTTTTTTCTGTATTGGTGCTGTGTTCAGCAGGCTGCTGTGAATAAGTTCACCAATGAACACCTACAAAGTTCCTGGTCACCAGTTAACAATGTTTCCTGGCTTCCAGCCCAGCATCAGTGTAGGCCAAGGCAGAGCCTGACACTGATGCAGAAGTAGTGTTGCAATATTGAGTGTGCCCTGGAGACAGAGGAGGCAGTAGCAGGAAATATGGTGAGTGTGACTTTGTGTGTACAGACAGAGGGACCGGCACTGAGCACTGCAGTAGTAGCCAGCCTGACTTGCAATTTATACCACTCTTTAAATGAGTAAAATAAAAACCAATGAGAATCTACTGTTTTTTGATCTCCTAGCCTTAAAAAAATGAATATAACATGAACCAAAAGTAATAGGCGCCCAAAAATGTTATAATTGAAAACTGCAGTTCATTCCCGCGCACAGCTTTGTTGACACAAAAATAAAAATGTTTTGACTCAACATTAGTGAAACATAAAAGAATGTATAATTTTTCATTACCTGCAGAATGAAGTTATTAATGAATGTTATTAATACCGCACGGTGAATCAATGACAAAATAGCTTTTTTCCTACCCCCTACTTCAAAAAATATTATTATGTCCTAATATGGCTTACATATGATCCTGCACAGCCTCAGGACTTAGGGCAGCAGGAGCTGTAAATATGGAACTAAAACAGAAAACAATCCAGCTCTACCGGAATGAAAATGTACATCTCTTTCTTTATTTAGAACATTAAGAGCTGTTATAACTAGAAATGAGTGAAGTTCTCAAAACTTTTATTCGGCTGCTTTACCGAATTTCACAAACAAATTCAATTTGTGACAAAATACTATGCCCATGAAGCGGATTTCTTTGTGAGTAGTGGGTGCAATGATGGGGAACGGTGATTGCACCCCACCCCGCTGTCATTGAACCCCTCAGATGCCACGTTCATTGCTGATGGCAGAATTTGAGATGACCATTAAGGGCTGTCAGGAGTTAATCTGAAAAAAAATAATTTAAAATACTAACCTTATGCATTTGATTGCGAAGAGCCTGCAGCGGCCATCTTGCTTGAAGATCCAGCCTGAATTCTCGCACAGTGCGTGATAACATCATCACGCTGGCCGGTGTATGAGATTTTCTGTGGGATCTTCAATCAAAGAAAATTGATTCGTTACTATGAAGCACAACGAAATTGGGATTCACTGAAATTCAGATTGAAGTCCACTTAGTGAACTTTGATTCCCTCAACTCTAGTTAGAATGTTTAATTGAATGCATAGATTTCATAAGATAGTAAGCAATATCTATAAGGGGGGCTGCAATCTTCAAGCATTAGGGCAGTTATTTGGAAATTAAAATCTCTTGCTGACTCAGTCCTATAGCTAAGGGGAGGACTTGATGTAATATCCTTTGTGGACCAGCACTTATTCAAGTTGTTTACATACCTAAACCATACCTACAACTAAGGTACTGTTCACATCTGTCAAATGTATACATTTAAATACAGTAAAATTAATATAGAATAGTGTGGCATACCATGCTATTCTGTGCTGCAAAAAAAGTATACTTGACATACATAGCAGTCTATCGGAGATAGGTTGAAATATAAAGACAAATAAAGATAACGTTAAATATGTTTTTCTACATGTTTAAGGTATACATTGAACGTACATTGAAAATGAATAGTGAACAGTCCTTCTGTAAATTATCAACTGGAAGCTTATGTTACCTTTCATTACTATAAGGCGGCAATAATACAAACCAACTTCTGTTTGTCCAGCTAAAATGAATCAATTTGAAAAGTTTCTGTAATATGAATAAAATATGTTCCATTTTTAACTGGCCCATATAATTTCATACCAGTCAGTAAAAGAAAAAAACTGAAAAATAGAACATACAGTGCACACATCTATCACCACATAAAGCATCTCAAAGTATGAAATATATGCTAGACTTTTCCTAATTTCTGTGAACATTTCCGTGTACATTTTGTCAGTTTCCATTAGGTGGCACTGTGTCATCAAAACCAGCCTTTCTACAACTAAGCAAGTATCTTAAAGACTCATGAAAATGTGATACCTTTTCTCTACAAGGACTACACTAGTTTTTTTTTTTATAAGGGTGTTGTGATTTTAAAATCTTGTTTAGACGTACTACACATAAAAAATGCAATTTCTTAAAACAAAACAATTTTTTAATGATAGAGTTATAGTCTTCATGACATGCTCACTGCATATGGCCCAATCACTTTGCTGTAGCAGGGTTCTTAGCAACCAAACTCATTTGAACTTTACATAGAGAGCACTGGAGGAACCCGTACAGAGGATAGGAGTGGTGGTGGCCCTGATGAAGTGTTGTGTCATGGTGTACTCCCTCAGGCCATTGCTCCCTGGGGATCTGTGCAGTGGAAACATAGTATTGATGAATAAGGCCAGAATTACATTGCAAAGTCTTTTTTACTAAGAGCAATGTACAACTTCAAATACTTTTAAAAGCAGCAGATTTTGAAAGCAATCTTCTCTCTGGCACTAGCAAGGAATATGGAGGTAGGTTGGATGGCTGCAGTTTAGCACTCCTGACCTTGTGGTAATGTGATGTGTCCCTCAGTGTCACGGCCTCGGTGTTCTGTGCCGTGACATTTTTGCCGTGCATGCTGTTGCCTGGGGCAAAGTGTTGTTTATGCAGCATGTATGTGCTCTGCTTCTCATATCATGGATCCTCCCTGTCTGGTGCTGGAGGGATTAACTACCTGGCTGGGTGTGACCACTTGGTGTTTATCTTGCCTGTGGCTTCCAGGCTGGAGTTAGTTGTACTCCAGCTTCTGCTTGTGCTGGAGCTATGCTCCTGTCCTGGGTGTTCTATCTGCCCAGTCCTTTAGGGCCACTTAATGGGACATCGATGTCTCCCCGATGTCATCTATGTCGTCCCGTTGTCTACCCCCCCCTTCACTACCCTCTCATAAGTTTGGTGATGTTTATGTTTGGGTGGTTGTTGTCTTGTCTAGTGGTTGTTACATGTCTGGTCTGTTGGTGTCTGTAGTCCAGCATGTTTGCTAGACATGTTCCCTGTGTGTTGTACCTCCGGAAGGGGGTCTTAGGGTTCCCTGGAGTGGCAACCACAAGGCAGTGAGCAGCTCTGTCTGGAGCCGTCGAGCATCTTGTCCGCATGGGGGTCCAGGTAGTCTTTCGTGTCTGTTCTCCATCTTGTTGCTGTGCAGGTGTGTTGTTTTTTCACTGGGTTCTTACCTGCCAATGGAGTTGTTGTTCACTGGCTTCCCCTCTCCCTGCTGCTAGGCCCGTGGAGACTCCTGTTCATCTATGTTGTGGAGGAACAGATTGTCTATAGCCTTGACATTACCACCAGGGATCATCAGGGTTAGTAGGGCCCAAGGTTACGGAATATGAGCCCTCCTACCTTCTGGGTTAGCTCATAAGGATAGGAGATCAGGGCGAGGTTTAGGGATGCATTAGGAGGTGACCTGCTCCCTTACCTCGGTGTCCTGGTCTATTATCCTTATATTTATTTGATGTGGAGTTTTCCCCCACTCCACATTGTGACACATAGTCCCTCACCTAATAGCGGTGTCTGTAAATGCCAATTTAACAGCTCAAATTGATATGTTTCTCCGCAAGGGTTCACTTGAGGGCTTGAGTAAATTAATTTTCAGTGGAGAATTTCTTTAGAAGCAGGAGCTGTGGAGTGTGTTTCCTATCCATAAAGGGCCCTCTCAGTAGTAGGACTAGCTGATTCCTACCAAGAGGGAAGGACCAGAAGCATTAAAAATATAAAACAAACGAAAAATTTCAGTACTCCCAGGTCTGGGGGTCCTTCAATCTCAGAATTGGTGGGGATCTGTGAGGTAGGTCCCCCACTGATCATTTAAGTGATGGTGTTACAGACAGAGGGTGTAGATCCACTGTACCAACCACCCAGTTTGGCTTTGGGTAAACCCAAGGGACATTATCCTGGCAGTCCCCAGTATTCACCCTTTAACCCCATACAGGGATCTGGACTTTGCTGCAGGGAAAGTACCAGAACCACTATCTCTTGATCACCGAGGGATAAGACCACATGAGTAGTTTGAAGACAGGTCAAGGTCAGGGTGGTAAGTGTACAAACAAATTTGTGAGAGGAGTCCGAATGGGAAGGACTAAAAAGTGGACTTGGACTTCTGGACAGGAGCAGAACCTGGTTGAGTGCGTGGTGCAGTGCCAGTTCCCACATGGAGAAGCAGGGTGACAGCAGGCATGGGATGCCAGTGCAACACTTGGCATATTCTAACATTATGAGACCACAGCAGTTAACTATCATACAAGTGTAGTACACCATGCAGGGTTATCAGAATTTAAAAATAAACCTTTTTTATTGAACTAGTGCATTAAAGAGGTTTGTACTGTGTGTACCAAGAGGCTTTCATGTGTAGTGAAATGAGCTCTGTAAAGAACACTCATTGAGTTCTTCCTTGTATCGCGCATTTTATTAGCATTGTAGGTACATTCTCTTTGTATCATGTGCTGCCTGCCCTGAATTAGAGATTTATTTGCAACAAAAAATCAATTAGCCCTAAATTTATTCATGGATTTCAGGACTTGCGATCAATGCGAGTCCACTCAGTGGACTCAAGGGGACCCAATTCATCCCAGTTAATGTGTCTGATGGGGAATTACCATTGATAGTTTTCTTTCCCATTCACTCCCTTCCAGGTTAGAGGTCAGGTCTCCCTGTCATGGAAAAATGAGAAGATTTCAGTTACTAACTTCACAAACTAATTTCACGTTCAATCTCAAGTGGCATTTGTCATTTCCAGCACTTGTTATATATTTTATGACATATTTAGAGCTAATGAAAATAATTTATACACAGGACTTTCCAGTGTAATATTAGTATCTAAAAGCATTTTTATGTACAATATTGACGCAAAAGATAAAGCAATGTATGAATATGTATGACATTTTTAGTCATATTAGGAGAAAAACATATATAGTAACATGTACCTGCAGCTTAATGGGACTCTATCAGCAGTTGTGCCCATGCTAATTTGCTGACATCACTAGATAAGGACACAGGGCAAGCATACCTGTAAAGGTTTTATTATCAAAAGTAGTGTGAAAAGGAAGTTTTATTCTGTCAATTTTATTCTGATTATAGGTAATTATTTTGCAAATCCTGGATAACACCTTTAATATTTAAAGGGATTATCCAGAATTTGCATATCCAGTATTTGGACTTAAAAAAAAAATGAAAGCTTTCTTGTAACCTATAGAAGAAAGACAGTATAGTTAGAACTTACTACTTTGTTGCTCTGCCAATGTCACTGTACTCGCTCAAGCAGGCTGTGGGCCTTTTCACTTGGGTCTCGACCTCGTGTTTTCCCTTCTCTTTTTGTTCAGCTCCATAATAGTAAAGGCAGCTGAACAGGAAGAGAAGGGCACCCAACAGGTCAGGACCCAAGAGGGAGTGCATCTTGGGAGAGGAGCAGTTGAGTTCACGTCACGTTTTTACCATCCGTTTAATGTATACAAAAAACGTATACGTTAAACTGATGCTTTAGACTGATGCCATATGGTGGCATCCATTCACCATAGAGTTCCATTATAAAAAAAAAAAAGAACAGATACTTTTTTACCATTGCAAAAAAAAGTATACATTTTTTACCAGACCCTGCAGGATACAAGAAGGTGGTGTGTTCCATTTTTGTATCCATTTTTTTTGTAACGTATACATCAAACAGAGGCATAGGACCCTAAGATGTCTGCTTATTCAGGATGCAGTAGTGTGTTCTGCTGTGGCCTTAGGGCTGTTTTATACAAGTGAGTCCATTGTGGGAATCACAATCTGTGTGTGAGCATGATCCTCCGTTGTGGACACTGTTCATCTTGCAGAAGCGGGGAGCATTATGCTAAATTATAATGCTATTTGTCTCTGCATTACCTTACTGCTACAGAATCATAGTGACATAAAGCAGAGTCACATAGCATCATAAATCATAATAATGCCGTATGCTCTTCCCAATCTAGAACAGAGCGTGATTCCGGCAATGGACTTGCCCTTGTGAAACAGCCCTTACTAGCCTTAAAGCATATTGGGGGACATTTATCAAACTGGTGTAAAGTAGAACTCGTCTAGTTGCCCATAGCATCCACACAGATTCCACCTTTTATTTTTCACAGCTCTTTTAGAAAATTTAAGGTAAAATCTTAGTTGCTATGGGCAACTAAGCCATTTCTACTTTACACCAGTTTGATAAATCTCCTCCATTGTTCATAGCGTCAGTCTATCCCTAAAGTGCGTTACTGCTATCTTAAAACAGCTAAGAGTTGAAAGACTAATTGTAAATATTTTTAAGCTTCTTGACACTTTTCTGAAGTGGTGAGAAAAGGGGTGGGGTTTCATGAGGGGGAGGGGTTTCACACAACCTGGCAGAATTATGATAACTTATGCCAGAAACTGGCCTAAGTAATTGCTAAATTCTATCCCAGCCCCATGCAGGCATACACTTTAGTTTCTGGTACACTGAGTGTCAGAGATGCAACTGATTTATTACAAGGCATCAGCCTCTTAATAAATTACCCGTATCTAACTCTAAATTTGAAGAAACTGAAGAAGATCAAAAGTGATCTGGAGTTCACTGAGTGTAAGTAAAACTTAACTTTTAATCATGGATGATAAAATAGATATCCCTCGTAATACACAATGTATATGTAATTAAGAAACAAAAACAAACACAAAAAGCCTCTGTCACCAAATAAATCAATAAATCGGAGCAAGAAGCTTTAAGAGTAGTAGAAGTAGTAGTGCACGGCGGCACTTGAAGTAACAACCATTAGTCCTACCGCTCAATTATGCACTTTCCGGACACCTGGATTCTCCCAGCAGGTAAGATGGCGATATCCTTGATGAGGGACTTCCAGGACATCAGGATTCTCCCAGCAGGCAAGATTGTGGTATCCGTTAGGAGAAGCAGGGGAAGAAATTACCGGCAGAGCATGAATGGGGACTACCAAACCCTGATATGGCCCTATAGTGGGGGTGCTACTCTGGCCCTGATGACTTAATCACAGAGCAACCGCACTGATAAGGGCCTAGGTTGCCCTATAGTAGTTAATCCCGTATCTAACTCTGGCACAAAGGGATCAAGACAGACCTATGGGAAAGCCAGTTTTGATAAATGTCCCTCAATATGTTTTATAAAGGTGAAGTGGATTATACTTACGGTATAAAAGCTGGCCATTATGCATCTCATTACTAGCAATAATATGTGTCTAATATTAACTTATATATTCCCCTGGTGCCATCCTTCACTCCTGTAGAAGTTACTTATGAGTGACTGGTCTGCAGCCACATACTTGTAACTTTGTCCTCCAGAGGTAAACATTGGAGAAGAAATTCCTGGCAGAAGCAATATGTTGAGGGTCATCTCAGTCACTAAAATAAGTACTGATGCCTATATTGTGCCTTGATTCTCTATAATTAGTATGTTCTGAATATACAATAGATAGATAATCAAAAGGATAGATAGACAGACAGACAGACAGATAGATAGATAGATAGATAGATAGATGATCAAATATGAACATATGCAAAACTCCTCATTGGCGGCCAAAACCACATTAATTGGGAACAAGTTTTACTAGGAATGTAATATGGTATTGACATTGTAACAATCCTTGCCTAATGGGATGACCACTTGAGTGAAGAAATCTATTTTTTAATAGAAAAGCTCTTCATTCTTCCCAAGCAGTGTAGACTTCACTCTTTGTAAGTAAAAGTTGGTTCACCTCTGAGATTCCTAGATAGTCATTTAACACAAATGCCTCTAAGATTAGAACCAGTTAATGCATAATCCATCTTTGCCTTTGACATGTAATGGGCTTGTCAGAACTATTTATGAACTGCACATATAAATAATTCAAAATAGGAAATGCTGCTACCTGGTTAAGTGATTTCTTCCATCTCTCCATAGCCTCCATCAATTCATTTTAAAAGGTGGAGTGGTTACCTGAGAGAGAAGAGAGTATGAGATTCTATGCATACAGTTTACCATGTCCCAGCTATGGCACCATTGTTCTGCTTTTTAAAAGCACATTTAACTGATTGATTGTTCCAGGCAGCTATTAACCCTTTACCAGCAAATCTTAAATTTATGATCCAAATCACATACAGAAATATATTTCATTCATTTTATCAGATTTTATAGCAACATTGATGTTCCAGTTCCACATCACCACATGCTGAAAATATATGATATGAGCTTGACAACTCTAACTTTACAGTGTTTGTGAGAAGACATATGGATATGATACTATAATTTAATATTTGACAATGATACATATGATCCAGAATTAAGTGATGGGTATTTACTGTACAGTGTTCTTAGAATACATTGACTGTTACCCATTGAAAAGCTACCATGGATTCACAGGCTCTACAAAAGAATTATCAATTCCTTCTTTAGTATCTTTCTATATATTTTCTTTATCCAATTAGCTCATTAAATAGCATCAAATATTTTATCTGCTACATTATTATGTTCCATAATACTATACTTGCTACACATTTGTAATTGTATATAACCAGAGGTTTGGTGGCTCACCTTCTTAAATTGTATGGATGAGGTGCACGGTTCATATAATTCCACCCAAATTATAATGCAAACTATTTCATACAAAAATTGAACCGACACTCTCGATCAGAGTCTATAGAAAAAATTTAATAAAGGGTATACACTTTAAAACATTAGTTGAATATTCCATCAAAAAATAAAAGGGAGCAATGTGAGTGTTAGTATACCTAATCACACCACATAATATCTCTGATCACCTTATTAAAAGAAATAAAACAATTAAAGGAAAAGTCTTACTGGTTTCACAGCAAGAAGTTTGTACACTGTTCAGACTTAGCAGAAATAATAGTGATGCGTTTTTCCTTAAAAGGGAAAAAAAAACATTTGGATTTGTGGAGATGGTAAGTATCCGGGTCACAGCAGATGTTGCGATCTTTTGGATGTTATATTGTCCACGGTATTCCGATCAGTGTAGTATCTCATATACTTAGTATCTCATAGACTTACAGCGCTCTAACTGTCAGCACAGATGAGAATGATACAACGGAGGCGGTGCTGGGCTCTTTCACAGGGGGCATGGCTGGGCACAGGAAAGGTTCGTACCACCCCCCTGGGCACCTTGACTCCCTAATTTACATATTAATAAAATCATTTTTTACAGTCAATAAAGAAGCACAGCGCTATGGCACACATATAGTGCTGACATTCTAGTGGCGATCTAGCCGTGCATGTCCGCATCTATATATGCTGTAACATGGTGACAGAATCCCTTTAACAGACCAGGTAAGTCCTCCAAACGTCAGTACTTTGATATAGTTTTGTTGCTTTTCCTTTATTTTCAGTTACACATTGACATGTAGGGACACATCCTTTCACTCATGCACAATTGACGCTTTTTGAACAATTACGTTCTTAATCGTAACTGTATGTGGTGCAGAACATTCAGGTTTAAGTAATGTGTTACCGCCCACAAAAAGTAGGGGTAGGGGAACTCCTAGCAGAGAGGGTCACAGCCAGGGAGAAGTTGAGGTTTTTTTCCTCCCTGGCTGTGACTCTCTACACTGCACTGCGATTGGACCACACTACAGCCATGGAGAAGGAGACGCCCAGTGAGAAACAGGGCAGTCTCCTCCTCCCTGTACCTATGCTATTCATTAGCATACCAGGCGGGAAAAGTGAACGAGGGGCACAGTGGGCGAACGGAGCGGCGCCCACACAAACTAGTAAGCGATATTACATACCTGCACTATGCCCTACATAACCTGCTAGTTATTTCATAATGTCTGGACCCATGAAAGGTCCTCTTTAACATGTTTTTGTTAGATTGCTTGTCCCATAGGCTGCAATGGATTATCACTGCAGAGTATGAAACATTCAATACTTTCCTATCCTTCAGAGGAACAAAGGCTACCACAATGAAGGAAAGGCTTCCTCGATCGCCATGTGGGGGAGCTGTTTTGGTCCCAGGAGGGCAGCACTCCTGGGATAAACCTCTCAGACACCATGGTCACAATTGACCATGGCTTCTTAGGGGTTAAATGTCCTGGGTCCTGGGTGTCTGCGAAGTGAAACTAGGTCACGTGATGGATATCAATTTTGGATTCTCAATTGGTATTTGGTTCCATGATTGGTAGAGTATTTATTGTGTGTTCTGCAGTGATGACGCTAACCCCCGATGAAGGTTCGCAAAAACATGTGTCGGGGTTGGCGTCATCCCAGAAGAGACACACTATGGGTAACTGATTCTGTCCTGTATATATTTTGGCTACACCTTTGCACTTTATTCAGGATCTCGATTTGTTGGACTAGCTTGAGTTGTTGCGGTTGATGCCGCCATTTCCCCTTCCCCTGCACTTGTATTTAATACATGTATTTTAACTATATGAATTTTGCAAATAAAGTGTATTATTGACTTAATGCGGTCTGGCAGTTTTCTTATAGTAAATACCAATCTATGACCAATGTTGACTCTCATGCCCAAACTACAGTGAGTACATGTATTGCGGCAAAAATTAAAAGGGGCCAACAATTGAAACCATAAAGGAGTACCCGCTCCCAAAACAAACAAAGACCTACAAAAACTGGAGCGTAAAGGTACAATAACAACATATATATTTTATTGAATCAAATAAATACATACATAAAACCGTTGTCTTTTAAAGGTAGCAGCAAGAAAAACCACCATCCCAGTGGTACACTACATAGTAATGGTAATATAAGGGGCCACTTATATCAATGGATGTGAATATAGTGAAGGCACGCCGAAACGCGTGTTGGGATAACGCCATCCCGATTGGGTGAGTCCCCTCTGTAGTTGGTGATTACTATTATTATTTATTTATTTCTTTATAGCCAGCGGTTTATTAGCGGTCATATTCTGTTGTTGGGCTTCACTTGTTTTTGTGATGCTCACAACTGAATACCACTGCTACCAGTTGTGGCAGTGATCTTACTGCCCCATTTAGTCATATTTAGAGATGAGCGAACTTTAAAAAAAAGTTCGGCGTTCGGGTTGTGGTAATCGCTGAGCCACGCCCCTTGCACTGATCACATGACGGTGACGTCACCCCAGGTCCTTCGGCTGTTCAACAGTTCGGGTTCGTGGAAGCCGCCCCTTATGGATTCCATATGCCGGGATAGTCCGCGGTAGTGGAATCCATAACAGGATGCGGCGGTTACCACAACCCGAACGCCGACATTTTTTTTAAAGTTCGCTCATCTCTAGTCATATTGGTCATATAGAAGTCTGGTGATTCAGCTATATTCACATTCATTGATATAAGTGGACCCTTATATTACCATTACTATGTAGTGTACCACTGGGATTGTGGTTTTTCTTGCTGCTACTTTTTAAACACAACGGTTTTAAGTATGTATTTATTTGATTCAATAAAATATATATGTTGTTATTGTACCTTTACGCTTCAGTTTTTGTAGGTCTCAGTTTTCTTATAGGTACAGTATTCTTATTTTAATCCTGCAGATCTTGCACACAGAAGAGATTTTGTATGTCGATATAGAGAATAAAAACTTCTAGATGGGATAGCAGAGCTAGTGGCAGCCAAGGTTTGCATATGGTCTGTTACGTATTAAACCAAGGCCTACAGAATAAGCAGCACCACCAGTCCCAAGCTGAGCACAATAAAAACAAATTTGGCCTTGGCAGTTTTTTCGAGGTTTTGGCCATATGCTGCCTCTGCTATTTATTGCCCCTGCAGCTACCACCCACCCCCTCTGATGTCACCTGTTTCTCAGCACCCCTATTTAGCTCCAAGATCCAGTCCGGCACACAATCATTGTCAGATTCCTCACCTTCCCTGCCACTTTTATCAGACTGCGAAATGTCGTTGTTAAGGTCCTTGGCTCCTGATTCCCTCCTCTGTATTTTCCCCAAGTGCCACTGTTAACACAGCTACCATTGCCCATATTGCCACCACCCTGGTTAAAAGTGTCACTACTTTTACCACCACCAACAACATACCTATGCATGGTGTTCCTCACCTTTCCCTGAACCTCCTGCTCATGACAATCCAAATGCTGACTGTTCTCATACAAGTCATCAACATATCTTGAGCATCTTCCATAGCACATATGAGGGTTTCCATAGGAGCTCTGAAAAATGAAAGGTGGAATCTGATTGTTTGCTATGGGCAACTTTTCATATGTCTGTACTTTCTACCACTGAGCACCTGTCACGGATGTTCCCGTGGCAGGTACCAGGAAATCAGAGAGACTGGCATCACGTGGGTTAAATTAACAAGTTCCTTGTGGATCATATTGTGTCTGTGTTGCTTGTTGGTAATTTACCTTCATTTTAAGTAGACGCTTCTCACTCTTGGAGGTGCGGTTTATAGATTTTCTTCCTGCCTTCTAACTAGCTGGTCGGTTGTACTCTGTGCTGCTTTTGGAGGTGCCAGTTTTCTACTATAAACTAAGTCTTGTCTTTCCTTATTGTATTGTGTTTGTTATAATCCCTGTTGTTTGTATCTAGGCCTGAGACAGAGACTTCCATTCAACCATCCGGGGATGAATAGGTTGTCTCTGGTACTAACCTTATTCCAGGACCTTACGGGCAAATAAGGGCCTTGGTATCCAGCCTACGTGTCGCCTTGTGCTTCAATCCTCTGATGCTTTAAAATAAACTACAATTCCTTGCAAGTAAGTGAAGTGCCGGTCTTTCCTTCCCCTCCTGTGTTCAGTGTGGAGTTTTTCCCCCACACTGATCGTGACAGCACCACTTGTCATCTATCCCGTCGGACTGGACTTCTATGGTGTCAATGTGTGGTGCCGACCAGTTTGCCTTTCTTTGGGAGCAGGAGGATGCTGTGACCCCTGGCTCCAAGGCATGGTGCAAGACTCTAAGATGACATCAACATCATCCTGCTGTGACTGAGAGAAGGAGTGAGCCCTCCAGTCCACAATGTCATCCTCTTTGTTCTCAATAATAATGGGGCACCTATCAGAATTGAGGGAGTACTGCGGCCTGCTGCTGATTGTACTACTACTACAAATGGCCAGTTGGCTGGTGCTGCTACTGCTGTTTGCACCGCTACAGCCACCAACATTCTTACTCTCGGATGATGAGGCATGGGCCTTTCATTTTCCACTCTTCCATTTATCATACAGTTTCATTATGAGGCATATAAATGAAAAGTCACAGGTTTGGTGCACAGATTATTAAACAGTAACAAAATTGTAAATGTTTTTCTGTAATTTAAAGACAGAAGTGCAATTAAATATCCTTCTAAAGGTGTGTGCGTGCTGTCCCTCTAAGAGCCAGAGGGAGTGCACACATGCCCTCTATAGGCAGTGCAAGGAGAGAGCAGGCCTCAGCCTGTAAAATTGGTCAACAATGCTACCCAGTGGCCAGCCCTGCTGGGCAGCAGATGAGGGGATGCTCTGAGACTGGGATGCCTGAAGACAAAAGAGTTGATGAGCTGAGCAGTGGCCATGCCAAGGAGCAGAGTGGTGGTGGGCATGGGTTTCTGCTATAACAACACATTTAATATGATCAAGAGAAAAATATGTTTTTGATAGCTTTTTGAGCAGACGAATGATGTTTGAGCACTTTTGATCACCTAAAGAGAAACTTAGGTAGGAGACTCAGGTGAACTCTAGAAGGCAGCATCCAGTACATGATAAGATATAGTGTAGCAAGGTACTCATCATAGTCCACATTTAAAACATTCCCTTGACTCACAAGCACAAATTAAAATGGAACATAAAATCTGCTACTATCACTTTTTTTTTCCAGGGGAGACTCACAAATGGTTATTAAATTGGTTGACAATAACTCGTTGCTTCTGCTTGAAAAATTAAAGAAATACCCCAAATATCAGCCATATAATATCTAGTACAATGTCTATACAGTGGTCACAGTTTCAAAAAATGACAAAACTTTTGTAATTCTATGGCGCTGTAATCAAATACATTATTATGACTGAAAGGAGTAAGTACAGGAAACACACATATGTACCTTAAAAGGAAATGAGTTTTCAGTACTTAAATTCCCAAATGTTCCATATGCGCTAAAATGTGATCATTAGGTCTCAAGCATCCTAACGCTGCCATTCAATTTAATGGGACTGTTTGAAAGTCTCTGTGTATCTTAGGCTCACTCTAAATTTCACAGCAATAACGTCTTTCTAATTACCTCCACTAACCTGTCATCTACAGGCGTGTCGGAATATAGCCACTGGGAATATGGAAGTGACTGGTGAGTTTTATTAAACAGTTCAATGGGTACATATATGTGTGGAGCTCCGGAGACGCTTTTTATATTTTATTGTAAGCATTACACAGCTTCTAGACAGCAAATTGCATGTCTTGGCTTTTCTTATCGCTGATTCCAAGGAGAACAGATCACAGTACTCCCAATTCTTCATTTTAGTCTCTCTAATCTCTACTAATGCAGTTTAAATCCTGTTAGAAAGTGCCTTCTTATGGAAATCCAGATATCGTAAAACTGTTAATTAATCAGCACTTCAACTACTAAATGGCTCAGAGAGCGCCTGAGAATGACTCTTTAAGCGAATTATTAGAATCACTTGACTGCTACTGTTTTGAGCAGTCGCTTCTAATACTGATTATATTATAGGGAAATGAACATGGTCGTGAAATAAAACAAGCCGCAAAACTCTAGATCAAAGGCATTCAGCTGTCTATGTAAATAACTATAGCAGTCGAAAAATTCCAGGAATTGTAGGAAAAGCTATTAGAAGTGAAAAATAGTGCAATGGGTAACCTTAAAGGGGTTGTCTGAGTTAAATAAAAATGTGAGCAACCCCTGTAAATGATCTAAAAAAACATGCCCCTTTTCTCCCCACTTCTTCCAGAGCTATACTTCTTCTTGAAGTTCTAGTCCTTACCACTGCTGTTTGTTTTCCTGGCTTGCAGCTGTGATGTTCCATGCACACAGGTCCCTGTGCAGCCAATCAATGGCTTCAGCAGTGTATGGCACATCACTGCTGAGGCCAGTGATTGGCTGCAGTGTTACCATTGCAGCCAGAAAGATGATGTTAGTGGCAGGAGGACCATAGCATAGCGCAAGCAGAAGAAGCAGGTGATAAAGTTGATAAATATTGATTCTTTTGTTTTGTTCTTTTGGCCATTTACAGGGATTTCCACCAATGTCAGATTGGTGGGGGTCCTACCTTTAGGAGCCACGTCTGTTTCCAAAACATGAATGGAGAGCACACCACATGTGCGCAGCGTGCACTCTATTCATTTCTATGGCAGTTCAGAAAATAGCTGACTAATCTAATTGAACAGTGTTCCCCTTATTTATTAGATAAGCAACACTATTACGCCTTGATTCTCAAATTGGGGTGAATAAGCTGTCTAATTTTGCTGTTATTGGAGTGTCCACCTTGATTAATAGATAAGCAATACTATTAGGCCTTGATTCTTAAATTGGGGTGAATAAGCTATCAAGATTTACTGTTATTGGGGTATCCACATTGTTTAATAGATAATCAATTCTATTAGACCTTGAATATCATATTGGGGAGAATACACTGTCTAGTTCTACTGTTACTGGGGTTTCCACCTTGTTTATTACATGAGCAATATTATTAGGTAGTGATGATCGAGCACCAAAGTATTCGGGTATTCGGGTGTTCAGCCTGAACACATTGCTATATTCGAGCACTCGAGTATAATGGAAGTCAGTGGGCGACAACCAGGCACCCCCTGCTCTGAAGAGGGGTGGGTGCCTGGTCCATTGGAAAAGGTCCGAAAGGATGAGAAACACCACTAAAATGGATCGGGAATAGCATGGGGACGAGGTCTGGATGCATCTAGGACTCCCAGGTCGCTGCTGGGAACTATGTTGTCCGAGTAGTACGCTACTTTTACAGACTGAAAAACTGAAAGGTGGCATGAAGCAGAATGTGCTCAACCCAAGATGCAGTGGTACATATATATACAGGGGAGCAGATCCTGCACTTCTGGCCCGTTGCTAATGGCGATCCCCATCAAAAATGCATACGGTGGAGGATGCCCGCAGCGGGCCACAAGTACCACAATAGACATCCTACACAAGATGGCAATTGTGTGGATGTGATAAACAATATAACAATATAGCAATAACAGATGACAAGACAGGTGCATTCTGCGGTCTTACAAAGCCTTCAAACTGATGTTAAAATTGAGAGAATGGTCAACTTATCCTGCTGTGGAGGACTAAGCCCGAGCACCACGCCAAGGTTTCTCAAGTAGCTTGGGACCTAACACTCACCTACCTGTGCCGTATGGGCAATACCAGGGGCCAGTGGGCTAAATTACAGGAGTATAAAAGCCGACTCGCAGCAAACTCCCCATTTACCTCCAGCATGTAGCCATGCCTGCAATGGGAGGAGGGAGAAGGCAGTGAGCCCCACCCAAGACTGGCTGATATGGCCCAGGCCTCACAGGTGCACCTAAATGTAGCCTGTGGATGGAAAACAAGCAAAATTTACATAGGAGTTTATACATGGCGATCCCCAGCAAAAATGCATACTGTGGAGGATGCCCGCAGCGGGCCACAAGTACCACAATAGACATCCTACACAAGATGGC
Source organism: Bufotes viridis (assembly GCA_033119425.1). Taxonomy (NCBI): domain Eukaryota; kingdom Metazoa; phylum Chordata; class Amphibia; order Anura; family Bufonidae; genus Bufotes; species Bufotes viridis. The sequence continues at coordinate 280,791,757 of CM065589.1, read as the reverse complement.
AATTGTGTGGATGTGATAAACTATATAACAATATAGCAATAACAAATGACAAGACAGGTTCACACTGTGGTCTTACTAAGCCCTCAAACTGATGTTAAAATATGCACAAGCCCCCCCCCCCAAAAAAAAAAAAAAATTCACAAGGAAAAATACTATACTATAAGTAAATACTACACAGTCACATATTAATCAACAATGCCTTTATTAATCAATAAAAATCTGACATAAACATGATCCACATACAAATGCACAATGTTGGTAGGCATGAACAGGATGGAGGAAACCTACCTCCCTAAGAAACATACAAAGGTCTGATTACTGTATAAACATATGGAGAGGGGGGTTAAAGGGTATACCAGAAATGAAGTACAATAACCAATGGGGTTTCACTAAGAAAAGCTAAAGTGCATAAGTGCCAATAAGCATATACACCCTTGAGGACGCCAAAAGGAGAAACGATCGTCGGGTGGTTACATTGGTCTGTATGCTTATTTCTTGACATCTTGGGTTGGGAGCAGGTAGAATATTGATAGGATTTACATGCTTATTGGCACTTATGCACTTTAGCTTTTCTTAGTGAAACCCCATTGGTTATTGTACTTTATTTCTGGTTTACCCTTTAACCCCCCTCTCCATATGTTTATACAGTGATCAGACCTTTGTATGTCTCTAATAAGCAATTCTATTAGGCCTTGATTCTAAAATTGGGGTGAATAAACGTCTAATACTACCGTTATAGGGGTGTCAACCTTGTTTAATAAATAAGCAATTCCATTAGGCTTTGATTCTCAAATTGGGTGAATAAGCTGTCTAGTTCTACTATTATTGGGGCGTGTACCTTGTTTAATAGATAAGCAATTCTATTGCACCTTGATTCTCAAATTCAGGTGAATAAGCTATCTAGTTCTACTGTTATTGGGGTGTCCTTGTTTAATAGATAAACAATTCTATAAGGACGTGACTCACAAATTGGAGTGAATAAGCTGTCTAATTTTACTGTTATTGGGGTGTCCACCTTGTTTAATAGATAAGCAATTCTATTAGGACTTGATTCTCAAATTAAGGTGGATAAGCTATCTATTTCTACTTTTATTGGGGTGTCTATCACGTTTAATAGATAAGTAATTCTATTAGGCCTTGATTGTAATATTACGATGAATTAGCTGTCTAATTTTAATGTTATTGGGGTGTCCACCTTGTTGAATAGATAAGCACTTCTATTAGGATTTGATTCTCAAATTGGGGTGAATAAACTGTCTTGTTCTACTGTTAGCAGAGTGCCCACATTCACATTGTATAATTTAGAAAACATTTATACATTGAATAATTTTAAAAATATATTTTACATACAGTTAGTATTACAGTACAGTATGTCCAACAGGGCCTTTCAAAGGAACTGACAGTGGCAAAAATTTTGCTGAAGCTGGCAGAAGTAGCATCAGATGAAGAAGCTGTGGTAGCAGCAGCCACAGCAAGAGGCCAGAGCTGCCACTGTCATCCAGTGGTAGTGTTGTGACGACCAAGCCTGCTGTCCTGGAAAGGTTGACTCGGTCTTCCACATCATCTCAAATGACATCAGACACCCACAGCCAGGAGTCAGTGGGTTCCTCTGACACCACACTTAGTTGGCCCTCACCTGTACTAAGCCTGCCTCTTTTCTTTGCTGCTCCTTCTGCCAGGCACGTAATGTACAGTATACCACCAGCTCTGCTCCGCTTTTCAGCGAGGGAAATATTATTGAGGACAGTCAGAAGCTATTGGCCAGAATAGATTTGGAGGAGAGGTCTGCTCCTGCCTCCTGTAGGTCGCATGGGAGCAGGTGTTGCAAGTGGTCAGGGACGCAGCCATGTGACTGGTTAGGGTGACATAAGTGACAAGCAAACAGTAGTGGATGATGATGTAGCCGATTGCACATGGTAGCCGTGTGAAAAAGGGGCTTCATCATCATCATCGTCATCAGGGGGTGAGGATAGCAGCTTGCCCCGAGACAGAGGCAGCATGGCAGCATGCGGATGAGCCAGGAGGGTGCAAGCATGGCCATGACCCAGCAGGGTGGTAGCAGTGTGAGATCTGGAGCCAAACATGCCCAGGATAAACTGTCTGCTAGTCAGGAGCCTACCTGTCCAGAAACAAGTAGCGGTGCAAGGCATCATAGAGGCAGCGGCAGGCAGTTAGCATGGAGTGGTGGGGCAAAATGCCATTCCCGTCATTTTGGGACTTTTTTTTAAGTCTTGGAGGACATATGTAGAATCTGTGGGTAGAAGGTAAAGCACAGTCAGGGTGCCACTGTTGGCACCACGGCCTTGTGTCAACACATGAAGTGTCACCATAAAGTGGTCTGAGAAAACCGTGTTGCTAATGTAGTGCTACAGCCTGACGCATCTCCCAGCAGCCTGAACCCCTTCTTCAAATATTCAGCAGTCCAGGCTCCACCACCTCAGCAGAAGGGAGCTGTGTTTCCTTCCCATCTTCTCCAGGTCCTGATGCTTCTCATCACACATTTTGCCAGGAATCGATCACCAAGGCGATTGCAAAGAAACAACAGTATGCTTGCACTCATCCAACAGCGCAGAAGCTGAAAGTGCTCCCGGCCAAGCTGAAGGTACTACAGAGAACTGATAGCTTGTGTTGAGCCAAGGTGGAGAGTCCCAAGTCATCATTACTGGGACCAGTCCTTGAACCTGGCCAGTCCTTGAACCTGTCGGTGTCTGGTACAGTTTACGGCAGTGCTGATGTGTGGACCTGTAACTATGGTGAAGGACAATATATGTCCCTTACGGCCTACTGGGTAAATGTGGTTCCTACCTTGGCACACCAGCAACTTGGCCATATGATAGCAATGTCACCTGCGCTTTTTCATGCTGTTGTTGCAGTGCAATGTCCTCCTCTGCCTCCTCATCCTCCACCTTGTCCTCAGGCTCCCCTGCAGGCACAGTTTGGAGTGGACCTCCAGCATACCACCTATATGGAGCACAGCGGTGTCACTCTTTTCTTCACCTGGTCAGGAGGAACTGCTCCACGTCCTTAAAATTTTTTTTTAATCCTGGCTGTCTCCTCACCAAATAAAGATCGGAACCATTGTCACTGATACCGGGAAGAACATTCTGTCAGCGCTGCAGGAAAGAGGGCTGACCCATGTGCCCTGCATTGCATACGTCTTGTAACACGGTTCCTGAAGTCTTCCACCCAAATGCAAGGCATCTTGAAAATGACAAGGAAACTGTGAATGCACTTCAGCCACTCTTACCATACAAAACACACTCTCTTTGACCTGCAAAGAAAGAATTGTGTTCCCCAAGATTGCCTCATATGTGACATTTCTACACGTTGGAACTCCACCCGCTACATGTTGGACCCACTATATGAGTAGAGCAAGGCCGTGAACTTTTTGATGAAGCAGACGGACAGGAGTACTCTCTTGTGTAACTTTGATGTTAGCCAGTGGCAGCTTATTCGTGCCACTTTCCCTTTTCTCAGACCATTTGAGGAGGCCACTTTATTTTTTACTCTTCAGCACTACGGGATGAATGATGTTATTCCACTCCTTCACGTCCTGGAACAGATGCAAATAAATCTGGCTGGCCAGGGGACAGGAGATCTGGCACCTACATCGCACAGCCACCTAAGCCCTGTGGGGGCTGAACTGATGGAGGAGGAGGACATTAAAACCAAGGAATTGTACACAGAAATTGGTGGTTTATCTGTCACCCAAGTGACAAGAGAGGAACAGGAGGAGCAGGAAAAGCATATGGAGCTGGAAGTCAGTGAGGGAGACTAGGCAGATGACCCCGACAGACCATGGCAGTATGCAGGGGAGATGGAGGCAGAGAGTCCCTCCGATTCTATTGTGCAAATTGCCAGATGTATGCTGAATTGCTTGCATAGTGACAGCAGCATTATCACCATTCAGCAGATGAATGACTACTTGCTGTCCACGATGTTAGACCCTTGGTACTGGCCCAAAATTGGGGCCTTTTTTCACCTTCTGAGAGGGATGATAATCTGAACTATTATGGAGACATCCTATGTAGTCAGTTGGTCGCTGCCTATGTGTGCCATCGCCCATCCTCTCAAAGGTCTGACTGGGGGGACCCTATTTACTAATGCTCCACTGCCATAAGTGCTAGAGGAAGCAGAAGCAACTTCAGTCTTGTGTCTCTGATAAGCATGTTTCTTCAGCTGCCTACTGAAGAGACCAGCCAGCAGCAGGACATGGAGTAGAACCTGAACCAGCAGGTGATGGCATACTTGTAGTTCACCCTGTCATCTCAGATCCAAGAGCCCCTGGACTATTGGGCAGCCAAACTTGAATTGTAGCTGCAATTAGCCAAGTTTACCATGGGGAAGCTTTCCTGCCTGTCCAGTAGTGTGGTATCAGAGTGGGTGTTTACAGCCGGGGGGGGGGGGGGTATAGTTACCCCAAAGAGAACTCTCCTTTCAACACAAAATGTTGAGAGATTAACCTTTATAAAGATTAATCAGTTGTAAATCAGCCAGGATTTCCACACCCCGGTGCCTGATGCATCAGACTTGATTATTTTGGCAGTAATGCTCTGACTGCAGTGTGCTGCCAAACCAGAACATTGTGAAATATGGCCCATTACTTTTTGCCACTATTGTGACGCTGCCACCCGCCTGATGCCACACACCTGCTGCCTTTGCTGCCATCTTCTCCTACTGCCACCCACCATCTTGTGCTGTTCTGTTACTGCCACTGCTGTTTCCCTCCTCCCCACTCTAAAGGACTAGCTATGCATGTTGCTGCAATGCACAGTGATGTACAGTCCACCAATATACACTCTCCCTACAGTCAAGGATATAGCTGATTTAATGTGTTTGTGACAAATTAATTAATAACAAAGCACATTTCTTTAAAAAATTCGACAAAGCATCTGAATCAAATTTTTTAAAAATTCGCTCATCTGTAGTCATACTCATCCCAGACATTTATTTATAAAAAAAAAGTTCTATGTGGAACAAGTAGTACCAATAAAATTATAATCTTTATTTAATCACAAAATCCATCATATTAAAAACAGTGTTTAACTGTGGGTATCTGCACTTTTGTATATTATCAATTAGCATTTCCTTGCTTTTATTCATTGTGGATTTTCCATTTACTTATCATTGTTTATTTATGATTTGGTGTGTGTGTGTGTGTGTGTGTGTGTGGGGGGGGCTCCTCTGGCTTTACTGGGTTTTTATATCATAAATTCTGAAGTTTTTAATGTTTTTAATATTATGGATTTTGTGATTAAATAAAGATGATTAATTTATTGGTACTACTTGTTCCACATAGCACTTTTTTCATATAGGATAAGTATTCGTCTTGGTCCAATGGTATTGCTTACCATGTTCTCACATTGATACAATTAGTAATTTGGGTATTTAAAGTTCTTTTAGTAGATTTTTTGGTAGTCCCATCCTAAACATTGATGGGATATTGCCATTAATGTCAGATAAGTGCGGGTCCCACCTCTCCCTCACTTCAGGGGGCCCATTTTATTGATAGCAGCAGGTCTCAGAGGTGGGACCTGCACCTATCTGACATTGACGGTATATACTGGCGATATGCCATCTATGTCTGAGATGGGAAAATAAGAAAAAAACACGCTCAAGCCCCTGAATGGCTGGTTGCATGTCCAAGCATCTCCAATGATTAATACATTTTGTTACATATGAAGCCATTAGAGATGAGCAAATGTTAAAAAAATTCGATTCGCCGCTTCGGCGACTTTTTTAGGAAAAAATTTGATTCAATCCGAATATATTCGCGGCGAATAAAGTTAAAGCTCGGCTATTTCCTTGCTGCTGAGAGTATTTATAGTGGTGTAGAACACTGTTCCTTGCAGTAACACGCATAAGGAAGTCTGCTTTGGTAGTGAAATAATACTGTTAGTCCATATGACATGCAGATGACTTGCGTCGCTCTTAGAATCACTGCACTCTTCACTTTTTTGGGCAGTCACGGGGCCAAAACTGATTAAATAACTCATGTATGACCTCAGCCTTACAGGTAGATGTTAGCACCAAGAAGAAGCGCACTCCTTTTACACCGTCGCCAGTTGATTCCACATCAATGTCAACAGAACCTGTTCTATTAAAAGTGTATACAAGTAGAGCCCACCTGACAGAGGGGAGACGGTATCAGCAGTAAGTTTGTGTTAACATCACTTATTAATTTGCCCTTCCTCTGATTCGTCAGAACAATAACCCACAAAAAACAGATCCTGTCTGTGGAGCATACGCCTTCACTCTGTCAGCATTTGCTCAATAATCCATCAGTATTGCTAATGCCAAAAAAAACTGAGATAAATCTAAAACAGAGATGAAACATGAATGGAATATTTGCATGTCTTCTATGTTTTGTACCCACTCCTGCTTTTGGCTACCAAATCATAAGCCAAGTCTGATGGAACCATACAGGCCTTACAGCTTCTACACAGAGAGGATCTGTTGTACGTCTCATATATCCTTCCTTCTGACAGATCAGAAGGAAGGTCAAATAAATGATGATGTCAGCCAGGCGAAAGCCAAAATAGTGGACCAGTCATGAAGTGGGAGGGTGGGAACAGCATGAGAAGTCCACACCTATAACATAGTGGTGAGGTGGAAGAAGCATGAGGAGACCACAGAGTGGCCCAATGACAGTTTCTGGAGTTGGCAGCAGTATGAGGAGGCCACCGAGTGGCACAACGACAGAGTCTAGAGGTGGCTTCATCAGGAGAAAGACACCGAGTGGCACAATGAGAGAGTCTGGAGGTGGCGGATGCACTTGCAGCATCATGAGAAGGCCACCGAGTGGCACAATAACAGAGTCTGTAGATGGCAGCAGTATGATGAGGCCACCGAGTGGCAAGGTGAGACAGTTTAGCGATGGCGGCAATATCCGGAGACCACAGAGTGGCAAGGTAACATAGTGTGGAGATGGCAGCAGCATAAGGAGACCACAGAGTGGCAAGGTGACTTAGTGTGGAGATGGCAGCAGCATGAGGAGACCACAAAGTGGGAAGGTGACCTAAAGTGGAGATGGCAGCAGGAGCAGGATACCACAGAGTGGCAAGGTAACATAGTGTGGATATGGCAGCAGTCTGAGGAGACCACAGAGTGGCAAGGTGACATAGAGGGGAGATAGCAGCAGCATGAGGAGACCAAAGAGTGGCAAGGTTACATAGTGTGAAGTCGGCAGCAGCATGAGGAGACCACTGAGTGGCAAGGTGACATAGTGTAGAGATGGCAGCAGCATGAGGAGACCACAGAGTGGTAAGGTGACATAGTGTGGAGATGGCAGCAGCATGAGGAGACCACAGAGTGGCAAGGTGACATAAAGTGGAGATGGCAGCAGGGGTGGGATACCACAGAGTGGCAAAGTGACATAGTTTGGAGGTGGCGGTAGCTTCAGGAGGCCACAGAGTGGCTAGGTGACATAATGTGGAGATGGCAGTAGCAGCAGCACCAGCATCAGGAGGATACCACAGAGTGGAAAAGTGACATCGTTTGGAGATGGCAGCAGCAGCTGCATCAGGAGACTACAATGTGACCCGGTAACAGGGTGGGGCGGTGGGTTGCAATACCAGTGCTGATGAAGGTGGGTGCAGCATCAAAGTAGTAGCTGAGGCAGGTAGTCAGAAGAAACCGGTCTCTTGTATCAAAGTGTTGGTGTGGCACCATGGATGATCTAGTCTGATGCATCAGCAATTGGTGGTTGGAAATCCTGGCTGATCCACTCCTGATTCATCTTGACAAAGGTCAGTCTCTTCACATTTTGAGTGGACAGACGAGTTCTTCTTGGGGTAACTATGGCACCCAGCCGCACTAAACACCCATTCTGATGCCACATTACTGGCCGGGCAGGACAGCTTTTCCAGGGCAAACTCTGTTGGTTGTGGCCACAAATCCAGTTTGGCTACCCAGTTGTCCAGCGGATCTTCAATGTGGGGTGGCAGGGTGCAGTCCAAATATGCCACCACCTGCTGGTTCAGGTCCTGCTCTAGGTCTACCTGCTGCTGCTGGTGAGTAGTCTCTTTACTATGCTGGTGAAGAAAGCTACTCATCAGCGACTCTAGACTCAGGCTGCTGCTGATGAAGCTGGTACTCCCACCCCTCCCCAGCAGCCATGGCAGTGGAACGTGAGCGCACTGGGCCCCCCAGTCAGAACTGCGAGAGGATGGACGATGGCGCAGATAGACAGTGGCCAACTGACTACATGGGATGTCTCTGTAGTAGTTCAGTTTGTCCTGCCTTTCGGTGGGTGTAAAAAAGGCCCCTATTCTGGACCGGTAGCGAGGGTCCAACAAGGTGGAGAGCCAGAAGTTATCCCTCTGCTGAATAGTGACAATTTAGCTGTCACTGCGCAAGCAAGTGAGCATGCATCGTGCCATTTGTGCAAGTGACTCAGAGGCTACATTGCCTGTGCTCCAATGTCCTCCTCCACCTCCCCCTCCTCTTCCAGTACAGCGCCACAGGGCTAATGTGGCCGTGAGATCGAGGTGCCAAGCCTCCTGTTCCCTGACCAGCATCTGTTCCAGGACATGAAGCAGTGGAATTGCATTGTTCATCCCATAGTCCTGGCGACTGACAAATAACATGACGTCCTCAAAGGGCCTAAGCAAACGGCAGGTGTCATGCATTAGCTGCCACTGGCTGACATAGAAGTTACACAGGGGAGTACTCCTATCTGATTGCATGATCAAGAAATCATTGATGGCCTTTCTCTGTTCATATAGTTGGTCCAACATATGGAGGGTGGAATTCCAATGGGTGGAAGCGTTGCATATCAGCCTATGATGTGGGATGCCATTCTGCCTCTGCAGCTAAAGGAGAGTGTGTCTTGGGTTATACGAGTGACTGAAGTGCATGCAACATTTTCTGGCCATTTTTAGGATGTCTTGCAGATGGGTGGAAGACTTCAGGAACCGATTGACAACCATATTTAACATGTGTGCCATGTAGGGCGCATGGCTCAACCTTCCTTGATGCAGCGCCGACAGCACGTTCTTCCCATTGTCGGTCAGCATGGTTCCGATTTTCAGTTGTCGTGGAGAAAGCCAGGATTCAATTTCTTGATGCATCACATGGAGCAGTTCCTCCCCTGTGTGACTCCGTTTGCCGAGGCAAACTAGGTGCAGAACAGCGTGACCCCGCTGTGCCCTGCACATGTAGTATGCTGGAGGGGCACTGTGACTTGTCCCTGCAGTGGAGGCTGAGGACATGTTGGAGGATGAGGGGGCAGAGGCGGCCATTGTCGCAGGACCAACGGCATGACAACATGTATGTGGAAGCGGCTTGACCTGTCCAAGTTGCTGATGTGGCTATGCAGGAACCACATTCACCCAGTGGGCTGTAAAGGACATGTATTGTCTCTGACCAAGTTACAGCTCCACACGTCGGCGCTGCAGTGTATTTCAGCAGACACCGATAGGCTGAAGGACTGGCCCACCTTCTGTTCTACAGTTGTGTTCAAAATTATTCAACCCCCAATGCTGTAAAGGGTTTTAGGGAATTTAGTGTACATTTGTAATTGTGTTCAGAATGAAATCTTACAAGGACTTTTTAAAGAACCAAATGCAACTAAAATGACATCAATTGTTTTTGTAATACAGTATTAAATGTTTTTTTTTGTGATTTCTTCATTGACACAATTATTCAACCCCTTAAAGACTACCACTCTTCAGAACAGGGGTTCATTCGAGTGTTTTCGATCAGGTATTGAAAACACCTGTGGATGTCAAGGAGCAGCAATCAAGCATAAAAATAAGCACCAATTAGGCAGATTTAAAATGACTGTGATACTCAGCTCCTTCTAGACATTTACTGGTGTGTTTACAAACATGGTGAAGTCAAGAGAATGGTCCAGGAATACAAGAGAAGAGGTGATTTCTCTTCACAGGAAGGGCAATGGCTATAAGAAGATTGCAAAGATGTTAAACATACCAAGAGACACCATAGGAAGCATCATTCGCAAATTCAAGGCAAAGGGCACTGTTGAAACACAACCTGGTCGTGGCAGAAAGAAGATGCTGACTTCGACTGCTGTGCGCTACCTGAAGCACAAAGTGGAGAAAAGTCCCCGTGTGACTGCTGAGGAACTGAAAAAAGATTTGTCAGATGCGGGTACTGAAGTTTCAGCTCAGACAATAAGGTGCACACTGCGTAATGAAGGCCTCCATGCCAGAACTCCCAGGCCAGCCCCCTTGCTGTCTCCAAAGAATAAGAAGAGTCGAATGCAGTATGCCAAAAGTCATGTGGACAAACCACATTTGTGTTCTGTGGACTGATGAAACAAAATTAGAACTGTTTGGGCCCATGGATCAACGCTATGTTTGGAGGAGGAAGAACAAGGCCTATGAAGAAAAGAACACTTTGCCTACTGTGAAGCATGGCAGGGGGTCAATCATGCTTTGGGGCTGTTTTGCTTTTACAGGTACAGGGAAGCTTCAGCGTGTGCAAGGTACCATGAATTCTCTTCAGTACCAGGAGATATTGGATGAAAATGTGATGCAGTCCGTCACAAACCTGAGGCTTGGTAGACGTTGGACCTTTCAACAGGACAATGATCCCAAGCATACCTCCAAGTCCACTAGAGCATGGTTGCAGATTAAAGGCTGGAACATTTTGAAGTGGCCATCGCAGTCACCAGACTTAAATACGATTCAGAACCTCTGGTGGGACTTAAAGAAAGCAGTTGCAGCGTGCAAGCCTAAGAATGTGACGGAACTGGAGGCTTTTGCCCATGAAGAATGGGCGAAGATACCCGTAGATCGCTGCAAGACACTGGTGTCAAGCTATGCTTCACGTTTAAAAGCTGTTATAACTGGAAAAGGATGTTGTACTAAGTACTAAGATTGAATGTCACTTGGGGGTTGAATAAAACTGATAATGATGTGAGCACAGAAAAGACATTTGTGGTTATTTCATTATAAATGTTATGTTATATTTGTCTGACTTACAAGTGCCTCTTTGATTTAATTGTAAACAAGATGACTGAAATGATCAAAATCAATGTCAAACTGGCCAAAACACTCAATTTCAGTGGGGGTTGAATAATTTTGAACACAACTGTACATGTGTACACAACTGCACATTTAGCTTCTGCACCGTGTATGCGTGCACGCATACTGTTGTTTCTTGGCAATCGCTTCGGTAATCGATTGCTGACAGAATGTCTGGCGAGGAGTAGGAGCAGGAGCATCTGGACTAGCAGAAAATGGGATTTACAGACAGCTCCCTATAGCTGAGGTTATGGAGCCTTGACTGGCCTAAACTAAGTGCGTGCTACTAGTAATGAGCAGCAGGGGTTATATTCGAATTCGTGATATTTGACCAATATTTTGTAGAATATTCGTCATATATTTGCGAATATTCTAAAAAAACGAATATATAGCAATATATTAAAATATATTGCTATATATTCGCCATTTTTTATCATCCATCTGAAGTGAACATGAACAGTACACATGATTCCTACCTGCTTGGGTGTCTCTTTCCCAAAAAAAACTGTTCTTATCTGTCTGGGCTCCCTAGGATTTCAGCCCACTCCAGTAAGTGCCCGTTGCCGTGCGCATTGACCATCCCCATCACAATGGGAATGCCTCAGGGTTAGAATATACCATTGGATCTGAGGTTTCACGATCTCACAACAGCGAATAGTCTTGTCATAAGACTATGCAACCAATAGAGGGCACTGTTTATAAGTCATGAACAGCGCACTCTATTGGTTGCATAGTCTTATGACAAGACTATTCGCTGTGGTGAGATCATCCCTGCTGCCACCCTGCTGACTCCCTGCCATGCTAGCGACTTCCTGGCTCAGCCACTGCCTGACGGGCAAGCTGCCACCCTCTTCTACTGATGATGACAAAGCCCCTTCTTCACCCGGCTCCCAAGTGCGATCGGCTTCATCATCTTTGAGTAGTGTCTGCAACACAAGCTCCTGTGCCACTCTCCTCATCAATACTTGCTAGCCTAGCGGAGGAGGCGGCGGATGTCTCCTCCACATCTTGGCTGGGCAGTAGCTGCTGACTGCCCTCTAGTAGCTCATCCTCACTATAAACTGAAGCTGAGCCCACTGTATGTAGTACTTCTCGCAGTGAGGGAACATAAAAGGCCAGAGGCAGATTGAGGACAGGTGAGGGCAAAGGGCCTGCTCCTGGGCCATGCAAACTAAGGGTTTGTGTCTGTCGAACCCACCGACTGTTGGCTGGGGGTGTCTGATGTCACTTGGGATGACGTGGATGACCGAGTTAACCAATCAAGAACCGCTGGGTTGCTGCTCAAGACACAACTGCTAGATGACACCGGGAGCTCAAGCGTCTCGCTGCGACTCCTGCTGCCACGCCTTCTTACTCTGCTGCAAACTCTGCTTGTCCCAGAAACATAGAGGACTCTGCCACTCCTCTGTGCATAGCCTAGCACTTCTCTGCTTGACATACTTGTAGCTGAACTAAACAAAGTAAACGGAAATTAAAGGGCCGAATATATTTCTCTTTTTGTACTGAAATAGGCCACGAAACGCTTTCACCACAATTAACTGCGGAAATGCACTGAGAATATATTTTTTCTCAAATACGAACCTATACGCTTTAAACTGAAAAAACTCAAAGAGTGAAGTGCGCATATATTTTTGTAGTAGTACTGAAATACACCCCTATACGCTTTGACCAGAAAAAACGTAAAGTGCAAAGTGCGCATATATATTTCTTGAAGTACTGACATGCACCCCTATACGCTTTCAACAGAAATCACTGCAGCAGTGCATTGAGAATATATATTTCTTGTTGCACTGAAATTGGCCACTATGCACTTTGACCAGCAAAAAATTAAAGAGTGAGGTGCGTATATATTTCTTGAAGTACCGAAATACGCCTCTATACGCTTTCACCAGAAATAACTGCAGCATTGAACTGAGAATATATATTTCTTGTTGGACTGAAATTGGCCACTATACGCTTTGACTAAAAAAAATTAAAGAGTGAAGAGCGTATATATATTTCTTACAGTACTGAAATACGCCCCTATACAGTTTCAACAAAAATAACTGCAACAGTGCAGTGCGTATATATTTTTCTTTTTTAACTGTAATACGCCCCTTTACGCTTTCAGCAGAAATAACTGCAACAGTGCAGTGCGTATATATTTTTTATTTTTAATGAAATATGCCCCTATATGCTTTCAGCAGAAATAACTGCAACAGTGCAGTGCGTATATATTTTTATTTTTTAATAAAATATGCCCCTGTACGCTTTCAACAGAAACCACTGCAGAAGTGACCTGAGAATACACAATATATTTCTTGCAACTGTAGTGATTGTAGGTGCCGCGCGATGCTCTCCCTATTGTCCCCCTCCTATGTGAGCTCACTCTGTTGGGATGTAATTCTATACGGCTAATTGTGCGTACATGATCTCAGCGCACGCTGTTCCAGTATGTCCTCTTTCCTCCACTAGCGCACATTCCAAGGAGGAGATTCAGAGGCTTTCCTGTTTCTTCTTTACTCTAACTCGCTGCTGACGGTGGCGAGCTGCAGTTACAAGTTGGAGATTTGTAGTTTGGCTCGCTCACGGAGCGCTAGACGTCACTATCTGAGCTACGAGTCTGTGGAGGTACACACTTTCAACGCGCTGAATACTTCGGTATTCTTCCTCAGGGATGAGGAAGAATACCGAAGTATTCGAAACGCGTTGGAAGGAAGTGTGTACCTCCACAGACTCCGTAGCTCAGATTGTGACGTCACAAGCGCTCCGTGAGAGCGAGAGCCAAACTACGAATCTCCAACTTGTAACTGCAGCTCGCCACCGGTCGGGGCAGCGTAGTTAGAGTAAAGAAGAAACAGGGAAAAGCCTCCTTTGAATCTCCCTCCTTGGAATGTGCGCTGAAGTTGGAGGAAAGAGGACATACGGGAACAGCGTGTGCCGTAGATCAGGTACGCACAATTAGCCGTATAGAATTACATCCCAACAGAGTGAGCTCACATAGGAGGGGGACAATAGGGAGAGCATCGCGCGGCACCTACAATCACTACAGTTGCAACCCAGTAAAGTAACAGTGGGAGCGATACCACTGCGGTACCGCAGCGAGAGACTTAATTCACATCAGGTGTAGCGCCAGTGTAATAACCTTCACAATATATTTCTTGTTGGACTGAAATAGGCCCATATACGCTTTTACCAAAAATAACTGCAACAGTGCAGTGCTTATATATTTTTCTTTCTTTACTGTAGTACACCCCTATACGCTTTTAGCAGAAAATTCTGCAACTGTGCAGTGCGTAAATATTTTTCTTTGTTTTTACTGTAATACACCCATTTTAACAGAAAAAACTGCAACAGTGCAGTGCGTATATATTTTTCTTTTTTTATTGAAATACGCCCCTTTACGTTTTCACCAGAAATAACTGCAGAAGTGACCAGAGAATATATATTTCTTGTTGGACTGAAATAGGCCACTATACGCTTTAACCAGAAAACAATTAAAGAGTGAAGTGCGTATATATTTTTCTTGTAGAACTGAAAGACGCCCCTATACGCTTTCAGCAGAAATAACTGCAACAGTGCAGTGCATATATATTTTTATTTTTTCATGAAATATGCCCCTATACGCTTTTACCAGAAATAACTGCAGAAGTGACCTGAGAATATACAGTGTATTTCTTGTTGAACTGAAATAGGCCACTAAACACTTTGACCAGAAATAACTGCAACATTGCAGTGCATATATATTTTTCTTGATGCACTGAAATACGCCCCTATACGCTTTTAACAGAAATAACTGCAGAAGTGAAATGCGTATTTATTTTTCTTGTAGTACTGAATATGATACTAAAATATAAGCCTCTAAAGGCTTTTCAACATAAACACTTGCAGCCCAATAACAAAAAGCTGGGATAACAGGGCTGTCTAATGACTATTTGGATCCCCAAATAATTGTTCCTTGCACTTGGAAATCACTTTCCTATCAATGTCCCTAGTGCCTTCTGATGTCTCTTACTGCACTAAGATGCTGTGAAATGAGTCCTACCTATCCATTCCTTTCCCTTCACTTGTAAATTGCTTTTTAGCACTGTCTCTAGCGACTTCTGACGTCTCTTCCTGCACTAAGATGCTGTGAAATCATTCACCCCTATCCTTTCCCTGCACTTATAAATAGTTTTTTTCTGTCTATTTTTTTCCACTTGCTGTCCCTAGCGCCTTCACACATCTGTCCCTGCACTCTGAATGCTTGAAAATGTCTGACTGTAAGATGGCCGGCGTATTATAGGGCTCTGACATCACAGGGCTGGCTGCTGATTGGCTGCATGCAGGCATGTCAATCTGGGTGATCCTGCCTTCCCAGAGCTCCCTGCCCCACGTCCTCAGTTCTCACACGTCTAGCCGCCTTTTTAGGAAAATTGAGATTCGTTACCCCGAAGTGCGAGGAAATTCTCATTAGTTGCGAATCAAATTTTTCCTGAAATTCTAAACAAATTCCACTTTGTCAGCTTCGATTCGCTCATCTCTAGTAACCATCACTAGGCATAAATCCATGTTATAGCTACAATGATTGTTGAAAAAAGTAAGAAAAAACAGATGACATAGGAGTTGCCCTACTTCTAAAACTGAAGCATGCCAATGTCATCAGATCTAATTCTCATGTTAGAGTGTTATTAATTATGTGTAGAAGCAACATGGCAATTAGAATCCGTGATTACCTTGTGCTGTGAAATATTCACAGAGATTGCGATGATAAAAACATGTTGTGCATTGAATGTGTTTAAAGGTACAGCTTTATGAGTCATTTATATTCTTAAACAGCAGTTCTTTTGTATTTAGGTTCATATCAGGCTAATAAGGTGATCTGCAATCTGCATGTGTCTCAGCGGGACCTATTGAATGCAGATGTGTTTGTGTCATGCAGACATCACACAGACATAAACTGCATCCAAGTATGTCCATAATAGAGAATTAAGACCTTTATCACTTTGCCTGTAATTGATTAATGTTGTTTTTCTTTCCCTCGCCTTACCCTGCTGGTGATCTCTGGGAGACATATTACTGTATATGTTTATACTGATATCATTCACAAAAGTTCCATTCTATGATGTCTCGTGTCATCAAGTTAATAGCTTAGAGGACACAGCTGTTGAGCATCACATTTTTTTCTTGTGGTATGAGTTGTGACATGGCCTAAGGGATGGAGTAACCGTATAAGTGTGCTGACTGCACAAGAAAAATAGTTCAATGAAAGGATTACTTTAATTGTTAATTGTTTTTTTCTTTGATTTCCTGTAAAGAAAATAGTAAAAAGCACATGTCGACTATGGAAGTGGTAAGTAGTTCAAACTTTCAATGCAACAAATTATATGTGTTTGGTAAAGCAAACGTTACAAGCAAAATACTGTAAGCAAATAGATGGCATAGAAGATTCTCCACTTGGAATTCCCCACTATGAACCAAGGTGGAGAACTACTAAATAAGAGTTCACACATCCATGTATTAAATGATTGGCGATTGCTATTTCATCATTCTACAGTGAAAAACATTATTCTCAAGTAAAAACATTCAAGAGAGTTGACAATTCCAGGAGTGGACATCCCAGCAAATTCACTCCAAGGTCAGACAGTGCAATGCTTAGAGAAATTACAAAAAAGAGCTATATCTTAAGGTAATATTACACCAGCAGATGTTATGCAGATCATGATAAACCACTTCCAGTCCGGGCCATTTTTCCCTTCCTGACCAGGCCTAATTTTGCAAATCTGACATGTGTCACTTTATGTGGCGTTAACTTAAGAACACTATTACTTATCCAAGCCATTCTTAGAGTGTTTTCTCCTGACATATTGTACTTCATGATAGTCATACAATTGAGTCAATATATTTCACCTTTATTTATAATAAAATGCCAAATTTCCCCAAAATTTTGAAAAATTCGCAATTTTCTAAATTTTAATTTCTCTGCCTTTAAAACAGAAAGTGATACCTCATAAAATATTAATTACTTAACATACCTCATATGTCTACTTTGTGTTGGCATCATTTTGTAAATGTCATTTTATTTATTTAGGACGTTAGAAGGCTTAGAAGTTTAGAAGTAATTCTTAAAATTTTTAAGAAAATTTTCAAAACCTACTTTTTAAGGAACAGTTCAGGTCTGAAGTCACCTTGTGGGGCTTACACAGTGGAAACCCCCCATAAATGACCCCATTGTAGAAACTACACCCCTCAGGTTACTTAAAACTGATTTTACAAACTTTGTTAACCCTTTAGGTGTTCCACAAGAATTAAAGGAAAATGAAGATGAAATTTCAAAATTTCACTTTTTTGGTAGATTTTCCATTTTAGTCCATTTTTTTCTATAAAGCATCAAGGGTAAGGGTGCTTTCACACTAGCGGCAGGCTGTTCCGGCGGGTGAACAGCCTGCCGGATCCGCCATGCCGCAAGTACCCGTGCACTGCCGTGCTGCCTTCCCCATTGACTATAATGGGGTGGGGGCGGAGCTACGGCGCAGCACGTCTGTGCACGACAGAGATCGCCGGACTAAAAAGTCGGACCTGCAGTACTTTTAGTCCGGCGATCTCCGGCCGTGCTGCGCCGTGGCTCCGCCCCATTATAGTCAATAGGGACAGAGCGGCAGCACGGCAGTGCATGGTACTTGCAGCATGGCGGATCCGGCAGGCTGTTCATCCGTTGGAACAGCCTGCCGGATAGCTATGCCGCTAGTGTGAAAGTACCCTTAACAGCCAAACAAAACTCAATATTTATTACCCTGATTCTGCAGTTTACAGAAATACCCCACATGTGGTCGTAAACTGATGTAAGGGCACATGGCAGGGCGCAGAAGGAAAGTAACGCCATATGGTTTTTGGATTGCAGATTTTGCTGAACTCGTTTTTAGATGCCTTGTCCCATTTGAGGCCCCCCTGATGCACTCAAAATGGCTGTTTTGAAACAGTTTATTTTTTTAAACATTGATCTGACACAGTAGATCATGCAATATTTTTATAGAGCAGATTGTTACGGATGAAATGATATAAAAAATGTCTACTTTCTTTTTTGGTTTGTTTGTTTGTTTCAGTTTTTACATAATAAAGCATTTTTGAAAAAAATATGAACACCATATTTTTTTATTTTTCTGCCGATCATCTTGTGTAGGGACTCGTTTTTTGCAGGAAGAGTTGATGTTTTTATTGGTACCATTTTTGGGTACATATGCTTTTTTGTGCATTCATTATTTCACTTTAGGGTGCAAGGTGACCAAAAATTAGTTGTTTTAGCACAGTTTTTATTTATTTATTTTTACAGTGTTCACCGAAGGGGTTAAATCGTGTGATATTTTTATAGAGCAGGTTGTTATTGATGCAGCATTACCTAATATATATACTTTTTCTTATTTATTTAAGTTTTATACAATAATAGCATTTTTAAAACCAAAAAACATGGCAGCACAGACTAAAGCCTTATTCACACATCAGTGCTTTGGTCAGTGATTTCCATTAGTGATTGTGAATCAAAACCAGGACTGGAGCCTACGCAGACATAAGGTATATGGGAAAGATCTGTACCTGTTCTGTATTTAGAGCTGCACCTGGTTTTTGGCTCAAAATCACTGATGGAAATTACTGACCAAAGCACTGATGTTTCAATGAGGCTTTAATCTGTGCTGCCATGTTCTTTTAAGAAAGAAGAGGCTTTCTCCTTTGCATTTGAACAAACCACAAGACTTTTGGAATAATGTTCTTTGAACAGATGAGACCAAAGTGGAGACATTTGACTTAGGCCTCATGCACACGACAGTATTTTTTTGCGGTCCGCAAAACAGGGTTCCGTTGTTCCATGATTCGTGTCAGTTTTTGCTTCCGTTGTGTTTCCGTGTGTCTTCTGTTTTTTTTAGCGGACATGACCCAAAAGATTTTACCAAAAGACAGGCTGACAATTTTTGCCAAGTGCCTGCCAAGGGATCCGCAAAAAAAACGGATGCAGAACGCGGATGACACACGGATGGCCATCCACATTTTTTCACGGTCCCATTGACTTGAATGGGTCCGTGAACCGTTTTTCACGGACAAGAATAGGACAGGTTATATTTTTTTGATGGACTGGAATCACGGACCACGGACGTGGAGGACAAATGGTGCATTTGCCGAGTTTTCCACGGACCCATTGAAAACCAATGGGTCCGCAGAAAATCACGAAAAGCGGCACAACGGACACGGAATCAAACAACGGTCGTGTGCATGAGGCCTTAGGCTTAGTATCATGTTTAACGAAAACCAAACATAGCATATTAGCACAAACACCCCATAACAACTGTCAAGCATGGTGGTGGAAGGATGCTTATTTGGGCTTGCTGTGCAGCCACAGGTCCTGGACACCTCAAAGTCTTTGAGTTGATCATGAACTACTCTGTATACCAGGGTATTCTATAGTCAAATGTGAGGCCATCTAACCAACAGCTAAAGCTTGTTTGAAATTTAGTCACTCATTGACATTGTTCACAAGCACACCAGCAAATCTACAAAAGAATGGCTAAAATGAAAATAATCAAGATGTTGCAATGATCCAGTCAATTTCTAGATAGTAACTCAATTGAAATGTTATGGTGAGATCTTAAAGGGGTTTTTTAGTTGGCAAAACATTCTTTAAAATAACCAAGTATGAAAATAGCTGTAATTTTGTAATATGCACTTATTGACAAAAAATAACGTATCCAGATAGAACCCAGCGTATTCAAATTGCTACAAAACTTGGCATGTAGTTTTGTCTCAGGCAAATATGTAACTGATTGGACACTGGGCTTTGCCACAAGATGGTATAAAAGTGCTTCCCCTCCCTCTGCCCTATAAAAAGGCTCTCAGAAGCTACTTTTGGGTAGTGTAACTCTTGTACTTCTTGGTGAATGAACGTTGACTGCTAGACATGCCTCTATATGATGTACTCAAAGACATTTTGCCTATTGACAGGCTGTGAACAGGGGTGCATCATAATTCTGAGAGAAGCTGGATGGTTGTTTCGACAAAATTAAACATGGTATCTCCTGAGTCAAAAAAGACAGAAGGACTGCTTCCATGCTGTTCTGGACATTTTGAAAGCTGGTCAGTGTTCCCTCGTGAATACTAGACGGTAATGGACATGGCAGCTAATGGTGTCACACATCATGATACCTTGCGTTTGTCCTGTATGTCTCTGTACTAAGCATGATTGACTTATGTGCTCTCTAGCCCTCCTGTAAACTCTGATATGGCCATCACTAGTACCAAGGCAGAAACTGTTTTCATCTCTGAACACTATTGGTTGCCATTGATGGCTGTATCAGAGTTTGCAAGAGGGCTGGACAGCACCTACTGCCACCAAGTGTCATACCAGTGTGGCGCCATTAGCTACCATGGACATTTTTATCTGTTATTTGTGGAGGAAATATTGACTAGCCTTCAGTATGTTCAGGATACTGTGGAACCAGGTCTACTGCCTTTTTTGACTTAGGGGACACGATGTTTCAGCAAGATAAAGTCTAGCCACACATTGTTCATGCTACACAACATGCTGTTCAGGGTATATCCAGCAGTTCCCTTGGCTAGCTTGATTACCAGATCTCTCCCCCTTCAAGAATGTCTGGGGCTGGATAGAGCAACGGATATCCCATGTACAGCAGTGAGTAACCACCTTGACTGAACTACAGCCCAAAATTGAAAGAGCTTTGAATGACATACATATGCTGCCATAGCAGGATGACAGAATGGCAGCCTGTTTTGCAACAAGGGGAGATACCACCCAGTATTAATTTGACCCTGCCTCAATATATACCTTGCTGCAGAAATAAAGGGTGCACTTGGATGTGTGATCCTTGACCAAGAACCACTAGCAATTTATGCTTTGTCAGTCTCAGCTCAGTTGCATTAAGTTTTCCAGAAACAGATTATTGCAAAATGTTATTCAATTTATAGAAGGTAATCTTCTATAATGTTAAGGTAATGTTAATCTTGAGCAAACAAATTATGTAGTTACAACACAGTTACTGTCTGTTTTTCAATACATATATACGTCATTATTAGCCCTTACTGGACTTTACAACAACTTCGATTTTAATACATGAACTTGTGACCTCTAACCTTGCCTCTGACCCCACACTTTATTTGGTTGTACTATAATATGGCTCAGTGCTGTATGCATTAGTTACATTTTTATAGTGTACTGATAAGCCTAGTGTGACAACTCCCACATCCATACAGCCTTAGGGAAAGGTTCCATTGGCAGTCAACACATGCACAAGGCCGTGTCAAAGGAGGAAATCCAGTCTGTTGAAGTTGCGAAATGTTGCTCTTTAAACAAAATAAATAACAAAATGTATTTACTTTACATATCCAAATACATGTTTCAAATCATTGGAAAGTCATAGTCACCAAAGAATGTATCAAAACCACAATGAATAGAGGAGTGGAGGTTAAAAAAAGCCTTATACAAATGTCCTCATCCCGGGAAAGAAAAGAAATATATATATTTTCTCTGGACCATTTTAAAGAGTCGACATCCTGTGTTAGAGTTCTCTAATCATCACCAGCACAATTTACAATCAGAACACACAGAGAGCCAGTTCAAACCAGCTCATGTGTTGATTTTGGCTGGGACCATCACAGCTGCCACTGGAGACATGGGGGACTCGGCAGAGAGCCTAAGAAGGAGGGTGGGATTGGGAAGCTAACCCGGACGAAGCATGAACACACAAGCCTGCTTCATTTCAACACACGGCACTCAGGGGCTTTTTGGCTCTCCCCTCCTTTTTCTTTTAATAGTCATTTCATTTTACTACCTATTTTTTTTTTCCTGCAACCTGAAATGAAATAAGGACCTCTCATGAGCCACTGCGCTCCAGGCATAAGGAATTGTAATATCTGGCTTCCAAAATCTGTCCCGTCAAAATGTGCTTCTGATTAGGTGGCTTAATTACAGCTGTGAAAACAATGTTGATGTAGTCCTGAAGATTCCAGAGTATGTCCGTCGTTATTAGCTAACCTTGGAGGGCAGCCACTAGTTCAAAAACAGCAAAACTGTATAGTCACTATGCCTGATAACTTTATTTTTTTGTTATTTGTCAGGACAAGCTGCCAGAAGCAACACCGATCTGTGCAAAATATTTTTTCAGTTCAAAAGCTTCAGATTCTGGGACACTCATGTTGACACTTATGCTTCAGAAATCACATTAAAAAGTCCAAAAAAAATTGAAAAAAATGAAAAGGCATTTAAAAAGGATTCATAAAATTTGACTGACATGTGGCTTAATTTTAATTTCTCTAACTCAATTTCAACCAAGATTGCGCATGTTAGTTTTAGCGCCCTCATTTTATAGGGGTGAATTTTTCTTGACAGTTTCATTGGCTGTCAGGAAATATTTGCCATTTACTTACAACCTGGGGAAATAAGGGAAGAGTTCAAAAAATATTTATGTATTCATGTACTGTACATGTGTTTTAGAAGGTCATACATTCTTAAAATGATAAAATGTAATGTTAACAGGGGTCAATATATTGGCCCATTAGAATGTAATTTTACTTGTCTGAGGACTTAAGCATAATATAAAAATTTGTCAAAACAAATGAAGGTCAATGAAATACTTTATTTCCGTTATTTTATTTTCTTGAAATAGTTAGACAGTTGTTAGCTGGAATCTTTTTGGATGCTTTCTTATCATGTAACCATATTTTGTTGTGTTGAAATGCAGCAAGTGAACAAATCTGGGGAGGGCTGTTTACTGCATACAGATTTATTATTAAAATCACTTGGAAGTCATATGTAGCACCACCTAGTGATGGCTAAAGCTAGACTGAATGTTAGAATTTAAAGGGTTTAAAACATAATTAATGTAACAAAAATGAAAATCAAACATAAATATAGTATAGAGATGAGATAATAAATTCTAAAACTAAATGTATTCATTACAAATTTCTCAAAAATGTGCCCACCAAATGAATCCAAAAGTTTTGTGATTCACTTTAGACGATTTGCGTAAAAATAGTACCCAGTGCCACTTTATTGTGAAAATTGGTGGAGAAAACAATGACAGGGGAAGAAGGTGGAGGATCACAGGAAGTTGGGGTGGGGGCATAGGGCACAACCTGATTGGCTCAGAGGCTAAAAGACAGCCTAATCTCCCAATGAGAGGGCAGTAGCAGGTCCTTATGCTGGGACAAAATAATCACCATTCTGTCTTCAGCTTGCGACTTGGAAGGGCGTCAGACAAAAAGCTATTACAGACACAATATGCTAGTATATACCACCCATAAATTACCCCATTTTAAAAACTACACATCTCAAGTTATTCAAAACTGATTTTATAAACTTTGTTAACCCTTTAGGTGTTCCACAAGAATTAAAGAAAAATTGAGATGAAATTTCAAAATTTCACATTTTTGGCAGATTTCCCATTTTTTTCAAATTTTTTCCTGTAACACATCAAGGGTTACCAGCTAACCAAAACTCAATTTCTATTACCCTGATTCTGCAGTTTACAGAAACATCCCACATAAGGTGGTAAACTGCTGTAAGGGCACACGGCAGGGCACAGAAAAAAAAGGATCGCGGTATGGTTTTTGGAAGGCAGATTTTGCTGGACTGGTACATGTCCCATTTGAAGCCCCCCTGATGCGCTCCGAGTAGAAGATCCCAAAATGTTACCCCATTTTGGAAACTACGGGATAAATTATCAGTTTTATTGGTATTATTTTGGGGTACATATGATTTTTCATCACTTTATAATACATTTTTTGTGAGGTAAGGTAACCAAAAATAGCTGTTCTGGCACAGTTTTCATTTTTTGTTCTTTACAATGTTCATCTGACAGGGTAGATCATGTGCTATTTTATAGAGCAGGTTTTTATTGACGTGATGATATCAAATAATGTATGTCTACTTTCTTTCTTTGTTTCAGTTTTACATATGAAAGTTATGTCTCCACTTTCTGAACCCCATATTTTTGTTTTTCTGCCGATCGTCTTGTGCAGGGGCTCGTTTTTTGCAGGAAGAGTTGATGTTTTTATTACATTAATTATTACGCTTTATGGAGCAAGGTGAGGTGACAAAAAATTGGTTGTTTTGGCATAGTTTTTATTTATTATTTTTACAGTGTTCACCTGTGGGGGTGGGTCATGTGATATTTTTAAACAGCAGGTCATTATGGATGTGGCAATACCTATTATGTCTACTTTTTTGAATTTATTAACACAATTATAGCATTTTTTAAACAAAGAAAAATCATATTTTAGTGTCTCCATTGTCTGAAAGTCAAAGTTTTTTTATTTTTTTTGTCCAATTGTCCTAGGTAGGGTCTCATTTTTTAAGGGATGAGGTAGCAGTTTGATTGGTACTATTTTGGGTTGTATACACCTTTTTGATCGCTTGGTGTTGTACGTTTTGTGATGTAAGGTGACAAAGATAGCTTTTTTTGCCACTGTTTTTATTTTTTATTTGTATGGTGTTCTGCTCACCTGAGGGGTTAGATCATGTGATATTTTTATAAGGCTGTTTTTTACAGACGTGGGGATACCTACTATGTCTACTTTTTTATTTATTTCACTTGAACTCAATAATAGCATTTTTGAAGCCAAATAAATGATGTGTTAGTTTCTCCATATTTTGAGTATAGTTTTATCTTTTGGGCAATTGTCTTATGTAGAAGCTTATTTTCTGCGGGGTGAGGTGACGATTTGATCAGTATCGTTTTGGGGGGCATACACCTTTTTGAGTGCTTTGTGTAGCACTTTTTGTGATGTCAGGTGACAAAAATTGCTCTTTTCGCACAGTTTTTATTAATTTTAGTGTTGTGTTGTTTATTTCGTTTAGTGTTGGGAAATAGAAGTGGCCACCAGCTAGAGCAATAAGAGTGTCCTCCTTCTCCCGGTCTCTTTTGCAGCAGCCAGGCTGCATCCACATACAATACAGTGTCCTTGTCATTGTCATCATCTATTACTGCATCTCCTGCTCAAACATCTCCCCCTCTTTCTACAAGAAAACTATTCACAATCATCAATTATCTTGTGTGCAAATTTAACTCTCAGCTGGCCAAATTGTTGGTGATGCAGTTGCTTCTGTAAGGATGTGGGGCAAGGGATCTTAAATGTATTACTGTGCTATGTTATACATTGTATAATTACTGCAACATCTCACTTTATTCAGTAGATGGCAGCAAAGGATAAGATGACAAAAGTCTACATTGGAGCTGCCTATCAGAGCAATACTATAACCTATTTAGTTTGCAAAGTTGGTAAATAGCTAATTTATGTGATAGCACTTAGCAAATTACTTATTGCATCACACTCTTACTGTGCGAGGGGAGGAGGTTCCTCGAGAAGCAGGTAGTGAGCAGACGCAGGCTGTGCTTGGTGCTGCTGGAAACCAGAGGAGAATATATCTGCTGAATCTGGAAGGGAATTCCACGGTGGAGACTGGCGACAGCACGAAGGGGAGGTTTGCAGTGACGACCTCATGAGTGTCGTGTCTGTAGGATCCAGTTCTGGAGTGGACCAGGAAATAAGAAAAAGCACCAAGAACCTGCTCAAGAAACTGTAAATGTGGCTTTGCCGTGTCACATCGCAGTACACTGTTGAAGTGGCATTTGGACATACAATAACGCTCCAAGGACAGTTATATTGCGATGTACAGGCTGCAAGCTAATGCATAGCCCTAAGAGACTCATAGGCTGACACCTTCCTATCTCACTGGCTGCTCATAGGGTGTTATATTCTGGGAGCTGGAGTAAGAATTAAAGTTACCAGAGACAGACATAATTTCCCTGTGTAGTACAAATAGTATTGCACAATACTTAGGGGGCACTCCAACGAGGAACTCGTCTAGAAACATACAAGTGCAGCTAGGCTACTTAATTCTTAATGGACTTTGGGGAAAACATCACATTTACTGGTTTATTGTTAGACAGTGTTACATTTACTGTTGGTTTATTCTCTGTGTACCAATCTGTTTTATATATTCTCAGCTTCTTGTTCTCTACATTGTTCAGTAAACTCAACTGCTGGGAAAGAACAGTTGTCTGTGTCTGTGTGGCATTGTGTACCCTCTGTACCTGTGGGCCCAGCCCTCGGTTTTCTTTCACTTCCATACCACTTATGGGATTATGCTGCCTTTACGGAGCTGATGGCATGTGCTCAGCTTGCTGGAAGATATCTAGTCTAAGAAAGCAACACCTGCATGTGACAAAGAATGTGTGTTTCTCCTTGTAATTTTTGATCCACGTCACTGTGGACACCTGGGTAGGGACAGTACATGTCTTTCACAGCCCACTGGGTCAATGTTTTTCCTGGCAGTGGCGAGGCAGCATGGCAACAACAAGGCTAGGTCCAATTAACACTTCCACATTTGTGTCGGTCTGATTCCCACCCCTGGTACTTATTAAACTCCTCTATGTCCTCCTGCCTGGAAATACCCCATCCACAACAAAAAACAGGGCAGAGCATTGCTTCTTCTCCCTCCTATCAAATATGATCAGTTGCTAAGGTTCATAAAGCAGCATAAATTGCTCTGGCTTTCTCCTGGCCAAATCAAACTGGGCAAGATGGTCAGTGACAATGGCATCATGACCACACTACATTTTGGGGAATTAAAGGGGTTGTTTAATTTAACTAAATGGCATTTATCATGTAGAAAAATTTAATACATGGCACTTAGTAATGTATTGTGATTGTCCATATTGTCTCCTTTACTTCCACGGTCCCGGCCACCAGACAAGCCATCTATTTTTCCAATAGTATGGAAGCACAGCCGCGATGCTGGATTGCAGGGTTATCATGACCCCTGGAAATGAACAGTGTATAATGGAAAAATGAATCAAGCCAGCAAAGGAGGCAATATGGACAATAACCTTACATTAGTTAAGTGCCTTGTATTAACTTTGTCTACATGCTAAATGTAATTTGTTGAAGTGAGACAGCTCCTTTAACACATGATACCTGCTTGTGATAAATTAAGCCGTGCAGCGCTTTTTGAAAAAGGGCAGTGGCTTGCAGAGGGTGCTGGCCATATTAAGGACACTGTCCTTGCATCTCAGCCATTCTTATGCGGCAAGGAACTCATTCCTGAACTCTTAGCTACAGAACAATCTGCCAATGCACCACTTGATCCGCAAGGAATTCCTCCTTGCATATGCTAGAACCAATGTACGAGCTGTGTAAAGAGGAGAATGATTTCATCATGCAGCAGGCCACCTCAGTAGGAACCATGTGTAGTTCCGAGGTCAAGCAGTGGCAGCTCATCAGAGACATGTGTTTACTCAGGTCCTTTGAAAAATCCACAAGAGTAGGGACAACTGCGGCATCAACAAATGTCATCCTTTAGAGCAGAAATGCATGCTGATGCAACAAGGGATAGTGGGAGAAGAACAGCTTTTTGCTGTCTGCGCTGTTGCTATTGGGGCACACAGAGAAAGTCAGATGGATGAGAAAGTGAAGGATTAGGAGCAGCAGGTGGAGGATTTGCTTGCGCAGGATGATGAGATGATGATGATACAGTAATGATGGCTAATCATCTCAGTGAGGGGCAAAGCCTTAAAGGAGTATTCTAGTTGTTTAAAGTTCACAGAATAGGGGATAACTATCAGAGCGGTGGGGGGTCCTATCTCTGGGACCCCCACTGATCATGAGAACAGGGGCTCCGTACCACCTGCAGCTCCCCTGAAATGAACGTCACTGGAGGTCGAACATGTGCGTGTCCGCTTCATTCATTTCTGTGGGAGTTCCGGAGATAGTGGAGTACATCGGTTGGCTATCTCTGGAACTCCCACAGAAATGAATGGAGCTTGCCACAGTTTTCAGTGAGCAGACACCTGTTGCCAGCATGTCTGATCTCCTGC
Organism: Bufotes viridis; assembly: GCA_033119425.1. Taxonomy (NCBI): domain Eukaryota; kingdom Metazoa; phylum Chordata; class Amphibia; order Anura; family Bufonidae; genus Bufotes; species Bufotes viridis. The sequence continues at coordinate 280,763,931 of CM065589.1, read as the reverse complement.
CGTCTCAGTTATCATAACCAGCCAGTTCAGTATCATCAACATGATGGTACAGTTTTTATGGAGCAAAGTTTTTCATGTGTTGTGCAAGGCTGGTAAGAATCAATAAATGGAAACATACTGCCTAAATACCCAGGTTCAGTTCTATCTGGACTCTGGCCTTTCTCCAGTTCATATCATGTTCCATAACCCAATGGACTTCTGGGTAGTAATGTCCCGAACTATTCGCCGGCGAACGGTTACCAGCGAACATAGCTTGTTCCTGTTCGCTGCGGCGGGCGAACATATGCGATGTTTGCGTTCACCCCTATACTTTATCATTGAGCAAACTTTGACCCTGTACCTCACAGTCAGCAGACACATTCCAGCCAATCAGCATACCCTCCCTCCCAGACCCTCCCACCTCCTATCAAAAAGCAAGGACGGCATCCATCTTAGATTTATTCTGAAGCTGCAGTGTTAGTAGTTGTAATCGCAATGCGATTAATATAACCTGTATTAATCGCATTGCGAAATCAACTTAGAGCTGGGTTCCTAATGGTTGTATTGCTAGAATTATATAACGAAGATTGAGAATATAGCGCTATATTCGTTATATTCGTCAATTCTAGCAATACAACCATTAGGAACTCAGATCTAAGTTGTAATCGCAATGCGATTAATATAACCTGTATTAATCGCATTGCGAATTCAACTTAGTGCTGGGTTCCTAATGGTTGTATTGCTAGAATATAACGAAGATTAAGAATATAGTGAGAGTCCCTGTGGGTTTAAAAATTCGCCTGTCTATTGAAGTCTATGGCGGTTCGCCCTGTTCGCCCGTTCGCAAACATTTGCGTAAATTTGCGTTCGCCGTTAGCCAGATTGGAACAGTGGCCTGAACTAGCCCAGTATGCTCTCTCTGTACTGTCTTATCCAGCCTCTAGTGTCATCTCAGAGAGTTTTTAGTGTGAGCATGTGGTGCTGTCATACCTAAACAGGCAAAATTGTCCTCCACCAATATACAAAAAAACACTTTTGTCAAAATGAATGTAGAATGGATTTGTAAGGATTTTCATATACATCTCCGGCTGAGGCTGAGGAATACATCTACCTTTGCTAATAGTGCCCTATTATGCAACTGCTGTTGTCTCCCTGCCCATCATCGTGTTCTGTACTATATGGCTGCTGCTGTTACCATCGTGCCACTGCCTCTGTCTGCCTGCTTACCATCATGTTCCATACTGTCTGGCTGCTGGTACTCCCACCACCACTGCAACAATGCTACAGCTCCTTGCTGCTAATCCTCTTACTGCCACTACCATTACCTATACCGCCACTACCAAAATTCATTGAAAAAAAAAAAAGAGAGATGAATTCTAGGAGACCTACAACAATTTTCAGGCCAATTGGCACATATTTAATTTGCTAAATTGGTCAAAAAATGAATTTCAAGAACTTCAGTAGTGTCTAAGGTAGTTCATGACAATCTTTTTCTAACAAAGTTAGAACCAGTCCTGTACCTCACCTCACATAGATTCAATGATCTTCACATTCATTGCTTACATTGCTCTGCTAGATTTCTTTTAATCAAGATAACATAGTAACATAGTATATAGGAAGTGTGCTAACAGCTCTCACCTGCAGTTGATGTGCTCATAGCAGCAGTGAAAAAGCACGGACAGAGATCCTGGAGGTTGACGCCAGTCTCAACCAGTGAAGAAACAAAGAAAGTCCAGCTTATTTCTTGAAAAAAATCTTGTCTTGTCCTTTATTAGTAAATAGCGGTTTTAAAATCCATTCATGGAACAATGCATGTCTACATGTTTCGGACCTTTGCAATATCAGTCCTTACTCATGACAAATTTCTGGGAGGAATGGGATCGCACTATAAAGGGGGAGGAAACCACTCAGAGGCTCCCATGATCCCTCACAGCGCGAATCACCACCCACCCAGATAACCAACACCTGAGCACCTGAGCACAGTGATTACAAACTAATACAAACATTTACTAAAAAGCTTTGGTACAGATTTAGAAACATTTGTTGTGGAATGTACAATAGACATTAATATCAGATCATATTTCAAGCCATTATTAGTATTGCAGTATTAGATCATGCCTCTTATTCAGACCATGCGGCTGCCGAGTGTTCAATTGGAAGATCCAATATGCTTCCCTATTCAATAGTTTTCGCCTTTGGTCTCCTCCCCGTATTGGCATAAAGGTTCTTTCTATACCTTGTACTTTTAAAAGAGAAGTGTCACCGGAGTGAACCAATGCACAGTGAAGACTGACTGCTGACACATTACGTGTTTTATAGTACGGAACATCCGATAAATGTTTGCGGATGCGAACTTTGATCGCATTTGTAGTGCAATCGACATACTGTAGTCTACATGCTTCACATGTTATTAGGTATACAGCAAACTTAGTATTGCAATTTAAATAAGATTGTATTTTATACTCTTTTGCATTAGCTGTAGAACCAAATACACGTGATTGCTGCATATACCCACAGCATAGACATTTTTTGTGTCCACAGCGGTAATTACCAGGAGTGTTTAGCCATGTCACACTGCCTTTTTTAGAGCTGGTAAATGCACTTGGGCTCAATTTATCCCCTAGGGTACGTGCTCGACGCGCAACATATCTCACCCCTTGTGACATAACAGAAGACCAGGTCTCATCCAGCTGCAACAACGGTAAATATTTAATAATCCTGCAAATCTGCTGATACTCCATACTATACTGAGTAGAAAAAACCAATGATTTTGCATTCTCGCTTCTACTCACATTCTTTTCGTTTGGAAAAAGTAAATTATTCCTATTTAGAAGGGATATTCTCTTGGCACAGTTTTGGATCCCTTTTCTATTATATCCGCTCCGCACCAGTCGATCCTCAATATTAAGCGCTTCTTGCCTGTATTTTTCAGAATCTGAACAATTCCTCCTCGCTCTTATTAGTTCCCCTTTGGGGATATTATCACAAACATGTCGCGGGTGACATGAATTCGCTAATAAGGTCGTATTCCCTGCAAGTTCTTTACGATAAGTGGCTGTTTCCACTTTACCCGATACACTATTGCCTGTCAAACACAAATCCAAGAACACAATCTTATCTCTGTCCGAATGCAAAGTAAATTGCAGAGATTGTATACAGGAATTAATATAGGTCCCAAAAGGTGGTATGGCCGCCACATCACCAGTCCACACAAACAGCAGGTCATCGATGTAGAGACCATACCACCAAATGAGACCCGAAACTACCGGCGCGTCGATGAGGAGAAAGTGTCTCTCCCACCATGCCATAAATATATTGGCTATGCTGGGAGAGAACTTAGCCCCCATCGACACGCTGGAGATCTGCAAGTAATATTCACCATCAAACAGAAAAAAATTGTGCCTTAATAAAAAGTCAAGTGCCAATTCCATAAACTCGCATAGTTCAGGTGTATAGGTGCTATATACATTTAGGAACCACCTGAGTGACTGCAGTGCCAACTCATGGGGAATGATAGTATATAATGACACCACATCTGCAGTCACCCAGGTGTATTCCTTTTTCCACACAAAATTCTGAAAAGCCTGCAAGACCGATCGTGTGTCCTGCAAGAACCCAGGGATATTTGGAATCAATGGTTGTAGCAGAGAATCTAACCATTCAGAAAATCTTTCAGAATACGAACCTATCCCAGCTACTATTGGTCGCAGCGGTGGGGGGAAAATGTTTTTATGAATTTTTGGCAGCGCATGGAAGACTGAGATGACCGGGTGGGTTACATATATGTAATCAACCTCCCTCTGGGAAAAAATTCCACTATTCAAACCCAGAAGTAGGATTTCTTTCATCTTGGTTTGGAAAGGGAGGAGGGGGCTACCTCTCAAATGGATATAAACAGATTCCTCTTGTAACATTTTTAATACTTGTTGCTTATATACTCCAGCATCCAAAATAACCACCGCTCCTCCCTTATCCGCATTTTTTTGGGGAACTAATAAGAGCGAGGAGGAATTGTTCAGATTCTGAAAATTACAGGCAAGAAACGCTTAATATTGAGGATCGACTGGTGCGGAGGGGATATAATAGAAAAGGGATCCAAAACTGTGCCAAGAGAATATCCCTTCTAAATAGGAATAATTTACTTTTTCCAAATGAAAAGAATGTGAGTAGAAGCGAGAATGCAAAATCATTGGTTTTTTCTACTCAGTATAGTCTGGAGTATCAGCAGATTTGCAGGATTATTAAATATTTACCGTTGTTGCAGCTGGATGAGACCTGGTCTTCTGTTATGTCACAAGGGGTGAGATATGTTGCGCGTCGAGCACGTACCCTAGGGGATAAATTGAGCCCAAGTGCATTTACCAGCTCTAAAAAGGCAGTGTGACATGGCTAAATACTCCAGGTAATTACCGCTGTGGACACAAAAAATGTCTATGCTGTTGGTATATGCAGCAATCACGTGTATTTGGTTCTACAGCTAATGCAAAAGAGTATAAAATACAATCTTATTTAAATTGCAATACTAAGTTTGCTGTATACCTAATAACATGTGAAGCATGTAGACTACAGTATGTCGGTTGCACTACAAATGCGATCAAAGTTCGCATCCGCAAACATTTATCGGATGTTCCGTACTATAAAACACGTAATGTGTCAGCAGTCAGTCTTCACTGTGCATTGGTTCACTCCGGTGACACTTCTCATTTAAAAGTACAAGGCATAGAAAGAACCTTTATGCCAATACGGGGAGGAGACCAAAGACGAAAATTATTAAATAGGGAAGCATATTGGATCTTCCAATTGAACACTCGGCAGCCGCATGGTCTGAATAAGAGGCATGACTTAATACTGCAGTATTAATAATGGCTTGAAATATGATTTGATATTAATGTCTATTGTACATTCCACAACAAATGTTTCCAAAATTGTACCAAAGGTTTTTAGTAAATGTTTGTATTAGTTTGTAATCACTGTGCTCAGGTGTTCAGGTGTTGGTTATCTGGGTGGGTGGTGATTCGCGCTGTGAGGGATCATGGGAGCCTCTGAGTGGTTTCCTCCCCCTTTATAGTGCGATCCCATTCCTCCCAGAAATTTGTCATGAGTAAGGACTGATATTGCAAAGGTCCGAAACATGTAGACATGCATTGTTCCATGAATGGATTTTAAAACCGCTATTTACTAATAAAGGACAAGACAAGATTTTTTTCAAGAAATAAGCTGGACTTTCTTTGTTTCTTAACATAGTATATAAGACCGAAAAAGACATTTGTCCATCCAGTTCGGCCTGTTTCCTACAAGTTGATCCAGAGGAAGGCAAAAAAACCCTGTGAGGCAGAAGCCAATTTTCCCCACTTAAGGGAAAAAAAATTCCTTCCCGACTCCAATCAGGCAATCAGAATAACTCCCTGGATCAACGACCCATCTCTAGTAGCTATAGCCTGTAATATTATTACGCTCCAGAAATACATCCAGGCCCCTCTTGAATTCCTGTATTGTACTCACCATCACCACCTCCTCAGGCAGAGAGTTCCATAGTCTCACTGCTCTTACCGCAAAGAATCCTCTTCTATGTTTGTGTACAAACCTTCTTTCCTCCAGGCGCAGAGGATGTTCCCTCATCACAGTCACAGTCCTGGGGAGGTGTGTCTTTATTCAGTGGGTCAGAAGATATAGCTGGTGCATTGAAAGGATAGAACTAAGCATGTGTATCCACCTTTGAGAGGTGGACTGAGAAAATAATAGAACAAAAAACTGGTGGCGCTATATAGATAAATTTTATCGAATAACGGCGCCTTTTGTTCAAATACTTCAATTTTAATGCTGTATCCATACAGCACTAAAATGCTTTTGCTCCGAGGAGCATACTACGTATTGAAAAAGGATTCTAAAAAGCAATCTAAACTGGGCTTTGGTACCGAGGTACCAGCCAGTATTAAAGCCCGGTTCAGATTGCTGTTTTAAATTGTTTTTTAATTGTTATTAACCAAAGTCTGGAGCAACTTCATGAGAAACGAACTTTGGCTCCACAAAGCCAATACATTTTAATGCTTTACGGATACAGCATTAAAATGGAAGTATTTAAACAAATGATCCAAAGGCCGATTCGCTCAAGCCTAATAGCAACATCTGCAGCTTAAAGTGTAACTGCCATGTTTTGATAAAAAAATCTATTTTAACATATGTTACTGCTACAGCAGCATTATGCATAAAGCAATCTTTAGTTTCTTTACATACCACAGTTTTCCTTGAGTTTTTCCCTTAGTTATGGCTGTTTAAACATTTACAATATGGGGACCTACTCAAGATAGCTCCTCTGCCAGTTCTCTGAGGCCAAAACTGCTTTCCCTCACTTCACATACACACTTGCTGTAGCCAGCAGCTCCCTGCCAGCCAATCAGATTAGATTACTGAGAGACACGCCTCCTCACTCTGAAGCCTAATGCAGGCATGCAGTGTGGAGGACCGCCCCTCTGTCTTCTGTTTACACTAAAGGGAAGACAGAAAAGCCCTAGCAACAGTCTTTTAAGTGAGCAGTGGAAAGGGACAGGGGACATTAATGAAAGCTGTTATTATGAGGTAATTACAGATCTTTTGACAATCGTTGACTAACCTGTAATAAACTGGCAAATTAAAAAAAATATGACAGTTACACTTTAGTGCTGGAGGAACTATTTTGACTCAACAGTAGATGGTGTTGTTTTAACCACAAGTGTTTATTCATGGGAAATTCTTCCAGTGTATGCATTTATTGGTTATGAATGTAAGATGCTGTATTTTGTGTTCTCTATCTTGATGGTGTTGCAGATAATGTAGTTTGTAAATAGCGGCTCACCCTGCTCAACTGGTGGACCTAGGTGCTCGCATTCCAGGACTGCCCCACAGCCCTATTAAAAAGTTAAAAATTAAGTAAATTCAGGTGGAACAGGCAATCTATCACCTGGAATTGGAGGTAGAAAATATTTTATTTTAATTGTAACCACAATTAAAACCACAATTAAAAATCCCTAAAAACATATGTCAAGCATACACATAAATATATAGGACATTTCAAGCTGGGTATATTCCAACAGACACCTCCCAATAGGGGCAGACGCAGGAGACATGGTAAAACCGAACTAATCAACCATTGTTGATAATATTCTTATAAGTCACAACTCTGTTGATTTAGGAGTAGTATCTATATTTTTAAACGTATACTATACTAAGTAACGGACTATGTGAAATCATTCATATCACCAAAACAGGCCCAGATCAGGTCAGAATGGGTCACAGCAGAACCCTGCAGTGTCCTTAATACTTCTTAGGCCCCTTTCACACGGGCGAGTTTTCCGCGCGGGTGCAATGCATGATGTGAACGCATTGCACCCGCACTGAATCCTGACCCATTCATTTCAATGGGTCTGTGTACATGAGGTTTTTTTTTCACGCATCACTTGTGCGTTGCGTGAAAATCGCAGCATGTTCTATATTCTGCGTTTTTCACGCAGCCCTAGCCCCATAGAAGTGAATGGGGCTGCGTGAAAAACGCATTGCATCCGCAAGCAGGTGCGGGTGCGTTGCGTTTTTCACTGATGGTTGCTAGGAGATGTTGTTTGTAAACCTTCAGTTTTTTATCACGCGCGTGAAAAATGCATCAAAACGCATTGCACCCGCGCGGAAAAAACTGAACGCAATCGCAGGCAAAACTGAATGGCTATGTCTGTGAAATCGCACAGTTTTCACTGAACGCATCCGCAACGCATCCGGACCTAATCTGGACACGCTCGTGTGAAAGAGGCCTTAACCCAATGTACTCTATCTTGTCCTTTTGCATTATACAGAGAAGTGGCATGATATGACTATCATATAAAGGAGGATTATTGGGACATTATTTATGAATCCACTCCAGGGGTTCGCAGGATCAATAACCCACTACAGTTGTATTTTATATTTTATTTTATTTTGTATTAAGTTTTAGTTTATTGTTTTTATTTTTTTTTATCTCTGCCTATGCTTATTGAAGATATTATCTACATTATCTAAACAGACTTAGCCTGTTGTCTCTACTCCCACATACACAGCCCCTATTGGGAGGTGTCTGTTGGAATACAACCTACTTGAGATGTCCTATACATTTAGACCCCTTGCACACGACCGTATGCTCTCCGAGACATACGGTCTGTGAGCGGGCCATATGTCCCAGAGTGGCATACATCGTGCACACGAGAGAACACAGCATCAAAGGTTACTATGATGCTGTGCGCATCGGGCTGCCTGCAGGACTATTGTCCTGCACTAATATGATCTTATGAGTGCGGGACAATAGTACCGCGGGCGGCCCGATGCACACAGCATTATAGTGACCTATGATGCTATGCGCTCCCGTATGCACTATGTATGCCGCTCCGGGACATATGGCCAGCTCACGGACCGTATGTCTCGGAGGGCATATGGTCGTGTGCAAGGGGCCTTATGTGTATGTTTGACATATGTTTTTAGGGATTTTTAATTGTGGTTACAATTGAAATAAAATATTGTCTACCTCTAATTCCGAGTGATAGAGTTCCTGTTCCACCAGAATTTACATAATTTTTAACTGTTACAGATAATGGTTGCTTTTTGTTTCAAGTAAAGAAAACCAATTTGTTCTTCCATAAATGTCTGAATGCTGTTCCTGCTGCAACACTGCAACAACTTTGGCATGCAGTAAGAAGAAATGGGGGTCACAGAATTGGTTGAGGACTCAGTGATTGGTGGAGGACTCAGTGGCTATGGTGCTCAGTCTGCTCTGGAGTGGGCACCATCTTTAACCTCTTTTCGACCTCCACTGTACATGTATGGCACAGCTGGAAGTGACCTGCCTAATCAGCAACAGGGGTCCAGCTGTTCTTGACAGTGAATACATCGATGCCAACGCTTTAACCCTTTGTATGCCACGGTCAGTGCTCTACATCTGTGTGAAGGGAGGGTGCCCCCTCCCTGTCCCTATCAGGTCTCCGCACTGCAGCGACGGGGACCCGATGGCTGGGAAGGCAGACCGATGCAATGGGGGTTGTCCTGTATGGGAGCCTGTGATACACACGCACACTGGTAATACACTGACAGTCAATGCATTACAATACACAGGTATGGTAACAATTGTAGAGGGGATCAGACCCCCAAAAGTTGAAGTCCCACAGTGGGACAAAAATAAAAATTTAAAAAGTTAAAAAACAACAAACTTTCCCATAACAAATACATATAAAATTGTAAAAAATAGAAAAAAAAAACATTAGGTATCGCTGCGACCATAATGACGACTATATAAAAATATCACATAATTTGCCCGTCACGGGAACATGATAAAAGAAAGGAATAAAAACGGTGCCAAAATTGCAATTTTTTGGTCACTTTGCCTTAGAAAGCGATGTAGTGATGTAGCGATGAAAGCGATGTAGTAGCAAGCGATCAAAAATAATAATAATAATAATAATAATAATAATAATAATGGCTCTCAGAAAATGGTAACACAAAAACAGTTTTTTTTTTTAAAGGTGCTTTTATTGTGTAAGAGTGCAAACAAAAATTAAATAATAGACATAGGTATTGCTACATCCGTAATGATCTGCTGTAAAAAATATCAAACAATCTACCCCTTCAAGTGAATGCTGTAAAAAAAAAAAAAAAGCGATGTGAAAACAGCCATTACAAAAAAAGTGATAGCCAGCCGTCCAAAAGTACTATGTACCTCAAGAGGGTGCCATCAACTCATTCTGCAAAACATAAGCCCCCACACAAGATGATTGACAAAAAAAAAACTGTTCTCAGAAAATGGCAACACCAAAGCAGGATTTAAAAAAAAAAAAATGCTTTGTGTAAAAGTGGTAAAACGTAAACATTTTTTTTTTTATTGGTATCTCTGTAACCGTACTGACCAGCAGAATTAAGATGACATGTCATTTTTCCCGCACAGTGTTTTCTGCAATAACAAATCCCAAAAAGCAATGGCAAATTTGCCACGTTTTCTTTATCCTGCTTCGAAAAAAGCGAAATAAAAAGTGATCAAAACTTTTTATGTAGCCCAAAATAAAAGCAATGATAGAGCACCATTGAGGAAAAATAAAATGTATTGTTGTTGTCATAATAAAAAAGATTGAAGTTTCAAGTTAACAAACTAAACAAAATGCCTCTTTCCCATAATAAACACATATAAGGCCTAATTCACACGTCCGTAGTGTGTTGCGGATCCGCAAGTTTGCGGATCCGCAACACACCTTGCCACCAGCCCTATAGAGATGCCTATACTTGTCCGCAATTGCGGGCAAGAATGGGACATGCTCTATATTTTTGAGGAGCTGCCGTCCGCAAGATCGGCGGCTAGCTATGCAAATGCGCAGATTTGCGGAGCAGGTGTGGATGAACATTGCGGACGTGTGAATAGGGCCTAAAATTGTAAAAAATAGAGAAAAAAAAAACAGACATATTAGGTGTCGCTGTGACCGTAATGTCCAGCTTTATAAAAATATCGCATGATCCACCCCCTCAGGTGAGCATCTGAAAAAATAAAATAAAAAATGGGCCAAAATAGCCATTTGTTGGTCATTTTGTCTTAAAAAAAGTGTAGTAGCGAGCGATCAAAAAGTACAATGTACCTTATAATGGTACCACTGAAAATGTCACCTCATTCTGCCAAAAATGAGCCCCTAAACAAGACATTTCACACAAAAATAAAAAAAATATGGCTCTCACAAAATGGCAACACAAAAACAGGAGTATTTTTTCCGTCATGTATAATGAAAACAAACGTAACTGTTATGTGCCCCCATAGACATGTATTAGGACCAGTGGCGTACATACAGGGGTCGCAGGGGTCGCACTTGCGACCCGGCCCGGCACACCAGGTGGCCCGGCCACCTGTGGATCCACCCCCCAGGCCGGCAGGCCACCCTAAATCATGTTAAAAACGGCTGTACTCATTTGTAATGGAGCGTTCTGATGGGGCCCAGCATGAAGTAAAGTGGCAATTTCGGGCCCCATTACATGTATAATATGGGGGCGGGAGGTGGGGGGCGGGTTGCACGCACTCACTCACACCTGGCTGGCCGGCATTTCGTTTCCATAGTGAAGCAGGGAAACCTCTCTCATCCCTGCTTCACTTATCTTCACAGCTCAGGAGCTCCCCCGGCCCACATGACGCTGCTGACTGTGGGAGGATATCTGAAAACCCAGGAATCTGCTTTCAGCAAAGCCAGCAGCGCGATGAGTGTGGCAGCCTGTCATCAGGGAAGAAGGTAAGTATGTTTTTTTTTTCTAAGGCTGCAGACTGGGGGCAAAGGGCAAGAGGGGGGGCCATAACTAATTTGAGGGGGCACCTAAGCTGGCATAACTACTGTGAGGGGGGCACATATGAAGGCATAACTATGAGGGGGCACATATGAAGGCATAACTACTGTGAGGGGGCAGGTAATCTGGCATAACCACTGTGAAGGGCACATATGTGGGCATATCTAATGTGAGGGACACATAATGTGGCATAACTACTGTGAGGGGGCACATATCTGGGCATAACTACTGTGAGTGGGCACATAACTGGGCATAACTATTTTGAAGGGGCACATAATCTGCATAACCACTCTGAGGGGGTACATATGTGGGCATATCTACTTTGAGGGGGCACATAACTGGGCATAAATACTGTGAAGGGGCACATAATCTGTCATAACCACTCTGAGGAGGCACATATTTGGGCATATCTACTTTGAGGGGGGCACATAACTGGGCATAAATACTGTAAAGGGGCACATAATCTGGCATTACTACTGTGAGGGGACACAATCTGGCATAACTACTGTCAAGGGACACATAATCTGGCATTACTACAGTTAGGGGGCACATATCTGGGCATATTACTGTGAGGGGACACAGAATCTGGCATTTCTACTTTGAGGGGATACATATTTGGCATTACTACTGTAAGGGGGCACATATTTGGCATAACTACTTTGAAGGGGCACATATCTGAGATACTGTTACAGGAACAAAGGTCGGCATTAGTACTGTGAGGGGCCTCAAGGTGGGCATTAGTACTGTGTGGTAGCACTAGATTACCCTGCTATACATTGCCATGGCTCAGTCTTACAGGCCAGCACAGCGCCACCTGCTGTGGATTTCACAGGGGCAGTCACCATTCCTTACTTATGTGATTATTATTTTTTTCTCACCACAGGGACCTTGTTCTGGATCCAGCGGACATCACGCCGACGCCACCAACACTCTGGATGAGGTAGGACCAGATTTTATTAGAACTGGGTGAGTGTAACCATTGGGCTTAGGGCTCTTTAACATGAGCGGATCCTGTGAGGGTAATCCGCTGCGTTAAAGAGTGCCAAGCCCTGTTCTGGACAGCAGAGACACTGAGCATTAACATGACTGATATTGCTCCGTGCTTCTCTGTGACCTTTTTACTACAAAATCATTGAGATAAAGTTGCCACAGTGATTTTGTAGTTAAAAGATCACAGTCAATCATGTTACTGCTCCGAGTCTCTGCTGTCCGGAATGGGGCTTGGCACACATTCATGCAGCGGATAAGCCGCACGGAAAGAGCCCTTAGTAGCCCAAAGCTTAAAGTGTAACTGCCATATAATTTTTTTTGCTAAAGTGTAGGGCAAGTGATAGGTAATATTTTTGTAATATACTTTATCTAACCAAAATTTTTAATTTTACTAGTAAACTGGGGCTAAAATGGCCCTTAGCAGCAGAAATGGGGGGGGGGAGGGGGGGGAAGGGGCCCCATGAATTAGTTTTGCACCGGGGCCCCATGGATTGTGTGTACGCCACTGATTAGGACAGAGCAAAACGGAATGCCTCATAAAGGCTTCTATTTTGCATTCCGTCCTAGAATTCCGTTATAACAGAATTCAATAGCGCCGATGTGAACCCGGCCTTAAATATATAAAGAAAAAAATCTAATTGGTAACTCTGTAATCATTTATTCTGACCAGTAGAATAAAGATTATGCGTAATTTTTCTTGCATGGTGTATGCCGCAATAACAAATCCCAAAAAGCAATGGCAAATTTGCCACCTTTTCGTTATCCTGCTTCCCAAAAAGCAAAATAAAAAGCAATAAAAAAGTTGTATGTAGTCCAAAATAGAACCAATGATAAAGCTCCATTAAGAGAAAAATAAAATGTATGGTTGTCAGAAAATAGCTGTACAGGTCTTCAGAGGCTGATCTATACCAACATGGTGCCTGTAAACCATTCCACAAAAATCTGCCCTCCAAAAACTATATGGCACTCCTTCTCTTCTGATTCCTGTCGTGTTCCCAAACAGCAATTTATGACTACATATAAGGTGTTGCCATGTTCAGGAGAAAATGCTTAACAAAATTTGTGGTGCTTATGCAACATTTTATCGGAAGAAATGAAAATGTTCATTTTCACACCCATGTGTTTCTAAATTCTATTAAAAGCCTGTGGGGTCAAAGTGGTCAGTACACCCCTCAATAAATTACTTAAAGAGTGTAGTTTCCAAAATGGGGTCGGTTTTTGAGGGATTCTACTGAAGGGGTACCTTAGTGTGCCTTCAAATGTAACATGCTGCCCAAAAAAACATTCCAGCAAAATCTGCCCTCCAAAAACTATATGGCTCTCCTGTCCTTCTGAGGCCATAAAGCAGTTTATGACCACAAATGGGGTGTTTCTGTAAACTGCAGAATCAGGATAATAAATATTGTTGTTTGTTTGACTGTTAACCCTTCCTGCCTTACAGGAGAAAAATTGATTAAAATAGGTGGTCATACATGTACTTCATTTTCTCAATTCACTTCTACATGAGTTAAAGTACAATCACAAGTGTGCTGAACTGTTTCTGTAACAGGCATTCTCCATTCATTCTGTACCTGAATGTGGCATCTGTTGACCGCTTCACCATGTGAGATGGAGGTTGGGAGAACCCATAGGTGTGGATCCCAGAGATGGGTTCCATATCTGTCAAACATTATGGCATATCGTATGGATATGTTGTAAACATCTACGTAAACATAGCAAGGAAACAATAGCTAGGATGGCCTGTCTAAATGTAAGTAGATGTTAATAAAAACAGAATGCAATGATTTACAAATCTCATAGAACCATATTTTATTCACGGTAAATCATAGAACACATATCAGAAGTTGAAAGTGAGACTTTGTACACTTAAAAAATGAACTCATTTTGAACTTGATGGCAACAACACATCTCAAAAATTTTGGGACAGGGCCATGTCTTCCGTTGTGTAGCAGCCCCTCATCTTCTGTAAGCATCTGTGAAGTGAGGAGAGCAATTGGTAGAGTTTTGGCAGAGGAACGTTGACCCATTCTTGTCTCATGTGGGATTATAGCTGCTGAACAGTCCCAGGTCATTTTTCAAAACCGATTTCTCATTTCATGATGTGCCAAATGTTTTCTGTTTATGAAAGGTCTGTACAGTAGGCAGGCCAGTTCAGCAGCCACTCTTCTTCTATGGAGCCATGCTGTTGTGATGGATGCAGTATGTTGTTTAGTAGTGACTTGTTGAAATATGCAAGGCCTTCCCTAATAGAGATGCTGTCTGCATGGGATTAAATGTTGGTCTAAAAGCTCAATATACTGTTCAGCATGCCTTTCCAGATTAGTAAACTGCCCATGCCATAGGCACTGATGATGAAACCCCATTCCATCAGCGAAGCTGACTTTTAAAGTGTGCACTCACATAAAATCGGATGGTCCCTCTCCTCTTGAGTTCGCAGAACACTGTGTCTGTGGTTTCCAAAAATAATTTAAAATTTTGATTCAGAACACAGAACCACAGAACAGTTTTCCATTTTGCCTTAGTCTATTTTAAATAAGCTTTGACACAGAGAAGATGGTGGCAAAAGACCATCACCCTTTTCTCTTGTGGACAAGGATTTCTCCAGATTCTATGAATTTTTTGATAATATTATTTACTGCAGATAGTGGGATATTCAATGTCAGCACAATTTTACTCGATTTTTTCTGAAATTGTTCCATAATTTTCAGTTTTTTTGCAGATTGGTGAACCTTTGCCCAGCTTTGTTTCTAAGACTCTACCTCTCAAACATGCTCTTTTATACCTAGTAATGTGATTTAGTTACAAATTGCTTATCCAGTTGTTGACGCACACCAATATCTCAGCCAGTACATATCAATACCTGGATCTATATTGCAAATGATTTTTTTGTCATTGCAAATTATGTGATAAAAATTATGGTGATTCACATTAATGATAAATTGAGTCACATTGCTTTAAATGCCCATGCAACTTTAAGTAACATTGTTGCAAAATACATTGAGACAGCCTATCTGTGATTGTAAATTATGTGATGAAGATTGGGCTGATTCACATTGATAATAAAATAAATAGTATAGCTTTACATGCTGCACACTAGTACTAACATTATGATAAGCCCCTTGAAAAAGCTACGGGCGAAACGCGCGTTGGGGATCAGTGAACGGGACGCAACCGAAAGTGCTGCTCAGGTAATACACACTATGCTGTAGTTACATTTCAGTTGGTTTTGGTGCGTGGGTATATACCCTGGGTGTGTGGGGGACCGGAGATAGCATACAGTATTCATAGATACCGGTGGATATATTGCCCCCATCTCCATTATTTATGCTATACAATTTCTATCACTTGGATACTGACATTGATGGTAATCACCTATGATTTTTGGTGACTCATGCATCTAACCTTAACATTAATGCAGCAGTGCCCCTCTTTGGGGATCTTCTATAGCATACTTGAATAGTCAGCATACCGGTTGCGCCCCTGTTCCTTATTGTCATTCTACCCTAAATTCCGCTGGGTTATAGATTGTCTATTTTTTGTAATCATGGATTTTATATCATGGAATTAATAAAGATTATTGAACTTTACTATTGTTGGTTGGCATGGCTTTCATTGGTGTATAACATTATGATAAGACAAATGGCTGCCATTACCAATTCTGCTAAAATTGTATATTTTGAAGAACAATTAAAGGGGTTATCCAGGAATTACTATTGATGACCTATCCTATTGATAGTTAACAGAACAGGATGAGACAGCACCATCAAGGATCGTTAGATCAAATGTCCATTCAGTGGCAGTGCAGAGCAATGTCGGGTCCCGGCCTTCGAACCCCCAATGAATACCAGTCAAATGAAGAAAATCACAGCACTCCAATGTCTTGCAAAGGAAACTTCTTTATTCCACCTCAGAGACGCGACATTTCAACTCACTTGGAGTCTTTATTAAGCTTGATAAAGACTCCAAGTGAGTCGAAACGTCGCGTCTCTGAGGTGGAATAAGACGTTTCTATTGCAAGACATTGGAGTGCTACGATTTTCTTCATTTAACTGCTATCCTATTGATAGGTCATCAATATCAGCTCTGCAGGGATCCAACACCTGGGAACCCCACAATCATCTGCTAGAAGAGGCCAGTTGCTCCGTGATTGCCACAGCCCCTTCCTAGGCCATGTGACATTACTGTACATCAGTCACGTGGCCCAGTTGCAGCTCAGCTCTATTCAAGTTAATAGGGCTAAGCTGCAATACCAAGCACAGCCGTTATACAATGCATGGTGCTATATAATGCTGGTGAGGGCAGCGGCTCGCTGAAACATCTGATCCATCTGATCCATCCTGAAGATAGGTCATCATTATCTCAACACTGTTAAATCAAATGAAATATCAAGCATAAAACAGATTATTAATTCTTCTTTCAACACAAGTTATTGTTTTAAAGTTGGCTCCAGTTGGTCGCGTGTTTTTACTGCGCCTGCCTATGTCAAGTAAACCCCAAAAAATCACCTTGCCTATGTCATCGGCATTCTGAAGTCTGTCCAATCCTACAAAAGCCAACTTTTATAAGGTACTATAATCAGTGCTATATCTCCAGTTGTTTACACAATATATTCTACCTCACAAGCTGCCATGAAAAAGTTCTGGCACCTCATTGACTTGCAGTGTGACAAGCCATGGGAATAGGATGACCTGTGCTTTCTCTTCAGAGGTACTCAAAGTATCTGTTGGACTAATTATTAAACTTGTGTTGAATTGCTCTTGGTGTCTGAACCTAAGCTGACTGCATGTACTCAGCCAAAAACAATATGCACTGTATTCCAAGCCTGAACACTCTCCTTTTGTTTATAGCTAATAGAACTTCATCCAGAATGTATAATTGGCGTCTCACATTTACAGAAAACATACATTTTAGATGCTGACTAATACTTAAAATAACTAGTGGAATTTCTCCGTGTATTGGATTTAATAATGGCTACAACCACCAGCATTCTGCTGCCCTAACAGGATAATTTACTTGCATGTTACATTAAACACAGCATACATTTGTGCAATGACAGGAACACACAAGATGAAAATACTTCTGTTTCTCTCATTAGAAAGAATAGGTCTTGAATGAGAAAAAAAAAAAAATCTGTCCCTCCCAATTCCAACTTTTGGGAAAGTCTGTGGCAGCTCAGATTTCTTCAAGCGAAACTGTATTTAAAACAGAAATTACTGGAATAAAATATATTTTTTTTTATCTTCTGACCTTGAATGACTTATTGACACATTATTTCATAAACAAATAAATTGTGATTTTTTTAATCCAGTACTTACAGTGCCTTGCAAAAGTATTTACCCCCCATGACTTTTTTTATGTTTTGGTGCCTCACAACCTGGAATTAACATAGATTGTTTGAGGATTGGCATCATTTAATTTACAGAACACAACCACAACTTTGAAGATGAAGCAAACAACAAATAGGACAAAATAACAGAAAAGGTCAATGTGCATAACTATTCACCCCCTAAAGTCAATACTTTGTAGAGCCACCTTTTGCAGCAATCACAGCTCCAGGTCACTTTGGATAAGTCTCTATGAGCTTGCCACATCTTACCACTGGGATTTTAGCCCATTGCTCCTTGCAAAACTGCTCCAGCTCCTTCAAATTGGATGGTGTGTGCTTGTGAACAGAAATCCTTAAGCCTGACCACAGATTTTCTATTGGATTGAGATCTGGGCTTTGACTAGGCCAGTGATGGCAAACCATTTATAGACCGAGTGCCCAAACTGCAACCCAAAACCCACTAATTTATTGCAAAGTGCCAACACGGCAATTTTACCCGAATACTACAGTATTATTACAATATACTATAGTATATTCTCCATGTAGTATAATAACCTGAATACTACAGTCCAGTATATCTTCCATGTAGTATAATAGCCTGCATACACTAAGTGCCCTGCCTGTGCTGTACATAGTGCGTCCTGCACTGATGAATGGCAGGAAAAGTCTAAGGCATTCTGGCACACTATACACTTTTTCCAGGGTGTGGGTGCTCACAGAGAGGGCTCTGAGTGCCGCCTCTGGTACCCGTGCCATAGGTTCGCCACCACTGCACTAGGCCATTCCAACACATTGACATGTTTCCCCTTGAACCACTCAAGTGTTGATTTAGCGGTGTGTTTGGGGTCATTTTCCAGCTGGGAGGTGAACCTCCGTCCTAGCCTCAAATCATGCCCAGAGTGGTACAGGTTTTGCTTAAGAATATTCCTGTATTTAGCACCATCCATCTTTCCCTCAACTCTGACCAGTTTCCCAGTCCCAGCTGCTGAAAAACATCCCCACAGCATGATGCTGCCACCACGTTTCACTGTGGGGATGGTGTTCTTTGGGTGATGTGATGTGTTGGGTTTGTGCCAGACATAGCGTTTTCTTTCATGGCCGAAAAGTTAAATTTTAGTCTTATCAGACCAGAGCACCTTCTTCCATACAATTTGAGAGTCTCCCACGTGCCTTTTCGCAAACTCACAAACTACCTTTTTGTTTTTAGCATAAAGTAATGGCTTTCTTCTGGCCACTGTGCCATACAGCCCAACTCAATGGAGCGTATGGTTTATTGTCGGCCTATGTACAGATACTCCAGTCTCTGCTGTGGAACTCTGCAGCTACTCCAGGGTTATCTTACATCTCTGTGCTGCCTCTCTGATTAATGTCCTCCTTGCCCGGTCCGTCAGTTTTGGTGGGAGGCTGTCTTTTTTCAGGTTTGCTGTTGTGCCATGTTCTTTCCATTTGGTTATGATAGATTTGATGGTGCTCCTGGGGATCATCAAAGATGTAGATATTTTTTTAAAACCTAACCCTGACTTGTACTTCTCTACAACATTGCCCGTTACTTGTTTGGAGAGTTCCTTGGTCTTCATGGCAGTGTTTGGTTGGTGATGCCTCTTGCTTAGGTGTTGCAGCCTCTGGGGCCTTTCACAAAAGGTGTGTATATGTAATGACAGATCATGTGACACTTAGATTGCACACAGGTGGACATAATTTCATTAATTATGGGACTTCTGAAGGTAATTGGTTGCACCAGAGCTTTTTATGGGCTTCCTAACAAAGTGGGTGAATACATACGCACATACCAATTTTCTGTTTTCTATTTCTAAACAATTTATATATTTTTCTTATTTAACTTCACCAACTTAGACTATTGTGTTCTAATCCATCACATAAAATTCAGATTACCAAAACATTGAACTTAAGGCTGTAATGTAACAAAACACGAAAAAAGTGAAGGGGGGTGAATACTGTTGCAAGGCACTGTTTATGGTGCCACCTGAATCTTCACCTTTCATTTTTTTACTTTGTTCAGAGATAAATATAAATTCACCCTAAATAACATGATAAATGAATTTTCAGGTTATTACTTTTGTGTGTGTGTATTTTTTTATTTTTACTCAGTGTGTACTGTGGTAAAGTCCTGGAGGGAGTGTATATCCCACCCAGGTTCCTTAACTGGGTGAGGTAAATAAAATCCAGAATTGTTACAAGGGTCTCAGCAATGTGTAGGTTGCTGAGATGGTTTTGTTACTTCATGGGCTGGATTTTTTTGGATTGGGATGGTAGGAGGCAGTGGGACCTCCCAATCCACCCTTCCCATTCCAGGACAGGTTTTTCCCCCTAGTCTGAGGGATCCTCAGCTGAAGCCAGCTGGGATCATGAAGGGGTAATAAAAACACAGCCCTGAATGGAGAAGCCAGAATCTCAGTGTTTTTTCTGAAGGTGAGATAGACTGTGCTGTGTTAGCAAGGCCCAGACGGGCAGGACTTTATTTTGTGTAATTTATGTTTTATGCTGCTGTCCTTTACTTGACCCAGTGAGGTTTAACTGGGTCTTGCCTGTATTGCTGGAGTGATGAAAAATAAAGCACCTTTTGATTCGAACTGTACGGTATGCAAGCGAATCTGTCACTGCTGCCCTGCTGGAGAGAGAAGATTCCTTACAGTACATATTAAAATGTATTTTTTAAAACTTTTGCTTTTTTTCAAAAAAAATGTAAAATTACATTATATGTCACTTTTTTTAGATTGTGATTACTATTTTATAACTTTATTTCAAGCTTATAATGTATTAGTACACTCCTGTATGCTAATACATTACGCTCTGTGCCACTATGACACACGGTGCTTTTAGGGTAACAATATTGAGTCCCAATAGCAGGCTTACAGAAGAGACAGCCATGGGCTCCTTCATAAGTCCTCATGGGCTGACTGTGGGTGGCTCGCTTAGTCTCTAGGGAAGCATGCGGTCTGCATCGTAACGGATAGTCCCCTTTGATCATGCTGTAGCATGAACTTAATCAACCAGAGGGTTAACAGTTAGGGTCAGAGCTTCCTCTGACCCCAGCTGTGAAGCGGGAGCTTGGACTAAGAGCTGAGGCTCTAGCAGCCAATAACCTCCCTCAACTGTAGCGACGTCAAAAGACAATGTCCCAAATTTTTTTAGAACTGATTTTGTACTTCTGTCCTTTTATTCTAATAAAAAAGAATTAAACGTGAATAGATATATTCTATTTTGGTAGCTGTTTCATAGAAAATAGACATCAATAAAAAAAATTGATTTATATGGTAGAGAATGGAAAAAAAACTTTTTTAGACTCATTATTCAGTATAAAATGGTTAAGTAATGTAGTGATCTGTAAGTAACATCTTTGTTACCCACATCCCAATATCATTAGCTTTCGACAATTATATTAATATAGATTAAAAGTAAAATAAGGCATGCCCTAGATGGCCAGGTTATACACAATAATCAAAGTAACATGCAAGTCTAGTGGGAAAACAGAAGCATTAAAATCAAAGCACTTTACCTCAATTTTTTACTGGCCTCCGTCTAATGAATAATTACTAGTAGGTATCCTCTGTGAGTTATGTGAAGCAATTGTAACATTGTTTGGACAACACTTAACAGAACATAAGAGGTGCAGCCTGCCTAACCCTCTAGTTAAGTCCCTGTGTACATTGTCTTAGTGCTCTGGTGAAGCAGTTGTTCATAAAAAATGAAAGAACCGATTAATAAATGATTTTGTCCACATAACAATAGGTAGTCTATTGACCCTGTAACCCAAAGGGTATCATGAGGCCCAGCACATAAAATGACATATGTTACATGTGTAGTTTTTGGTTCCCTATATAGTTTTGTCATCACAAAGGTATTTATACTGATTAATAAATTAGTATTTAATATAATGCAACATAATTTCCATTGGATAGGTTTAGGGATAGTCAGTATCCTCTCAATAAGCCTGTCAAAAGAATTCTTGATACAGGAGTGGTCCTGATTTCCCTATAACCCCGGTAACACCAAGATCATGGTAATTTCCTCTCCCATCGAGTGTTTCTATTGTAATATGGTGAGTCATTAAGCAACACCCTATCATACAAAGATAATAATACAAACAGCTTTTATACTGTATGTCTAGCAGCATGTCTAGTGAAAACTGAACGTTTCACTATAATGTTAATGGTGATTGTGAAAGTTTAAAGAACTAACAGAAAGTTGATTTAGAGAACACAAAAGAAAGATATGCTACCTGCTTACATCATGCAAGGAGTAAGGTGAATATTACATAGGACCAAGAAAAATTCCCACAAAAGATGCAATAAAATATATACATATAAAGACCAGACCTCCAGTATGATAAACATGATGATTGGTAGCAGAGAATGGCACTAAATACTAAATGTGGGATCATGTAATCTGGTGTACAGTTTAGCTCACACTACAGTATTTCAGTGATCTTGAGCCCCTATTCAATAAAAATCTATAATTAATAACAAATTTAGTAATGGATCTAAATAAATGCACCCATGCATAAAATAACAATCAACCCTAAGTAAGGTCCATAAAATCCAATAAATCAGTCCTTATGCAGGGCCATCCCAATAAGTATTCATAGAAGAGAAAAAGACGCTAAAACTTAACATTTATTTCTACTAATAAAATATACGTCTGGGATTATGGACCAATATATAGAACCAGTGCCTCAACCTATAACTGTGGGTCAATCTGCTCCCTTTATTATTAGAAGGGAGCTCAGGAGATTGCCTCCAATAGACACACTGACCGTAACACAGCTATAGTTGACTGCACTACACACCAATATGACTCACACCATACATGGCAAAGGTGTATGGCCATCCACCGGTGTGAGTGCAGGTGTGCCGAAAAAGACAGAGCAGGGGGTGAGCGCACTTTGTCCAGGTATCCAATTATGAATCATAGTATCTTACACGGCAGAGGAGGATACAATGGGTACGCTCAGGACCTGGCCGCGGAAATCACAATCCCTCAATATCTAGCTACCACCTCCAAACTTCGCCCTATTGCTGCCCCCTGATAATAGGCTAATGGCTCATGCACACGACAGTGAAAAATGGCCGTGTGACGGCCGTCTAAGTAACGGCCGTCACACGGCCATTTTTACCACCAATGTTAAGTCTATGGAGCTATTTACATGGCCGTTCTTTAAACGGCCAGTGAATAGCGTCCGTCCAAAAATAGGACATGTCCTATTTCTGGACGTTTTCACGGCCGTGCGGACCCATTGAAATCAATGGGACCGTTTTTAACGGCCATTTGACAGGAAGGCACCCGTCTCACGGCCGTTAAAAACGGGTATATTGCGGCTTTAAAAAAATGCCCCTGAATGCCCCATCATGAAATAATGAGCCCCCCCTAGTTTAAATAAGCCCCCCCTAGTATAATGCCCCCCATAGTTTAAATAATGCCCCCAAATAACTCATCTTTATGCAAATCCTTCCGTTGGGGCAGCCTTTCTCTCTTCATTGAGAAGGACCTGCCGAAGAACCTGCGTTGTGCGTAGTGACGTCATCACGTGGGGTGCGCGGTGACGTCATCGCGGACACTCCGTTCTGCGAAGATAGAAGAGACTGCAGCGCGAGCAAGTGGATAAGGTGAGGTTTTTATTTTTTTTGCTTTGGGACACCATGGGGCCATTATTAAAAAAATTGGGGGACAGTAGGGGACATTATTAAAGGTTGGGGTGTTAAAAAAAATGTTCCTACACTATGGGGGGCATTATTTAAGATACCCACATCTTAATAATGTCCCCCATAGAGAAGAATTTTTTTTTTTTTTTTTTGGGGGGCATTAGTAAAGCTGAGGGCACTATTAAAAAATTCACACTGTGGGGGATATTTATTTAACTGGGGCCTATATTGGGGGGGGCATTATTAAAGCTGGGGACACTATATAAAAATTACATACACCATGGGGGACATTTATTGGGGCACTATGGAGGACATTATGGGCACCATGGGGGTCATGATTATTGTTGGGAGCCAAAAATTGGACATCCGCCATGCTGCAAGTGCCCGTTTACTGCCGCGCTGTGCCGTAGCTCATCCCTTCGGTCCTATAGTCAAAGGGGGTGGTGTGGCAGCACGGCAGTGCATGGGCACTTGCGGCATGGCGGATCTGGCAGGCTGAAATAACTGCCAATCAAATTCATCCGTTTTTCATGTCCGTTTTTAACGGACATGAAAAACTGATGCAAAACGGATGCAAAATGTACATTAAAAACGGACACATGGCCAGAAAATGGATGCACACACTGATGCTAAATGGCTATGAAAAACTGACAGTGTGTCAGTTTTTAACGGACGTTTTTTTTACTGTCGTGTGCATGTAGCCTAAGGCCTTGTTCACACTTCAGTTATTTGATCAGTTATTTCCATCAGTTATTGGGAGCCCAAACTAGGTGCGGGTCAAAAACACAGAACAGGTGAATATCTTTTCATTACACCGTATCTCTGAGTAGCCTCTACTCCTGGTTTTGGCTCACAAAAACTGATGGAAATAACTGACCAAATAACTGATGAATGAACTGGGTCTTACTCTCCCTTACATCCCGTCTAGCTACGCTTGACGCGTTTCATCATTGACTCATCAGTAGCTGTGTAGTAGACGGAGAATTTCCTGCCTAACGACAAAGCCACACTAGTGTGTTGTGGCGGCTTCAACCGATACTGTGATGGTCGTAAAGCAGCTGCGTCACACTGTAATTCAAATAGGTTAAGCCACACCCCTTTAGGAGAAGAAGGAGAGCAGCGTGGAGCCAATGAGGACCGAATGGGGCGGTATCAAATCACGATAACACGCCGGCCTCCCAGTGACATCAGTGGTAAGCCGCTCCCTCTCTCCAAATATGATACAATAGGGATACAATATGGCAATCCTTTTTTTTTACATGACGATTATAAGGAAAACCCTAGGAGATTGGGTACAGCGGATAAATTATGTAGCACAATTAGACCAGCTATGTTGCATATGAACGGGACCAGCTATGTTGCATATAAAAAAGTATGATGATCCTAATTTATATCCATCAAGAGGGAGGGACACTCATGTTAAATTAATATGCTTAGCAGCACCTGGATGACTTGATGATTGCCAATTCACTATCAAAGGAAAGCATTTGACAGGCATGCACAGTGCACTACCATCTTGCATATATTATTTAATATTCTGGACAATCCCTTGTGATGAAAGTGACCAGGGGACATGTACCGCACACTTGATTATTGCCAATTCACTGTCAAGGGAAGGCATATGGCACGGATGCCCAGTGCATTACCGTCTTGCATATATAATATATTATTCTGGACGATTTCCAGTGATGAAGATGGCCAGGTGACACGTACCACAGGAGGCATCAGGTGGCCATATCATAGCATATGGGATTATTGTGTGTATGGGGAGGGAGATATTAATCAATAAAGCACACATAGGAAATGCGGTCGTTCAGACCAGCTGGTTGAACTGTCCCTAACCGGAAGGTCCACTGTGCCTCCTTGCGGTCAAAATTCCCCCACTTGGCGATGGTCTCACCACTTCAATCCCTTGAAACGCAATGGAACGTGTGTCACCTGAATGGGAAAGGTTAACATGCCTTGCTATGGGGGTATGCTAATTTTCTCTGATATCCGCCAAATGTTCGCCGATTGTTCGGTGGAATTCGCGTACATTTTTACCCACATATTGTAAGCCACAAATACAGGTGGCAAGGTAAACCAATCCAGAAGATCTGTAGTTTACAAAGCAACATATTTGGTAGCATCTGGATATCACAGTGCTCGTAAATGAACCGCCCGCCTTGATGGACTGACACGCGATGCAGCCGCGACACTGAAAGATACCCCTACTTGAATTGGTATGCCATGTACTGGCATTAGGTGTCTGGAAGAAACTATGGATCAGCCGGTCCCTTAAGTTTCTCCCCCTACGGTAAGTTATGGACAGAATATCCCTGACACAATCCGCAATGTTAGGATCCATCTTTAATATTCCCCAGTGTTTACTTAATATATTGGTGATCTGAGCATTGGCCCCATCAAATGTGTCTACAAGGCGGATGTAATCATCGCCCTCCTTCTTTTCCCTTGGATTGAGTAGGGACTCCTGTGTGCACGCTACTGAATGTTGGTAAGCAGATGTCAAAACGCTTTGAGGATAACCCCGTCTCTGAAACCTATTTTTTAGGTCCCTAGCCTTATTCTGAAAGCCAGAAAAAGAGGAGCAGTTGCGGCGAATACGAAGATATTGTCCCTGGGGTAACCCTTTCTTCAGGGGCAGGGGATGACAACTACCCTAATGCAGGAGACTATTAGTCGTGTTTTTTTTGCGATGTAGGCCTGTTTGTATCTGCCCTTCAGTTGTCTTAGAAATCAATAGATCTAAGAAGGTGATCTGATTTGAGCTAATTTCTGATGGCAAAGGATGGCCATACTCCTTTGCCATGTATGGTGTGAGTCATATAGACAAATAAAATTGTTGTGCAACTTAGTGTCATCGTGTAGCCCTAGCGTGAAGCTGACCTACAGCAATGAAGAAAAATGGCTGGGTTGCTATGGAAACCTGGAGTAAAACTGTGTGTGTAAGGAGACTAAGGGCCTGCAAGCTTCTATTGGCTGATAAGGGACATGTGACCGTGTGTATGGCAGTTGGGATATGAAGAGAAAGAGTTACAGACTTGTATTGGCTAATGCAGGTAATTTTTGGGGAATATCTCAGGAACAGTACGTCCTAGAGAGCAGAGACCTGGTTTAAAACCTTCCCCAACACCAAAGTACCTGTGTGCCAAATTTGGTGAAGATCGGTCCAGTCGTTTGGCGGCACATAAAGAACAGACAGACAGAAACCCATTTTTATATATATATAAGAGACTAGCAGAAGGACACGGCTTCACACGGGTATATTTCATCTATTTCGTTTCATGTTTCCGTGTGTCCTAAAAAGATATCAACAGGTTCCCCCATAACAGTGACCTCTACAGTACCTGCCCCTTTAACGGTGACCTCCCCACTGTCTGCTCCTTTAACAGTGCCTGCCCCTTTAACAGTAACCTCCACAGTGACCACCCCTTTAACAGTGACCTCCACAGTGGCTGCCTCTTTAGCATTGAACTCCACAGTGGCCTCCCCTTTAACAGTGACCTCCACAGTGCCCAGACTTTTAATATTAACCACCATTTTAACAGTGACCTTCAAAGTGGCCACCCCTTTAACAGTGACCTTCACAGTGCCCGCCCCTTTAACTGTGACCTCCACAGTGCCCAACCCTTTAACAGTGACCTCCACATTGCTCTCCCCTTTAACAGTTACTGTCCCTTAAACAGTGACCTCCACAGTGCCTATCCGTTTTACAGTGGCTGCCCCTTTAACAGTGACCTCCACAGTGGCCGCCCCTTTAACAGTGACTTCCACAGTCCCTGCCCCTTTAACAGTGACCTCCACAGTGCACACCCCTTTAACAGTGACCTCCCGTTTAGCATTGATCACCCCTTTAACAGTAACCTTCATAGTGGCTGCCCATTTAACAGTGACCTTCATAATGGCGGCCTCTTTAACAGTGACCTTCACAGTGGCCGCCCCTTTAACAGTGACCTTCACAGTGGCCGCCCCTTTAACAGTGACCTTCACAGTGCCTGTCCCTTTAACAGTGACTTCCACAGTCCTGGCCCTTTTATCAGTGACCACCCCTTTAACAGTGACCTCCACAGTTCCCTCCCCTTTAACAGTGAACGCCACAGTACCCACCCCTTTAATAACAGTGATCTTCACAGTGCCCGACCCTTTAATAACAGTGAACTCCACAATGCCCTCCCCTTTAATAGTGGCCCCAGCCCCCCATGGATGTAGCAGTGTAGTTGTGCCGCCATACTGAATGACTGAATATTTAAGGACCTGGGAACTATTACAACCTGTGATCAGTTGTTACGGCAACCTGGAGAAGGACCTGCAAGCTTCTATTGGCTTATAAGGGACATGTGAAGAGAAAGACTTGCAGGCTTGTATTGGCTAATGCAGGTCATTTTTTGGGAATATCTTAGGAACAATTCGTCCTAGAGAGCTGAGACCCAGTCAAAAACCTTCCCAGACACCTGATTTACTCATGTGCCAAATTTGGTAAAGATTGGTCCAGTCGTTGGTCGCGCATAAAGAATATCCAGACGTCTAGACAGACAGACGTCAAGACAGAAACTCATTTTTATATGTATAAGAGACTAGCAGAAGGACCCGGCTTCGCATCTATTTCGTTTCATGTTTCCGTGTGTCTTAAAAAGATACAGTATCCCCCATAACAGTGACCTCTACAGTGCCCCGCCCCACTGTCTGCTGAGCTGTGTATCTAATCCTGTCCTGGGTGATACCATCTGCTTAGCTGTGTATCTAATCCTATCCTGTGTAATACTATCTGCTGAACTGTGTATCTAATCCTAGCCTGTGTGATACTATCTGCTGAGCTGTGTATCTAATCGTATGTTGTACGATACCGTCTGCTAAACTGTGTATCTAATCCTATCCTGTATGATACTGTCTGCTGAGCGTGTATCTAATATTCTATCCTGTGTGATACTGTCTGCTGAGCTGTGGGCAAAACCAACAGAAGCAGCTCTCACCTGCCGTGACTTAGCGAAGAAGCATGGATGCAGTCAGGACTGGACTGTGAAACTTCAAGTGAAAAAACAGGACAATCCAGCTTCTTAAAAGTTGCAAATTTTATTCCATCAGGTTAAAATCTTCAATAGTCCATTTCTTGTATTGAATACAGGAAATGAGTCAATTTCCTGTATTGAAGATTTTAACCTGATGGAATAAAATTTGCAACTTTTAAGAAGCTGGATTATCCTGTCTTGTCTGCTGAACTGTGTATCTAATCATATCCTGTCTGCTGAGCTGTGTACCTAGTAGTTGATTTTTAACTTTTTTTTTCAATCCCTGTTGGCTGAGTGGGAGAGGGCATGGCTTAACTGGATTGGGGCGTGTCCTTTTCAACATCTCACTCTAAGACAGCAGCACTGTCCTCTCGAAGTGTGAGCTGCAAAGTGAAAGTCACCGTCTCTCCCACCTCTGCAGCTAACAGAAGTTGATTTTTAACTTCATTTTGTCAATACTCATTGACTGCAGAGTGGGAGGGTGTGTGTCCTAAACGTATGGGGGGGGTGGCTTAGCAGACCTAAAAGTTGATTTTTAACTTTTTTTTTTTCATCCCCGTAAGCATAGTGGGAGGGGGCATGGCCTAACAGGATCGTGGGCGTGTCCACAGCTCTAAGACAGCAGCACTGTTCTGTCTGAATGTGAGCTGCAGAGAGAAAATCACTGTCCCTCCCACCTCAGGAGGGGAGGGGGCATGACCTAACTGAATCAGAGGTGTGGCTTATCTGGACCTGGGGGAGGGGTTTTAAGGGTGACTTGAATGGCCACCCTACTTTCCCCCTGAACTGTGACCTCCATAGCATTCCGCTCCCTTAACAGTGTCATACACAGCGCCCTGCCCCTTTAAAACTAACCTGCAGCAGTGAAGAGAAATGGCCGAATTGTTATGGAAACCTTAGGAAATAAGGTACTAAGTGCTATTAGGCCCTGGCTTTACTTCTATAGTGATTATCCTGGTGACAGATTTCCTCATCTCATCTATAGCAGTGAACATGGCTGGGGGCTGTTATGGTTACTGAACTGCCAGGGAGCAGTAAATGACAGTTTGGATTTAAGTGAAAGGCTTGCTGGCTTGTATTAGTATAATGCAGGCCATTTTTTGGGAATATCTCAGGAACGGCTAGAGAGCTGAGACCTGGTCTAAAACCTTCCCGGAAAACCTTCCCGGACACCTAATGTACCCGTGTGCCAAATTTGGTGAAGATCGGTCCAGTCGTTAGGTCGCGCATAAAGAACGTCTAGACAGACAGACGTCTAGACAGAAATTAATTTATATATATATATATATATATATATATATATATATATATAAGATAATGCCTATAATGGTTGTTACATTTTTCCTTCTGCATCACACTGCCTACTTGGCAACAGACAACAATCTATAAGTGACTGTTCTTTAAAAAGTAACAATTTGTAGTATGTTTCAAAGTTTATGAGGACATTTGCATTTGGCTCTTCTGTTGGGTTCCATTGAGTTTTTTTGTAATTTTTAACATCAATAATACCTCAGTATGCATCATCGTTCTTGCCCTCAAAAGAATGAAAACCTTGAAGGAAAGCCCCACATACCTCACTATAGCTCAGTAGGACCCATAAGGCACTATTTCGATCTACCACACAATAAATTGGGTGCATGATTACAGCTTCTATTATAATTGAAAGTCATATTGTAGATATGAAAATGTACTGTAAGGTGCTGGAGAGAAGCAAGTAACAATATTTTAAACAGCATGCAGGAAATCCCAATGTGCCTGAAGCTACACTTGTACTTCCTTTGCTTTAAAACCTTAATTTGTTATTTTTTTTCCTGTGAGAAATTGTAGGTGCATCTGAAAGACTAAACACTTTCAAGGTGCAGCTATAAACAGAGAGACGGACTACAGGAAATGCTTGTGCGTCTATCTGATGAAGCGTGCTTTGCTCAAGGGCAAACCCCCAAAATACTTCCCCATATAGTAGTACTTAGTTTAACATGTCTATGTGACAACTAGAGATGAGCTAACCGAATCCCACGAGGTGGAATTCGATCCAAATTTCAGGAATTATTAAATTCGCCTAGAAGCCCAATTTCCTCATTCTTCATGTCAGCGAATCGATTAATCCTAAAATTTGAATTTACCGACTCCATTTGCACGTGAAAGGCCAGCGCGATGACGTAATCTCGTGCCGCACGTGATTTTGTCTGTGATCTTCAAGCAAGATGGCGGCGGATGGCCTGTCACGAGTAAATGGATGCGGTAAGTTTGATGTAATGTTTTTTTTATGTTAATTTCATGCTGTTTGTGCACTCAGATGCTGCAATCATGTATGAACGTGACATCTGAGGGGTACAGTGGCAAAGTAATTAATCAAGGAGCTAATTTTTTGTGTGAAATTCGGCTAATCAGCCGAATAGAATTTTCAAGAAATTTGCTCATCTCTAGTGACAACTAATATAACCAACAAAGATATATGGATTTAATATATAGAAAGTAACATACTCCAATGTGATTTATAAATAATATATATAATTTTATTGGTATACAAAATACAAACTTGATTGGCACAAAATAATAAGTTAAAAAAATTTAAAATTCATAGGAATGATGGTCCAAGAGTGGGAAAATCTAATAAAGTGCAAGTGCATGGACTGGTCAAAAGTTGCTAATTATCAAAAATCCTATGGAAATGCATGTAAAAGGTGTATGTCTGATGCTAGTAATAACCCAGGTAGTGCATTAAAATTAAGAGAAATCACAGCAAGTGCAAAAGAGTAGGTCTACTAAAATAATATAAGACATTATAAACAAAAAGTTATAATATGTAGGATATACAGGTTACTGGCCAGTAATCAGTCCCCCAGCGAGACAAGGTAACAAAAAATAGAAATTCTGAAATTTCATCTCCATTTGCCAATAACTCTTGTGGAACACCTAAAGGGTTAACAAAGTTTGTAAAATCAGTTTTGAATACCTTGAGGGGTGTAGTTTCTTAGATTGAGTCACTTTTTTGGAGTTTCTACTATAGGGGTGCATCGGGGGGGCTTCAAAAGGGACATAGTGTCAAAAAACCAGTCCAGCAAAATCTGCCTTCCAAAAACCATATGGCGTTCCCTTCCTTCTATGCCCTGCCGTTTGGCCATACAGAAGTTTATGACCACATATGGGGTGTTTCTGCAAACTACAGAATCAGGGCAATAACTATTGAGTTTTGTTTGACTGTTAACCCTTGCTTTGTTACTGGAAAAATGGATTAAAATGGAAAAATTTTAAAAAAAATAGCTGTTTTGGGACCGTTTTTATTTTTTGTTATTTACATAGTTGATCTGACAGGTTATATCGAGTGCTATTTCTATAGAGCAGGTTGTTATGGACGCGACAATACCAAATATTACTACTTTTTTTTTTTGTTTCAGTTTTTCATAACAATGCATTTTTGTTTAAAATTATTTTTTAGTGTATCCACAATCTGAAAGCCATATATTTTTTTATTTTTTCGGCGACTGTCTTATGTAGGGGCTAATTTTTTGCGGGATGAGATAACGGTTTGATTGGCACTATCTTGAGGTGCATATGATATTTTGGTCACTTGCTATTACGCTTTTTGTGATGTAAGGTAACAAAAATGGCTTTTGATACAGTTTTATATTATTATTTTTTGCTGTGTTCACCTGAGGGGTTAGGTCATGTGTTAGTTTTATAGAGCAGGTTGTTATGGACTCGGCGATACCTAATATGTATACTTTTTATTTATTTAAGTTTTACACAATAATATAATTTTTGAAACAAAAAAATCATGTTTTAATGTCTCCATAGTCTGAGAGCCATAAAAAAATTTTTTTGTGGGGCAATTTGTCTTATGTGGGGTATCATATTTTGTGGGACGAGATAATGGTTTGATTGGCACTATTTTTGAGTGCATATAACTTTTTGATCGCTTGCTATTACAGTTTTTGTAATGTTAGGTGACAAAAATGTTTTATTTTTACATTGTTTTTATTTAATTTTTTTTTACGGAATTTACCTGAGGGGTTAGATCATGTGATATTTTTATAGAGCAGTTTTTTACGGACGCGGCGATACCTAATATGTATACTATATCTGTAAAGAATAAATCAAGGCAACTGGACTTGCTGTAGATTTCTTGAAAAAGTTTCACTCGTTCTTCCAAACTCGTTCTTCCAAACATTTTCAAGAAATTGACAGCAAGTCCAGTTGCCTTGATTTATTCTTTACAGATATACCATGACCTGGGTAAATGAGAACCTTCACAGACCTAATATGTATACTGCTTTTTTATTTATTTTACTTTAACACAATAACAGCATTTTAGAGAAAAAAAATGTTTTAGTGTCTTGATAGTCTGAGAGCCAATTTTTTTGGGCAATTGTCCTATGTTTGCGGGATGAGATGACGGTTTGATTGGTACTATTTTGAGAGGCATACGCTTTTTTGATCACTTAGTATTACACTATTTTTGATGTAAGGTGTAAAAAATGGCTTTTTTTACACCATTTTTTTTTTTTTACGGTATTTACTTGAGGGGTTAGGTAATGTGATATTTTTATCTTTTTACGAACGCGGCGATACATAATATGTGTAGTGTATTTTATTTTATTTTTTTTATTCAGTGATATGTTTTTTGTTTTTGTTTTTTGACCCAGACCCACTTGGTTCTCGAAGATCCAGTGGGTTTGATGTCAGTATAATACAGTACAGTACACTATATAGTGTACTGTACTGTATTTTTAACTTTCACTAGTCTGATTAGACTTCTGCCTTTAGCAGAAGTCAGATCAGAGTTACAGTACAATGGCAAGCAGGACGCCTCTGAAAGCGTCCTGCTGCCAT
This sequence comes from Bufotes viridis, assembly GCA_033119425.1. NCBI lineage: Eukaryota > Metazoa > Chordata > Amphibia > Anura > Bufonidae > Bufotes > Bufotes viridis. The sequence goes on along the minus strand of CM065589.1, from coordinate 280,730,836 downwards.
GGTAACCATCACCCGCTGCCAGAACAGAGCAGCAGGTGAGGGGAGGGAGGAGAGCTCCCTCCCTCTGCAATCCCATCAAGAATTGGGGATTGCAAGAGCAGAGCAGCCCGCGATGGGAGAGGGAGGTAGCTCCCTCCCTGTTAACCCCTTCCATACAGCGGTCTGTACGGACTGCGGCATGAAAGGGGTTAAACTGCTGACATCTGCAGCACAGATGTCAGCAGTTTTTAGCAGAGTGTCAGCAATGTGCTGACACTCTGCTAAAACCACTATGCCACCAACGATTATTACAGAGGAGGCGGGCGGGGGATCGCAATTTCCTACCGCACAGCCCGCACCGCCCGCAACCACACCGCCACAATATGATTGGGGGCTGCAGGGGGGGTTAAAATTTAACAGTTTAGGTATGTTGTAAGTCTCTGATCCCTGTGGTCAGAGACTGCAGAAAGCACTGCAAACCGCAGGTCTGAATTGACCTGTGGTTTGCAGAGATCGCCGATACGGGGGGGTCACAGGACCCCCCTGGGCATTGTAACAAGGGACCTGCTGAATAATTTCAGCAGGTACCTTGTTCTGATCACTGCTGGCTGAGCAGTAGAGATGTCCTGAACTATTCGCCGGCGGACAGTTCCCGGAAAACATCGCATGTTCGCGTTCGCCACGGCGAGAGAACATATGCGATGTTCGATTCGCCCCCTATACTTTATCATTGAGCAAATTTTGACCCTGTACCTCACAGTCAGCAGACACATTCCAGCCAATCAGCATACCCTCCCTCCCAGACCCTCCCACCTCCTATCAAAAAGCAAGGACAGTATCCATCTTAGATTCATTCTGAAGCTGCAGTGTTAGTTAGAGCAGGGAGAGTGCTGCTGCTGAATTAATATAGGGATTCTAGGGAAAGCGTTAGCTACTAGTGTTCTGTGTCCACTCCAGTCCTCAAAGACTCATCGGCCTCTTTCACTCGAGCGTGTCCGGATTAGGCCCCATTCACACGTCCGTAGTGTGTTGCGGATCCGCAACACACCATGCCGGCACTTCCCATAGAGATGCTTATTCTTGTCCACAGGCTGCGGACAAGAGTAGGATATGCTCTATCTTTTGCGGAGCCATGGCCGGAAGTTCGGGGCCACGGCTCCGCAAATGCGGAAGTGGAGAGCAAATAGTGTGCTCTCCGCATCACGTCCGGCCCCTTTCACAATGAATGGGTCCACATCTATTCCGCAGAATTGTGGAATGGATGCGGACAAAAATTGCGGATTTGTGAATGGGGCCTTAGGTCCGGATGCGTTGCGGATGCGTTCAGTGAAAACTGTGATTTCACAGGCAAAGCCATTCAGTTTTGCCTGCGATTGCATTTAGTTGGTTACGTTTTTTCCGCGCGAGTGCAATGCGTTTTTATGCGTTTTTCACGCGCATGATAAAAAGCTGAAGGTTTACAAACAACATCTCCTAGCAACCATCAGTGAAAAACGCACCCGCATTTGCTTGCGGATGCAATGTGTGAAAAACGCAGAATATAGAACATGCTGCGATTTTCACGCAGCTCACAAGTGATGGGTGAAAAAAAACGCTCATATACACAGACCCATTGAAATCAATGGGTCAGGATTCAGTGCGGATGCTATGCGTTCACGTCAGGGAAAACTCGCTCATGTGAAAGGGGCTGTCCTGACAGCACCCCAAAAAGCCCTTTTTTAGGGCTGCTACAGCAGTCTGCTTTTATTTTATTTTTTATATATATATATAGATATATATACATATATATATATATATATATATATATATATATATATATATATATTGCAGTTGACTGCCCGTGTGTCAGAGGCCACAGGCCCACAGACTGTATTGTGTGCACACTACTCATATAAGGTGGCACAGTACCTTGCAGATAAAAAAGTCATTTGATTTTTACCCTTTAATATAATTGCAGTTGTCTGCCAGTGTGTGTCAGGCCCACAGACTGTACTGTGCCCACTGCCCACCACTCATATACGGTGTCACAGTACACTGCACGGCGCACGCGCAGTGACCTAAAATTCAAACGAAGCGGACCGAGCATGGGTCTTTTTCCATCTCCCGGTTCCAAAAATCTATTCACTACACCGGCCCTGGTCCTGATAAGGGACAAAACAGAGATTAAACTGATAGGAATAGTACGTAGTTAACACTAGTTGCATTGGTGGCAAATTCCATTGCAAGTGCCCAAAATTAGAAGGAAGCGGACAGAGCAAGCTTTTTTCTCTATCTCCCCATGCAAGGATTCAATTCAATACACGTCCCCTGATAGGGGACTTAACAAAGATTAAAATGGTAAGAATAGTAGTTCACACTATTTGTATTGGTGGCACAGTACATTGCGCTGCACACGCGCAGTGCTCCGAATTGGAAGTAAGAGGACCGACCAATCATCTTTTTCCATCTCCCGGTTCCTAAAATCTATTCGATACACATCCCCTGATAGGAAACGTAACAGGGATTAATCTGATAGGAATAGTACTACTTAACACACCACTCATATAGGGTGGCACAGTACATTGCACGGCGCACACGCAGTGCCCCATATTGGAAGGAAGAGGACCGACCAACCATCTTTTTCCATCTCCCGGTTCCTAAAATCTATTCCATACACCGGTCTCTGACAGGGGACAAAACAGAGATTAAACTGGTAAGAACAGATTTTTTTAATTAAAAAAAAAAGATGACAGCCTCTGCGGAGCTGGGTATTTTTTGGCCGTGTTACTGAACACTCATGCACAATGGATGTAGGCTCATGCCTCCTTTTGCGGAGGTGACAAACCTGGTCAGTCAAACCCAAGGCAACATCATCGACCTCATCCCATATGTGTTTTTTCTGGAGCGTGCCCTGCGAAGAGTGCTGGATCAGGCCGTAGATGAGCATGAAGAGAAAGAGTTGTGCAAATGGACTGTTTGCGGTTGTTTGCGGTGCGTTAAACGGGAGTTTGGTCTGTCAGAGTTTGGTCTGTCACTGTGAAGCGGGCGTAACCCTTACACTACCTGATCGATACAACATCATACCTGATCGTATACACACACTGGATGTTTTAAAGCATGTTATTCCAAACAATTTAGGAATGTTAGGTGAGTTATGCCCTTTATGGATTAAAACCCTACTCTGCGTCAACTACGTAATTTTCCGTGGGAGTTTTGCCATGGATCCCCCTCCGGCATGCCACAGTCTAGGTGTTAGTCCCCTTGAAACAACTTTTCCATCACTATTGTGGCCAGAAAGAGTCCTTGTGGGTTTTACAATTCGTCTGTCTATTGAAGTCTATGGCGGTTCGCCTGGTTCGCCGGTTCACGAACATTTGTGGAAGTTCGCGTTCGCCATTCAAGAACGGAAAATTTCATGTTCGCGACATCTCTACTGAGCAGCAGTGATCGGAAATACTCATGACGTATCGATACATCATGGGTCCTTAAGGACTCGGGAATAATGACGCACCGGTACGTCATGCGTCCTTAAGAGGTTAATTAGCCTGAAGCACATGACTACCTATAGGCCAATAATGTGCAGAGAGCACGGATGTTCATATGATTATCATCCATGCACACAAATAGCCAATCTTGCATATACCTGTGAGTTATCTAGTAATGAGGGTGCCGCTTATTACTTGGGGCGCCATCGTCCAGCCATGCGGTCGACGGACGCGCACCCCATGGTCCAGAAGACATGGAGCGCGCAGGAAGTTGCGTGATCCATGTCATCACGGAGCCGGCCCGAAGCATGCGCAGAACCCAGCATGCACTGTGACAGCCATCTTGGAAATGGTATATGGTAGATTGGCATACTGATTTAGAGAATATGAACCCAAAACAACATAATGAAAGTAATACATTATCCATGATGCAAAAATCGCAAAAACTAAACATGATTAAAGGGAACCTGTCACCTAGAAAATGCATATTATACCACCAGCAGTACCTTATAGCCTATAGCATGATTATAAAGGTGTCTACGTCTTTTCTGTGCAATGCGGCAAAAGCCTAAAAAAAGACTTTTATTCAACTGGCCACACTATGTTTACGATCGTCTTGAAGTCAAGGGGGCAGCTCCCTTCTTGCCTTAAGTCAAGCGTGCCCCGGCCCTTTTACCCCCCCATTTTGATTGATAGGATTTCCTTCCCTACTGTAAGCTTGAATGCAGGCTTGCGTTTGCGCTGTTTCCCTGCAATACCGGCGCCTGTACACTGTTCTATTCCGCTATGAGGTATTGTTCAAAAGCTCAATGCTCAGGCACTCTCTCACAAGAGCCCGCGCATGCCCGAGACTACATTCAAGCAACTGGCAGTGAAGGATTTGGGCATCCTATCAATCAAACGCTATGGGGAGGTAAAGGAGGTGACTTCAGGCAAGAAACCCATGACTTCAAGACTATAGTTACCATAGCGTGGCCCGTTGAATAAAAGTATTTTTACAGACTTTTGCCGCATTGCACAGAAAAGACACAGACACCTTTATATTCATACTGCAGGCTGCAATAAGGTACTGCTGGTGGTTTAATATACATCTTCTAGGTGACAGGTTCCCTTTGAACAATTTAATATTAATAAACATAATTATGATATTGATGGACATGATTACTGCATAAATGATACCGTAAGGATACTAATAGGGAAGAGCGGACCAGTGAATTATCGTTCACCGGGTTCGGCCGAACTGACCCGAACCCGAACCCCATTGTAGTCAATAAGGCCCCGAACTTTGGTGCACTAAAATGGCTGTAAAAAGTCATAGTAAGGGCTAGAGTGCTGCAAAAGGAAGCAAAATGGGGGTAAGAGTAGGACAATTGCCCTGCAAACAAATGGGGATAGAGAAATTACTTAACATAACATAGAATAGAAAAAAATTAATCTTGAACTAGGAGGCGGAGGTCAAAGTGGAGTAGTAGGTTGAGGAGGCAGTAGATGTGATGGTGTAGGTGGAAGGTGTAAATTTGAGAAGGCCCCAAAAGCATTAGGAAATGGAAAAGAGGACGCAAAGAGAAAGTGCGCTGGAGTACAACAATGGCTGGGTGCGGCCGGTATACTTGTCTATTCAGCACAAGGTACGGACAAGTCCTGTGGCATCCATGCCTGGTTCATTGTAATGAACGTGAGCTTGTCCACGTTGGCTGTGGACAGGCGGCTGCACTTGTCTCTGATCACCCCCCCCCCCTGCCATGCTGCTAAACACATGTTCGGACAATACACTGGCCGCAGGGCAGGCCAGCACCTCCAAGGCATAAAGGCCATGCGCCCAATTTGGAGACCCAGAAGTTGAATGGAGCAGACTGATCAGTCAGTACGTGTAGGCATGTGTAGGTACACATAATGTTCCACCATGTTGCTGAAATGCTGCCTCCTGCTAAGACGTTCCATATCAGATGGTGGTGCTGGTTGTTGAGGCATGCTGACAAAGCTTTTCCACATTTTGGCCATGCTAACACTCCCTTCTGAGGTACTGGCGGTGCCCCAGCTGTGTTGCTGACTTTTTCCTCCTCCTCTGCCTTTGCCTTGTGCTTCCACTGAGTCCCCACTGTCAGGTGGGAATGCCATTAGCAGCGCGTCTACCAGCGTGCGCTTGTACTTGCACTTCTTCGGATCACGCTCCTGTGATGGAATTAAGGATGGCACGTGGTCCTTGTAGCAGGGATCCAGCGGGGTGGCCACCCAGTAATCAGCACTGGTTAGAATGTGGGTAGAGGTGTGTACTCCACTGCAGCTCGTACTTTGCATTTAGATGCCTGGCAATGTAGGTGGTGCTCAGGTTTAGAACATGTATACCTCGCTTCAGGCTCCAATTGCAAAGCATGCACACCACTCACGTCTTGTCGTCAACACATTGTATGAAGAACTGCCATGCCAGGGAACTCCTTGTTGCTGGCTTTGGTGTGCTCAGTCCCTGGGTGCGGTGGGCAGTAGCAGGTGTACTGGCTAGGGGACGGCCACTCTGCTTTTGCACCCTGCTCCCTCTTTTGCTGTGCTGCTGGGGCTGTGTGACCAACACCACTTCCTCCAAACTGCACACATCACTCGCATGACCTTGATTCCATGTGGGGTCTAGGACCTCATCACCCTCCTTATCATCTTCCACCCACTCTTCACCCCTGCCGTCCTTGCTGGTCTGTACACTGCAGAAAGCCGCAGCATTTGGCACCTGTGTTTCATCATCATCAGAGACGTGCTGCGGTGGTCCTCCCATGTCCACTTCCTGAAACATAAGTGGTTACGCATTAGTGCACTTCCACTTCTGGGGCAGCGCTAGGTGGTTGGCCCATGGAAACCCTGCCAGCAGAGTCATCAAAAAGCATAAGAGACTGCTGCATGACTTAGGGCTCAGACTGCTTGGCTGATTTGCAAGGGGGTGAGGGGAAAGACAGATGCCCATGGGCTGCAGGTGCAAACTCTGCGCTTTCAGCAGAGGACCAGGTGGGAGACAATGTGAAGGAACTGAAGGCACTCTCAGCCACCCAATATACTAACTCCTCTACTGGTTCTGGCCTCACCATTCGTACACCGGTATTCGGGTCTACAAAATAACGCTGAACATTCTGTCGCCTACATGCACCTGAGGAAGGTTTTTCAGTTGGCCATGTAGGCTCCTGCAACAGGAGCCCCACCAACACCAGCAGCACCATGACCAGGGTCATGTCCCTTATTTGATGCTCTCCTCATTCTTTGAGGTCACCCACTGAACTAACAGACAGATTAACTATATTAATTTTCCTGTCATGTATGCAGTGCAGATGTACCTCACACCTAAAATGGGTATATGTCACCCACTGAACTAACAGATGGATCAACTATATTAATTTTCCTGTCACAGATGCAGTGCAGGTGTATCTCACACAAGAAATGGGCATATGTCACCCATTGAACTAACAGACAAATTAACTATATTAATTTCCCTGTCACGGATGCAGTGCAGGTGTACCTCTCACAAAAAATGGGTATATGTTACCCATCAAACTAACAGATGGATTAACTATATTAATTTCCCTGTCACTCATGCAGTGCAGATGTACCTCACACCAAAAATAGGTATATGTAACCCATTAAACTGACAGACGTATTAACTACATTAATTACCCTGTCACGGATGCAGTGCAGGTGTACCTCACACCAAAAATGGCTATATGTCACCCACCGATCTAACAGACGGATTTACTATATTAATTTCCATGTCACTGATGCAGTGCAGGTGTACCTCACATAAAAAATGGGTATATGTCACCCACCGAACTAACAGATGGATTAACTATAATAATTTCCCTATTACGGATGCAGTGCAGGTGTACCTCACACAAAAAATGGGTATATGTCACCCATTGAACTAACAGACAGATTAACTGTACTAATTTCCCTGTCACAGATGTAGTACAGGTGTACCTCACACCAAAAATGGGTATATGTCACCCACCGATCTAACAGACGGATTAGCTATATTAATTTCCCTGTCACGGGTGCAGTGCAGGTGTACCTCACACAAAAAATTGGTATATGTCACCCATTGAACTAACAGACAGATTAACTCTATTAATTTCCCTGTCACAGATGTAGTACAGCTGTACCTCACACCAAAAATGGGTATATGTCACCCACCGATCTAAAAGATGGATTAACTATATTAATTTCCCTGTCACGGGTGCAGTGCAGGTGTACCTCACAAAAAAATTGGTATGTGTCACCCATTGAACTAACAGACAGATTAACTCTATTAATTTTCCTGTCACAGATGTAGTACAGCTGTACCTCACACCAAAAATGGGTATATGTCACCCACCGATCTAACAGACGGATTAACTATAGTAATTTCCCTGTCATGGGTGCAGTGCAGGGGTACCTCCCACCAAAAATGGGTATATGTCACCCACCGAACTAACAGACTGATTAACTATTATATGTTTGTGTCAGGGCCTCAGGGGTACAAAGATGGTGCATTGCACCCACAAAAGATCGCTATAGGTCAACCACAGAATTAACAGCCAGATTAATTATTATATTTCTATGTCAGGGGTGCAAAGCTGGTGTATTGCACCCACAAAAAATCACTATAGGTCACCCACAGAATAAATAGCCAGATGAAATTCCTAACACTCTCCCTCACTTCAGCTGCCTACTTCCTGTTCCTGCACTACTCATAGCTGATGGGTTGTGCTACACGTGATTCAACTTGTATAGAGGCTGTGTCACATGATGCACCGACGAATTACAGCCATGCCATTACTAGGCATGGCTGTGATGGCTTCTAAGTGTCCACAGCTTAAAAGCTTGTTGATTGGCTGCCCTGTAGCCTTTCAACAAGCTTTATTAAATGCCCGAACACCGAACTTGAACCCAAACTTTTGCTGCAAAGTTTGGTACGGACCCAAACTTTGTAGTTCGGGTTCGCTTAACACTAGATACTAACTAAATTCATATAATGTGCAAGAAATGAAGGTTGAATTATATATGAATAATAAATAAATAAATTACAATAATAAATTAATAATGTTATATTGAATAGATGTGGAGTGTAATATAATAAAGTAATATATATGATTGTGTGACATGATCGTGTGAAAATGTGAAAAGTGATGTAGTGTAAAATTATGTGAAATTAATACAACCAAAGACAAAAATGGTGACATGACAAAAACCTAAAACAATAAAAAATTGCTGTATATAAAAAAATTGTGAGACAACCCCAAAAATAATTAAAATTAAATACTAAATGAGCTATAAAATGATAACGTGAGTAAAAAATAAATAGTGAAATTTAATTGTTGGTTCATGATCTCCCACAGTGCTTGGTATTATATTCGACCTACAGGAAACAAAATAGGAAACTTTAATTAATGACAAAGAATGCCACCCATACTAGTACTAAAGGAAAAAAGAAATAGTCGGCACTTGATCCTTTCAGCGAGGTTGCGCGGGAAAGGATGTAATCCACAACACCAATAAAGAATGATCCCAGCAACCGTCTTCGTTTAAATTGCTCTTTACATTTATTCACAGAATAGCAATCTCCTGGACGCGTTTCGGCTCACAGCCTTTATCAGCAGGTCACAGGAAAAGGATTAACACACATTTAAATAGCCTAAATGACGTCAGACGCCAATTGTGAATGACAGATTCATTTAGCCAATCGGCATCATGGTTTCAGTTTGAAACAGATCAATGGACAAACGATACATATAAACAAATAGACAAATGATACATATTAATCGCTGATACATGTTACCATCCAAGTTCTCAATTGAGAGTGTATGTCTGCAGAAGAAAAAACAATAAAAATAACATATTAGCGGACAGCATACTATGGGTTATAATCGCATGATCTCATAATCGCGGTTCAGACCGCGCGGTTGTAAAGTATCTAGGGTATGAATCCAAAAGGCTTCCCTACGTAATAGAAGCCTCTTTATGTCACCCCCTCTTCTCGGCATTTTTACTTGCTCTAACACCTGAAATTTTAGTTGGGCAATCGTATGCCTGTGTTTCTCAAAATGGTAAGGCAGTGGGAGCAGTAAATTCTGGGTTCTGATGGTGGATTTGTGCTTGCATATTCTATCCCTAATAGTTTGCATCGTTTCCCCACGTATAGTAACCCGCAAGGGCACTTAATCACGTAAATGACATTCGTAGATTCGCATGTAAAATAGCCAGTGATATTGAGCGGTTTGCCTGTACGTGGGTGAAACACTTGCGGTCCCTTGATTATATGTGAACATTGCAAGCAATGAAGGCACGGAAATGTGCCCCTTTTTGGCTCCGTAGTGTGTTCTGTCTCAATGTCAGTTTACCGCTACCCAAATCCGCCCGTACTAATTGATCCCTGTAACTCAGGTTACGTTTATTGCAAATGAGTGGAGGAGAGGCAAATTCCTGTATTGTTGGGTATGCCTTCCCAAGCAGATTCCAGTGTCGCCTTACAATATTATCAAACCCCTTATTAAACACATGAAACTTGTGTATAAAGGCAATCCTGGGTGCTTTTAACTCTTTAATGACGGGGACATCAGGTTGGGTATTCAGATCCATTTTGATTTTCTCCAATATGGCCTTGGGATAACCCCTCCTTTCAAATCTAGTGGTCATCTCCTCCATCCTGAACTTCAACCTCTCTGGATCCGTCACAATACGTTGTACCCGCTGGAATTGCGATTTGGGTATCGCTTTTTAAGGGAAGGAGGATGAGCACTAGTGAAAAAGAGGGTGCTATTCCTATCCGTTGTTTTCCTATGGAGATCACTTGAGAGGAGGCCCTCCTCATTTTTAATGATTACTGTATCCAAGAAGCTCACCCGGTTCCTATCACTTGTTATGGTGAATTTCAAGCCTTCACATGCGAGGTTTAGGTGTTCAAAAAGGACATGAGGGTGTGATGTGGCCCCGCCCACACGCAGAATATGTCATCAATAAATCTTTTCCAAATTAGGATTTGAGAAAAATCCTCATGAGTGTATACAAACTGATTCTCAAATGATGACATAAATGCGTTAGCATAGGGCGGAGCCACATTACTACCCATCGCCGTACCGCGTCGCTGGCCATAATAGGTATCTTCAAAGAGAAAATAATTCTCAAACAGTACAAGATGTAATAATTGCAGTAAAAATTCTTGCTGTGACTCTGAGAAATCGCTGGCCTCAAGTAACTGGGATACAGCCTGTATCCCTTTATTATGGTCAATTGACGTGTACAAGCTCACTACGTCAATGGTCACTAGCCAACTTTCACTAGGGACTTGTTTCATTTCCCTAATCTTATCCAAAAATTGCGTGGTATCCAGCAAGAATGACCTGGTGTTCCTGACCAACGGTGTCAGTGCTTTCTCTAATGTAATCGATAGAGGGGACAAGATAGAGTCCACTGAGGCCACAATGGGGCGCCCAGGGGGATCTACCAAGGTTTTGTGCACCTTAGGGAGGACGTATAAGACTGGAGTGATTGGTTTATGATTGATTAAATAACCTTTTAATTTCTCATCTATGATCCCTCTAGCTGCAGCATGGTATACAACCTCCATAATCTTATTTTTGATCACAAACACAGGGTTATTCTGCAAAGGTACATATGTCTCTCTATCAGATAGCTGACGCATGACTTCCTTCAAATAATTCACTTTGTCCATAACTACAATGGAGCCCCCTTTATCCGCAGGTTTTATAACCAGGGTGTTATCTTCCATCAGGGCTTTGATTGCACTCCTCTCGCTCGCAGTAACGTTATGGGTCAATAAATGTAAAGAGCAATTTAAACGAAGACGGTTGCTGGGATCATTCTTTATTGGTGTTGTGGATTACATCCTTTCCCGCGCAACCTCGCTGAAAGGATCGAGTGCCGACTATTTCTTTTTTCCTGCTTGTTGTGAGTACGTGCACCGATCTTATCACAGATGTCGTCTGAATCTACTACGCTGAGCTTTAATGATAGTGACGCCGCCAGAATATTGGGACAAGTAACCTCACCCATAGAATTCCTGAATATACCCACCAGTGACTATAAGAAGAGGAATTGGGAGAGAGAACTTAAAAGACTCACGGCTTATGATTTACATGTTACCACATTGGCAGAGTACTGCAGATTAAACAGGATACCAAGAGGATTAAGGGTTCATTTGCGACCAACCTTCTTCCCGAATGATGCGGATTACTGTAGCAACTTTGAAAAGATTATAAACAAGTGTTCCCTGGACTTAATGCTGCTAACAATCGATCGCATACAAAAATCGATTGGTGAGATCAAGGAACAGACTGCGACTATTGAACAACAGCTAGCGGACTCACTATCTTCGGAGGAATTCCTCAAATTAAAAGAATCCTTGGAAGGACAGATAAATTCTTATCGTAAGGACGTTGAAAATAAGAAACGCTCAAAATTCCTACGGGACAACGAGGACTATCTCCTAAACAGAGTTTACAGATGGCAGGATCCCTCTGCACGTGGCTCTGCTGGCTACAGGCGCACTCCGAGACCAGGACACTATTCATCGAGCTCCGGGAACGAGTCGGCTGGATCGCAAACCTCTGGTCCTTCTTCTTTTCGGCGGGGCGCACGGCGTCCCAGAGGAGGAGGCGTAGGGCGGGCCGCAAGCACCGGCGGTGCGCAGGAGACCGGACTGGGAACGACGATCCTAACTCGCTCGCAGGTAGGGACACATCATTGGTGATAAACTTGTCTTCTAAAACCCTGGACCCTGACCAGATAAATGCTTTGCAGAAAGGATTGACGTTTAGCCCTATTACCCATTTTGACAGCTTTCAATTTGAAATTGATATGCAACAATTTTTTCGCAAGTTGCGATTAAAAGTACATTATATGCAACGTGATGGGCCGTCAACTGATTCTGCACAAATTGGAGTTGAAGGGTTAAACTCCCGGTTTTGTCTCTAGAAGGGCTGGGTCTAAAAACGAAAAGTACTTTTCTACCACCTAAGGTTTATCACCCAGTTGAGACATATGTGCATCTGGTCCAAAAAGAGACCAGGGAATTGTTTGACTCCATTAAAAAGGAGAATTGATGTTGACCCATAACGTTACTGCGAGCGAGAGGAGTGCAATCAAAGCCCTGATGGAAGATAACACCCTGGTTATAAAACCTGCGGATAAAGGGGGCTCCATTGTAGTTATGGACAAAGTGAATTATTTGAAGGAAGTCATGCGTCAGCTATCTGATAGAGAGACATATGTACCTTTGCAGAATAACCCTGTGTTTGTGATCAAAAATAAGATTATGGAGGTTGTATACCATGCTGCAGCTAGAGGGATCATAGATGAGAAATTAAAAGGTTATTTAATCAATCATAAACCAATCACTCCAGTCTTATACGTCCTCCCTAAGGTGCACAAAACCTTGGTAGATCCCCCTGGGCGCCCCATTGTGGCCTCAGTGGACTCTATCTTGTCCCCTCTATCGACATTACATTAGAGAAAGCACTGACACCGTTGGTCAGGAACACCAGGTCATTCTTGCTGGATACCACGCAATTTTTGGATAAGATTAGGGAAATGAAACAAGTCCCTAGTGAAAGTTGGCTAGTGACCATTGACGTAGTGAGCTTGTACACGTCAATTGACCATAATAAAGGGATACAGGCTGTATCCCAGTTACTTGAGGCCAGCGATTTCTCAGAGTCACAGCAAGAATTTTTACTGCAATTATTACATCTTGTACTGTTTGAGAATTATTTTCTCTTTGAAGATACCTATTATGGCCAGCGACGCGGTACGGCGATGGGTAGTAATGTGGCCTCGCCTATGCTAACGCATTTATGTCATCATTTGAGAATCAGTTTGTATACACTCATGAGGATTTTTCTCAAATCCTAATTTGGAAAAGATTTATTGATGACATATTCTGCGTGTGGGCGGGGCCACATCACACCCTCATGTCCTTTTTGAACACCTAAACCTCGCATGTGAAGGCTTGAAATTCACCATAACAAGTGATAGGAACCGGGTGAGCTTCTTGGATACAGTAATCATTAAAAATGAGGAGGGCCTCCTCTCAAGTGATCTCCATAGGAAAACAACGGATAGGAATAGCACCCTCTTTTTCACTAGTGCTCATCCTCCTTCCCTTAAAAAGCGATACCCAAATCGCAATTCCAGCGGGTACAACGTATTGTGACGGATCCAGAGAGGTTGAAGTTCAGGATGGAGGAGATGACCACTAGATTTGAAAGGAGGGGTTATCCCAAGGCCATATTGGAGAAAATCAAAATGGATCTGAATACCCAACCTGATGTCCCCGTCATTAAAGAGTTAAAAGCACCCAGGATTGCCTTTATACACAAGTTTCATGTGTTTAATAAGGGGTTTGATAATATTGTAAGGCGACACTGGAATCTGCTTGGGAAGGCATACCCAACAATACAGGAATTTGCCTCTCCTCCACTCATTTGCAATAAACGTAACCTGAGTTACAGGGATCAATTAGTACGGGCGGATTTGGGTAGCGGTAAACTGACATTGAGACAGAACACACTACGGAGCCAAAAAGGGGCACATTTCCGTGCCTTCATTGCTTGCAATGTTCACATATAATCAAGGGACCGCAAGTGTTTCACCCACGTACAGGCAAAACCGCTCAATATCACTGGCTATTTTACATGCGAATCTACGAATGTCATTTACGTGATTAAGTGCCCTTGCGGGTTACTATACGTGGGGAAACGATGCAAACTATTAGGGATAGAATATGCAAGCACAAATCCACCATCAGAACTCCAGAATTTACTGCTCCCACTGCCTTACCATTTTGAGAAACACAGGCATACGATTGCCCAACTAAAATTTCAGGTGTTAGAGCAAGTAAAAATGCCGAGAAGAGGGGGTGACATAAAGAGGCTTCTATTACGTAGGGAAGCCTTTTGGATTCATACCCTAGATACTTTACAACCGCGCGGTCTGAACCGCGATTATGAGATCATGCGATTATAACCCATAGTATGCTGTCCGCTAATATGTTATTTTTATTGTTTTTTCTTCTGCAGACATACACTCTCAATTGAGAACTTGGATGGTAACATGTATCAGCGATTAATATGTATCATTTGTCTATTTGTTTATATGTATCGTTTGTCCATTGATCTGTTTCAAACTGAAACCATGATGCCGATTGGCTAAATGAATCTGTCATTCACAATTGGCGTCTGACGTCATTTAGGCTATTTAAATGTGTGTTAATCCTTTTCCTGTGACCTGCTGATAAAGGCTGTGAGCCGAAACGCGTCCAGGAGATTGCTATTCTGTGAATAAATGTAAAGAGCAATTTAAACGAAGACGGTTGCTGGGATCATTCTTTATTACCCATACTAGTACTGACAGCCACCAACCATTAGTCAATCTAGAAATAACACATAAAAAATATTAAAAGACAAAGTTACATCGATTCAAATGTAACGCAAAAGGTATTTTTTCATTGAGGCCTTGGGATATCTGAGTTCTTAATTTAGACACTTAGGCCCCTTTCACACGGGCGAGTATTCCGCGCGGGTCCAAGCGTGACGTGAACGCTTTGCACCCACACTGAACAAGGACCCATTCATTTCAATGAGGCTGTGTACATGAGTGTTGTTTTTCATGCAGTACGTGGTTCTATATTCTGCGTTTTTCACGCATTGCAGGCCTCATAGAAATTAATCGGGCTGCGTGAAAATCGCATAGCATCAGCAAGCAAGTGCGGATGTGGTGTGATTTTCACGCATGGTTGCTAGGAGATTATAGGGATGAGCAACCCCGGACCCCATTAAAGTCAATTCAATGTATTATTTTCCCTTATCACATGGTTATAAGGGAAAATAATAGCATTCTAAATACAGAATGCTAACTGAAATGTCCAATGAGGGGTTAAAAAATTAAAAAATAAACTCACCTCATCCACTTGATCGTGCAGCCGGTATCGTCTTCTTGCAGGACCTGCAAAATGACCTTTGATTACGTAATCGAGCTCACCACGTGGTGAGCGCGGTGATGTCAGCACAGGTCCTGCTGAATGAAGATAGAAGATCCCACGTGGTGAGCGCGATTACGTCATCGAAGGTTCTTTTGCAGGTCCTGCAAGAAGAAGAAAGAAGACGCTACCGGCTGCGTGATCAAGTGGATGAGGTGAGTTTATTATTTTTTTTTTTTAACACCTCATTGGACATTTCAGTTAGCATTCTGTATTAAGAATGCTATTATTTTCCTTTTTAACCATATTATAGGGAAAATAATAAAATCTACAGAGCACCAAACCCAAACCCAAACTTCAGTGAAGAAGTCCAGGTTCGGGTCTGGGTACCACATTCAGCTTTTTATCAAATGCCTGCAAAACGCATTGCACTCACATGGAAAACACTGAACAACGGAAGACAAAACTGACTGAAATTGCGTGCCTACTCGCGCAGGTTTCCTCAATGCACCAACATCACATCCGGCCCAGACCCAAGACACTCGTGTGAAAGAGGCCTTACACTGAACTTGTTCCAAACATCTGAAAATATCACCTCCTCTTGATCCCAAGGAAACTTTGTCAATCCCACGAAAGTTCAAATTTTGCCACCTGTTATCATGTTTCTTACGAAAATGTCGAGGTATAGGTTTCAACTTGACTGTTTTCTCTTTGTCGGAGTCGTCAATCCTTGACGACGGCCCGAATGTCTTTCTGATATTAAATACTGAATACTAGAGATGAGCAAATTGAAGCTGACAAAGTGGAATTCGTTTAGAATTTCAGGACAAATTCGATTCGCAATGAATGCGAATTTCCTCACAATTTCGTACTGCCAGAAAAATATATTCTTAGTTCACTTTTGCAGTTATTTCTGGTGAAAGCGTATAGGTGCGTATTTCAGTACTACAAGAAAAATATATACGCACTTTACTCTTTAATAGTTTTTTATTGAAAGCGTATAGTGGCCTATTTCAGTCCAACAAGAAAAATATATTCTTAGTTCACTGCTGCAGTTATTTCTGTTGAAAGCGCATAGGGGCATATTTCAGTTACAACTAGAAAAATATATACGCGCTGCACTGCTGCAGTTATTTCTGGTAAAAGCGTATAGAGGCGTATTTCAGTACTACAAGAAAAATATATACGCACTTTACTCTTTCATAGTTTGTTATTGAAAGCGTATAGTGGCCTATTTCAGTCCAACAAGAAAAATATATTCTTAGTTCACTGCTGCAGTTATTTCTGTTGAAAGCGCATAGGGGCATATATTTTAGTTACAACTAGAAAAATATATACGCGCTGCACTGCTGCAGTTATTTCTGGTGAAAGCGTATAGAGGCGTATTTCAGTACTACAAGAAAAATATATACACACTTCACTCTTTAATTGTTTTCTGTTAAAAGCGTATATTGGCCTATTTCAGTCCAATCAGAAAAATATATTCTCCTGTCACATCTGCAGTTATATCTATTGAAAGCGTATAGTTGCCTATTTCAGTCCAACAAGAAAAATATATTCTCTGGTCATTTCTGCAGTTAATTCTGGTGAAAGCGTATAGGGGCGTATTTCAGTACTACAAGAAAAATATATTCTCAGTTCACTTCTGCAGTTATTTATGTTGAAAGCGTATAGTGGTCTATTTCAGTCCAACAAGAAAAATATATTCTCAGGTCACTTCTGCAGTTATTTCTGTTGAAAGCGTATAGTGGACTAATTCAGTCCAACAAGAGAAATATATTCTCAATTCACTGCTGCAGTTATTTCTGTTGAAAGCATATAGGGGCGTATTTCAGTGCAACAAGAAAAATATATACACACTGCACTATTGCAGTTATTTTTGGTGAAAGCGTATAGTGGCGTATTTCATTACTACAAGAAAAATATATTCTCAGTTCACTTCTGCAGTTATTTCTATTAAAAGCGTATATTTGCTCCTGCACTTATAGCTTGAAAAAACCGTTAGTGACATATATCAGTAGAAAAAGAAATATACATTCGCTGCTGCACTTATAGCTTGAAAAACCTTTATTGACTTATATCAGTAGAAAAATAAAAATATATTCATCATTCACTATTGCAGTTATATGTGGTGAGTTATATGCCCTCAGGCGCCATCATTTTTTTAAAAACTGACAGTCTATAACCTTCTCTTGAAAAGCCTTTAGTGGCGTAAATACGTGGAAAAAGAAAATATACTCGGCGTGCACTGTTCCAGGTACAGTATATGTGGTAAAGCCTTTAGTTGCGTATATCAGTAGAAAAAGAAAAAGATATTCACCGTTCAGCGCTGCAGTTATATGTGGTAAAATCTTTTGTGACTTATTTCGGTGGGAAAAATCTTGAATTTAGCTCTGCAGTTATATGTGGTAAAATCTTTTGTGACTTATTTTGGTGCAAAAAAAAATTGCAATTCAGTGCTGCAGTTATATGTGGTAAAATCTTTCGTGACTTTATTTGGTGGGAAAAAAATTGTATTTAGCGGTCAGTGCTGCAGTTATTTGTGGCAAGATCTTTATTGATGTATTTCGGTGGAAAACAAATTTTACTCAGCGTTAAGTGCTGTAGGAATTTGTGGTAAAATCTTTTGTGATGTATTTCGGTGAAAAAAACTAATTTTATTCAGCGTTCAGAGCTGTAGTAATATGTGGTAAAATCTTTTGTGACTTATTTTGGTGGAAAAAAATTGTATTCAGAGTTCAGCGCTGCAGTTATATGTGGTAAAATGTTTTGTGACTTATTTTGGCGCCAAAAAAATTGTATTCAGCGCTGCAGTTATATGTTGTAAAATCTTTTGTGACTTATTTTGTATTTGGCGTTCAGCGCTGCAGTTACATGCCGTAAAATCTCCATGATGTCTGTATGATAAATCTGCAGCGTGGGGGCCCCTGTGTGGCTTCAACGCACTTTCAAAATTATCCATTAGCAGAGCGAATAGATGCCGGATGACCGGGACGCTCCATGACCTCCTAGGAGTTTGTATTCAGCGATGCTGTTATATGTGGTAAAATCTTTTGAGAATTATTTTGTTGGAAATAATCTTGTACTCAGCATTAAGCGCTGTACTTATATGCGGTAAAATCTTTTTTTAATTATTTTGGTGGAAAAAATCTTGTATTCGCCATTAAGCACTGCACTTATATGCGGTAAAATCTTTTTTTAAATATTTTGTTGGAAAAAATCTTGTATTCTGCATTAAGCGCTGCACTTATATGCTGTAAAATCTTTTTTGAATTATTTTGGTGGAAAAACCACAATACATTTGATAGGACATTTAGCAAGAGTTTAAAGTGCCCACATATAGCACATG